>CM070779.1:28479372-29226872 GCA_036346955.1 Dipus sagitta
GAAAAAGGTTTATTTTGGCTTACAGACTCGAGGGAAGCTTCATGATGGCAGGGGAAAATGATAGCACGAGCAGAGGGTGGACATCACTTCCTGGCCAACATCAGGTGGACAAAGCAACAGGACAGTGTACCCTGTAACAACTATCTTAACTGTGAGCTTTGTATTCATTTCTTTACCCTGAGCATTCATGGATGGAAAAAAATAAAAACATGGCCAAATCCTGGTTGATTCCTCTCTTTCTAGGTTCTAGGTGTACTATTTCAATTATAGCAATATTTTTATTTATTCATTTGCAAGGAGAGAGAGAGAGAGCACATGCCAGGCCTCTGGTCACTGCAAATAAACTCCAGATGCAAGTGCCACTTTGTGGCCTTACATGGGTACTGGGGAATCGAACCAGAGTTGTCAGGCTTTGCAGGTAAGCACCTTAACCACTGAGCCATCTCTCCAGCCCTGCAACACATATTTTTAAGTATTCTATAACACACTGATTAACTATGTTACTTTCAGTCATTTTACCATGAACAATTAAATAAAGGCTCCAACTTCAACTATTGCACTATAAGCATTCATGTTAGAACTATGGACTAGTCAATTTTTATTTTTCTTTCTTTGTTTCTTTATTTTTCGTTTTTCTTTTTTTTTAAATTTATTTATTTGAGAACGACAGAGAGAGAGAGAGAGAGAGAATGGGCGCGCCAGGGCCTCCAGCCACTGCAAACGAACTCCAGACGCATGCGCCCCCTTGTGCATCTGGCTTACGTGGGTCCTGGGGAGTTGAGCCTCGAACCGGGGTCCTCAGGCTTCACAGCAAGTGCTTAACCACTAAGCCATCTCTCCTGCCCTATTTTTCGTTTTTCAAGGTAGGGTCTCACTCCTCACTCTGGCCCAGACTGACCTGGAATTAACTATGCAGTCTCAGGGTGGCCTCAAACTCATGGTGATCCTCCTACCTCTGCCTCCCAAGTGCTGGGATTAAAGAAAGGTATGTGCCACCATATCTGGCTCATTTCTCAATTCAACAAATATTAATCAAATATTTATTATGTGCCTATGATGAGTCAGGCTCTCTGTTAGGTGCTGAGGATATTCTAGTGAATAAAATAGATTTGTACTTACCCTCAAGGAATTTGCATATACTCTAGTAGCAAGGTAGAGACTTTAGTTGCCCTGTCCTCTCCCCAGCTCCTAAAGCTACGTGTAAAAAAAAAAAAAAGACAGAGCCAGGCATGGTGGCACACACCTTTAATCCCAGCACTGGGGAGGCAAAGGTAGGAGGATCGTCATGAGTTCGAGGCCACCCTGTGACTACATAATGAATTCCAGGTCAGCCTGAGCTAGAGTGAGACCCTACCTTGGGGAGGGAGGGAGGAGGGAGGAAGGAAAAAAAAAGAACGATGCTCAGAGTGGGGACCCTTTTGCAACTCAGGGAGCAATGGGCAGTGGAAGCCTGTCCCGGGCTCACCCCTGGATCCTGAGGTGTCCTCAATCTCTACCCTGTTCTCTTTCTTTCTTTCTTTTTTTGAGATAGGGTCTCACTCTAGCTCAGGCTGACTTACAATTCACTAGGAAGTCTTAGGGTGGCCAGAACTCTCAGTGATCCTCCTACCTGTGCCTCCCAAGTGCTAGGATTAGAGGTGTGTGCCATCATGCCCAGCCGCCCTCTCTCTTTCACCATGGTGAATTGTATGAGAATTGCAACTCCCCTGGGCAGGACTGAGAGATGAAGTCTGAGGCTATTCTTTGGTGGTTTCTCAAAACTCCCAAGGGTAGGGCTGGAGGAATGGCTTAGCAGTTAAGGTGCCTACCTGTGAAGCCTAAGGACCCATGTTCGACTCTCCAGATCCCAGATAAGCCAGACACACAAAGGTGAGGAAAGCACAAGGTTGCACATGCCCACTACGGTGGTGGAAGCGTATGGAGTTCGATCAGTGGCTGAGGCCCTGGCATGCCAATTCTATCTCTCACTGTCTTTCTGTCTGTTTGTCTCTCTCTCTCTCTCTAAAATAAATAAAGAAATAAAGCTCCTAAGGGTAGCTGGAACAATTCTCCAACAGCCCAATAGGGTAATTTGCCTGTCTTAAAGCCTTGCCTTCTCCCCTCTTCTTGGCTCCAGCCATAGAGAGACCATTGACCGTATCCACTTGACCATCCAATACCAGACCGTCTTTAGGCCATGGAGGGGGTGAGTCAGCCTCTGTCTGTCTCTTGGGTACCTGGAAGAGACAGACCCAGCTCCCTGGTTTTGTCCTGGGAGGACTGCCCTGGGAGCCTCCAGTGAGACAACACATCTCACCCTCCATGGGTTCCCAATTTTCCAAAACCCCATTGGCTTTCTTCCTGGGCTGTCTCCCGGCCGATCTTAAATCTTAGATCCAAGAAGCTGTCTGTTTGGCACTCCATTGTGAAACTATGATGGAGAGGCCCCAAAACTGACTGTCTTCTTAGGCTCTACTCCCTCCCTTTCCCCTCTGCCTTTTTCTGGGTCCTTTCTTAGAGACGATATCAGCTCCATTCTCTGATAAATCAGGTGACTGAGATCAGGTCCCTCTGGGCAGGGTCCGGGGCCCCATTACTCTCTTGCTGATTTATTTCCAGAGCTTAGAGCCTCCCACCTTTCTCCCCAGACATTCCCCCTTTTACCCTCCCTACTGGGCAGAGGTCCAGGACCTCCTTGCCCCAGATCTGCTCGGGACCCTCTGCCTAAAAGGAGACATAAAGTCTAAGCTCCTCATTTTTTTATTGCACTATAGTCTGAATATGTTATAAATTGGACAATGAAACTGAGCATGGTAGTGCATGACTTTAATCTCAGCACTTGGAAGGCAGAGAGGTAGAAGGATCGCCGTGAGTTCAAGGCCACCCTGAAACTACATAGTGAATTCTAGGTCAGCCTGGGCTAGAGTGAGACCCTACTTAAAAAAACAAAAACAAAAACAAACAAAAGAAAAAAACAAACAATGGACAGTGATTCCTGTTGGCCTAAAATGATACACTTGACTTCCAAGTTCTTAGAGCTCTTGATAATTTCATAAACCAGAATGGCTAATGACAAGAAGTCTCCTCTATTCAGGCATTCTCCTACCTCTGATCTCTTCCCTCTCTGTCAGCTCTGTCCTACCCAGGGCCTCCTCCTGGGGGAACAAGCTTCTCTTCACCCCATTGGACAGTTCCTGTTAGCCACCCACCTTGCCCCAGCCCAAGGAGATGACCACAGACTTCCTTCACTGTGCAGCCGCAAACAGCATCTCCCTCTCTTTCGCTCTCTCTCAAAGTGTAATCCTAAACTGCAGTTAAATTTGCTTAACCTGCTCCTCAGCCTCTCTCCAGCAGCTCAGTGGGGCGGAGGAGGTGGCAGGGGCATGTCTGAGGCCCTGGAAAGCACTCGGCAAACTGTAAACTGAAAGGCAGATGGCGTGAGCAGTGTGGAGGAAGCAGCCTAGTTCCTTTTCCTGAGACTGTCCTGCGGGTGGCGGAGGAGGCAGCCATGGCGGGTCTGTGCACCGGTGAGAGAGCCCCGCAGCAGCCTTTTCAAGGGAACTGAGGTCTGCCACTGGCTGGTCCTCTGGACCCTCCTCATCGAAGTCATCATCAGATTTTGGTGTGGTGGTGGTCTTAGAAGGACCAATACATTGTATAACAGCCTTCATAATTTGGAGGAAGGGGGTTACCATCCTGAACTTCCTGTCTCCTGGCTAGATAAGAAGCTGGTACCAGGAGTAGGGTGAGATGAACCTGTCCATGTGGATTTTCGTCTTTTGGAACCTTTGGAGGAACGGGCATGGAGTTGGTCCTTGCAACAGGAGACACCTTTTGGAGTGAAGTTAGTGAGACCAGAGGCAATAAACTACCACTCACTCTTCAGCCAAGCCACACCCGAATTTACAGAGGAATTGAGAAGATGAGAAAGAGTGCTTCTTCAATACTGGACCTAATAATCAATGCAGAGGTGTAGGAAAGAGATGCTGAGGATTCTCCCACTTGCCAGAGCAGAGATCCAGAGGCTCCCAGGAACACGTCACTGAAGTAGAGTCATAACTCCACCACCACAGCTCAGCAAAGTTTGTGGATGAGGGGACAGAAAGATTATAAGAGCCACTGGTTGACATATCATGCCCAGGGACATTCCCTTCACCCCAAAATAACTAACTACTGATCCCTCAATATATAAACACAACCCCATGAAGAATACCTGCAACCCCACTGAGGATTGTCCCCAATGGAATGGGAGCAGGGAGGACGGAAAAGAAGTTTGACAGAAACTGGCTGCTTTTGGAGAATAAAACAAAATACAAAAAGTGATGGAGATATGTGGAAGGATTGTATGTTTACAGTAGACCTCAAAGAAGCATAGGATAGACTATGATTCAATGAACAGGCTTTACCAGACCATCATGGGCAACAAGTAGCAAAATTGGGACATTGCTGTCAATCTTTAATATAGGACAGATTCACTATGGCCCAGTTCATCCTGTTCAGAGTGACCATTTTTTGTATCCTTATCTGCGTCAGATTGTCCCCAAGGAAACAAGGTTGCCTTTTGCCATAGTCTGCTTAATACTTCATTTCAACTGGAACTGGATGGGGCTTGTCATCTCTGATGAGGGCCAAGGTATTAAATTTCTCTCAGACTTCAGAGAAAAGATGCAAGGAAATTAACTCTGTTTAGCCTTTGTGAATGTGATCCCAATAAACACGAAGTTATACAATACAAGGGCTGAGAAATATTATGAACAAATTGTGACATCATTGGCAAATGTTGTGATCATTCATGGTGAGATGAATTCTACACTGGAAGTGAGCTTTAAAAGATGGGCATATTTAGGCATCCGTAGGATCTGGGTCATCACCTCACAGTGGGATGTCATCACAAATACAAGAAGAAACTTCATTCTTGACTCATTTCACATTTTCCCATTACCATCGCGAGATTCCCAATCTAAAAAAAAAAAAGTTATTCAGACAATGAACACTTCCCAATATCTAATAGATTTTTCTGCCATGAGATCACAATGGATGTTCTTTAATTGTCTGGACATTTAATTTAAGTGTAGAACACAGAGCAAGTGTTCTCCTGTGGTGGTTTGAATAGAATAGATGGCCCCCAATATATTCAGTTGTTTGTTTGTAGTTTGCATCTGCAGCCACCTGGCTGGAGGCAGTGCCATTGTGTGGATCTTAAGGTGTGGTGGTGGGTTTCAGATTTCAATCTGAAGATATGCAAAGTGTGCCTAGCTGGAGTTCCTGAAATGTGCTGTGGCTTTTGACCTTTAGGCTTGTGCTTCTCTCTCTCTGTTTGGTCCTGTGAAGGCAGGCCAGCTTCTTCTGCCATTATGGAACTTCCCCTGGATCTGTAAGCTTTAATAAATATCCCTTCCTCCATAACTGTGCCTGGTCTGGAAGTTCATCTCAGCGAACCTGAAGCTGTCTGCTACATCTCCCAGCACCTCATTAGAATGGTATGCAAGTCAAGGGTTTGACATAGCCATGAATGATGAGAATTGCAATGTATACAATGCTGTGTACGCTTGGGCATATGCCTACCATGAAATGTATTATGAACAGGTAGATGTTCACCCAATAATCAGTCTATGCATACTTGACTCTTCACAGGTATGTAGTGTCATCAATGTTACCTTCTAAATGGTAGCATACATGTTTAAACCCTGTGGCTGGGAATACTCTCAGTTTTGGATGTTTCCACACTGTTTTATTCCCTAGGAAGTGAATCTAGACTGAATTTATTAGTTACTATTTTTAGGGAAAGTACTTGACCAAAACAACTTAGTTGACAGTGGTTTCATTCTACTTCACAGTTCAAGACTCTAGCCCATCCTGATGGTGACAACATGAAAAAGAGGCATGAAACAAACTGTGTCCATGGGACATGCACTCTGTAAGCAAGGGTGTTGAGTATATGAGGTCATCTAGCTTTCCCTGATTAGAAACCCTTGTCCCATGAAATAGTGCCACCTGCATTCAGTGTGAGCTTACCAAGTTTAGTTTCCAAACTAAAAATTCCTTAGTGACATGACCACAGATTTGTGTCCATGGTGATTCTATCTCCAGTCAAGTAGACAACCATGACAAGCCATCACTGTGTGTATACAAGAAAAAGTTACTGAAGTTAATGACATAAGTTTTGAGTGATCCATGTTTTATGTGACACATGATCCTGGTATTATGACCAACTGTTTTTTTTTTTTTAATCATAAAGTGCTTGAAATCTAGATATGAGCTTGCTTTTCCCATTCCAAAGTATCTTGGTCAATTGACTGAGAGGTCACATGAGTTGTTAATGTAATTCTGTATTGATGTTATGATTGAAGACCTTAAAGCTTTAATGTTCTTGTGATGTCTACAAGTGTAATGGGTTTTACATTTATCTCAAAAGCCTTACCTAATATTTGGTGATCAGTTTTAGCAGTTTCTCCAAAAGAAACATAAAGATATAGTAATATTTAATTTAAAAAAATTTGCTTAACTTGATTCTGTTCAAAGTAGAGCTGTAAACTGGCCTTTGAGAATGGCCTCCAGCTCATTCTCCAGATTCCACTGCTTTCTTCTCTCGTACCTCTTGAGCTCTACCTTTAAGATGTCTAACATGAAACCTGATAATTCAATTTCAATTTCTTGAGCCGGATGTGGTAGCACAGGCCTTTAATCCCAGCACTCTAGAGGCAGAGTAGGAGGACTGCCATAAATTCAAGATCAGCCTGAGACTACATGGTGAATTCCACATCAGCCTGCGATAGAGTGAAACCCTACCTCAAAAAAAAAAAAAAAAAAAAAAGGCTGGAGAAATGGCTTAGTGGTTAAGCGCTTGCCTGTAAAGCCTAAGGACCCTGGTTTGAGGCTCTATTTCCCAGGACCAACATTAGCCAGATGCACAAGGGGGTGCACCATCTGGAGTTTGTTTGCAGTGGCTGGAGGCCATAGCGTGCCCATTCTCTCTCTCTCTCTCTCTCTCTCTGCCTCTTTCTCTCTCTGTCGCTCTCAAATAAATAAATAAACAAATAAAACCCCAAAAATAAATAAAATAAATAATTTCTTAATTTCTATCATGTCTAAATTTAGAATTGTTCAAAATATTTTAAATGTTGCTTCAAAACTAGTTTCTTATACCTCCTACCTTACCTAAGCCAAATCTTCGTATTTCCAGAAATTTCAATGAATTCCCTATTCAAGTTAACAATTCCTTCTTCCTTATTGTACAGATAGCACTCCTTGTTTCCTTACCTACCATCTATGTTACTATTTTCAAGCTTCGATATAATACTCATGTGTCACCCTGTGAATGTCATGACACATAAAAGAAAATGCACATATAGATATGTAATGACCAGATGACAATGGCTAATCGATTTAATATGATCAAGGAGTTTCTTTTGGAATGGGTCTCATTAGTATCAGTCTCCCGAAGAGCTGCCTCCCTGCCTGTTCAGCCTCATCTATAACAGACTCTAGGAGGAAAGCCTCTTAGCCACGTGGCACAACGCCTGCCAGGTGCACGGGGTGCAAAGTGATGTTGACAAATGGGGAACCACATGACCTGGGCTCCCAGAAGCCACGCCTGTGTTGCTAGAACTTCAACACTGCACTGCAGCCATTGCGGGGAAGTAAATGTTACCAGCCCAGAACCAAAATTATTTTGGGCTACATTAGCCTTTTAAAACCGCCAGTTTGGGGCTGGAGAGATGGCTTAGCAGTTAAGGTGTTTGCCTGCAAAGCCAAAAGATCTCAGTTCAACTCTCCAGGACCCACGTAAACCAGATGCATAAGGGGGTGCATGTGTCTGGAAATCGTTTGCAGTGGCTGGAGGCCCTGGCCCGTCCATTCTCTCTCTCCCTCTCTCTGCCTCTTTCTTTCTCTCTCTCTCTCAAAAAACAAATAAAAATAATTCCTTGAAAATAAATTTTTAAAAAATCATCAGGCCGGGCGTGGTGGCGCACGCCTTTAATCCCAGCACTTAGGAGGCAGAGGTAGGAGGATTGCCATGAGTTCGAGGCCACCCTGAGACGACATAGTGAATTCCAGGTCATCCTGAACTAGAGTAAGTACTTACCTCGAAAAAAAAAAAAAAAAATCATCAGTTTGGGCTGGAGAGATGGCTGAGCAGTTAAGTCACTTGCCTGTGAAGCCTAATGACCCAGGTTCAACTCCCCAGAACCCACGTAAACCAGACGCACATGGTGGCACATGCGTCTGGAGTTTGTTTGCAGTGGTTAGAGGCCCTGGCATGCTCATTCTTTCTCTGTCAAACAAATAAATAAAAATAAAATAGTTGGAGCTGGAGAGATGGCTTAGTGGTTAATGTGCTTGCTTGCCTGCAAAGCCTGAGGACCCATGTCAAACTCTCCAGATACCATGTAAGCCAGATGCACAAAGGTGAAACAAGCACAAGGTCACACATGCCCAGTAGGTGGCACAGCATCTGGAGTTCAATTTCAGTGGCTGAGGCCCTGGCATCCACCAATTCTCTCTCTCTTCCTCTGTCTGTCTCTCTCCCTCCCTCTCTCTCTCTCTAAAATAAAAAAAAAAATATTTTTTAAAGCCAGTTTATTATCTTAAAAAAATTTTGCCATGGGGGGGGAGGAGAATGGATGCACCAGGGCCTCTAGCCACTGCAAACGAACTCCAGATGCATGCACCACCTTGTGCATCTGGCTTACGTGGGTCCTGGAGAATCAAACCTGTGTCCTTAGGCTTCGCAGGCAAGCGCCTTAACTGCTAAGCCATCTCTCCAGCTGAGACACCTGTTGCTATAGGTTATAATTCTTTTTTTCTCAAATATTTTATTCATTTATTTATTTAAGAAAGGCAGATAGAGAAAGGAAGAGAGGAAAGAGGGAGAAATGGCATGCCAGCGCCTCCAGTCATTACAACAAACTCTAGGTGAGTGCACCACCATACGCATCTGGCTTACATAGGTACTGGGGAATTGAACCTGGGTCCTGAGGCTTCACAGGCAAGCACCTTACTTGCTAAACCATCTCTCCAGCCCTGGGTTATAGTTCTTACAGACATATTCTTATTAAACTAGACCTATACATGAGACCTTTACTTATTTCCTCTGAGGTAAAACTCATTTTCTGGTGTGCCAGGGCTCCCTCACATGTACTGTTTTTCTTTTTTCTTTTTAATTTTATTTATTCATTTATTTTGAGAGCGACAGACACAGAGAGAAAGAGGCAGATAGAGAGAGACAGAATGGGCACGCCAGGGCCTCCAGCCCCTGCAAACGAACTCCAGATGCGTGCGCCCCCTTGTGCATCTGGCTAACGTGGGTCCTGGGGAATTGAGCCTCGAACCGGGGTCCACAGGCAAGCGCTTAACCGCTAAGCCATCTCTCCAGCCCACATTTACTGTTTTTCTAATTTCCAGTGTGTCATGAGTCAATCTCTTATTTGCATATTTATACAAGTCGTTTCAGCAGCTCCAATTCCAAATGCTTTCAGAAGTACCGGTTGCCACTTAGGGATTCTGAGACTGCCTCCCAGTATGTTTTTACTCCCAGCGCCACCTCTTGGGATGAGAGCAAATATATGCTCCTATGGCAGTCCCACTGGGCCACACATCCACTTCAGCCCCCTCACGATCAGACCTGTATGACTGGAGACCGCTTCTGTAGCATCCCTATCCCAGCTTTCTGTATAATGTCAGAGTTGGGAATGTTAGAACCAAAGTGTCTCCATTTTTGAACTCTGACTGCCATTTCATTATAACTCTTTCCCAAGAGTGACCCAGACCACCCCTCCCAGTGATCACCTTCCTGGAATGACCCAGACCACCTGTCTGATTATTACTTCATTGACATGGCCCAAGCCCTGAGGCAAGGCAGTCTGTCCTGCCGCCAAAGAATTCCAATGACCTCCACCACCCCAAAAGTATACCCTAGTCTGTAAGGGAAGGGGTTTCTGACATGCCTGGTCAGAGCCTTTCTCAGGCTTCCTGGAATAAAGCCTGTCTCTGCTGTTGAGCCAAGTCTTCTTTCTCATTTCTTCCCACTTTTTACTTTTTAATTTTTTAAAAATTTATTTACTTTACTTATTTGAGAGAGATAGATAGAGGCAGAGAGAGAGAGAGAGAGAGTGAGTGAGAGAGAGAGAGAGAGAGAGAGAATGGGCATGTCAGGGCCTTCAGCCACTGCAGATGAACTCCAGACTCATGTGCCACTTTGTGCATCTGGCTTACATGGGCTCTGGGGAGTTGAACCTGGGTCCTTTGGCTTTGCAGGCAAGTGCCTTAACCACGAATCGGTCTCTCCAGCCCCTTTCCTGCTTTTTCTAACAGGCATGTCACTACTTCTTAAACAGGAAGAAGAGGTTCACAAAGGCATTATTAAATTTGTTTTTCAAGGTAGTGTCTCACTGTAGCCCAGGCTGACCTGAAATTCACTATGTAATCTCAGGGTGGCTTCGAACTCACAGTGATCCTCCTACCCTAGCTTCCCTAATGCTGGGATTAAAGGCGTGCGCTACCACGCCCAGTTGATTCAAACTTCTTTAGTGTGTGTTATTAACGAGATTATACTAACTTTGCTAGTGTGAACGAGTGGTACAAGGGTGGCTTCTTATCAACTCGTGTGTGTGTTTTAAGAGAGTTCACTTCTCTTATCCTTTGTTTTTCCTTTCTCTCAGTTTGAATTTTTCTAGTTGAACAGACTCTTCAAAAATAGTCCACAAGATTTCTTTCTCCACTCTGCAAGGCTTCCCCATTCATGGTGAATTAGGAACTATTTACAAATGTTTGTGACATCTCAGAGAACCAGGAGTAGGTAATTCACATATACTAGTGGATCTCAACCAAGTCCATGACAAAATTCTCTGGTCCAAAATGTCAATAGCAATGCCGGTGAGAGGTCTTGGTGTGCAGATAGCACCGATGAATGGAGTCTGGTGGCAGCAGTTCAGATTCTAAAGGTGGTAAAGGAGCAGCCACCAGCATCCCATTGTCCCCAAATGATCTTGGGAATTTTAAAATTTAATTTTATTATATTTTATTATTATATTATATATATATAAAACAATTGTATATAATATGCAATATAGTTATATATAATATATTATAGTATTTTTATGTTATATATATATTTTTAATTTTAGTGAAGAATACCATTGAGATTTTAAATCTCTAGATTGCTTTTGGTAAGATAGACATTTTCACAGTATTGATTCTTGAAATCATTAATATTGGATGTCTTTTCATTTTCTAGTGTTTTCTTCAGTTTCTCTGCTGAGTGTTCTACAGTTTTCATTGTAGAGATCCTTCGCTTTCTTGGCTAGGTTTATTCCAAAATTCTTTATTTATTTGGTTTGTCAAGCCTAGTCCAGGTTGATGTGGAATTCGCTACGTAGTCTCATGGTGATCCTCCTACCTCTGCCTCCTGAGTGCTGGGATTAAAGAAATGTGCCACCACACCCAGCTTCCAGAATATTTTATTTATTATTTTCCTTTAGTGTGTTTCATTAATGAAACAATTGTGAAAGGGAATGTTTCCTTAATTTCATCCTCAGCACTTTTTTTTTTTCTTTTTCTTTTTCTTTTTCTTTTTGGTTTTTCAAGGTAGGGTCTCACCCTAGCCCAGGCTGACCTGGAATTCACTCTGTATTCTCAGTGTGGCCTCGAACTCACGGCAATCCTCCTACCTCTGCCTCCCGAGTGCTGGGATTAAAGGCGTGTGCCACCACGCCCGGCTCTCAGCACATTTTTTAATGGTATATAGAAAGGCTACTGATTTCTGTGTATTAATTTTGCATCCTGCTAGTTTGCTGAAAGCATTTATCAGTTCTAACAGTTTGCTAGTAGAGTCTTTTTCTTTTAAAAAAATATTTTTATTTATTTGCAAGCAGAGAGAAATAGAAGAGAGAGAGAATAGGCATGCAGGGCCTCCAGCTGCTGCAAACAAACTCCAGATGCATGTGTTACTTTGTGCATCTGGCTTTATGTGGGTACTGGGGAATCAAACCCTGGTCATTAGGCTTTGCAGGCAAATACCTTAACTGCTGAGCCATTTCTTCAGCCCTAGAGACTTTTTCTTTCCTATTTACTAATTATTAGCTTTACTATAGGAACGAATAGTGAATTGGTCCCATTCCTTTTGTTTATTTTTCTTATTTATTTAGAGAGAGGGGGAGGGAAGGGGAGAATGGGAAC
The DNA here is from genome assembly GCA_036346955.1 of Dipus sagitta. Taxonomy (NCBI): domain Eukaryota; kingdom Metazoa; phylum Chordata; class Mammalia; order Rodentia; family Dipodidae; genus Dipus; species Dipus sagitta. The sequence continues at coordinate 28,491,529 of CM070779.1, forward strand.
ATTGCTAATGAACTCCAGACACATGCACCACCATGTGCATCTGGCTTATGTGGGTTGTGGGGAGTTGAACCTGAGTCCTTAGGCTTCACCAGCATGTGCCTTAACTAACTGCTAAGCCATCTCTCTGGCCCTTATCTTTCTTTAATTCAGGTAGGTCATTTATATGTAGAAATTTATCCTTTTAGAGTTTCCAGTTTAGTGGAGTATATGCTCTTAAGGCGATCCTTATGATTTTCTGAATTTCATTGGTATCTGTTTTAAAGGTATCACTTTTCTCTCTAATTTTATTGATTTGGGACCCTTTCTTTTGTTAAGTTTTGCTAAGGGTTCATCAGTCTTGTTTATCCTTTCAAAGAGCCAACTCTTTCTTTCATTGTTTTTCATTGATTTTTTTTGTTTTCTATTTCATTAATTTCTGCCCTGATTTTTATTATTTCTTTCCACCTACTGAGTTTGGGTTTGGCTTGTTCTTCTTTTTCTAAGGCATTAAGGTGAAGCATTATTTGTGACTTCTCTAATTTTTAAAATATTTTATTTATCTACTTGAGAGAAAGAGGGGTGGAGGGGAGAAAGAGAGAGAGAGAGAAAGAGCGAGAATGGGAGAATGGGCACACCAGGGCCTCTAACCACTGCAAATGAACTCCAGACACATGTGCCACCTTGTGCATCTGGCTTTATGTGGGTACTAGGAAATGGAACCTGGGTCCTTTGGCTTTGCCAGCAAGCACCTGAATCACTAAGCCATCTCTCCAGACCTAATTTTTTATTGTTGTTTTTTGAAGTCGTGTCTTGCTCTAGCTCAGGCTGACCTGAAATTTACTCTATAGTCTCACAGTGGCCTCCAACTCACAGTGATCCACCCACCTCTGCCTCCCCTAGTGCTGGAATTAAAGGCATGCACCACCACGCCAGGCTCCAGCCCTAATTTTTTTTTTCAGCCCTAATTTTTTTTTGAGGTAAGTTCTCACTCTAGCCCAGGCTGACCTGGAATTCACTATGCAGTCTCGGGCTAGCCTTGAACTCACTGAGATCTCTACTTCTACCTTCTAAGTGCTGGGATTAAAAGTGTGCATCGCCGGGTGTGGCGGCGCATGCCTTTAATCCCAGCACTCTGGAGGCAGAGGTAGGAGGATCACTGAGAGTTCAAGGCCACCCTGAGACTACATAGTGAATTCCAGGTCAGCCTGGGCTAGAGTGAGATCCTACCTCAAAAAACCAAAAAAAGAAAAGAAAAGAAAAGAAAAGAGAAAAGAAAAAAGTATGCATCATCATGCCAGAGAGAAGGGGGGAATATGGGTGTGCCAGGGCCTCTAGCCCCTGCAAACAAACTCCAGATGCATGTGCTACCTTGTGCATCTGGCTTTATGTGGGTACTGGGGAATCAAACTTGGATTGTTAGACTTGGCAGGCAAGTACTTTAACTGCTGAGTCATCTCTCCAGCCCTTAGTTTCTTAATATAGTTACTTAAATCTATATATTTCTGTCTTAGGACTGCCTTCATTGTATCCCATGGATTTTGATATATTGTTTTCATTATCATTTGATACTAGGATTTTTTTTAGTTTCTTCTCTATATCTTCAATGACCCATTTATCAATCAGTAGTGTATTGTTTAATTTCCTGTGTTCGTGTATGTTCTTTAGTATTCTTGCTGTTGTCTTGTAGTTTAATCACACTGTAATCAGATAAGAGTATAAGGAATTATTTCAGTTTTCCTGTATGTTAAGATTTGCTTTGTGTCCTAATAGATAGTCTATTTTAGAGAATGTTTCATGTGCTGCTGAAAAGAATGTGTATTCTGCAGCATTTGTGTGGAACATTCTGTAAATGTCTGTCAGGTCCATTCTATGATTTATTTAATATCCAGATGCTTCTCTGTTTACTTTTTGCTGAGATGACCTGCCAATTGGTGAGAGTGGGGTATTGAAGTCACCCACTACAATTGTGCTTGGGGTTGCTTTACATCTAGTACTGTTTGTTTAATGAAATTGGGTGCACCCATGTTTTGTGCATATATATTTAGAATTGTAATGTCCTCTTGTTGGACTGTTCCTTTAATCAGTATAAAGTGACCTTCCTTTATCCCTTCTAACTAATATTGGTTTGAAGTCTATCCTGTCAAATATTAAAGTAGCAATATCCACTTGTTTCCTAGGCCCATTTGCTTGAAATACCATTTTCCATTCTTTCACCCTGAGGTAGTGTCTGTCATTATGGAGAGGTGAGTTTCTTGGAGGCAACAGACAGAGGATCCTGCCTTTAAAAAAATATTTATTTGCAAGCAGAGAGAGGTAGAGGAGAGAGAGAGAGAGAGAGAGAGAGAGAGAGAGAGAGAGAGACAGACAGACAGACAGACAGAGAGAATAAGTACACCAGGGCCTCCAGCCAGTGAAAATGAATTCCAGACACATGTGTCACTTTGTGTATCTGGCTTTATGTGGGTACTGAGGAATTGAAAAACTGAGCCATCTATCCAGCCCAGGCTCCTGTCTTTAAAAAATTATTTGTATTTATTTATGATAGAGAGAGAGAGAAAGAGAGAGAGAGGGAGGGAGGAAGAGAATGGGCATATCAGGGCCTCAAGCTGCTGCAAACAAACTCCAGATGCATGCACCATCCCACGTATCTGGCTTTATTTGGGTACTGGGGAATTAAACCTGGGTCCTTTGATTTGGCAGGCAAGTGCCTTAACCACTAAACCATCTCTTCAGCCCTGGATTCTACCTGCTTTAAAAATATATATATTTTAATTTTATTTATTTATTTGAGAGAGAAAGAGAGAATATGGATCCACCAGGGCCTCCAGCCACTGCAAATGAACTCCAGACACATGCACGACCCTGTGCATCTGGCTTACTGGGGAATAGAACCTTGGTCTGTTGGCTTTGCAGGCAAGCATCTTAACTACTAAGCCATCTCTCTAACCCTAGATCCTGCCTTTTAATCCTGTCTGCAAGTGTGTGTCTTTGGCTTGGGGCATTGAGACTGTTGAGATTCCGTGTCTCTTCCTTCCTGTCATTCTTCATGAGCTTGTAGCACTTGCTGCTTTTCTCTTTCTCTCTTGGCACTAACCATTATTTAAGCATGGTTTATTCCTTCCTGTGGTCTCATGTATGTGCACTTCCTTCTCTTCAGTCTGAAGAAGCCATCAAGTATTTTCTGTAGAGCTGACTTAGTGCTCATATATTCCTTTAGCCTGTTTTTTTTTTTTTAATCATGGAAAGTTCTTGTTTCTCTTTCAGTTATGACAGATCATTTAGCTGGATATAGTAGTCTGGGTTGACAGTTGTCATCCTTCAGAACTTGGAATATATTATTCTAAACTCTTCTGGCTTTTAACAATTGTGTGAGTAATCTGCTATTATACTGGTAGGTTTGTCTTTATAGGTGATTAGATGTTTCTCTCTTACTGCTTTCAATATATTTTCTTTGGTCTGTGTATTTAGTGGTCTAATTACAATCTCACAAGAGAGGTCCTTTTCTGGACTTGTCTGATTGATGTTTTAAATTTCTCCTATATCTGTATTAGCATCTGTTTCCTTATTTTGGGAAATTTTCTGTTTTAAGAAAATTACCTACTAGCCGGGCGTGGTGGTGCATGCCTTTAATCCCAGCACTTGGGAGGCAGAGATAGGAGGATCACCATGTGTTCGAGGCCACCCTGAGACTCCATAGTGAATCCCAGGTCAGCCTGAGCTAGAGTGAGACCCTACCTCAAAAAAAAAAAAAAAAACCTACTATGCTTTTATATTGAATTTCTTCTCCTTTTATACTCTGAATTCTGTTTTTTTATTTTTTTATTGACGACTTCCATAATTGTAAACAATATCCGATGGTAATTCCCTCCCTTCCCCTACTTTCCCCTTTGAAACTCCACTCTCCATTATATCCCCTCTCCCTCTCAATCAATCTCATTTGTTTTGATGTCATGATCATTTCTTCCTTTTATGATGCTCTTGTGTAGGTAGTGTCAGGCACTGTGAGGTCATGGATATCCAGGCCATTTTGTGTCTGGAGGAGCACGTTGTAAGGAGTCCTACCCTTCCTTTGGCTCTTACATTCTTTCCGCCACCTCTTCTGCAGCGGACCCTGAGCCTTGGAAGGAGTGATAGAAAGGTTTCAGTGCTGAGCACTCCTCTGTCACTTCTTCTCAGCACCATGGTGCCTTCTGAGTCATCCCAAGGTCACTGCCAACTGAAAAGAGAAAGTTCTCTAGTGAAAACGTGAGATTACTATTAATATATGGGTATGAACATTAAGAGAAGTGCTTACTGGACAGTTTGATGAGCATAGTATGTACGTTTAGCCAGACAGCAGCAGACATTACAACCCTAGGACTCATGACTAGCCCTGTTTTAAGTTTTCAGTATCAGAGATGTATTCTCTCCCATGGAGGAGTGGGCCTCCAGTCCAATTAGAGAGCAGTTGGTTTCCCCCATGACAAATGTGCCACTATTGCACCCGTTGGCTCAATTGGCCTGGCTGGCCAAGTATAAGGCTTGCAGTGTCCACTGTGGAGTATCTTCACTGGTGATTTCTCTCTCTCCCATTGAACTGCATACAGTGTGGCTTTTTCCAGCTTTCTGTCAGCTGCTCTACATAGAGGAGGTTTTCAGCTCAGTTCCAGCAGGATTTCTCAGTGGCCTTGCAGCCCAAGTATGTGGAGTCTTCAGCAATAGGGTCTTACCATCTATTCCTGGTGGGAAACCAAGGGCCTTGGCAATGGCCTATAATGTTTTGGGGGTATCAGGGACCTCCCTGGCCAACAACTCACTGGAAGGTATCCCATCCCTGGCACTGAAAATTTTCTAGCAACAATCTACGGCTCCTGAGTGTTCCATTGTCCAAAAAAGTAGGATTCCATATGATTTATTTATATCCTCTTACATTTTGATTAGCCCTCCCTTCATCTTTCCTTTACTCAATCTCTTCCCCTGACCTCACTTAGGCCTTTTCACCCCCATTAATCTGTTCTTCTACTTACATATATACAATACCATCCTCTTAAGTCTCCCCCCCCCCTTCCTTTTTATTCCCTTTATATCTCCTTTCTATCTTACTGGCCTCTGCTACTGAGTTTTCTTCCTGCTCACAGAGAAGTCCAATCATTTGTTGCTAGGATCCACATATGGGAAAGAACATGTGACGTTTGGCTTTCTGGGCCTGGGTTACCTCACTTAGCATAATCTTTTCCAGATCCATCCATTTTCCTGCAAATTTCATAACTGCATTTTTCTTTACCGCTGAGTAGAACTCCATTGTGTAAATGTGCCACATCTTCATTATCCACTCATCAGTTGAGGGGCATCTAGGCTGGTTCCATTGCCTAGCTATTGTAAATAGAGTTGCAATAAACATGGTTGAGCAAGTATCTCTAAGGTAGTGAGATGAATCCTTAGGATATATGCCTAGGAGTGCTATAGTTGGGTCATATGGTAGATCTATTTTTCGCTGTCTCAGGAATCTCTACACTGATTTCCACAATGGCTGGACCAGATTGCATTCCCACCAACAGTGTAGAAGGGTTCCTCTTTTTCCACATCCGTCGCCAGCATTTATGGTCATTTGTTTTCATGATGGTAGCCAATCTGTCAGAAGTGAGATGGAATATCAAGGTAGTTTTAATCTGCATTTTCCTGATGCCTAGGGATGTAGAACATACTTTTAGATGTTTATATGCCATCTGTATTTCTTCTTTTGAGAACTCTCTATTTAGTTCCATAGCCCTTTTTTTTTCTTAAGTTTTATTAACATTTTCCATGATTATAAAAAATATCCCATGGTGCTACCCTCCCTCCCCCCACTTTCCCCTTTGAAATTCCATTCTCCATCATATACCCTCCTCATCTCAATCAGTCTCTCTTTCATTTTGATGTCATGATCTTTTCCTCCTCTTATGATGGTCTTGTGTAGGTAGTGTCAGGCACTATGAGGTCATGGATATCCAGGCCATTTTATGTCTGGAGGGAGGACATTGTAAGGAGTCCTACACTTCCTTTGCCATAGCCCATTTTTTAATTGGGCTGTTTGATTTCTTATTATTTAATTTTTTGAGTTCTTTGTATATCCTGGATATTAATCTCTGTCAGATGTATAGCTGGCAAAGATATTCTCTCATTCTGTAGGTAGGCTCTTTGCTCTATTCACTGTGTCCTTTGCTATACAAAAGCTTTGTAATCTCATGAGGTCCCAGTGGTTAATCTGTGGTTTTATTTCCTGAGCAATTGGGGTTATATTCAGAAAGTCTTTGACAAGACCAATATGTTGAAGGGTTTCCCCTACATTTTCCTCTAGCACTTTCAGATCTGATGTTAAGGTCTTTGATCCATTTGGACTTAATTCTTGTGCATGAAGAGAGATAAGGATCTATTTTCATACTTCTACAGATATATACCCAGTTTTCCCAGCACCATTTGCTGAAGAGTCAGTCTTTTCTGCAATGAGTGTTTTTGGCATTTTTGTCAAATATCAGGTGGCTATAGCTACCCAGGGCTTACATCTGGGTCCTCTATGCTGTTCCATGAAATATTTATGCATGTGTAGGGATGAAGACAAACAGACAAACTAACAAAACCAAAGGCCCTAAAATGGTTGAGTGTGGTGACCGATGTCCTTAATCTTGTCAACTGGGAGGCTGAGCTTCCTGAGTTGCTGCAGGTTCCAGCTCAGCGTGACCTAGGAAGGCCAGAGTAAGATCCTGCTGCTAAGAAAGAAGAAAAAGGGCACTATAAATTAAGAAATATCAATAGTGACAAAAATTAACCCTAAAACACAATGTATTTAAGAATGATAAGGTAGGGCTTGAGAGATGGTTTAGCGATTAAGGCACTTGCCTGTGAAGCCTAAGGACCCGGGTTCGATTCCCCAGTATCCACGCAAGCCAGGTGCACAAGGTGGCCCGTGCATTTGGAGTTTGTTTGCAGTGGCTGGAGGCCCTGACACACCCATTCTCTCTCTCTCTCTCTCTCTCTCTCTGTTCTGCCTCTTTCTCTCTCAAGTAAATAAATAAATAAATAATTTTTTTGACTCAAGATTTCACTCTAGTCCAGGCTGACCTGGAACTTACTATGTAGTCTCAGGGTGGCCTCTACTCACAGTGATCCTCCTACCTCTGCCTCCTAAGTGCTGGGATTACAGGCATGCACCACTACGCCTGGCTTTTATTTATTTATTTTTAGGTAAGGTCTCACTCTAGCCAAGGCTGATCTAGAACTCACTACATAGTCCCAGGCTTGCCTGGAGGGTACTTTCCTTTAGCAACTTGCCCTGATATGGAAGGTGCAATTGGCACTTCCAGTGCAAGCAAATACTCCCAGGTTTGGGGTCTACATTGCCCTAGTGTAATATAGGTCATTACCTTTTGAGGTGACTTTCTATCTCACTTGTGTTGAGTGTGATGCTGGATCTCTCTTTGGTGCACTGTGGGCTCCGCTCAGCTGGTTAGTTCCATCTGCTCTTCAGATCAGCTGTGCTGAATGCTGTGGGGTGTGGGGGATATGGTTCAGATCACGCGGTGTCCTGAGATCTCCAGAAGTTCCTCATGCTGGTGGTTAGTGGAGGGAAAGGTGTGGAAAGCTGTTGTCTTCTCCTTCAGGTTTTGGTTTTTTGTGTGGTGGTTGTTTGTTTGATTTTACAAGGTAAGGTCTCACTCTAGCCCAGGATTACCTGGGATTCACTATGTTCTCAGGTTGGCCTTGAACTCAGAGCAGTCCTCCTACCTAGACCTCCCTAGTGTTGGGATTAAAGTGTGCGCCATCACACCTAGCTTCCTTCAGGTTTTTTTTTGGTTTTGCAAGGCCAGTGTGAGTGGAGAATCCCTTCTCTGTAGTTTTTTTTTTAAATATTTTTTTTTGTTTGAGAGAGATATAAAGAACAGTTAGAAAGAGAGAGAATGGGTGCACCAGGGCCTCTAGCCACTGCAAATGAACTCCAGATGCATGCACCACCTTGTACATCTGGGGTTATGTGGATGCTGGGCAACTGAACTTGAGTTCTTAGGCTTTGTAGGCAAGCACCTTAACCACTGAGCAATCTCTCCAGCCCTCCCCTGTAGTTTTGTTCTTTCTAGCTCAGACAGGTCCCTGGGGCGTCGAAGCACTTGCCAGGGTTTTCAGGCTAGAGCTTGTTCCTTGCTGATTGTGTGGTTGCTAGAAGCTCCGGGTCCCTCCTGTTTCCCTAAAGGGGTCTCACCTGGGTTCATAATCCCTCATACACTTTCACTTTTTTGGTATAAAAGCATATTGTGTGTTTTCTCGCCCCTTTTTTACGCCAGGTTTCTTTGACTAGGTGCCTATTCTGCCATCTTAACTGGAAGTCTCTCTCTTTTTCTGTGTTTGAGATAAGGTTTCATGTAACAAAAATCTTAAAAAAGAAAAATAAGGGACAAGCCTGTTTCTTCACCAGTAACAGCTTTGTCTTCAGTTGGCTCTTTTTATGTAAGACTCATCAAAACACCTAATAATTAATCCCAGCTCCTGATAGCATCCAGAGTTCTGCTTCCCTGAACCCTTCTCTCCCAAATTGTCTAAGTAGCCCAAACTAAATTCTTTTAAAAATATCTTATGGGCTGCAGAAATGGCTTAGCAGTTAAGGCATTTGCCTGCAAAGCCAAAGGACCTCAGTTCGATTTCCCAGGACCCACGTAAGCCAGATGCACAGGGGGCGCATGCATCTGGAGTTCGTTTGCAGTGGCTGGAGGCCCTGGCATGCCCATTCTGCTCCTCTCTCTCTCTCAAATAAACAAATAAAATATTTTTAAATTTATTTTTATTTATTTATTTGCGAGTAACGGACACAGAGAGAAAGAGGTGGAGAGAGAGAGAGAGAAAGAGAGAGGGAGGTAGAGAAAGGGAAAGAGAATGGGTGCACCAAGGCCTCCAGCTACTGCAGATGAACTCCAGATGCATGCACCACCTTGTGCATCTGGCTTACGTGGGTTCTGGATATTGAGCCTCAAACAGGGGTCCTTAGGCTTCATAGGCAAGCACTTAACCTCTAAGCCATATCTCCAGCCCAACAAATAAAAATATTTTATTTGTTAATTTAAGAGAGACAGTGAAAATGAGAATGGGTGCGCCAGCAAGGGCCTCTTGCCACTGCAAATGAACTGCAGATACATGTGCCACCATGTGCAGCTGGCTTGCATGGGTACTGGGGAATTGAGCCTGAGTCCTTCTCAGGCAAGCGCCTTAACCGCTAAGCCATCTCACCAGACCCTAAATTCATTTCTTTTTTTTTTTTCGAGGCAGGGTCTCACTGTAGCCCAGACTGACTTGGAACTCACTCTGTAGTTCCAGTCTGGCCTCACAGTGATTCTCCTATCTCTGCCGCTCTAGTGCTGGGATTAAAGGAGTGCCGACACCACGACCCGCCCAAACAAAAAAAAATTTTTTTTTTTTGTTTTGTTTTTTCGAGGTAGGGTCTCACTCTAGCCCAGGCTGACCTGGAATTCACTATGGAGTCTCAGGGTGGCCTCGAAGTCATGGCGATCCTCCTACCTCTGCCTCCCGAGTGCTGGGACCGGTTTAAATTTTTTTTCAACACTCTTCCTGTGATGTCTAAACCCAATTTATCCAATAGCAGGGGTATTCTCAGGGCACAGGTAAGAGAACTCCCTGAATTGGAGCTGTTATGTCCCAAGGGGGAAGTGGAATGAAGCCTCCAGAGGTCAAGCAAAGACTTCATAAATAGTTATGTGCCATATAAGGAAGCTTTTGTCAACAAGAGACTATACATGACGCTGGTCCCAGATTATATCGTCTAGGACATTATAACCGTTTCATTTTGTGTGGTATGAAGTTCATCAGTGAAGAAATGGCCTACTTACACAATTCTTAGTATATCTTCCCCCGCCCACCTTTTTTTTTTTTGGATTTTGAAGGTAGGTTTTCATTCTAGCCCAGGCTGGCCTGGGATTCACTATGTAGTCTCAGGCTGGCCTCGAATTCACAGCAATCCTCCTACTGTTGGGATTAAAGGTGTGTGTCACGGATCGAGGTATGAAGACTGTGCTATGAGGTTTCCTGACAGTTTCTCCTCAAATGACGTCTTTCCTCAGTCTACCTTTGGAGAGACAGGGAGGAACCTTTTGCTTTCCGACCTCGCAAGTAAAAGCCAGCAAAGTTAAATTTCCCACGAAGTAGAATCCCTTTAATTGAGGTGCATGCTTCCAGCTCCAACTTCGAATTCTTCAAGTCATAGGGCACCCCCATATTGCTGTCTTAACAAACCTAACCAAGGAAGAATGGCCCCAAAATTCAAGCAATACAGAACTCTCCGAACTGCTATGGAAACCAAAGGCCCGCACAAGAAGCTGAACCTCCCGGCTGGTGCTAGCTAAGCGGTCCTGCAAGGCTCTCTGGGCTGCTGCAAGCGCCAGCGCTCGCCGCTTCTCTGTAAACTACAAATCCCGGCATGCCCGGCGCCGCGGCGTCGCCTGGTAACTCGCGCCACGCGCAGCGCGCAAGGCCGGCTCTCCCGCGCGCCTGCGCCTCGGCTAGTTCTGCGCAGGCGCTCTTCTAACCTTCGGGTGGAGGGCGGGGTGTCGTTCCCTCTCGCTGATGCAAGAGCCTAGTGCGGTGCTGGGAGAGGTATCGGCAGGAGCTGCGCTGCCACCCGGGGCCTGGGGCTGACCCTTCTGACTTCCCATCCGTATCGAGCCCGTTCGAACCACAGCCATGTCCGGAGACGAGGTGAGGACTTGAGCTCGGAGCTAGGGTTTAAGGACTGAGGCAGGAAGCCGAACCCACCCTAGTGTAGGAAAACGGGGCCTGCGGCCTAGCGGCGGGGTGGCCGCCATGTGGAGCAGCCGGGCCGGGCCTAAGGCGGCCGGGAGTGGGGAACCGGCGAGGACTCGGCCCGGCTCTGCTCGGGGCCACGGCACGGTGACCGGCGTCTCGGGAATGGGGGCCACACTTGGAGGCGGGCGCCCTCCCCGAAAGGGCTTGGGGTGTCTGGTGCTCCGGGTAAACGGGCGTGGGGCCGGCGACCCCCGCGTCCCTCTCCCCGCCCCGCAGCCGGGTCCCTCCGGGAGCCGTCCTCGCTTCCCGGGGAGCGCTCTGGCTGAAAACTTTGTAAGGCTGGCTTTTCCGGGCGCTTCTCCCACCCTTGTTCTCCTTCCGAGCACTGTTTCTTCAATAGACAGGGGGTTGAGAAAGTTAGAGCCAAGGGGGAAAGATCCTTTAGATTCAAAGAGTGAAAGAAGGAAAAAAAAAAAAAAACCAGTTTCCTTCCGGGCTTGAGTCCACCCCGAGCTTTCTTGAAGGAACGAACGGGCGAGGCGAGCCGGGAGCTCCGGCTGCGAAGGCTGGCTCAACCTTTCCCTACTGTCGCGCGTGGGTCTCCGCAGACTTCTTCAAATCCTTGTTATTTTTCTTTCCAGATTTACCCTAGTTCATGTAAAGGCAAACTGCTTTAGATGACATCGAGGTTAAGTACTATCAGTAGGTATTGCTTAACATTGGACCTAGAACTCCTTAGAGAGAGAGAGAGAGAAGTATGAAGAATTTGTGATTCATTTGGCCTTTAGTGTCTTGGAGGGGAGGAAGAGGCACATCAAAGCTCTCTACAGTGGTGACTTTTGAAGCAGCCCCCTAGACCTTGATTAGAGTTTTCTCAACCAGTGAGAAAACTGATTACGAGACACTGACATGGTTGAGTAAGTGTGCTCACAGAAAGTGGAGTGTGCTCGTTTAGCTAGAGCAGATAGGTAGTTCAAGGAGGACTTTGAAGACGTAAGAATTGGGGTTTCTCCTGGAGGAAACTGCTACTCTCATTTGATTTTTACAACTCTGAAAATGGGATTTTTGGGGCCCATTTTAATGGAGATGAGAAAGCTGGGCCTTAGGGATGTGTAATGCCTACAAATCAAATTCTAAAGTGGCTGAGCCAGTAGTAGAATCCCAAGTCTATGCAGTACTGCCTCTCAGTGACAAGGAGGCTCTCTCTAGCTTAAGTTCAGACTAAAGGAGATACATGGTTCTTGCTTAAGTCATGGTAGACACTGCTGCAAGCTGCTATGTTAGAAAAGTTCTGAGAGGCCTTGCTGTATTTCTATAAATGTTCCAAACTTCGTAACGTTCAGCCAAAAAGTACCTGTGTAGTGCTGTATTGTTCTGTGTATGGTTGCTATGGTAAAATGCTCAGGATGTAGAAATAAAGCCATTAGCATATGATTTAGGAGACTGGAGGGTTCTTGTTTGGTAATGGGATCAGGTTTGGTAGGAGTAGAATGAGAATATTACTGAAGGATGAACAGGGTTTTATCAAGCAGAGATGGCAGTCTACATTCCAGCAGCAGCAGTCTTTGGAAGCCTGCAAAGTATTAAGCAGTTTGGCTCTTCTTAGATGCTCTCAGGAGATAGGAGAGTAGGGTCTAGGGACATTAACTGCCCTAGACAGTGTAAGTTAGGTGGTAGTAGAACCCCCCAGCCTTTGGCTTCACTGTGCTGGATGGAATTTACTTGTAGGGGCAGGTATAAAGAATGGAATATGGTTCTGGTTCATTTAGTTGTGTTGACTAGTTAAGTGTTCTCAGGGAAATCCATTAACTTCTGACTACAAAGTTGTAAAGACCAAATGAAAACCTGTGCTTGGAGTAACTTAAACTGCCAGAGACTTCCCAGAGTAGGTTATTACTGGAAGCCAGGATCGAGGCTGAGAGGCTACTATTAAGTAGTTTTTTCTTTTTCGTCTAAATGGCTTACTGACTGACATAAAGTGCATACATTTCTACTTAAAACTAGTAATTAAGCCAAAAACACTTAACCTTGTGGAACCATTACCTTAAAGTATTATAGAAATGTATATGCACCTTGGTAAGAAAAAAATATCCCCTACAGGCATTCAAAAAATTTTTTTGTTTTTCCCCAGGTGGGGTCACACTCTATCCCATGCTGGCCTGGAATTCACAGACTGTCTCAGACTGGCCTTGAACTCAAAATGATCCACCTACCTCAGCCTCCCAAGTGCTGGGATTAAAGGCATGTTCCACCACACCCAGTGCAGTCAGAATTTTTTAGGCCATTTTAAAACTATTATTTTGAGATAGGATCTTGTTTTGTAGCTCAGGCTGGCCTCAAACTTGTTGTCAGGTTATTTAATATTTATTTGCAAGGAGAGAGAGAGTGATAATGGACACGTCAAGGGCTCTAGCCTCTGCAGACAAACTTCAGATGCATGTGCCACTTTGTGCTCCTGGCTTTATGTGGGTACTGAGGAGTCAAACCCTGGTCATTAGGCTTTGCAGTCAAGCGCTTTAACTGCTGAGCCATTACTCCATTCATTCCTCCCCTTTTAAAGCTGACTCAGTATTTAAGACTTGTTTGCTACTAGGCCCCATCTACAAGCAGTTAGAAATTGGCTTTTCACACAAACTCAGTAAGATGCTTTTGCAAATGAAGCTTTAAAAATGTTTAGTTTCTGAATAAAAAAAGAATGTGTACTTTATGTTGTTTGCAAAACACAGATGAATGAATATCCCAGAATCCTGTCACTCTTAGGTGGGTAACATCTCACTCCTGAAAGCAACTTCACATCATGCCATAGTGCTTTGTGGGTTCCACTGTGGTTTAGACCTGTCATCTGGGAGTAGTGTGGCTATTTTTCTAGGTAAGATGGAAAGAGGCAACTTATTGAAGCACTTCAGGCTGTTTTCAGAGTAATTTTATCTAGGATTCCTTTCCTTGTTGTCTTCAATCCAACGTGAAAAGTTTGTGAAGGTTTTGTTGAGAATTAAAAATATGCCAGCCAGGCATGATGGCACACATCTTTAATCCAGCACTCTGGGAGGCAGAGGTAGGAGATCTCTTGAGTGTTTGAGGTCAGCCTGAGAGACTACATAGTAAATTCCAGGTCAGCCTAGGCTAGAGCAAGACCTTGTCTTGAAAAACCAAACAAAATAAAATAAAGGCCAGACCTGTAATCATATCTACTCCAGAGGCTGATGCAGGAGGATTGAAGCTGAACTTGCCTAGGCAATCTATTGAGGTGTGTCAGGGCTGAGGATGTAGCTCAGTGGTACAATGCTTGCTTTAGCATGCCCAAAGCCCTAGTTCCCAGGACCACGAAAACAAAACTAAAATCAATTTTGCAGTTTCCCATAGGTGCACTATCAGCAACCTTTGGCTTCTCAAATCCAGTATCATAAAATATTTTGGAATGTAGTCACCTGCTCATTTGAAAGTCATATATAAAATTTTTTGTTTGTTTAGTTTGTTTTTTCAATGTAGGGTCTCAGGCTGACCTGGAATTTACTATGTAGTCTCAGGGTGGCCTTGAACTCATGGCGATCCTCCTACCTCTGCCTCCCCAGTGCTGGGATTAAAGGCGTGCACCACCACGCCCAGCCACACCAAGTGTTTTTTTTTTTAATTTTTTTTATTTTTATTTATTTATTTGAGAGTGACAGACAGAGAGAGAGGAGGGGGAGAGAGAGAGAGAGAGAGAGAGAGAGGATGGGTGCACCAGGGCCTCCAGCCACTGCAAATGAACTCCAGATGCATGCGCCCACTTGTGCATCTGGCTAACGTGGGTCCTGGGGAATCGAGCCTCGAACCAGGGTCCTTAGGCTTCACAGGCAAGCGCTTAACCGCTAAGCCATCTCTCCAGCCCGCACTCCAAGTGTTTTTTTTTTTTTTTTTTTTTTAAAGTCCTGGTCTCACTATTATAGTCCAAGATGACCAAGAACTGGCTATGTAGCCTGGCCTGGCCTTGAGTGTTCAATCTTCAGGCTCAACTTTCCTAGTATATGCTTGTCATGAAGTCTTAAAAAGCATGGTCTATCCCAGTATTGGTGGCGTATGCCTGCAATCCCAGCACTCCAGAAGCTGAGATGGGAGGATCTCTAAGAGTTCCAGACCAGCCTGGGTTACAATGAGACCCTGTCTCAAAAACACAAAGAAAACAGCATGGCCTGTGAATACTTCCATCTTCATATATACACACATACAAACCAGGAAGAAAAAAAAAAAAAAGACCCTGGCCTCTGCTTCAGGGAGTTCTGCTTTGTATACTGCCTTGGGGGTTCCTGTTTTCCATATTTTTTAGCTGTTTTACAGGATTTTGTGAATAAAAGGCAGTAAGTATATAGAATTAATAAATATTAAGCAAACACTAAGTATTCTGTGACAGTAATTAAAAGAGACACTAATTAAGAATGTTTTTGAGAGCTGGAGAGATAGATGGCTTAGCGGTTAAGGCGCTTGCCTGCAAAACCAAAGGACCTCAGTTCGATTCCCCTGGACCCACATAAGCCAGATGCACAAGGAGGCTCATGAGTCTGGAGTCGTTTGCTGTGGCTGGAAGCCCTGGCATGCCCATTCTCTCTCTGCCTCCTTCCCTCTCTCAAATAAATGAATAAAAATTTAAAAAAGAATGTTTTTGAGTGGTAAAAAGGCATGTCAACTGACTTAGGATTCTTCCCATCTTTGGTCTGTCTTGCTGAATAAAAGTAATAAACAATCAGTTAAGCCAGGCATGATGCTTATGTTTCTAATCCTAGCACTTGGGTAGTGGAGTTGGGAGGATCAGGAGTTCAAGACTAGACTGGCCTACATAAGACCTTGTCTCACCCCACAAAAACAGTGGGAGGGAGGAAGAGATTAATAGTTCAGGAAAACATGCTTCTTAAAAAATGCAGTGAATACCTAGTAAGCCCTGCCAGAACTAAGCTTACAGTGTCTGGAGTTGTGTCTCACCTTGTGCCAAGAAGCTACCTTCCTGTAACAGATTGTAATATCCCATGTTATGTGACCCAGAGCCTGATTGTAGGTCAGCCCCAGAACTTGCTTGTGACTCTTCTTTCTTGGAAGGGTAATGTTTTTCAGACTGATTGTATTCCACAACTGGATGAGGACAGTGTCTTTTTTTTTTTTTTTTTTTCCCCAAGGTAGGGTCTCACTGTAGCCCAGGCTGACCTGGAAGGGTCAGGGTGGCCTTGAACTCACGGTGATCTTCCTACCTCTGCCTCCCGAGTGCTGGGATTAAAGGCATGCGCCACCACGCCCGGCTAGGATAGTGTCTTTTATTACTACTATCACTTAGTTTCCTTAATATAGTTGGGAAATAAAGGAGTTTCAGTTAAGTTATTGGACTCAATTTTGGGAAATTTTTGAATTTCATCTTATGTCTGAGAAGTTAGATCACCTTAGTTAAGTTTTGGTGATAGGAATCAGACCCATGTTTTGTGATCTTTAAAGCACTGTATAAAGTAAAGCTGCAAAGATGATTGTACTGCATATATTATAATTGCAGTCAGATCTTCATTCTCTTCGTAACCTGGTCATTCTTAGTTGGTTTTACTTCCACTCTTATCTCCGTTGTCCAGATGAGGCATGGGATAACCCACATATGAGCTAGAGTCAGGAATTGAATTCAGATAGTTGGACTCCAGGCCTGTTTTTGATCACTGCAAAGTTCACAGCAGGCCAGTGGACAAAGTGCTAAGATTAAGCATGATAGCAAAAAAGAAAAATACTTGGGACTTGTGAATTCAATGCTGTTTGACTAAAGACCTTGTTTTTGCTGTATTATCAAGTATATGTGGCTTGTATATAAGCCTGCAAGTTAGAAATTTTTCATTCATTTTACAGTAGACATTTATTTATTTGAGAGAGGCAGAAAAAGAGACAATGGGCATACCAGGGCCTTTAGCCACTGCAAATGAACTTCAGATGCATGCACTCTCTTGTGCATCTGGTATACGTGGATACTTGAGAATCAAACCTGGGTCCTTAGGTTTCATAGGCAAGTGCCTTAAACTCTAAGTCATCTTCTGTAGCTCTGCAGTAGACATTTAGATGAAAATAACAAGAACCTTTCATATTTCATACCAAAAAAAGTTCTATAGAAGTTTACTCAGATTTACTATATGAAGAGTTCCTGATAACTTTCCTTATGTTAAGGTTTTTTAAAAAATATTTATTTATTTGAGAGAGAGAGAAAGATGCAGAGACAGAAGAAGAGAGAATAGGTGCTCCAGGGCCATTATCCACTGCAAATGAACTCCAGATGCATGTGCTACCTTGTGTCCTTACTTGAGTCCTGAGGAATTGAACCTGGGTCCTTACCCGCTAAGCCATCTTTCCAGCCCTTATGTTAAGTCTGAACTTCATGATAAGGTGTTTTTCTTTTTTTGTTCTTTTTTTCTTAGAAATTAGATCAAGTTTCAAGGTTCCTGGTGTTAGCTGCTCTGGGTTATCAGCCTTAAATAAAATGTGTATAACCTTCTGAGGCATTGGTTTTCTCACCCATAGTGGAGGGTGTGACATAGGCAGTTGTGAATGTCTCACCCCAAAATTTCATGATTCATTCAGAAGGTCTGAATGCATTGGTGTAAGTAAAAGTGGAGTTGCTGCAGTTCGTGATGCCTTACAAATTGAAAGGCATCTACACATGTTGGAGGACAGCTCCCTTTAATAGTATAAAGAAAGTTGCACAGAGTTGTGTTTTTGCTTCTGTCTTCAAGGTAAGGTCTTGCTCCAGCCAGGCTGATCTGGAGTTTACTGTGTAGTCTCAGGCTGGCCACGAATTCATAGTGATCCTCCTACCTCTGCCTCCTAAGTGCTGGGATTAAAGGCGCGCACCACTACATTCAGCAATTTTTTTTTTTTTTTTGTTGCCTGTGCGTAATATGTGTGTGGTATATGCACATGTATGTGCTGATATGCTCCTCCATGGGCTCCCCTACTGGTGGCTGGATAGGAGAGCAGGTGTCCTCTCCATCACTCACCCACCTGCTTTTCCTTGAGACAGAGTCTGCTGTTTGTGACACCCCCCCCCCCCCAGCCATCTCTTCTCTGCTCTCCACAGGGCTAGAGTTAGAGGTGTGTGTGGCCACACCCGCACACACGAGTTCTTAGAGATTTGAACTTGGCAGCATCAGGCCTGCAGGCTTGTGCAGGAGGGACAGCTAACCACTGAGCCATCTGTCTAGTTTTGCTTTTTTTTCCCCAAAGATTTTATTTCTATTTATTAGAGGCAGAGGGAGAGAATGGGCACAGCAGGGCCACCAGCCACTGCAAACAAACTCCATGTGCCACCATGTACACCTGGCTTACATGGGACCTGGAGAATTGAACCTGGGTCCTTAGGCTTAGCAGCAAGTGCCTTAACTGCTAAGCCATCTCTCCAGCCCTTGTTTTGGTTTTTCTTTAGGGTCTCACTGTAGCCTACGCTGGCCTCAAACTCAGGAAAATCCTACCTCAGCCTCTGGAATGCTAAGATTATACAAGCATGAGCCGCCACACCTGGCTCTTGGGAATTTATTTTGTGTGTGTGTGTGTGTGTGTGTGTGTGTGTGTGTGTGTGTGTCTGGTGGGGCAGGGTGGACATTTTAATGTATCAAATATTCTTAAGAGTATGCTGTTTGAAAATCAAGCATATTTGGGATATGAGCATCATTATGAATATTAACTTGGTCCTTTTTAAAAATTGTCTTTTAAACAGATGATTTTTGATCCTACTATGAGCAAGAAGAAAAAGAAGAAGAAGAAGCCTTTTATGTTAGATGAGGAAGGGGATGCCCAGACAGAAGAAACCCAGCCCTCAGAAACAAAAGAAGTGGAGCCAGAGCCAGCTGAGGACAAAGATGTAGAAGCTGATGAAGAAGACAGTAGGAAGAAAGGTGAGCAGTTGTGTGGGAGTCAGCTCTCCTGCAAGCCCTACTTCTTCAGCGGGTTGGACTTTGTGCATTCAGTGACATCGCCTGATGAGACTGTTCCAGTGTAGCCAAGGCCATCAGCAGTGTGTGTTAGACCTTGCTAGTTTTTTGATAGGTTTGTTGTAGAGAAATTCCTGTTGAATTCACAAGTTGCAAAGATTACCTCATTGTTTATAGGGCAGTTTTCTAGTCTGACCCGTGAGGTCTCTTTTGCAGATTTTTTTATTTTTTTAATTTTTTTTTTTGGTTTTGTTTCTTTGGGGTGGGGTCTCTAGCCCAGGCTGACCTGGAATTCACTATGTAGTCGCAGGGTGGCCTAAAACTCATGGCGATCTTCCTACCTCTGCCTCCTGAGTGCTGGGAATTTTAAAGGCGTGTGTCACCATGCCTGGCTGTCTTTATCAGTTTTTAAAGGTTTTTGTTTTTGTTTTTTGTTTTGTTTTTGTTTTGAGGTAGGGTCTCACTCTAGCCCAGGCTGACCTGGAATTCACTATGTAATTTCAGAGTGGCCTTGAACTCATGACTATCCTTGTACCTCTGCCTCCCGAGTGCTGGGATTAATGGTGTGTGCCACCACGCCCGGCTTAAAGGTTCTTTTAAAAAATTTATTTGAGAGAGAGAGAGATAGAAAGAGACAGAATGGACATGCCAGGTCCTCTAGCCACTGCAGACAAACTCCAGATGCATGTGCCACCTTGTGCAGCTGGCTGACATGGGTACTGGGGAATCAAACCTTGGTCCTTAGGCTTCACAGGCAAGTGCCTTAACTGCTAAAGGAAAAAAAAAAGGAGCCGTGCGTGGTGGCACACACCATTAATCCCAGCACTCATGAGGCAGAGGTAGGAGGATCATCATGAGTTCGAGGCCCCCTGAGAGAGACTACAGAGTGAATTCCATGTCAACCTGAGCTAGAGTGAGACCCTACCTCGAAAAACAAAACAAAACAAACAAACAAAAGATTCTGGGCTGGAGAGATGGCTCATCAATTAAGAGAGAAAAGGCTGTCTCTCCAGCCCCTTTGGCAGTTTTAAGGGCTGGGGAGATGGTTTAGCGGTTAAGACACTTGCCTGAAAAGCCAAAGGACCTCGGTTCGATTCCCCAGGACCCACGTAAGCCAGATGCACAAGGTGGTGTATGCATCTGGAGTTCATTTGCAGAGGCTAGAAGCCCTGGAACACCCATTCTCTCTCTCTCTTTCCCCCCTTTTCTCTCAAATAAATAAATAAAAATACAACATTTTAAAAAACTTATTTGAGAGACTGAGACAGAAAGAGGCAGACAAAGAAAAAATATTGACATGCCAGGGCCTCCTGCCACTGCAGATGAACTCCAGACACATGTGGTACTTTGTGCATCTGGCTTTACATGGGTATTGGGGAATCAAACCCAGGCTCTCAGGCTTTGCAAGCAAGAGTCTTTAACTGCTGAGCCATCTCTCTAATCTCTTTTCTCCAGTATTTTTATTTTTTTAACCATTCATTTATTTTTTTTTATTTTTTATTTTTTGGTTTTTCGAAGTAGGGTCTCACTCTAGCCCAGGCTGACCTGGAATTCACTATGGAGTCTCAGGGTGGCCTCGAACTCACGGCGATCCTCCTACCTCTGCCTCCCGAGTGCTGGGATTAAAGGTGTGAGCCACCACACCCGGCTCATTTAATTTTTTTAAAATTATTTTTATTAATTTATTTGAGAGCGAGCGAGAGAGAATGGGCACTCCAGGGCCTCCAGCCACTGCAAATGAACTCCAGGCACGTGTGCCCCCTTGTGCATCTAACGTGGGTCCTGGGGAGACTCAAACTGGGGTCCTTAGGCTTCACAGGCAAGTGCTTACTTAACTGCTAAGCCATCTCGCCAGCCTTTTTTTTTTTTTTTTGAGGTAGGGTCTCACTCTAGCTGAGGCTGACCTGGAATTCACTATGTAGTCTCAGGGTGACCTTGAACTCACAGCAATCCTCCTACTTCTCCCTCCCGAGTGTAGGGACTAAAGGCATGCGCCACCAGGCCTAGTACTCCAGTTTTGTTTTGTTTAAATATTTTTTATTGTATTTGTTTATTTGCAAGCAGAGAGAGAGAGAGAGGGAGGGAGGGAGGGAGGAGGAGGAGGGAGGGAGGGAGGAACATACATAGATAGAATGGGTGCACCAGGGCCTCTAGCCACTGTAAGTAAACTACAGGCACATGTGCCACTTCGTGCATCTGGCTTTATGTGGCTACTGAGAGTAGGCTTTGTAGGTAAGCACCTTAACTACTAAGCCATTTCTCCAGCCTCTTTTTTTTTTTTTTTTCTTTTTCATTAAATTATTTTATTTTTATTTATTTGAGAGAGAGAATGGGCATGCCAGGACTTCCAGCCACTGTAAATAACTCTAGACACATGCATCACCTTGTGCAATTGGCTTATGTGGGTCCTATTGAATAAAACCTGGGTCCTTTGGCTTTGCAGGCAAGTGCCTTAACCACTAAGCCATGTCTCCAGGTCTTGTTTCCACTTTTTTTTCCCCCATGGTTTTTCGAGGTAGGGTCTCACTCTAGCTCAGGCTGACCTGGAATTCACTATGTGGTCTCAGGTGGCCTTGAACCCACCTACCTCTGCCTCCAAGTGCTAGGATTAAAGGTGTGTGCCTACCACATCCGGCTTCTTGTGTCCACTTTTTTTGTTTGTTTGTTTCCACTTTTAATAGTAGTTGTATTTGAGTGTAGGCAGAAGTAGGACCAAGACAGGCAGTATTTTTAGACAAGCAACATTTAATATTTTAAAAAAGCATATGAGATTAGTGTTATAGCCTTAAATGTTTTTGCATTAGGAACCAGCTTTGAGTTTTCATTTGTGTTAATATGGACACACTTGACTATTGGAAATAAATTATTCAGGACTGGCGAGATGGCTCAGCAATTAAGGCACTTGCTTGCAAAGCCTAACAATCCAGGTTCATTCACCCAGTACTGATGTAAAGCCAGATGCACAAAGTGGCACATGCATCTGGAGTTTTAACTTTTTTTTTTTTTTTGAGGCAAATCTGCCTCCCCCCTTTTTTAATGAAAGAGAGTAGAGAGGGAGAGATTATTGGCGCATCAGTGTCTCCAGCCACTGTAACCGAACTCCAGACATATGTGCCACCTTGTATACATGTGTGACCTTGTGCATGCGTCACCTTGTGTGTCTGGATTACATGGGATCTGGGGAGTTGAGCATAGGTACTTAGGCTTCACAGGCAAACACCTTTACCACTAAGCCATCTCTCCAGCTCAAAAATAGTTTTTAAAAAAATATTTTATTTATTTGAGAGAGAGATACAGAAACAGGCAGAAAGGGGGGTGGGAGAGAATGAGAATGAGAATGAATGAGCACACCAGGGCCTCCAGCCACTGCAAACGAACTCCAAATGCGTGTGCCTCCTTGTGCATCTGGCTTATGTGGGTCCTGGGGAATCGAACCTGGGTCCTTTGGCTTTGCAGGCAAGTGCCTTAACTGGTAAGCCATTTCTCCAGCCCCCCAAAATAAACATAAAACATAATTTGTATCAAGGATAAGACAGCTGTGATTGAGAAAACTGACTTTATAGCAAACACAATATCCTAAGTGTTGTGCAGATGTTTGAAACAACTTTGGAAATAATTTCTGTTGTAAGATAAAATGAATTTGTATAAACAGTTCCTTGAAAAACTTTGTAATAGAGGGATCCTAAAGTACTTTAAGACAACAGGGCAGCATAAATGAAAAACCTTTTTTGTTAGTTGTTGGTTTTTTGTGTTGTTCAAACAAGGGCCCATGTAGTCCAGGCTGGTCATGAACTTGCTGTGTAGCCAAGAATGATCTTGAACTTCTGAACTTTTTGCCTCCACCTCTCAAGTATTGGAATTACATCACACCTGGCTATAAATGAGACTTACTGAGTAGAATCATTATTGTTCATTACCATAGATATTCATATTTACTATGCAGCTTTAGTTTAATGAAAATTTTTATATATGGCCTTCTAATAGTTGATTTGATCAAATATTGAGCTAGGCGCTAGAGTTTTTTTTTTTTTTTTCTTCAAGCAGAGAGAGACAGAGAATGGGCACACCAGGACCTCTAGCTGATGCAAATGAACTCCAGACACATGCACCACTTTGTGTATCTGGTTTTACGTGGATACTGGGGGATCAAACTCAGGTCCTTAGGTTTTGCAGGCAGTTGCCTTAATCACTGAGCCATTTGACCAGCCCAAGGCCCTAGACTTGAGTTCAACAAGTCTCATCTTCCTAGATAGATAAGCAAACTAACAGTAATGACTTCAGCTGGAGTGAACAGAATGTATTATTCATGTTCCCTGAGGACAACCTAGTCCAATTAGTAGGCTAGGAGATGACTTGGTGGATGTAACTTCAAGATCTGTGAGGTGCAGGTATAGTCGTATGAAAGGGAGGGCCCACATGAAAACTTGGAAGTAGAAACACTTCAAACACTGCACTGGGAATTGGAAAAAATTTAGTAGGGCTTGAACTAAGACTTGAGGAATAGGGATGGGGAGTCAATGAGGGTAGGCTATAAAAATACAGTTGGAGAACATAGAAGATTAAATTAGAGTTCAGATTTTGTCTTGAAAACTTTACTGAGTTAAGTTATTCTCAATAGGGTCCCCTCACCAGATTTTTCTAGAAAGCCTTGAGATGTTTTTTCAGGGTTTTTGTTTGTTTGTTCAGAACTATAACCTTTGTGGTTGTCTAGAAGGGGCTGGTTAAACTCATAATTTGATGCTTTGCCTTCTGTTAGCTGTTAATTGTTGGACATTCTTAATCTCTTTAGATGCTTCTGATGATTTAGATGACTTGAACTTCTTTAATCAAAAGAAAAAGAAGAAAAAAACAAAAAAGATATTTGATATTGATGAAGCAGAAGAAGGAGTAAAGGTAGTATTGCTTTCTTATTGAAGGTAAAATTTGAACTCTTGAAAGGCTGCCTACTCAGTGGCTGTTTTTACCAACCCTTTGTTTCATGTGTTAGTAGCTTTTGTGGATTTAGTCATTACTGTTAACGTCATTATTTTTGATATACATCTAAGTATATTTATTTAAAGGTTATATAGATGGAGGAATTTAGGTTGTACAGAGTGTATTTTGTGCCATTATAACGATCTCATAAAATGTCCCATTGTTGTTAACTGTACTGAAATGGCTGAGGAGAGATACTTTAGTAATTGAAAAATCTTTTTTTGTTGTTTGTTTTTGTTTTTTCAAGGTAGGGTCTCACTGTAGCTCAGGGTGGCTTTGAACTCATGTTGATCCACCTACCTCTGCCTCCTGAGTGCTGGGATTAAAGGCTTGTGCCACCATACCCGGCCCATTGCAAACTTCCAAGCAACCTTGGAAAATATTTTTGCTATCTTGGACTCAGTTAGGATGTAGACTTTACTGGGATAGCAAGTATAGGACTATCTGGATAGGACTAACTGGCTAATGCGTGGTATCTTATAGTCAGTTACCATTTTTAAGCTTTTCATTTACTGACTATCATCATAGAAACTATGTCAAGGGCTGGAGAGATGGGTTAACAGTTAAGGTGCTTGCCTGCTAAGCCTAAGGACGCAGGTTCGAGTCTCTAAAACCCACATAAGCCAGATGTACAAAGTGGCGCATATGTCTGGAGTTTGTTTGCAGTGGCTAGAGGCCCTGGTGCACCCATTCTCTCACTGTCTTTCTATCTGCCTTTCTCTCTCAAATAAATAAAAAGAAAAAGAAACTAGGTCAAGATAGGCTTTCCCAAGTTTGTGTGGTATCTCGCTAATATTGTAGATTAATGAATGTGACACCAGAACTGCCCTGGATTTGGGATATCCAGTTTGTGTTTCATATATCCCTATCCCAAACCTGCTAAGATTTCTAAAATTATTGTAGCTATTATCAACAATTACAGGATGTAGGCATGCAAAAAATACAATAGTTGGTCATGTTAGCAATATGCTTGAGATATGGAGTTGGATAAGTTAATGAGAAGAGGGATAAATTAAAAGGCTAGAAACTGAAAATGGCCTTATCTGCTTTTTTTGGAATGTTTATGATTCATCTTTAATATTCCTTGTTTACATCTAAGCCTGAAGCAGGTAATCTTGGGGTCAAGCTCTTAATGTGCCTATACCCATTCATTACATGACCCAAGTTGTCCATAATTTCTGCCTTTCCCTTTTTCATATTGATGATGTCCAGAGACTGCTCTACAACCTGGTGCCAAGTTGTTGTGGTATAATAAATACATTGTTTTTATTTCTGGTTCCTGGTAGTCAGCTCCTAAAACCCTTGGTAGTCTTCAAAGTACTAAATTGTTTTTTGCTGATGAAAACTGCTGTCCATATAGTAGCTTCTCCAGATGGCTGAGTATCAGGAAGATCAAGCCATGACTCCAGGCTTGGAAGTTTGAATAGTTCCTGCTGTCTCTGAGGATGGAGGATCTGGAGATTGAGTTCTGCCACTAATGGCCAGGGATTTAATTGGTCTTGTCTTCATAAGTAAATCCCCTAGATAATGGAGTTCAGAAAGCTTCCATATTTATTAGTGATCTCCTTGAGGTGCTGGTAGAGTGGTGTACTTAAGAGACAACCTCCCAGTTCTCCAGTCCTCATAGCTTGTCTTCTGCATTGCTTCCATTTGACTGCTTCTGAGTTGTACCCTTATAAAGTAGTAATAGCAAGTAAAATATTGAAGTGTTCTGAGTTATTTCAGCCAGTCACTGAATTGGTGATGGGATGTGGGAATCTTTGAATTTGTAGCTAGTGTAGACTTGGAGACCTTGCTGTGGCATCTTGCTATGAAGCTGAATCTTTAAATACAAGAAATTTGATGAATTACCTAGGTAATCAGTGTTAGAATTGAATTGGATGGTACCTATTTTATATTGGTGAGTTGGAGAATTAGCGTGAAAAATACCACACATTTGGTATCAACAGGAAAAAGCCCTTCATAAGTGAATATGGAAACTTACTTAAAAGGAGGGCCAGGGGAGGAGAGTAGGAAGTAAAAAATTAACAAATACTTTTGAATTGTCTGGGCGTGGTGGCACATGTCTTTAATCCCAGCACTGGGGAGGCTGAGGTAGGAAGGTCTTTGTGAGTTCAGGTTAGCCAGGGCTAGAGTGAGACCCTATCTCTTGAAAATGTAGCAGGGCTGGAGAGATGGCTCAGGCACTTACCTGCAAAGCATAACGACTATGGTTTGATTCCCCAGTACCTATGTAAAGCAAGATGTGCAAAGTAGCGCATGAGTCTGGAGTTTGTTTGCAGTGGCTCTAAGGCCCTATTGTGTCCCCTAAAAAAACAAAACAAAACAAAACAACAAAAAAAAACTTGCTCATGTCATTAAAAAAAAAAAAGTCGTATTATCAGAATGTTGAGATTTAATTCAATGTTTTAGGATCTTAAGATTGAAAGTGATGCTCTGGAAACAGCTGAACCAGAGGATGACCTTGATATCATGCTTGGCAACAAAAAGAAGAAAAAGAAGAATGTCAAGTTCCCAGATGAAGATGAGATACTAGAAAAAGATGAAGGTAAGATTAGGACTTAGCATCTCTTTGGGGTTATATGTCTTGGATCTGAGTTGGGAAGCTTTTTTAAACAATCTTTTCCTGTCCTTTCCCCCACTATATGATAATGGAAGCTAGAAGGAACTAGCACTAACTTGATAGTGGTAGTCAATATTTCATAGGAGAATTACTGTTTGATCAGTTTCTAAAAGTTGTAGGCTTTCAGAGATTTTGAGCATAGTAAACAGATGGGTTTTTATAAGTGTGAAAGTTTCTTCACAACAGTTTGACTTTTTCCTGTAATTTCCTAATGCATTTTATGTTTTGACATCAAGAAACATTTTGCTGTGTTTGTGTTAGCCTGGCTGTCTCTATTGTGAGTGAATAAAAATTCGTAACATCCCTGGCTATAAAGGAAAAGGGGGTGCTGTGGTCCCTTTGTGCTTGAGGCTGTTATGATTGCCACTGTGAAAGGGAAGACCAATATCTAAAGCTTTCATTTCTCTAGACTTTTACCCTTTGTTACTGTAGTAGGACTACTATTCACTCTTATTCTTTGTTATCTGTAGCTTTAGAAGATGAAGACAGCAAAAAAGACGATGGTATTTCATTCAGTAACCAGACAGGGCCTGCTTGGGCAGGCTCAGAAAGAGACTATACGTATGAGGAGGTAAGACAAATTCTGTTTTGAGAAGGGGTTAAACTATTTCTTTGAGCTCAAGAAAAAGCAGAATACATGTTCCCTGAACTGGAAGGGTCACTGATGCATAGATTGATGTTAGTAAAACATGCCTATAGATCTTGCATCAAGAACATAGCATTTCCTCATATCCACCTGTGGGACAGCCTGCTCAGAATGTGACGATCACTGTAATATTTATTGTTTCTAATTTTGTGAACTTAAAAGGATATTGAGACCTCTGGGAAGCAGGGGAGGTTTTGGTGACAAAGTTTCTGATTTGTGGCCAGGGTGGCCTGGGGTTTGGAGTGTTCCTGAATCTTCTCCATGTGTTACACACTTTCTCATGAAGCCAGCAGAATTAGCAGGGCCACATTGATTAATTAAATTGTGTGTCGGGGAGGTATGTATGTATGCACGCACATGATGTGCCCGTGCAGTAATATGTGGAAGCGAAAGGGGGGCATAGGTGTCTTCCCCTATTGCTCTTCTGCCTTACTTCCCTGAGACAGTCTCTCATTGAACCTGGAGCTCACACCATTTCTCAGTTGCTGACCAGAGAGCCCCAGCATCCTCCTGTCTCTGCCCCCCTTATCTCTAGGATTTTAGGCAGTCATGGCCATGCCTGGCTTTTTACGTAGGTGCTGAGGATCAAGCTCAGGGCCTCGTGCTCTTACATTAAGTGCTCTTACATGCTGATCCATCACCCCAGCCCAAATTTAACCTTTAAAAATTTTATTATTATTATTTTTATTTATTTATTTATTTTGGTTTTTCGAGTTTTTCGAGGTAGGGTCTCACTCTAGCCCAGGCTGACCTGGAATTCATTATGGAGTCTCAGGTTGGCCTCGAACTCATGGCGATCCTTCTACCTCTGCCTCCCGAGTGCTGGGATTAAAGGCATGCGCCACCACGCCCGGCATATTACTTTTATTTTTTGTTTGTGTGTTTGTTTTGTTTTTCGAAGTAGGATCTCACTCTGGCTCAGGCTGACCTTGAATTCACATGTAGTCTCAGGCTGGCCTCAAACTCACAGCGATCATCCTACCTCTGCCTCCCTAATGCTGGGATTATAGGTGTGTGCCACCACACCCAGCTCAAAAATTTTATTTATTTTTAATTTTTTTTTTGTTTATTTTTATTTATTTGAGAGTGACAGAGAAAGAGGCAGAGAGAGAGAGAGAGAGAGAGAATGGGCGTGCCAGGGTCTCTAGCTACTGCAAATGAACTCCAGACGCATGCGCCCCCTTGTGCATCTGGCTAACGTGGGTCCTGGGGAATTGAGCCTCGAACCGGGGTCCTTAGGCTTCTTCACAGGCAAGCGCTTAACTGCTAAACCATCTCTCCAGCCCTAAAATTTTTATTTAAAAAATTTTTTTTAATTTGCAGAGAATGGGGTTGGTGAGAGAGAATGTGTACTAGAGCTTCTTGCCCTGCAAATGAATTCAAGATTCATGTACCCCTTTATGTATTTGGCTTTTACTGGGGAATTGAATACTGGGCTGGCAGGCTTTGCAAGCAAATACCTTTAACCACTGAACAATCTTCCCAGCCCCCATTTTAACTTTTTTGTTTTGTTTTTCAAGGTAGGGTTTCACTCTAGCCCAGGAATCATTATGTAGTCCCAGGCTGCTCTTGAACTCACAGCAGTCCTCCTACCACTGCCTCCCGAGTGCTGGGATTAAAGGCATACGCCACCACGCCCGGCTCCCAATTTAACTTTTTTTTTTTTTTTTTTTTTGTCCCCGAGGTAGGGTTTCACTCTAGCTCAGGCTGACCTGGAATTCACTATGTAGTCTCAGGGTGGCCTTGAACTCCTGGTGATTCTCCTACTTCTGCCTCCCAAGTGCTGGGATTAAAGGCTTGTGCCACCGTGCCTGGCCCCAATTTAACTTTTAACAAGTAAGTTGCTGGGCATCCATTAGGCCCAGATTCTAGTTGATGATAAGTTGCTGCCCTCAAGTAGTTCTCATAATATAAAGAGATGTGTGTGTACATTTGATATTACACAGTCCATCTGAGTAAAGTAGCTCAAATGGAAACTTCAATGTGCCTCAATTACCACCCTTTCCTTCTAGTTACTGAATCGAGTGTTCAACATTATGAGGGAAAAAAATCCAGATATGGTTGCTGGAGAGAAGAGAAAATTTGTTATGAAACCTCCACAAGTCGTCCGAGTAGGAACCAAGAAAACTTCTTTTGTCAACTTCACAGATATTTGTAAACTGTAAGTTTGTTAATGGTGAGCCTTCATTGCAAGCATCATGACATACTCTCTGAAATTAAGTTGAAGGAAGAGGGCACAGTTCACAGCTATCAGTTCTTGGAGTTCCTTTTGTCCTGGAATCCAAAGATAAGAGAAGTTCCCCATAAGAGGAGATCCTGAGCAGATAGAGTGAAGATTGAGGAGGGATATTTAGTCCTCAGAGAAGAGTAGGGAATCCCAGGGACAAGGAACAGTTCACTAGTCAGGCAGGGGTGGGCCTGCCAGGAAAGTAGCTGAGTTTGTTAGGCTTCTTCCTTGAATGGTGTTGCCTGGATCTATTTGATGAGAATTCTTTTCCTAATTACTGTCATATCCTATGCCAGTGTCACCAGGGTCACTGCCTGTGCCTGGCTTTTCTCAGCAGCCCAGCTGTGCCCTCTTTCGTAGGTTCTTTCCATCTACTCACATTATCTTACTAATTGCTTTTTAATTTCATAAGTGCTAAATGCTTGTAGAAAAGAGGTAGTAACCCATTTTCATTACTTGCCAGTATTACTCAGTATTTAAGTTTTTGCTGATATTCATTATAAAGAAATAAGAAAACTGTGCCGGGCGTGGTGGTGCACGCCTTTAATCCCAGCACTCGGGAGGCAGAGGTAGGAGTATTGCTGAGAGTTCGAGGCCACCCTGAGACTACATAGTGAATTCCAGGTCAGCCTGAGCCAGAGTGAGACCCTACCTCGGAAAAAAAAAAAAAAAAAAAGAAAAAAGAAAACTAAGACATACTGAGGATAATGAACATTAAGTCCTTCTCTAAGAGGTAGATAATCTAGTATTTTTATGTTTAATCATTTTCATGCATGTGTTCTAAAAATATTTTTATTTGCAAGAAAGAGAGAGAGAGAATGTAGCTACTGCAAACCAATGCCAGCCTCATGTGCCACTCTGTGTATCTGGCTTTACATAGGTACTGGGGAATCAAGCCTGGGTTGTTGGGCTTTTCAGGCAAGAGCCTTAACTGCTGAGCCATCTAGCCATCTCTCTAGCCCAATGCATGTGTTTTAAGTCCGTAGTGTGCAGAATTTCACCCTAGCTTCTTAATTTATTGTGGAAGCACATTCAGGAACATCTTAAACATGTATTAAAAGTAGCTCTCCAGCACTGGGAGGCAGAGGGTAGGAGGATCACCATGAGTTTGAGGCCAGCCTAGAGTTACATAGTAAATTCCAGGTCATTCTATGCTAGAGTGAAACCCTACCTCAAAAAAAAAAGTTGGATGTGGAAGGAACATACCTGTAATCCAAGAATTTAGGGAGGGGTAAGGCAGGAGGATTTAGGAGATCAGGTTGTTGTATAGTGAAACCCTGTTTCAAAAGTAAATATAAAAAGGTAACTTGGGCTGGAGAGATGGCTTAGCAGTTAAGGCTCTTGCCTGCAAAGCCTAAGGACCTCATGTTCGACATCTCAGATCCCACATAAGCCAGATGCACAAGGTGATGCAAGGTCACACATGCACGCAAGATAGTGCACGCCTCTGGAATTGAATTGCAGTGGCTGGAGGCCCTGACGCACCAATTTCTCTATCTCTCTCATTGGAAAAAAAAAAAAGGTAACTCAAGATAGAGCATTAAGTCAGAAATTCCAAAAATGGAATTGCTGAATTAATAATGTTTATTATTTGGCAAATTGTGTCCCAAGCAAGTGTGTAACAATTGAGACTCCCACTAGCTTTGTAAGTATGTACCTATTACATTTTCATCAACTTACAGCATTACATTTTGGGCAAAAATGCCTTTAAAAAATTGTACTAGTAGTGCCTGCCTGTTAGACTAAGTTCAAACAGTGCCAAAGTTTGTAGATTTAAAACATGCATGCCTATAATTCTAGCACTCAGCAGACTGCTTCAAGAGGACCATTGGTTCAAGAACAGCTTGGGTTACATAGTAAGGTCCTGTCTCCAATAAAAAGTAAAAGTGTACTAAAGAAAGAAAAGATTTTTTTGTTTGTTTTTTTGAGGTAGGGTTTCAGTCTAGCCCAGGCTGACCTGGAATTCACTATGTAGTCTCAGGGTGGCCTTGAACAAACAGTGATCCTGCTACCTCTGCCTCCCAAGTGCTGGGATTAAAGGCGTGCACCGTCACATCTATCTACTGGCTTTCTTTTTCTTTTTCTAAATCTATTTTGAGAGACAAAGAATGGGCGCACCAGGACCTTCAGCTGCTGCAAACAAACTCCAGATGCATTTACCCCTTGTGCGTATGTGTGACATAGTGCACTTGCATCACTGCATCTGGCTTACATGAGACCTGGAGATTCAAACCTGAGTTCTTAGGCTTTGCAGGCAAGCTCCTTAACCACTAAGCTATCTCTGCAGCCCTGGCTTTCTAATATAGTATGTATTAATAGTATACATCTTTATTTTAATGCTTAAATGGGTTGTGCGCCAAGATTTGCCCAATTGTATAATCACAGACTGAAATAGTGAACAGGAATTTTTTTATTTTTTATTTTTATTTTTTGGCTTTTGGAGGTAATGTTTCACTATAGTCCAGACTGACCTAGAATTCACTATGTAGCCTCAGGGTGGCTTCAAACTCACAGTGATCCTGCTGCCTCTGCCTTCTGAGTGCTGTGATTAAAGGTGTGCGGCACCATGCCTGGCAGGATTATTATTTTTTTTGGATGTTCATGAATGATAAAGTTTAAATACTTGATTTCAAGTGTTTGATTTTATTTTTAGATTGCATCGTCAACCCAAACATCTTCTTGCATTTTTATTGGCAGAATTGGGTACAAGGTAAGAAATTATATGGCATAGTTTGAAAAAATGAGTACTACTAGATGTTTCGTAAGAATCACTCATAATTTGAATATGCTACATACACTGGCCTGCTTCTCAGAGGAACTTCAAGCATATGTCAATGAAGGAACAAAAGCTACTCAGAATAACCTAATTTTTGTAGAGGTGGAATAAATTCTCAACACGCTATCATGAGTGAATTTATGGTCATTAATGGGTTAAATATGATTGTTGAAAATTATTTAAGCAGTGGGAAAATGTCCTACATTAGAACCAGTAAACTGGGGCTTAAGAGTTATTGCTCATGGATAGGGATAGTAAACCCTTGAAATCGGAAGAGAATCACAGTTCTTGGGAAAGTCAGTTTTATGTTAAGATACAGAATGTGTGTGTGTGTGTCTAACTTGACTGAATTTTCTTTAAACATATTATTATTATTTGCAAGCAGAGAGAGACAGGCAGAGAGAGAATGGGGTGCACTAGGAGCTCCAGCAAACAAACTCTTGATGCATGTGCCATCTTGTGCATCTGGCTCTAAGTGGGTACTAGAGTCAAACTTGGGTCATCAGTCTTCACAGGCAAGCACCTTAACTGCTAAGCCATCTCTCCAGCCCCTGAATTTTTGTTTTACTTTGTGATTTGTAATTTTTAACAAAATATAATGTCTGGCCAAGAACTTTGCTTTTTAAAAAAATTTTTTTTTATTCATTTAATTTTTTGTTTATTTATTTGAGAGCGGCAGATAGAGAGAGAGGGAGAATGGGCACACCAGGGCCTCCAGCCACTGCAAATGAACTCCAGACACGTGCGCCCCCTTGTGCATCTGGCTAACCTAGGTCCTGGGGAAATGAGCCTCGAACCAGGGTCCTTAGGCTTCACAGGCAAGCGCTTAACCACTAAGCCATCTCTCCAGCCCATTTTTTATTTATTTATTTGAGAGAGAGGAAGAGGGGAGAATGGGCATGCCAGGGCCTTCAGCTGCTGCAAATGAACTCCAGATGCATGCATCACTTTGTGCACTTGGCTTCCGTGAATCCTGGGGAACTGAACCTGGATCCTTTGGCTTTGCAGGCAAATGCCTTAACTGCTAAGCCATCTCTTGAGCCCCTTGTTTTTATTTTTTATTTTTTTGAGGTAGGGTCTCTCTAGTCCCAGGCTGGCTTTGAACTCACGCACTTCTACCTCTGGGATTAAAGTTATGTAGCACCATACCTGGTGAACTTCGGTTTCTCACGTGTTTGTCAGGAACTTGTAATCAGGAAGTTCATCATTGATAATTTTGTGCCTATGATTTCAATTGTACAATTTATTCACTTATTTATCTTGGTAATGGCTTCTTTTGAAATACAGGCTAACATCTAGCTCAGTGGTATTTCCTTCCCCGCCCCCCCCCCCCCCATAGGGTCTCACTCTAGCCCAGGCTGATCAGGAATTAGTGCACTGTGTATTCTTAGGGTGGTCTTGAACTCATGGCAGTCCTCCTAAAGACCATGCAAACAGACTCCAGATGTATGTGCCACTTTGTGCATCTGGTTTTATGTGGGTGTTGGGGAATTGAACTACGGTGGTTGAGCTTTGCAGGCAAACGCCATAACCACTAAGCCGTCTCTCCAGCCCTTAGTGGTTTTTAATATGTTAAACATATTAAAATCAGTCTTTTTAAAAAATTTATTTTTATTAACTACTTCCATGATTGTAAACAATATCCCATGGTAATGCCTTCCCTCTCCCCTTTCCCCTTCAAAACTCCATTCTCCATCATACCCAGTCTTTTTTAGTCTATTTTTTACTATACTTTTATCTGTACTGAATCAAAAATGAATCTTTTTAAAATATTTTATTTTTATTTATTTATTTGAGAGAAAGAGGCAGATATATATATATATATATATATATATATATATATATATATATATATAGAGAGAGAGAGAGAGAGAGAGAGAGAATGGGTGTGCCAGAGCCTTTAGCCACTGCAAACAAACTCCAGATGCATGTGTCACCTGTGCATATGGCTTACGTGGGTCTTGGGGAA
Source organism: Dipus sagitta (assembly GCA_036346955.1). NCBI lineage: Eukaryota > Metazoa > Chordata > Mammalia > Rodentia > Dipodidae > Dipus > Dipus sagitta. The sequence continues at coordinate 28,525,403 of CM070779.1, forward strand.
TTGAACCTTGGTCCTTTGGCTTTGCAGGCAAGTGCCTTAACCGCTAAAGCCATCTCTCTGGCTTCCCCCTTTCTTAAAAATTTAATTTGTGATGGAATCTTGCTGTGATACCCAGGCTGGCTCGTAACTCCTAGGTTAAAGTGATCTTCCTGCCTCAGCCATCTGAGTAACTGGGATTACTGGTGCATGCCACTGCATCTGGCATCAAGCATTATTTTGGTTTTGTGACATAGTCTGTGTAGTTCAGGCTGGCCTCAAACTTTGCAATTAAAGTACGTGTGTGTGAGTGTATGTATGTATGTATATAAAATTTTTTTTTCCCCTTCCCAAGGCAGGGTCTTACTCCAGCCCAAGCTGACCTGGATTTCACTGTAGCTTCAGCCTCGCCTCAGTCATTCTCTCTCAGCCTCCTAAATGCTGAAATTAAAGGTTGTGCCACCACGTCTGGCCAGCTTTCATATTTTTATATTTATAACTCTTGCATCCTTTGCAGATGGTCTATGTTCAGTAAAAGGTTTTCTTTGTTGGTTGAATGGGCAGTCAAATTCAAGAGGCCAATTTGTTTTAGATTTTAAATCAGGGCTGGGGAAATGGCTTAGTGGTTAAGGCGTTTGCCTGCAAAGCCCAAGGACCACAGTTCGAAGACCCATGTAAAGCCAGATAGATGCACAAGGGGGCGCTTGTGTTTGGAGTTTGTTTGCAGTGGCTGAAGGCCCTGGCATGCCCATTCTTTCTTTCTCTCTGCCTCTTCCTCTCTCTCTCAAATAAAGTATTAAAAAAATAAAAACTAAAAAAAATAGATTTTAAATTCTAAATTTTTCTGCTACTAGAGATATAATTTGAATTTAGATAGAATATTAGGAAATATGAGTTAGTCATCGGGCATCAATTAATTAAAAGTAAGTTTTGAGGGCTGGAGAGATGGCTCAGAGGCTGGAGTGTTTGCTTGCAATACCTAATAACCCAGGTTTGGGTCCCCAGTACCTATGTAAAGCCAGATACACAAAGTTGTGCATGTATCATCTGGAGTTTGTTTGCAGTGGCTAGAGGCTCTGGCATATACCCATCTCCGCCCAACAAAAGTTAGGAGGCCAGGTACAATGGTGCACATCTCTAATCCCTGTACTTTGAAGCTGAGAGAAGTTCAGAGCCGGCCTGGGACATCTCAACAAGAATTTGAGAAAGCAGATAGTACAGCACAGTGATCCTAGAATTTATCCTGCATCATTGAATATATTTTAGGTTCATTAAATAGTAGAAGGGCTAGAGGCCTTTTTTGTTTGTTTGTTTTGTTTTCAGGGAAAAAAATAATGGGAATATTTTGTTTTCTCTCATAGTGGTTCTATAGATGGAAATAACCAACTTGTAATCAAAGGAAGATTCCAACAGAAACAGATAGAAAATGTCTTGAGAAGATATATCAGTAAGTGTATAAGTCAGTTTCATTACATCACTGTGAAATGTTTTTACTAGGCCAGTGTTTTGAGGAGAGTCATTTGTAATGAGGGTGGGAAAGCGAAGATCCGGGGGATAAGATAGTGAAGGGGAGCTGACTCAGCCTCTGCTGCTTCTGAGGCTAAAGGCCAACCAAGTCAGAGGAAGCCTGACTTGGTCCTCTTTTCTTTACTTCTTTAAAATTGTCACGGGATGCTTGGCTCATCTGTAGACAATACCAAGAATAGGCAACTGACAAGCTTCTTCTAGGATGTTTTGAGACTTTCAACCTGTCCTTTATTGCTAGAAGCATTATTATCAGGCAATATGTGTTTTTAAACTCTGAAATAAGTTAGCTAAGCTTCCCAAGTCTGGATGCCTTCTGAGCTTGGACTTGTGGAATAGATGTGTTACTGTGGAAAAGCAGAAACCTGTGTCTCATTGCAGTTACCAGATAATGCTATGTTTTTCTTGCAGAGGAATACGTCACTTGTCACACATGCCGATCACCGGACACAATTCTGCAGAAGGACACCCGACTCTATTTCTTACAGTGTGAAACTTGTCATTCTCGATGCTCTGTTGCCAGTATCAAAACTGGCTTCCAGGCTGTCACGGGCAAGCGAGCACAGCTCCGTGCCAAAGCTAACTAATTGCTAATCATCATTGGTTTTGCACAGTGTGTGGTGGAGATCTGGCTGGACAGGTTTAAAAGCTGCCAAGTTCTTTGGCAAGTGATTGATCTGAAATCCTTGCAAGATGCCGATGCTCAAGCTGTTGACATACTCATTGCCTACTTTAACAACTATCAGAGAAACGTGATGGGGTAAGGAGGTGCTTTTTTAAAATCGTTCATAGACTTCTGTAAAATGCAAGATAAATTAAAGTTATTATAACAGTGATTCTTTCAATTTGATTTGTCCTTCAGTTTTCTTTTCTATTAAAAAAGTACTCATTGAATTTAGCAAAAAACAAAGCAAAAGATTTTTGCCTGGGCTCTGGTGAGTTCTGTCTTTATCCTGAAAAACTAGATATTGGCAGGTGCTTGAACTGGGCAGACATTTTCCTTTTTTTCTTCTTGGGGATACAGGGCTAGGTTATGGCTTCCCATGAGAGTGGTTGAAGCATGGGGTCTGGGAAAACTGCCTGTTTGTAGTGTGCAGTAAATTACTGCATGTTTGAATACTTTTCCTTTTGTGAGGATTTTGCTGCTACCTCACTGCCAAGTCCTCATTTCTCTCAGGTGCTAATAGCTGAAGCTTACAGTTAGCACATGAAGGAAATACAAGGTGCTAGGTACCCTCCCTCCCTTAGAATTCTCTTCCTTATTGACCTGTATGTCTTACAACTTGCACACTAATGCTAGCTGAGTATCTTTGCTGGTGGGGAACCTATGGTGTGCACAGTCAGAACCCTCCTCAGTGTCTAAATGGTGATGCTGAAGGAAGCTTCTCTCACTCTGCCTGTGTTCCGGGGTTAGAAAAAGGACCACAACAAAAGTTTTCTGTTTTTCTCTGCTAAACTAACTTGAATATGACCATGAGAAACCAAGAGATGCTGCAGCTTGTGCGGTAGTTTTGGTGCCTCCAGTTCTGCCTCCTGAGGACCTTACTTGGGAAAATGTGTCCATTGGTGCACAGAGAAGGGCACCTCGTGGCTGCTGTGATCTGTCTTACTTGCACCTGCTGAGCATAAGAGCACACACAGCTCTCCAAACTTTGCTGCTGCCAGACTGTTGTTGGTACTAAGTGGCCCAAGGAGCAGTCACTCAATGTGTTGACTGTTGTTTATAAGCCAATTGTCAAGTACCTTGACTATGAAGTGGTGGAGGAAGCTTTCCCTCAACCTGGTAGGTCCTTTTGAGAGGACCATACGCTGGCTGAGTTACCACCACTGCCAGGAACCCAACTGCTCTCTGTTACTCCCATTTTCCTTTTTCTTTCCTTCCTTTCTTCCTTCCTTCCTTCCTCCCTTCCTTCCTTCCCTTATGCCCCACAATTCCCATTGTTGGATATTACTGCATAAATAAAGCAAGGATCAGTGCCTCTTCTGTAATCAGCACTGATACACTTTTGTGTGTATGTATATTTGGTTCAGTTCTTTATTTGGTGGGACCCCTTTGGGGAAGGGAAGGCACTTAACAGTTTGGTGACTGGTGGACAATTTGCTAGTGACTTAGTATACCCTGTGAACTCTAGTTGAGACACTTATTAAAATGGGATTGAAGGTACTGGAAAGGGTGGATTGTTGCAAACTGCCTTACAAACTAACATCAGGCTCTAGTATCTACTACTTCTCACCAACCAAGACTTACATTGGAAGAACCTTGCTTTGGAGCGACATTGGGTTTTTGCTTTCAGGTTCTCACTGTGTAGCCCAGACTAGCCCCAGACTTGTGATCCTTCTGCCTCAGCCTCCAGAGTGCTGGGATTATAGGTATTTGCCACCAATCCTAACTAACAGTTTCTAATCGAGGGCCTGATTCTACTTGCGACAAGGGAATCAGTCATTTCATTTCAAAGTATTCTTAGGAAACTGTAAAAGATTGTTCCTTATTATGCAGACAAATAAAAAGAAATCACTGTATGGGCTCTCAAGATGGCTCGGCATTAAAGACACTTGCTTGCAAAGACTGCCAGCCCAGGTTCAATTCCCCAGTACCTACATAGAGCCAGATGCACAAAGTAGTGCATGCGCGTGGAGTTTGTTTTATGGCAAGAGGCCCTGGTGCTCCCATACTCACTTTTTCTGCTTGCAAAAAAATTTGTTTTGTTTTTAGGGTTGGAGAAGATGGCTTAGTGGCTAAGGCATTTGCCTGCAAAGCCAAAGGACTGGTTTGATTACCCAAGACACACATAAGCCAGATGCACAAGGGGGCGCATGCATCTGGAGTTCGTTTGCAGTGGCTGGATGCACTGGCATGCCCATTCTCATTTTCTCAACCTCTTTCCCTCACCATCTCTCAAATAAATAAAAAAGTATTTTTTAAAAATTGTTTTTTAATCACTGTGACCCTTTATTTTCAAGTATATGATAAAGAATTTTGAAAATAAGCAGATTTTGTAACTACCTAGAGAAAATTTAGTTACAACTCTATCAGAAAATCAGTTACAACTCTAGTCTTTAAAATATGCTGTTTTCACTTGGGAGGTAGATGTAGAAGGATCACCATGAGTTCAAGGCCACCCTGAGACTACATAGCGCATTCCAGGTCAGCCTGAGCTAGAGTGAGATCCTATCTTGAAAAACCAAAAAATAAAATAAAATATGCTGTTTATCCCTTGCTCTCATATATATATATATGTATATATATATAAACAGCTCAAAGCTGTCCACGGGATATCCACCTGGTTCACTCTTCCACCTCAGGTCCAACTCCCACTGTACTGTTCTCTCTAGTCCACAATAAAGTGTTGAGAGCACACGGTTTTGTTTTATTGACTTGTATACACCTAGTGCTGAGAGGCAGAGGAAGCAGCACCTAGGCAGTTAAAGATGCTGGATGTGGAGACTGCTCTTTGTATGGTTTTGTTACTTGTTGTGATGCTGGGGATGGAACCTAGGGCCTAGTTCATCTTAGGTAAGCGATGGATCATTTGAGACCATCTCACTGTAGCCCAAACTGGCCTTGAACTCTGGAGTGCTGGGATTATAGGCACGAACTAACATAGCTAGCTATCTCAGTAACATTTACTTATGAGGGAGAGCGAGTGCGGGCACACCCCTCTTACTGCTGCAAACAAATTCCAGACGCATGTACCACATTGTGCATCTGGGGAATCCAACGCAGACCAACAGGCTTTGTAATTCTAATGAACTTTGTTACTCTTAGCAAGGATTTGCAACAAGCATCGTCATTAGAGCTGTTAATAGGGTATGAGAGATGAAAAGATGGACACCCCTATTGGGGCTCTGTAGCTGCTGTGACTCCAGCTCTTCAAATTGTCTTTGGATAACAAGATGGTCTAGAAGCCTTACAGGCAGGCCTGCCTCTTCGTGTAAACTCAATTTGTTTTATGAATACAACTTGTGAAGCCACGGGAGGACCAGCTGTCCTAAAGAATGTCTAATCTTGTGTTAAATGATGAGAATGGGCACTTTTGAAAATATATTCATTAGCTGTAGATTTTCATGAGTTTTGAAATGTGCCAAATCAAAGCCAAAATACCAACCAGAAGCTGGCCCCACCTAATTATAGGTGGGGACAGATTCTGTATCAACTAGTTTGGCTTGAGAATTTCAATTTTTTTTCCAGCCCCTAGTGTAGCAGGTGCCTCTGATATTGCCCAGTCTGGGCTGTGCTTAGCGTGGCTAGCACTGCTTAGTCCTTAGTACATGCTAGGCCTTATTCTTAGCGTTTTGTTAGCTCATTTTTTCTTCCTCCATTTTACAGGTGAGGAAATGGAAACTCAGGTTAAGAAACTAACCCAAGGTTCCAGGTGTTATGCCGTGTAGCCAGGATGCACTTAACTGTACAGTTACAGTGTCATGATTGAAAGTGCCTGTAGTGGAGTGCAGTCTTTGTCCTCAGGAGCTCTAAGTGGAAACAGTGCACACTAGTGGTAAATATGCATTTATAGTAACTGTGATAGTAGCACACGGGAGCCACTGCTCTTACTCAGACCCGGAAGGTGCCTGAGCAGGCAACTTATTTTTTGGGGGGCAGGATTTAGCCCAGGCTGGCCTTGAACTAAAATTCACAGTGATCGTCCTACGTCAGCCTCCTATGTGCTGGGATTACAGGTGTGAGCCACATGCCTGCGGAATTATTGGGTTCTTAAAGAGCAGTTGGCTGGTAAGAAAGCTTCTCAGAAGTGACGAGCAGCAGCTGAAAGGGGTGGCTGTGCCAGGCTCAAAACAAAGCACATCTCTGGGCACTGCCCTCCACCCAACAGCTGTGTGCCAGTTATGCCAATCCTAAGGAGCAACATCTGTTAGCACATATTTTATTGAACTGAAGTAGGTATTTGTAAACTATAGTGATTTTGAAAGATCTGCATCTACTGTAGCAGTCTATTTTGTTGGGAACTTGGGGTAAAAGTTTATGTGGAAAATAAGGGGGTGAAATGAAGGCATGCACGTGTAAGCTGTGACACAGGAGTTTGAAAGTACTTGGTTAGTTGTTGCCTGGGGTTCTATACCCAGCAAGCACTCCTCCTTACAAATAAAGTTTTAAAAAGATAAATAAAAACAGTAAATTCTGTATCTTCGTTGTCTGTATGTGTGTGTTCTGGGTACATGACCAGTTTGTACCAAACTATGTGAAGGAATTCTACTCAAGTGATAGAACACTTTAGGTCAACTAGCCAACTATCCTTGTTATCTGAAATCTTGGGCCATGAAGCTGCTGGTCCAGGAGTAAAAGTGAATTGCACCATGTGCATCAGCCACGTGAGTGAAAACAAAAGAGAAACATGTTTGTTTGGGCTTATTTATTAGAGGCAGAGAGAGAATGGGTACACCAGATGCACATGCCACCTTGTGCATATGGCTTATGTGGGTACTGGGGAATCGAACCTGGGTCCTTAGGCAAGCACTTTAACCATTAAGCCATCTCTCCAGCTCTGCTTTTTAAATAATAATAATGATAATAATAATAACTATTATTATTATTGGTCTTTCGAGGTAGGGTCTCATTCTAGCCCAAGCTGACCTGGAAGTAACTATGTAGTCTCAGGGTGGCCTCGAACTCACAGTGATCCTCCTACCTCTGCCTCCCAAGTGCTGAGCTTAAAGGCGTGTGGCCACCATGCCTGGCTGCTAGTGACTTTTTAAAAATGTTTTTATTTGAGAGTGTGTAATGGACACATCAGGGCCTTATTCCAGACATACGTGCCATCTGGCTTTACATGGGTACACTGGGGAATGGAACCAGGCTATCACACTTTGCAAGTGCCTTTAACTGCTGAGCCATCTCTGGCCCTAACATCTTAAAATCCATTCATACACATGTGCATGTTTTAAAATCAAAACACAAAGACAACACATGAAACACATGAGTGTGGCTGGCCAGCTCTAAATATATGACAAAGATCATGTGATATTACAGGGAGGCATCATTTCCTTTAAAATTTTAGTTAACACTAAACTGCTCAGGGGGTCTTGAGATAATTTGATATTCTTAATTTATATCAGCAATATGGATTATATACATGGATGTGTATATATATATATATTATATATTATATATTCTTAGCCACAAAGACCAAATACATTTTGTAGTTTCAAGCTTACATACTTTTAACACTTGTTTTTTCCCTTTTGAGGTAGGGTCTTGCTCTAGCCCAGGCTGACCTGGAGTTCACTATGTAGTCTCACGGTGGCCTGGAACTCATGGCGATCCTCCTACCTCTGCCTCCCAAGTGCTGGAATTAAAGGCGTGCACCACCACGCCCAGCAATAAAAAACAATTTTTAAAATGAGAAATAAACATGTTCAAGCTTAAAGTATGTTCAACTCCCCAGATCCCACAAAAGCCAGACACACAAGGTGATGCAAGGTTACCCATGCACATAAGGGGGCGCACATGTCTGGAGTTCAATAAGTGGCTTGTGGCCCTGCGTGCCAATTCCCTCTCATTTAAAAAAAAGACAAAGGAAAAGACCTCTTCAGATTGTTGACTTGCTCTTGAGCACATGTTCTTCAGTTCTTAGTAACTAACCAAGGAAATAGATTGTGTTAATTTTTTGTTTTGTGCCTTTGAAATCTTGTCACTTTGATTTTATTTCATAATCTCTCATTTAAGCCTTTGGTACTTGTAATAAAATTTTCCAAATCCAATTCTAGCATTTATGATTTATTTACTTTTAGGTAGGTTCTCACTCTGGCTCAAGCTGACCTGGATCTCACTCTAATCCCAGGCTGGCCTTGAACTCACAGCAATCCTCTTACCTCTGCCACTTGAGTGCTGGGAGTAAAGGTGGACGCCACCACGCCCAGCTCCTAACATGTATTTTGAACTTTGAGATTTCCAGAGCATACCTTGAAATAAAAGACAAATTGACTTGTTAAATTATATGGAAAACATTAACTAGATAATGTTAAGCTTTGAGTTATATTGGATTTAATGTATGCTGTAGAAATTTGGTACGCCACAATATCTAATCATTCATGAATCCAGTGGACAGAAAATTGGTGCATGCCACTCTCACCAGTTTCATTAACTGCTGCTACTTGTTTTTCCCTTTAAAAAATATTTTTATTTGCATGCAGCAAGAGACAGACAGAATGGGTGGGCCAGGGTCTCCAGCTACTGTAAATGCACCAATTTGTATATCTGGCTTTTACATGGGTACTGGGGAATAAAACCTGGGTCATTGGTCAGTGGTTTACAGGCAAGTGTCTTGACCACTGGGCCATCTCTATCCCCCTCCCTTTTCTTTTGAGGCAGGGTCTCACTCTAGCCCAGGCTGGCCTTGGGCTCAGTGATCCTTCTCCCTCGGCCTCTCTAGCACAGGGATTAAAGGAGTACACCACCATGCCTATCATAAATGTGGCTATTTTAAATCATACTGTCCACTTAAATTTCATTCTGATACTCTTTCTGGAAGCCACTCGAAAACTTGATCTTTAAAAAATATTTATGTGTAAGCAGAGAGAAATGGGCATGTCTGGACCTCTTGCCACTGCAAACAAACTCCAGATACATGGTCCACATTGTGCATCTGGCTCTATGTGAGTACTGGGACTGGAACCCAGATCATCAGGCATTGCAAGCAAGTGCTTTAAACTACTGAGCAATCTCCTCAGCCCTCACATTTGGGGGGGTGTATTGTTTTGTTTTTCCAGTTTGGTTGGAAAGTTCACTGGAATCCTCAGATTGGACTTTTAAAACACTAAGGCTAGGAAACCAAGTGAAAAGACACCCCGGAATTTACCTGAGCTATGGAGATTTTTTGGCCTCCCAGGAATTTCTAGCTTTTCCTCACTGTTCAGGCTAAGAATCTTGAAGCCAGGCACTCTGCACATTTTCCTTGAATATGCCCCTAGGTTAAAGCTAGTTTTTCCAACTTTATCCTAATATAAAATTATAGATTTAGCTGGGCGTGGTGGCACACGCCTTTAATCCCAGCACTCAGGGAGGCAGAGGTAGGAGGATCACAGTGAGTTTGAGGCCACTTGAGACTCCATAGTGAATTTCAGGTCAGCCTGGGCTAGAGTGAGACCCTACCTCGAAAAAACAAACAAAAATAGCGAACTTTTTCATTTTTGCCCAACACATTACAGGCAATTGGCTACTGCCTTTAGTTACCCACTAGAATGATATGGTATAAAGCTCTTGCTAAAGAAGGCATACGTCACAGTTACAGGGATAGGGAAATCGAGCTGAAACTAGGCTGCAAGCTTCCTCCCTGCTGGCTAGCTTTTGTAGTGCTTGAAATATCCAAGCTTTTGGAGGAAGAAAAATCATTTAAGTTTCACCCAAGCTGTGGACTCTGTATGCTGTATACTGACTGGCCAAGCAAGATGTCCATACTGGTGCACTAGTGACAATTGCCTTCTGATTGCACTTGATGTTCACTCCACAGGAGGGAATCCACATCTGATATTGTAAACCTGGTCAAAAGCCCGCTGCTGGGGATGTTGTAGGTCCTATGGGGAGCTTTATTAAATGGACATATGTGGGCATCAACTTGCCTTCTAGACAACTGTTTATGTCCATAGATTAGTGTTGCTATCAGGTTTGGCCCGAGAAGCTTCCTTTTGCAGGGATCAATGGTGACCTCAAAGAAAACTGGTCAGTGTGTGGAGAATAAGTGAACATAGAATACCTAGCCCTAAATGGGACATCTACTCAAGACACTGGAAGACTGGGTGTGGTGGTGGTCCGTGCCTTTAATCCTAGCACTCATGAGGCAGAGTAGGAGGATTGCTGCGAGTTGGAGGTCACCAGCCTGGGCTACAGTGAGAACCTACCTCGAAAAACCAAAACCAAAAGAAACACTTGTTCTCCTTATCTAAATGCTGCAGATTTTTGGAAACATTTATGTATTCATATTTTTATGGCAATAAGATAGTCTATAAAAATTCAACAAAGGCTGGGCGTGGTAGCGCACGCCTTTAATCCCAGCACTCGGGAGGCAGAGGTAGGAGGATCGCCGTGTGTTTGAGGCCACCCTGAAAATACAGAGTGAATTCCAGGTCAGCCTGGGCTAGAGTGAGACCTACTTGGAAAAAAAAAAAATCAATAAAAATGTAAGTCAGGAGTGGTAGTTCATACTTTTGGGGGGCTTTTCTAGATAGGATCTCACTCTAGCCCAGGCTGACCTGGGATTCACAATGTAGTCTCAGGGTGGCCTTGAACTCACAGCAATCCTCCTACTTCTGCTGGGATTAAAGGCATGCACCACCACACTTGGCATAATTCATACTTTTTTGTTTTTGTTTTTCAAGTTAGGGTCTTGCTCTAGCCCAGGCTGGTGGCCTTGAACTCACAACGATCCTCCTACTTTGCCTCCTGAGTGCTGGGATTAAAGGTGGCTGCCCAGCTGTAGTTCATACTTTTTCTTCCTTTTAAAAAAAAAACATTTATTTATTTGACAGAGAGAGAGAGAGAATGGGGTGCGCCAGGGCCTCCAGCCACTGCAAATGAACTCCAGATGCGTGTGCCCCCTTGTGCATCTGGCTGACATGGGTCCTCGGGAATTGGACCTGGGTCCTTTGGTTTTGCAGGCAAATGCCTTAACCGCTTAACCACTAAGCTATCCCTCCAGCCCTGTAGTTCATACTTTTAATCCCAGTATGAGAGAGGCTGAGGTGGAAGGGCTAGAGTGAGACCCTGCTTCAAAAACATATTGAATAAAGAAAAGCAAAAAGCGCAAAAAATGCACTACAAATCTGTTCTTTTCATGTCAGGATGAGGTGACTGAGGGGTCATATTTAAAGGGATGCATAGGACACCTCACTCTAAGGTTCTAAGCCTGAAGAGTGAGTAATGCTAGAAATTCCTGGGAAGCCCCCAAATCTCCATAGTGCAGGGAAGTTCTGAGGTTTGCCTTTGGCTGGTTTCCTGGCCTTAGTGTTTGTAAGTCCAATCTGGGGGGCCTGGGAGATGGCTTAGTGGCCAAGGTGCTTGCCTGCTTTAGCAGGACCTACACAAGCCAGATGCACATGGTGACGTGTGTCTGGAGTTTGTTTGCAGTGGCAGGAAGCCCTGGTGCGCTCGTACTGTCTGCCTCTTTTTCTCTCTCAAGTAAAAAAAATACCTACTTTTTAAAAAACCTTGTGGCTGGACTGGCGAGATGGCTTAGTGGTTAAGGCATTTGGCTGTGAAGCCTAAGAGCTCAGGTTCAGTTCTCTAGTACCTATGTAAAGCCAGATTCACAAGGTGGCACATGCCTCTGGAGTCCATTTGTAGTGGCTAGAGGCCCTGGTACACCCATTATCTCTGTGCCTCTTTCTCCTTCTCTCAAATAGATAGATTAAAAAATGTTTAAAAACTATTTCTATTTTGCAAACATACTGGTCTTAATAAACTTTGGTAAAAATGAGTGTGGTTATAGAAAAAAATTTGCTTCACAACAGTATATTTATTAGATTGTAGTTCTATTCATGGCTTTTAGGCTTTTCTGGTCTATGTGTAACCCAGACTAGGTTGTGATTCTAGTTAACCTAAGGCTATAAGTCTCCAAGAGCAAATACTGAAAATCCTAGAACCTCAAGCTGGACAATCACAATAAATTTCAAGGGGACAAGCCAGATGGGGAACTAGCCTTCAGAACAGAGCACACAGCAGTCTGGACTGGCTTGAATGGGGGCCTCTTTCAGGTAAGAACTGCCACCACATGGTGAACTGAGCACTGGCTGGCTGTGTTCAAGGTGGACGTTTACATGGACTCCAAGAACCTACAAAGCCTCACAGTTCTACAAAATGCTTGCTGCTAGTCAGGCGTGGTAGTGCATACTTGTAACGCCAGCATTCGGGAGCTAAAGCAAGAGGTCAAGGCTAGCTGTGTGTTCTGTTCCATAACTCATGTGCTCTGAAAGCTAGGTCCCCATCTGGCAGCAATTTGGGAATTGTAGCGTTGCTAGATATGTTGTTGGAGGTGGGCTTAGAGGTGTGATAGCCAGCAACCCTTGCCAGTGTTTGGCACACTCTACTGCTGCTTTTGTCCACCTAATGTTGCCCAGGATGTGATGTCCAGCTTCTCTGCCATCTTTCCCCTGCCATGGTGAAGCTTCTCCTTGAGTCTGTCAGTCAAAATAAGTATTTTCCTCCCATAAGCTGCTTTTGGTTGGGTGGTTTCTACAGCAATGAGAAGCTAACTGCAACAGATTATTGGTACCAAGAAGCAGGGTCATTGCTGCTGGAAACCCCACCGTATTTATTTATTTATTTTTTAGGTAGGGTCTCACTCTAGCCCAGGCTGACCTGGAATTATTCACTATGTAGTCTCAGGGTGGCCTTGAACTCATGTTGATCCACCTACCTCTGCCTCCCGAGTGCTGGGATTAAAGGCGTGCGCCACCACGCCCAGCTTACCATCAGTTATTGTGGCAACTTGATTGTTGGATCTGTTAGATCCTAAGAGATACTTGATTATGGCCTAACTTTAACAACCTCCAAGTATAATCATTTGTTCAAAATTGTGCTGCTGGTCTCTTTTAGAGACTTAGTATTCTCCAGCCTAACCTACTATTCTTCCCTTTTGGTGCTGAGGATCAAACCTGGGGGCTCTTTGTGCAGATGCTTTCCCACTGGGCTCACCTCAGGCTTAACCCATTCCTAGGCTACTAGCCATTAACTGAGTAAGTGGGCATCTGTGCAGACACTTCTTATTCCACATAAACACATCAGGTGTTGTAGAGATTCCACTGCACACAATAACCAACAGAATACTTGATTAAAAGAGATCCAAGATTCTTCATTACATTCTTTGATCTGTTCAATTTTAATTGGTTTGGTTTGTACTGCTGGCTGAGCATGCTTCAGATTCCTGATACCCTCTTTCTGGTAGCCATAGTTTTGCACTGTACCCTCTCCAAGAGCCCAAAATGACCGTGACCAAGAAAGAGTAGCACAGATGGCCCAACTGTACCAAAGGAGTAAATAACTCCGAGATCACCAATCTCTTTTCCACCCAAATAAGCCAGTCTTTTCTGCTCAGCCCATAGGAATGCTTATTATAAATAAATAAATACATAAACAATAAAGCCAATGAAGAGAGTTGACCAAATTTTAAAAAGAAAACAGGCCAGGTGTGGTGGTGCATGCTTTTAATCCCAGCACTCAGGATGGAGATAGGAGGATCATTATGAGTTTGAGGCCACCCTGAGACTACAAAGTGAATTCCAGGGCAGTCTGGGCTACAGTGAGACCCTACCTCAAAAAAACAAAAAGGGCCGGGCGTGGTGGCACACGCCTTTAATGACAGCACTCGGGAGGCAGAGGTAAGGGGATTGCATCAGTTCAAGGCCACCCTGAGACTACATAGTGAATTCTAGGTCAGCCTGGACCAGAGCGAGACCCTATCTTGAAAAACAAAACAAACAAAAAAAAAAAAGAACAGTGAGTAGTGAGAAATGACTAAGGGGAGCTGGTCCATGGAAACAAAAACAAACACAATGTCTTAAGGCAGCACAAAGAAGAAGGCAGGAGTGATGGATTCTAGAATCTTTTCGAGAGCTTGGTGCCAGACTAAGTGAGACTGAGCAGCAATGAACCCTGTTGGTGGTAAATACATCACAACTGCTTGGTCCCTCAGCCAGCAAGGAGCATTTATGCATACCAGTACATTCAACCTTCTGCAGCCCTACTGGCCGTTTTATAAACATCCATCCATCTACACTTGTGTGTGTTTGGGTCTCTTGTCACTGTATTAAATGCCAGTTTGACAACTGAACTGGGCTGGCAGGCTTTGCAAGCAAGTGCTCTTAGGGCACTAAGCCATCCCTCTACTGGGCACTTTTAATGACCATTATCTATTTTACATATCCCAGGCTGGTTTTGAACTTGCTCTGTAGTAAAGGGTGACCTCAAACTGCTGATTCTCCTGCTGCCACCTTTTCCAGTGCTGAGATGGCAGGCATGTTTTAATCACTATTTTAGCAGAGACAACAGTGCAGCATGCCAGCTCTCTAGTGGGCAGCAGGACCAGGGTACCCTCAGGAGAAAACAAACCATTCCATCTCTGAGCAGGTTTGGATCCAACCTCTTTATTGTCAAGTTCCTTCCTAGTGCCGACCCCCACCCCCTCCAAACCTATAGAAAACCTCCAAGCCAGCCCATGTCCTGGGGAGGAGAGGCGGAGTATGGGGAACCCCCCTGTGCCCCGCCTCCTAGCCTGGGCAGTGCACACAGGGAGAGTGCAGGGTAAGGGTTCGCTGAGATCCACCTGCAGAGGATGCAGCACTGGCTGCGATGTATTAGGGGGAGGAGTGCCTGATGCCAGCTTTCCTCTGGTACCCGCTACAGACTGGCATCCAAGGATGGGCATCTGACTTGAGGCCCGAGACAGCGATGCCCTTCTGCTGGTGGCCACTGCTTCTGTCAAGCTAGAAAGAAAAAGATAAGAAAAAAAACAACAAAAAAAGACTAAGGCTGAAAGGAAGGAATCCCTTGGTCACAGGGATAAGGAAGGATGGGGTGGAATGATGTCTGCATGCTATGGCCGGCTGTGAACTCATGAGTAAGCCTCACTTCCTGTACCTAGAACTCCACCTCCTCACCTCACCTGAGCCATTATAGGTAACTTGTGAACTACCTTTAAAAGATAAAGCAGCTGTCCAGGTAAAATAAGTCATTAAGTTCTAAGAGGAAAGATTACTTAAGGAATTTTTTAAATTCAGCTGTTCTGAAAGCCCTTGCATCTTACCAGATGACTATGTCATCTCCCAGTAACTGCAGATGCCTGAGGCTCCTCCCCTAAGGCGGAACATGTCCATCCCCAATGAAATGGGAAGTGGCACAGAGTAGGCAGAGCTGGGTGTGAACTAGTTGTCCGCCTGAGGGAGGGAAAAGCAGAGCAGTAGACAGAGGCCAGCAGCAGCTGGGAAGCGGCACAGCACTGGGTGTAAATCTAAGCTCCAGTTATCATCTTGGGCTCTTGGTTCCCTTCAATGCCTCGATTTCCAAGTCTGTTACCATAGCACAGCCCTAACTTTGTCGGGTAGAAGACAGAACCAGATAAAGGAGGAGCAGCTCCTGTCCCAAAGGCATCTCTCTCCTCCCACAACAGGACCAAGTCCAAGCTCCTTCCTGATCCCAGCATGTGTGCCTGGTCAGCACTCCCCCTTAAGTGGCACCCTCCCTCCCCTCCTCTGTAGGGCTCACACACTCCTCGCTTGCCTTACTCCATTCCAAGGACTGTCTCAGTGGTGTGCTTCTCCCTCAGTCAGAAGCAGGCTAAGCTGCACATGGTTTCTTCTACCACCAGGGTTTTCCTCTATTGCCAGCCTGCTCACACTGTGTGCCAAGGGTATGCATCTTCTGCACCAGACTAGGAGCTCAGGAGGCAGGCAACACGAGTCGGTGTGCTAAGGGAACCCTCTCTAGGTAGGCCTGGACATGGAGGGCATCCATGGCACCTGTGAAACAACCTTCCCTAAGGGCGAGGCAAGATGGCAGAATGTGTTCACCCCTGGTCACAGTGCTATCCTCCAGACAGGGAAAGGCATACCCTCCTCTCCACTTCTTTCTTCCCTGTGTCCCCCAGAGCCCCCATACCTGCTTATTGCAAGGCCCCATCCTCTGCATCTGTGTCCTGGCTGTGCTCCTGGGAGGAAAAAAAGACAAGCAGAGACAACCATTCGCTGCAGGCTCCAAGGAAACCAGCCACTGAGGCTGGCTTAGGACCCTGAGGGGGTGGTTTAGGGGTCACATTGGAAAGAGAAGGGAGCTGGATGAGTGATAGGGGCAGGCACAATCTATGCACCTTGGATTAGAGGCCAGAAGCCTCTGAGACTGGTGGGCTCCCCATCTGTAAGTCTTCCTTAGAGCTATTATGGAGGCTACTATGCCTAAGAGAACAAGATGAGGTACCAGGCTAATTTCTGAAAGAGAGATAAGCTAAGTTCTGCTATAAGCCAGAGACCCTCTGTCTTCCTGCTGGAGCTTAACAATGATTAAAATGAGATGCTCCAGACCCACCCAGTACAGAAGTTTGGACTCCAAGCTGGGCTTTCCCTTATGAGCTAAAAGTAGCCCCCCCCTCCCCGCAAGCTATTTGATACCTCTGAGCCTCCGTTTCCTCCTGAGGTAATGTTCTAGTACATACTACAGTGCGGCTGTTAAGGTGAAGTTACAAAGTGTAGTGTTCAATGAATGTTCATTCAACAAGTGACAAATATGTATTGGACACAAAATCTGATCTACCTTTCCAGTCAACAGAAGCTCCCTGTCCGGAAGCTTCCAGTATCAGCCCAAATACTTCCAGTATATATAGGAACTCACTCCTTTAAAAGCCTGCTTCAAGCTTGAGCAGCACTGGTTTTGCTTTTCGAGGTCAAGTCAATCTAGCCCAGGTTGGCCTCAACCACCACGATCCTCCTACCTCAGCCTCCCAAGTGCTGGGAAGTGTGTGTGTACCAACATGCCTGTGTTGTTGTTTTTTAAAAAAATACTTATTTGTAAGCAGACAGAGAGAGTGATAGAGAGAGAGAGAGAGATGAACAGGTACACCAGAGCCTCCAGCCACTGCACATGAACTCCAGATGCATGGGCCACTTTGTACATTTGGCTTTATGTGGGTATTAGGGAATCAAGCCCTGGGTTATTAGGCTTTGCAGACAAGCACCTTAACCACTGAGCCATCTCTCCAGCCCCTTGTTGTTTTTTTAAAATATTTTTATTTATTTATTTGAGACAGAGAGAGAATGGCACACTAGGGCCTCCAGCCATGGCAAACAAACTCTGGAAGCATGTGCCACCTTGGGCATCTGGCTTATGTGGGTCCTAGGGAATTGAACCTGGGTCCTTTGGCTTTGCAGGCAAGCGCCTTAACCGCTAAGCCATCCCTCCAGTCCTAGCCCCTTGTTCTTTTTTTAAAATTCTGTCGAATACTATCCACACTTCCCTGGATTTCCTGGTCAATCTCAGTCCTCACTGAAAAGGAGGATGTGTGTGCTTCTTGAGCCTGATTTCTCCTCCAATGTACAGGAAGAATGGACACCAGACAGCCCTGTACTTTGCCAAGATCTGCCACAGGCAGTCCTCAGTAAGATTTCTGACTGGTGGGTGAAACAGGCAACTGTCCTCCACAGAACTAGAGCCCTTAGGAAGGAGGATGCTCACAAGGGTCCAGCCAGTTCAGATTCTTCCACCCCGCATCCGTCTTGACACTAAGTGCCAAATTTAGTCCCAACCCCTCCCGACACACCCTGCCAGGCCCTTACCAGTTCTTCCTCGCTATGCGTTAGCAGCCCCTCCTCATCACCATCATCTCGAGTCTGGACTTCTCCCTGGGGTGTGCCTGCCTCAGAAGTTGTGTCCTCTTGGGGGGCCGGTGGCCGGCTACTGCCACCTCCACTGCCACTACTACCACCACCACTGCCGCCTCCGCCACTGCCGCTGCCACCACCACTGCCGCTTCCGCCACCGCCGCCACTGCCGCCACCGCCGCTGCCACCAGCGCCGCTGCCACCACCACCACTGCTGCTGCTGCCACCACCGCTGCTGTCACCCTTCTTTTTGCCATCTTGAAGGACAGGGGTAGAGGAAGGATCAAAATTCAGCCTAGGGCAGGCTCCCAGTACCCTTAGCAAAAGCTAGCCAAAGTACAATAGATTACAAATAGATGGATCTCCAGGGCTTTGGGGCTGGACGCCCCCAACTCAGCCACCCCCTCCTTGCGTACTATCGTCCCCAAACTCTGCCCTCCAAGGCTGACCTGGGTTGGCCTTTTGCTCCTCAGCAATCTGCTCCAAGCGACCCAACAAGGCATCAATGTTGGACTTGATCTGCGTCAGTTCTGTCTTGATGGCTTGCAGCTCACTGCTCTTTACTGGGAGTGGAAAAGGGGACAGAGCTGTCACTTGAAAGCGTGATGCTACTGAAATCCTAGCTGCATTCTGTCATCTAGGAAGGTAATTCTTTTCCTGGCCTGGAAAAAGGCCACTTCTTGACAGTGCCTAGAGAGCAGCCCTAGAGTGATAGCCCAGACTTGTGAACTTTTTTCCTCTAGACCTTTCACTACTAAAGGGACTTCAAATGAACAGTGATGTAGTCTGGGCCAGGTGTGGCATATCAATCCTAGTACTTGGGAGGCTGAGGTAGGAAGATCTCAAGTCCAAGGCCAGCCTGGGCTACATAGTGAAATCCTGTTTTAAGAAAGAAGGAATGTAGTTCTGTGGTATGCTCCTGAGCAAAAGAATGTGGCCACCTTATATTACAGGGTGGGTTCTGTCTTTAAAGGCATAAAAGGGGGGATTTTGCAATTAGATTGCCTGGGTACCTGGCTACAGTATATGGAAACTGGAGTGAACAGAGAGAAATGATCCTGTGCTAACTTATCCTTATTTTTAAAAATATTTTATTTTTATTTACTTATTTATGAGAGAGAGAGAGAGAGAGAGAGAGAGAGAGAATGGGCATGCCAGGACCTTCATCTACTGCAAACAAACCCCAGACGCATGTACCACCATGTATATCTGGTTTACATTGGTTCTGGGGAGTCAAACCTGGGTCCTTTGGCTTCGCAGGCAAGTGCCATACTGGCTAAGCCACCTCTCCAGCCCTGGCTTGTCCTTATTGTTCTTTCAGGAAAAACAATTCCTCATAGGGTCATGTTGTAGCATTAGACTTGTGTCCAGCCTAAGCCTCTTTACCAATGTTTTAAATATAAATCATCTAGGAAGATCACTTACACTTGATCTTGGTTGAGCCAGAAGTGATGGCTGTAGAGCGGGCAAAGAGCTTGACAGGTATGGTACTTTTGACACGACGGACCAAAGGGACTGTAACCCGAGGTCGCTTCACAGGGACTGCTCTGGGCACTGGCACTGGTGACAGACGACCACGGTAATCGAAGAGCCTGTGAAGGCAAACAGGCCAGAGGCTGCAGCATGGCCTGTGGCCACCAGGGGTCACTGCAACACTAGCTTTACTAGGAGGGGTAAACTGCTAGTGTTACATAATTCTCTGCCTGCTACCAGTAGGTCCTGGGGTAAAGAGCAAGGACTTTCTGGATCCTAATGATTGTTGGAATCCTCACTATCTCCACCTTTCCTGCCAGGCCAAGTAAGAGCAAGAAAAGCTTTGGCTATATCCCACTCAACTAAGGAACAAAGACTTGTCCCAGAAAGGAGGCTTCCCTAATAACCTCCCCACCTATGTCAATCAGCTGCCACCCCAACCTCCAGTCAGAGTTTGCAAAACTCAGAGCAGCACAAATCCCTAGCTGGGAACATGACAGTGGTTGGCCAACCTGAGCCTTGGTTTTCCTATCTACTTAATGTGGAGGACTATCCAAAGAACAAAGCATGAGAACTTGGTGAAAAACACACTTTAGATGGTATGACAAGTGTAAAGGCTGGTGTACTGAGACACTCAACTCAGGCACCCATGGCTTCAGACTCTTAAGCCCTTTTCTTCTGAATATTTTCCTTGCTCTTCTTCAGATACAGGCCAGGGGCTCAGCAGTATGTCAAGGTTAGGCAGCTCAATTACACACCAAAGATCTGGACTGTGTGTGGTCACCTCAAAGCCATTACTTGGCCCTCTCTAGAAAGGCTTCTTTTCCTGATGACCAGGCTTCTGCCAGGGATCTTTCCCACCATATCTGTTATTACCACAGTTCTGCAGGGCAACCACAGCCAGGGCTATGTAGTATCAGCTATCACAATGCCTCATTCCTTGTTACTCCTATGTTTAAGGAGTTTCTACCCTGGGACAGTGGCACCCAGTGCCTGAGACTCTGGGAATGGATCCAATCTCGAATCTTGCATTTCTATTTCCAAGGGGAGGTGGCTTTTGTCATAATTACTGAACCACAGAATCCTAGTGCAAGAAGACCCAAGAGATCACATGGTGTAAACCTATTTCACTACCTGGGAAGAGGATTTCACAGAGTCACATAATCCATCCAGTGGCAAAACTGAGATTAGCAATTCAGTCTTGATTCCCCAGTTAGGGCACTTTCTACTGTACCATACTGCCTTCTGAAACCACTCACAGTAAGGAAACAGAGGCTCAGAAAGGTACTATTCATCCTGGGCTGACTGGGATGGACAAGTGGGAGGGAAGGAGAGGCTTGGCCCAGTCTTCAACATGACTTCTAGTCAGTAATGTGGTTGGGAGCTGGGTGATGATAAAGTACACTCCTGGAATCTAAGCAATCAGTTAGAAGGCAGGAGGATCATGAGTTTGTGAGACTTCTCTAAGAAAGAATGTCGCTGGGGCCACTGAAATAGGAGTCCGTATCTTCAAGGTTGGGGTCTAGGCAGGCTTGGACTACAGCTCAGAGGACTAGTTCAGATCTTCAAATAATGGCTGACCTTTTGTCTATAAGTTAGACTCAACTCTAGACTTCCTTCTGGCTGGCTGGGCACACCACAGAAGTAAGGAGACTGAAACAGTATAAAGTCTCCAACTCCTTGCAATGGCACTATACCAGGTTCTGTTGCCCACCTTGCCATGTGTATATGTCCCTTAGCTGTAAAGGGCTAAGAGAAGAATAAGGGCAGTCAGCATGTGGGATAGTTTGCTGTGATGGAAGCTCCGGCCTGAGACCTGCAGAATGAACCTAACTCCCAGCTCTGTCACTGATTTGTACAGCAACCTTGGGCAAACACCCATTCATATCTCTGCTTGGTCTTCCAGTAGAGGACTGAAAGGGCTGCACCAGCGATCTCTAAAGACAATGCTAGCTTGGGTGTTTGATGCTTGGGCAAGCCCCTCCCCTGCTCACCTGTTGTAGAAGTTGTAGTAATCATAGTCATGGCTGTAGCCACTGGGGAAACAAAGGGTGGGGGCCGGAGCTTAGAGACAGCTACTCAGCCCACTCTCCACAGGCCCTCACCTCCTAATGTGTCCCCAAGTTCTGGACTCGGCTCATTGTCAGCACAGCATTTACTCCCTCCATCCCACCCAGACAGAAAAACAGAGTGCCCCACCTGTATATGGCAGACGCTGCTCTCTTCAGCCCCTTGGGTCTGTTGGGCTTGGGCTCTCCAGCCATGTTGATGTCTGCAAAAGGAGGAGGCAGAAATGGAATGTTAGCAAGCAGCACTGTGCTCACACGTATCACCATCCCATATACACATGCGTTTACACAATACACACATAGTATGGATGTGGCCAAAGGTCTTCACCCATTTAGTTTTCAAACCTTAGAAGAATAGCCACAACACATGGATATGCCTGGTTAATGTTCCTATCCACTCAGACACACACATTCAAGTTCACAAATGAATCACACACCATGTGCATTCTCAAATCTTCATATAACTAAATACATCAGGTATATAGAAACACATACACTCTCTCACATACACATAACCAGGTAAGAAAATCACACACACAGATAACGTCTACACTCAAGCATACTCAGACTTGACTCCAACATCAAATATATGACTGCCTACAGATAAAGAAGCCAGTGCATACTCATGGATATTTTATTAAATATCTCTATGCCTAGAAGCGTGCTTAGCACATAAGATTAAAAGAAATTTGTGAGGCTGGGGAGATGGCTTAGCAGTTGGCTTGCCTGCAAAGCCAAAGGACCTAGGATCCTTTCCCTAGGACCCACATAAGCCAGATGCACAAGGTGACGCACACATCTAGAGTTCATCTGGAGCGGCTGGAGGCCCTGGCATGCCCATTCTCTTGATTTATTCCCCTCCCCCCGCTTCTCTCTCTCTCAAATAAATAAATAAATAAAAATATTTTAAGAAAATATTTGGGCTGCAGAGATAGCCAAAGGACACAGGTTCAACTCCCTAGGACCCCCATAAGCCATCTGCACAAGGTATACTTTTGGAGTTTGTTTGCAGTGGCTGGAAGCCTGGCATGCCTATTCTCTCTATCTGCTTCTTTCTCTCCCTCCCTCCCTCTCTCTCTCAAGTAAATAAAAAAAACTGGGCTGGAGAAATGTCTTAGCAGTTAAGGCACTTGCCTACAAAGCCAAAGGACCTATGTTTGATTCCCCAAGACCCACGTAAGCCAGATGCACAAGGTGGCACATGCATCTGGAGTTTGTTTGCAGTGCCTGAAGCCCCTGGTGTGTCCATTCTATCAATCTCTCTCCCAAATTTAAAAAAAAAAAAAATTTTTTTTTTTTTTTAATTTGGTAGCCAGTGGTGGTAGCACACCTTTAATCCTAGCACTCTGGAGGCAGGGGTAGAAGGATCAGTGAGTTCAAGGCCAGCCTGGGACTATAGAGTAAGCCTGGGCTAGAGTGAGACACTATCTCAAAAAAAACAAACAAGCTTCCTGCACCAGCATGAAGGTCTGGGTTCAAGTCTCCAGATCCCATGTAAACAGCTTAGCATGGTACAGGCACCTGTAATCCTAGTCCCTCAGGGGAGCAGAGACTCAAGAAATGACAGAGCTCCATAAGCAAAAAGAGACTCTGGTTGAAAACAAGACCAAGTGGGACCAGATGTTCCGGGCTACCATAGGAGAGAGAACTCCACCACAGGCAACAGTATAGGACATCACAAGAGCACATGCATGCACAAACACCCCACACTACATATACACACAAGCAAAGAAATTTTATTACTTTATTTATTTTTGGGTTTTGGGGGGTAGGGTTTCACTCTAGTCCAGGCTGACATGGAATTTGCTTTGTAATCTCAGGGTGGCCTTAAACTCATGGTGAACCTCCTACTTCTGTCTCCCAAGTGCTGGGATTAAAGGCATGTGTCACCATGCCTGGCTTAGAAATTTTATTTACTTATTTTTTATTTTTTAGCTGAAATTTTGTTTTTTTTAAGTTAGTAAATATTTGTATCTGCTTCCATACCTAATTATGTACTCACTCACACATCACACTTATATGAAGGTCTGCTTCGTATATTCTCCATGTATTCAATTGTATCTATATATCTCACTCACAAGTACACAGATATCCCTCCTAAAGCACACATACATACACAGAGGTATGAGTATATGTATATCACTCACTAATACATATAGACTGTAAAGCAAGTACTGAGAATGCAAGGACAAGACAGAAGTGTTCTCCTAGAGCTTCTAGAACTCTCCTCCCCATCCCATGGGCAGGGACAGGAGGTTTAACTTACCCAGGGTCTGCCCGGCCAGCACCCTTCCATTCTCTCCTAGCACTGCTGCCCGGGCATGACGCTCGTTGGCATACTGGACAAAGGCATAGCCTTTGTGCACAGAACAGCCGGCCACACGGCCGTACTTGGAGAAGATAGTCTCCACATCTGCTTTCTTCACCAAAGCCGTGTTTAGGTTTCCAATGAAGACCCGAGAGTTGATGGACTTGGGGTCATTTTTATTGGTTACATTGCTTGTCTGGATCTTCAGGGACATGGTGTCTACCTAAAGACAAAAAGTGTCAACGTGAGGCTAGAATGGTCCCACACTGGGCTGCTCGTGGCTCTCAGTGAATAAACTAGGCTGCTTCTTACCTTTCTACACACTCACCCACGGCCTCCAGCCCTGTTTTCCTAAGACATTATACAAGAGTCACCATTTACCAGCTGCTGATCTCGCTCTGGGCACTTTCTATCTGCACACAATCCCTCATTTAGCTCTTGCCTGACAGTGTATATGGGAAGAACCAAACATCCAGAGGTCACAATGTTAAGTGAAGAGAAACACTGAGATTTATTCACCAGTCTGCTTAACTCCACTTCTTTTTTAAGTATTATATTTTACTTTTTTTTTGGGGGGGGGTTGACATAGGGTCTCACTCTAGCCCAGGCTGACCTGGAATTCACTCTGTAGTCTCAGGCTGGCCTCGAACTCACAGCAATCCTCCTACCTCTGCCTCCCGAGTGCTGGGATTAAAGGCATGTGCCACCATGCCCGGCTCCCAAGTATTTTATTTTGAGGGGCTGGGGAAATGGCTCAGTGGATAAGAGCACCTCAGAAGGTCTGAGCTTGATCCCTAGCACCCATATAAAAACCCAAGTGTGGCCACATGTGCCTATAAACCCTAATCCTGTGGGGGGTGGAGGCAGGACAACTACTGGGCTCACCTCAATCAGTCTGACTAAAAAATAAATGGAACTTCCACACTTGTTCAGAGATTCCATCTCAAGGCAAAAATACTGAGGTGACAGAAGGGACACATGCAATTGCCATTCTCCTCTGGCCTCTGCAGGTGTGGGCACAGGGCACTCATACACATCTGTACACACGCATGCTGCAAATGTGCTGTGTACACTATATATACACATTACACTACAGACATGCCAAAGATTTTTATTTTGTATATATTTTACTATGTGTATATAGAGACCAGAAGATAGCTTCATGTGTCTTGCCTCAGACACACTATCTCTTTTTAAGACAATGCCAGGGTCCCATTGGCCTGGAACTCACAAATTACGTTATGCTAGTTGGCCAGTAAATTCTTGAGATCTGCTCATCTCCACTTTCCCATCCTGAGATTACAGGCACCACGATATCATTTTACATGGGTTCTGGGGCTCACACTCAGGCCTTCACACTTTCAAGGCAAATGCTTTACTAACTGAATGTATTTCTCCAGCCTCTTTGACTCTCAATTCTTTTAAGCCCATACTTATTTCAATATTCACTTCAAATATTATCTCATTTGTGATCTAAATTTAAAGATCTTTTGGAGCTGGGGAGATGGCTCAGTGGATAAAGTGCCTGCCACCCAAGCTTGAGTACTTACTTGAGTTTGGATCTCTAGAACACATATAAAAGCTGGCAATGGGCTGGAGAGATGGCTTAGCAGTTAAGACGTTTATCTGCAAAGCCAAAGGACTTCGGTTCGATTCCCCAGGACCCATGTAAGCCAGATGCACAAGGGGACACATGCGTCTGGAGTTCGTTTGCAGTGGCTGGAGGCCCTAGCGCACCCATTCTCTTTCTGCCTTTTTCTCTCTCTCAAATAAATAAAAATAAAGTTTAAAAAAAAACGGCAATGGCTTTTGCCCCCAGATAGGACCCCCTCCCCAGTAAGGTTATACCTAAACACATGCTCCAGGGAGAAGAGGAAGTAGATGCTTAATTTCAGAACGAAGAGCTTACACAGTTAAGTCTTGGTATTTGTATTCACTGGCCCTATCTTCTACTCATCATTACAGGCTGGTACAACTCCAATCTCAATATCCTAGGTTCATTTCAGAAGGTTTCAAATAGCTCCCAAGTAACATGTATGAAAATTTCCATTAGCCTGACAGCCCATTACTGTTATCTAATAATCTGGGGGCAGAAAGGGCTTCTTTTCAGAGAATTACAGAAAAATACAAGCTAAAGAAATCAGTTATTTTTTGTCTCATCAGGGTAAGAGATCCCATGTCTCCTAAATATTCCCAGTCTGGAGGTTGGCATATTTCTGACCAGCTGGTGGCACTGTTTACAAGGAAATCATACCGGGCGGGTGGATGGAGGCACAGACTATTCCGAGCTGGACTCTGAATCCCCTGAAATCAGGGGTGCTCAGTCCTAAAGGAGGGATGACAGGGTGCCATTACTGCTACTAATAAAGAGGCTGATGCCATCTCTGGAAGAGACTTGGAAGAGTCTGGTTCTTGTTTCTCAGGTTACATCCAATCATCAATATAAAACAGTAAAGAGCACAAGGGAGATAATTCACTAAAACTCCTAACACAGTGTCTGTCCATGAATAAATCAATGCATGACTGGCCCCTTCAGGCTCTCCATTTTTCACAATCCCTTTTCTTCTTTCTTTCTTCCTTCTTCCTCCTTCTCCTCCCCCCCCCCCCCCCCCCCCCCCCCCCCCCCCACCGAGGTAGGGTCTCGCTCTTTCGCTCTTGCTCTAGCTCAGGCTGACCTGGAATTCACTACGTAGTCTCAGGGTGGCTTTGAGCTCAGGGTGATCCTCCTACCTCTGCTTCCCAAGTGCTGGGATTAAAGATGTGTGCCACCACACCGGGCTGACAATCCCTTTTCTATTTGGATAGTAAACCAGAGATTAATTTCTTATCCATCCACGGGCATATAACAACTTCATGGGGCTTTTGTGACCAATAGGTGCTCCTGCTCTAAGTTCCAGCCCAAGAAGTTGCCACTTCATTTGGGTGAAGGGAGATGATCAGGCCTGGGGTGTGGACTGAGAACAAGGAGATGATGGTTGAGACCTGTGGCTGACTGCTGGCTCTGCACACTGACTGGGCAGGGACAAGACAGTTGTAGACTCCCTCAGACCTCTGCTAGGAGCGTCTAACACAAACGTGCCTGAAGCATGCTGAGCACCTATGGTGAGCAGTCTTTCAGGCTTGGTCTACCTAACCTTTTCTTTCAGCACCCAAGGTTTGGGACAATGAGCATCATAGGACTTTACAAACTGTGAAGCCTTTTATAAGATCTAGTAATTATTCTGACCATAAAGCACTGATTTCTGTTAGTTATTCTACTAACAGTGCTACTTGTGCGACCATTTAGATGAGGGTCATGGTCAGACAAGAACTGGAGATGGCTTAGTGGTTAAGGTGCTTGCCTGCAAA
Source organism: Dipus sagitta (assembly GCA_036346955.1). NCBI lineage: Eukaryota > Metazoa > Chordata > Mammalia > Rodentia > Dipodidae > Dipus > Dipus sagitta. The sequence goes on from CM070779.1 coordinate 28,552,412, forward strand.
GCCTAATGACCCAAGTTCAGTCCCCATGTAAAGCCAGTTGCAATGCACATGCATCTGGAGTTCGTTTGAAGTAGCTAGAGGCCCTGGTGTGCCCATTCCCTTTCTCTCACCTCTCTCTCTGCTTGCAAATAAATAAATAGATAATAAAAAAATTGGAACTGGAGAGAATGCTTAGTGGTTAAGGCACTTGCCTGTGAAGCCTAAGGACCCAGGTTTCATTCCCTAGTACCCATGTAAGCCAGATATACAAGGTGGTGCATGTGTTGAGTTTGCTTGCAATGGCTGGAGACCCTGGTATGCCCATTCTTTCTCTAAGTAAATTAATTTTTAAAATTAAAAAAAATGATTTAAAAAAAAGACAGGAACCATGTCACATGAAATGTAAACTCAAGAAATACATGCAGGTGGCTATTCTAAGTGGGTAATGTGCAAAACAAAGGAGAAATGTTTACCTGGAACATGTTCAGGGCCCTCAAACCCTAAACTCCCTTCCCCATCTAAACAGGTCCCTTTACTTTTAAAGGCTTACACAGGGCTGGAGAGATGGCTTAGTGGTTAAGCGCTTGCCTATGAAGCCTAAGGACCCCGGTTTGAGGCTCGATTCCCCAGGACCCACGTTAGCCAGATGCATAGGGGGGCGCACATGTCTGGAGTTTGTTTGCAGTGGCTGGAAGCCCTGGTGCGCCCATTCTCTCTTTCTCTCTGCCTCTTTCTCCCTCTCTCTATCTGTCGCTCTCAAATAAATAAATTAATTAATTAAAAAAAATAAAGGCTTACACAATCCTTTGGAAGGCAGACCACACATTATTATATTATATTATTATAAGGCATTCTAAGACTCTCCAAGCCTAAGAGGACATGTGTCTATGGAGAAACTTGAATATACATGTTTATGAGGTATCTCAAAGTGCCAACCTCCCTCCCACCACCAAAAAAAGCCTGATTTTTCTGCCTCTGCTTCCTAAGTATGGGAATTATAGGCATTCTGGCCTATACACCTGGCCTCTTCCTAAGTTTTTTATTTTTATTTTTTAAAATATTTTATTCATTTATTTATTTGAAACACAGAGAGAAAGTCAGAGAGAGGGAATGGGCAGGCCAGGGTCTCCAGCCACTGCAAACGAACTCTAGACACATGCGTCCCCTGTGCATCTGGCTTATGTGGGTCCTGGGAAATTGAACCAGGGACCTTAGGTTTCGCAGGCAAATGCCTTAACTGCTAAGCCATTTCCCCAGCCTGTTTTTTTATTTTTATTTTGGTCTTTTTGAGATAGGTTCTCACTTGAGCTCAGGCTAACCTGGAACTCATTCTACAGTCCCAGGCTGACCTTGAACTCACAGCAATCCTCCTACCTCTGCCTCCCGAGTGTTGGGATTAAAGGCGTGCCACCATACCCAGCTCTTTCTAGGTTTCGTTTGTTTGTTTTTACAAAGCTTCCTTTTACCTTAGAGTGGGGACTCATAAAATATTGATATAGTGGGCTGGAAAGATTGCTCAGTGGTTAAGGTGCTTGCCCATAAAGCTTAACAGCAGGAGTTTGATTCCCCAGTACCAATGTAAAGTCAGATGCAAAGTGATACATGTGTCCAGAGTTCATCTGTACATAGTGGCTACAGGACCTAGTGTGACCATTCTCTTTTTCTGACAAATAAGGTGGTGTACACCTTTAATCCCAGCACTCGGGAGGCTAAAATAGGAGGATCACTGTGAATTCGAGGACAGCCTGAGATTACATAGGGAATTCCAGGTCAGCCTGGGCTAGAGAGCAAGACCCTACCTCGAAAAACAAAACAAAACAAAACAAAAAAACAAACAAAAGAAAATACTATTCAGCAGAAGCTGCCCAACTTGATAAGCTCCACCCACTCGCTCAGTCAACCCTGCTTCACAAATCTGCTGCGCCACTGAGAGCTAGGTATCTGCAGCTCTTGTGTTCTCATGCTTAGCAATGAGCTGAGGCAAGGTGGATGGTGGGACTGTACTTGGGGGAGGGGGGAGCCAAACCAAGCTATGTTCTTAGAGACTCCTGCAATGTCAGAGTAATAGAACGGTGGTCAGAATTTATGAACTTTTTTTTTCTTTTTTGTTTGTTTGTTTGTTTTCAAGGTAGGATCTCACTCTGGCCCAGGCTGACCTGGAATTCACTATGTAGTCTTAGGGTGGCCTCGAACTCATGGTGATCCTCCTACCTCTGCCTGAGTGCTGGGATTAAAGGCATGCGCCCCCATGCCTGGCTTTAGAATTTATAAATTCTTACTGGGGAAGATGGCGAAAGAGACTTGGCCTTGACATCACAGTTCATGAGCAGCAGAGCCAAGATTACCTCAGGGGTCCTCTGCCTGTGAATCCAGGGATATTTTGTTGTATTTCTGAGACAGGGTCACATGTAGCCCAGGCTGCCCTTTAATTCCAAATCCTCGTGCCTCTATCTTACAAGTGCTAAGGTTACAGGTATACTATCACATTCAACAAGTTCAGGGTTCTTATATTCCATTGCTCCTTCTGGGCTAATAAGAAAAGGGGCACGCTTTTAATCCCAGCACTATGAGGCAGAAGCAGAAGGATCACAGACAGAGAGTTCAAGGCCACCCTGAGACTACTTAGTGAATTCCAGGTAAGCCTGAGCTACAGTGAGACCCTGGGGGAGCAGTGTAGAAAGAAAAGGTCTCCAGGAAGTGAGGAGCTGGAAGGAGGTGTAACACCTTTAGAAACTGCTCTGTTGGAGAAAACTGGGCTGATTCCTGAGGTAAATTTCTTCACTTTTCTTTGCTGGAGAACAACTGCTGCATAAAAGCTGCAGCCTTAGGCTAATTAAAACCAGCTAGGGACAAGGTATTTACAACTCAAAAAGGTGGTGTTGCTGTCAGAAAACATCCAAGAGCACTTTGTGGGAGGAAAGTATTCTGAGGAAGCTCCATGATGGCAGGGGAAAACAAGAGCATGAGCAGAAGGTGGACATCACCTGCCCAACGTCAGGAAGGCAACAACAGCTGGAGAGTGTACCAAACACTGGCAAGGGGAAGTTGGCTATAACACCCATAAACCCACCTCCAACAATACATCACCAATTCCCAAATTGCCACCAGTTGGGGACCTAGCCTTCAGAACAGGTAAGTTTATGGGGGACACTTGAATCAAACCACCACAGATGGTATGGCTTCTTCTAACTAGTAAGAACAGAAGAAATTGGGTAAAACCAAGTAATTTTCCCCAGTTCAAACATTTCAGGTGAAGACATTTTAGAACAGTAGAAGAGTGGGCTTGACGAAAATATACAACCCTAAAAGGCATTTACACTTCTCAACTTGGGTGAATGAATCCCTCCTCCCCATCCTTCACAGTGTAAAGATAATTTCTGAGTGTCAAAGCCACTTCATTTAACCTTCACGATGGCCTATGAGGATATGGTTTAATAGGGAGACGAGGAAAGGTTCTCCTCAGGAGGAAGCATTTGTTAATAAATGAAAACCTAAAGGGAGCCAAATTGTGTGCATGAAGACACATCTTGGGCACAAATTTTCAGGCCAAGGAAACTTACCCTGAGTCAGCCACACACCTTCTCTTTGCCCTTTTCCTTTTCTACTATAATTTCCATATTTGCACAAGACTTTAGTGAACAAAGCCAGTGTTCTGTCTGCCATGTAAATACTGAATGTATGCACTTCTCCCTTAAAATCCAATTCCTATGTGATGATCTTCAGAAGCCAAGATCTGGTGAGTTTAATGTGACAACAGGCATTGTGTCATCCCTAGCTGTCTGGTAATCAGGAATATCTGGGCCAAAGAAGCACTAAACACTGATCAGTCTAAGTGCTTAGCTTTCTCCAGAAATGGTCTTTCCTCATAAAACACCTAGATATCCCCACAATTACATAAGGAGCAGAAGACAATGGAGTCTTTAGAGGTTGAGGAGGCCATAAGGGCCAAGCCCTCACAAATAGGTTTAGTACCTTTAGTGAAAAGGCTCCAGAGGCGGGCATGGTGGCGCACACCTTTAAGCCCAGCACTCCAGAGGCAGAGGTAGGAGGACTGCTGTGAGTTCGAGGCTGCCCTGAGACTACATAGTGAATTCCAGGTCATCCTGGGCCAAAGTGAGACCTTTGTTTGAAAAACAAAACAAAACAACAACAACAACAACAACAACAACAACAGAAAAAAGGCTCCAGGGACTGGCTTACCTGTGCATCCTAAGGACCCAGGTTCAATTCTAAAGTACCCACGTTAGGCTAGATGCACAAGGTGGCATATGTGTCTAGAGTTCATTTGCAGTGGCTAGAGGCCCTGGTATGCCAATTCTCTTTCCCTCTCTTAAAACAAATAAATAAAATACTTTTAAAAAAATGCTCCAGGCTGGGTGTGGTGGTGCATGCCTTTAATCCCAGCACTCAGGAGACTGAAATAGGAGGACTGTCATGAGTAAAAGGCCAGCCTAGGCTGGAGAGATGGTTCAGCAATTAAAGGCGCTTGCTTGTAAAGCCTGCCAGCCTGAGTTCGATTCCTCAGCACCCACATAAAGCCAGATGCAACATGGCACATGCATCTGGAGTTCGTCTGCAGTGGCAAGAGGCCCTTGCTTTCTCTCTGCCCTCTTACCCTTCAAATATTTTTTTTTTAAGGCTCCAAAGAACTGTATTGCTCTTTCTACCATGTAAGAACAGGGCAAAAAGACAACTGTCCCCCAACCAGCAGGCAAACCTTCACTAGATGCCTTGATTTGGGCTTTTCAGCCTCCAGAACTTTTGAGAAACAAATTTGTTGTTTATAAACCAGTTTTATGATAGCACCCTTAAAGGACAAAACAGTATTTCTTAGCTTGAAATTGCTAGTCCCTATTTTTATGGATCTTTTTAAAAAGCTGTATATTAGCTGGGCATGGTGTTGCACGCCTTTAATTTCAGCACTCCGGAGGCAGAGGTAGGAGGAACGCCATGTCAAGTTCAAGGTCACCTGAGACTACATAGTTAGTTCCAGAGCAGTCTGGGCCAGAGTGAGACCCTACCTCGAAAAACAAAAACAAAACCAAAACAAAACAAAACAAAAAAAAAAGCTGTATATTAACAAAGTTGAATGACTTACTTAAGGTCAAACAGGAAGTGAGGGAACTTGTTTGGCATTCTATATTCCAGGCTCAACTCTCCTAAGCCTTTGTTTGATTCTGCTGTGTCATCCCCCTGGGTTTATAATTCTGCCTCCGGATTAAAGGTAGTTTTAACACTGCCAAGTACTGGACTTGTTCCTCCTGAAACACTCATCTCCAAGGAGGAGCTGCTGTTCTTGGGTTTGTGCTCCAAGTGCTATGTAAGCGTCTAGTTTAGCCAGTCCTGCTGGGCACTTCTGGGTTTATGAAAATGGGGGTTCCAGAAGGCAGTACCAGCCATTTGCCCTTAGATAACTTTGGAGACATCTGGGTAATTTAAGAGAGAAAATAGCTGTTAGTGATGGGGAGACTATCTTTGGAGAAAGCCAAGCAATTAGATGAATCAATGTCCAAGGACTCCTGGGCTCGGAGGACCTTGGTTAGCAGGCAAGAAGGGATGACAGAACATCTATTAATCTCATTAAACTCACCAGGCTACCAACGCATTAGCATTGCCCAAATGATCATTACTGGCCAGACAGGACTAATTTCCCAAGGAGTGCTCTTTAGTTCCTGACAATTTCTACTCCCAAGAGAAACCCCAGCCCTTGGCTAGCCAAAAGTGTGTGCGCCACCACAACCATTTGTCTTGATTTTAAAGTCGTGCTACTCCTCTGTAAGACTCTTCTTACTAGCCTCCCCTCCACAGAATGACCCTGGGGCTGGAGAGATGGCTTAGTGGTTAAGCACTTGCCTGTGAAGCCTAAGGACCCTGGTTCGAGGCTTGAATCCCCAGGGCCCACGTTAGCCAGATGTACAAGGGGATGCCATGTGTCTGGAGTTCGTTTGCAATGGCTGGAGGCCCTGGCACGCCTATTCTCTCTCTCTCTCTCTCTCTCTCTCTCTCACATGCGCGCGCACGCGCTCACTCTCAAATAAATAAAAATAAACAAATTTTTAAAAAAAGAATGACCCTGGCCTTTATGTGTCATATTTGCAACCATGTGACTACAAATTTCCAGAGCTAAACAGGTAATTATAAGCCAGAATTGTCCTAATCAGGCTTCTTGTGACGAGACAGGTGACTTGCTGTGGGACCACAGAGAAAGAAAGTAAGGGTTAGTGTTCAGTCTCATACACCTTACAAAATAATAGAGCTGATAAAAATATGTGCAAGACCAGAGCTGGTCCTTTCAACCTTGGCCTAGAGCAGCTTCAGTGTTGGGCAGCTATCTGCAGCGGTCGGCTTCTGCCTTTATCTCTTAACGTTTTTTGATGTTTAGGCACAAACTCTTGTGGCCTTTCTTAGGGCATACTTGCAAGCCAATGAGCACTTGCTGGGAGCCTGAGAGATGCCTCCCACCCCCTTCCCATGCCTTATGGGACTGGCTAGCTCCTTATAGTGATAATGTGGCAAGATCAGTCCTTGCTTGCTGTTGCTTGATTATAAATGTTCTTTTCTGTAAATGAAGTTTAGAAGTCATCAAAGGTTTTTTGCCAGCTGTGACTTATGAGCCTTTCTCTTGTAGGAACTCAGGCAGTGACAAATGCCCCTCTCCTTCTATAAGTCGGAAGGTGCCACGTTCCAATTACTAGAAACCCCAGTGCAGCTCATGGAAAATCCTGCTCCAAGTAGCAGCCATTACTCAGGCCTGGCAGGGCTGCCCTAGGCCCAGACCCCATTGGAAAGAAATGGAGTAAATGCACAACTTTTCCTGACTTTTGAGCCAGCCCCTTCTGTCCCTTACCTTGTGCTATCCCTAGTGATTCACCCTAGACACATTTCATAGTACCATGTGGGCTCTCTCAAAGTAGTCAGGGATCAAGACTGTCTAAAATAACAGACATGAGGAAATAAGACCATACTGCTAGGTGAACTACACAGGAAATACAATGCTCCAGAGGGAGAGCAGAGGATAAAGAATCAACAATGTTCAGATCAAACAGAAACTGAAAGGACCTTTGGATAACCTTCAGTATCATCAATGGCCTCAGTACTCAATGCCCATTCTCTGTCAGACCCTGTCAAGCTAAATGCTGTGAAATTAACATGATGAAGTATGGTCCCTTGCCACGGAGGGTAGAAAACACACAGGGGCCCTCCTCATGTGCCATTACTGACCAACACAGCCTATCTCCAACCAAATCCACATGCTCACGTCCTACTCCATTTGTCCTCTAGCAAGTCCTACAGCCTATCTACAGTCTCAGAAAAGTGAGGAATGATAGTAATACACAATGTACAGTGGTAGGCATATATGAAGTACCCAAAGTAACCTATAAAACTGTTTGAGGTAGATATTGATAATTTTCACAGACAACTGAGGTGCTTTTACACTCTGCCACACGAACCAAATAAGCCAGTACTTTTCAAAGTATTTGTAAAGAATCAATTTTTTTTGTAAACTTCCAATCCATAACAGACAACTGTTTGTAAAATACAAGAAAATGTTAAATTACTACCAAAGTTTCTAAGTTCCTTGCTCTCAATTTCTGTCCTTATAGTAAACCAGCAATCATTCTCACACTGACACAGCCACTAAATTCACCGAAATGGGCTGGGCTGGCGTGTGAAAAGTATGATTCTTAAGCCGGGCGTGGTGGCACATGCCTTTAATCCCAGCACTTGGGAGGCAGAGGTAGAAGGATCACTGTGAGTTCAAGGCCATCCTGAGACTACATAGTGAAATTCAGGTCAGCCTGAGCCAGAGTGAGACCCTACCTCGAGGAAAAAAAAAAAAAAAAAAAGGTATGATTCTTAGCCACTCCTGCCCCACCCTGTCAAACTCTGAAAACAAAGCAAACACAGAATAGTCATTCATTTCTTTCAAGTCCTTTAGCTTGATTTTTTAAAGACTTTGGAGTCAGACTAATTTTATAAAAATACCTTTCTCTCTATTGAGAGAAGACAACAGGCCAAGGACGAATTCTTTTAGAGGTAACTTATCTTGGTCATCTGCTCAAAGCCATGAGTATCCTACAAGGGAGGATGGTCTAGAATAATCTTCCTGGGCCTTGAGATCTGAGAAAGGGGCATATTCCTCAAGAGTCTGGTACTCGTGGGGTGTCTCTCATGCCACTAGAAGACACAAAATCAGCCAGGATTAGAAAGGCATCCCATAGCACTTCTACTGTATCTAATTTTCAGTCTTACATCATGGCTGTTTATACACCAGCCTATCTTTCCATCAAGGAAGCTGTGAGTAACAGGGATACTAGATTCTCTCCTGAAAGCTACTATATAATCTTGGAGCGTGACTAGCTGAGTAGATAAGTAGCTCTTAAATACTGTTTCTTAAGTGCGAGGAAAATATCTTCCCCCCTCCCTCACTTACTAAAGAGACTGAGAAACTCTTGAGCATCAAAAGGACGCTTTTATCTTATGATCTTGCATGACTGGGCACCAACCAAGACAAAATGAGTCTATAGCCCTGAATGCAGGACCCTTCCCTTTTTGTGTGTGTGTTGGGGGGGGGGGGCATTCAAGGTAAGATTTAGCTCTAGCCCAGGCTGGCCTTGAACTCACAGCACTCCTCCTACTTCAACCTCCTGAGTGCTGTGATTAAAGGTATGTGCCACCATGCCCAGCCCTTACCTCTCTTCCTCGTAGGCTGAGCACTCAGAGGACTACACTCTTTCCTGGATGTCATCTAGGCCTTATTTCCTTACAGGGTATTCTTTCTCTTCACCAGTTATGTCTACATTTTGTAACAAAGATCTTCTCATGAGTTTATCCCTCCTCCAACATCTCCCATCCTGTTTGCTTTGAGGCCTTCCAGGTGCGTGAACTTTATCATGTCCTCAGGCCTTCAGGCAAGCTTGGCTGTTAGTATTTTCTACTCTAAACTTCCAATTGGGTGGTGGTGGGGTATCTAGGAGGCCCAGACAAGTAGGCACTAGCAGCCCAGTGTTTCTACTGGCACTAAGCTAACTTAAGGCATTTTTGTCTTGAAAATGGACTGTCATGGTTTTGCTTCTTAGGAAAGACACAACTGTGTACCTTAGATCTACTAGTCCATGTCCAACTTTTTAGTATCCAAACTTCTTCCTGCTCCAATTGAGCTTACCTAGTGTTATTTTTCAGTACAAGCAGAGGTGATCATGTGACACAGGTAGAAATGCATACAACTTGCTGTGACTAGGAATTAAGCATATGGCCTGCAATCAGGCAAGAGTCAAAACCAGAATCTTTCCATCCTTGAGAAAAGTCATGAAGAATGGTCTAGAGAGTAACCTCTGAAACAAAAATGCCTTCCTTTCTGCTACTGAACCAGCTGTGCTGTATGATAAAATCATCAAGAAGTAGGCTGAAGCTGGGCGTGGTGGCACACGCCTTTAATCCGAGCACTCAGGAGGTAGAGATAGGAGGAACACTGTTGAGTTCTAGGCCACCCTGAGACTACACAGTGAATTCCAGGTCAGCTTGAACTAGAGTGAGACCCTACCTGGGGAAAAAAAAAGGAAGAAGTAGGCTGAATGTTCTTAGTGCTTTAGTATCTCACATCTGCCTTGAGGACAACAAAAGCAGACTGGTCTCTTATCTCTGGGATAAAAAAACCCTGCTTGTGTGGACAGATGGCTCAGCAGTTAAAGGCACTTGCCTGCAAAACCTAATGATCCAGGTTCAATTCTCCAGTACCCATGTAAAGCCAGATGCACAAAGTGGTACATGTGTCTGGAGGCCCTGGCACACCCATTTTTTCTGTCTCTCTTCTGTGTCTCTGTCTCTGTCTCTCTCTCTCTCTGCTTGCAAATAAATAGATGAAAAAATAAACAAGAAACCCCTGCATGCAAGGGATTCTAAGTATGACAGTGGGAGGCCTATCCCCACCCCATGATGAGCCTTACCCTCAGTAATCCCTGAAACCCAAGTCATACTTCTACTAGCTATGAGACTTTGGGAAGGTATTTTCCTTTTTTAAAGTTCAAAGTTCCCAGCTGGGCATGGTGGCACAAGCCTATGATCCCAGCACTCTAGAAGCTGAGACGGGGGAGTTGCTAGAATTCAAAGCCGGCCTAGGCTACATAGTGAGGGCTTGTCTTAAAAAAAAAAAAAAAAAAAGTTTCAAGGTTTCTCACCTGTGAAATGGGAATAAAAATCCCTATACTGCCCACTTGTAAATAAATTGTTGTGAAGGTCAAACAAGATGGTTGGCCTCCAATTTGTGGCATTCTGGCCTTAGGGTCCTGAGAGCTACGATTAAAAATGTGAGCCACCAGGCTCCACTCCGTTGTCTTATAACAACATTAACTCCACAAATATTTTTTATTTATTATTTATTTTTAATTTTTAAACATATTTATTTATTTATTTATTTGAGAACAACAGAGAGAGAGAGGGGCAGAGAGAAAGAGAGAGAATGGTCAAGTTAGGCTTCACAGGCAAGCGCTTAACCATTAAGCCATCTCTCCAGCCCATATATTTTTTTATATTTATTTGTTTATTTGACAGAGAAAGAGGGAGAGAGAGAGAATGGGTGCACCAGGGCTTCCAGCCACTGCAAACGAACTCCAGGCGCGTGTGCCTCTTGTGCATCTGGTTAACGTGGGTCCTGGGGAATTGAACCTAGATCCTTTGGCTTTGCATAACTCCACAGATATTTCTAAGTTCTTCCTCTTATGTAATCAGAAAAGTATGTGCCTACCACATGCTTGTTTAAGGCCCTTTAGAGGCTTCTGACCACAAAGAAACAAGTCCAAATCCTTTAATAAAGCTTAGAAGCCCCTTTAAGGGTTATGGGTACCAAATCCATACACAAAAATCCTGAGTGGTTATGTCACTTTATAAATGAGTGAACCATAGGGCAAAGGCAAAACCAGTTCCTCAAAATGAGTGAACAAGTCAGTATGAACTGGGTTCTTAAAGGAATGGACATCATAGCCCAAAGTATAAACACAAGCTCAAACTGTCCTTTTTTGAATTAGCTTATGTGAAGCAGGCATGGGAACAGGGCACTGTACGGTTCGTGTGAACCTTTCCTTTCAACAACAGCTTAGATACTGTCCCTTGTTTGAGGCTGTCATCCTGACCCCACTTGTCTTAACGACCAAAATGGTCATTTATATATAAAACAGTACAGAATTGCTTGCCTAGCTTAAAAAGCCCCTGCTGCCATAAGCATCAAATAAAAGCCAACCAATGAACCACACAACATAGAAAAGTCATGGTCAGTTCCTAGGGTGGTAATTACAACACATCTAATGCCTACTGGACTTCTAAACTATTCGACTTAATCTAGTTGTGGCATCTATGGCCCTCCTGCACCCTTGTAACTATCTCACATACAATTCATCAATCTTTCTTAGCCTCCTAGTCCCCTCAAAAGAGATTGCACTAAACAAACTTTTATACTATGATATCTGTTTTAAAAGGAACTGAACAAGCAAGGCCCGAGGTTCTATCCCCAATACACACACACACACACACACACACACACACACACACACACTTCTCCAGACTGAAAGAGGAATCATGTGCAAGAGAATGGGCATGGGCTTTGGATACACCAAGGTTTAAATCCAAAACCAAATACTTCTAGCCGTCACCTCAGATTAATGTGATCAAACTTCCTACGCCAATGTTCTCGATTAGGCATATACTTTCTTCCTAAGTCATTCACCAACTCCTGCCGTTTTGACTTAAGAATTTTTAGAATGTTAACCCTCCATTCTTACTTCCACTTATTCTCTACAATCACTAGACGTGTTGCCCTATCATTCTCCTGCTAACACTGAAATCAAGCCAGGTGTGGTGGGGCACACCTTGAGTCTCAGCACTCAGGAGATAGAGGTAGGGGGATCCATTGTGAGTTCAGGGTCAGCCTGGGGGTAAAGACTGAGTTCCAGGTCAGCCTGGTCTACATTGAGAGACCTTGAGGTGTGATTTATTATTTTCTAAAAATATTTCTTTATGGGGGGCAGGGAAAGAGAAGCAGAGACAAAGAATGGGTGCACTAGGACCTCCTACCACTGCAAACAAACACCAGACACATGTGTCACTTGTGCATCTGGCTTTATGTGGGCACTGGGACTCAAATCTGGCCAAGCAGGATTTACAAGCAAGTGTCTTTAACTGCTGGGCCATCTCTCCAGCCCCTTTATTATTTTTAAATACCTAACCAACAACAATTTGAATAACAATTTGTACTACTCAGTACTTGTTATCTATTTGCGAGCAGCTTGCCATTATTTGCTTTCAGTGGTCTTTTAGTGTATTACATATTTGAGTCACTCGTTCAATTAACTTAATATTCCTTTTGAGACATGGTCTCACAGTGTTGTTCATGCTGGCATCAAATTCACAATCTTCTTGCCTCACTCTCCAAAGTGCTGGGATTACAGGCATGTACTCACCATGCCTAGCATAACCTCTTTTTTTTTCAGCTAGCATTATTAGACATTTATTGTATCTGGCAGAACATTTTTATTGTATAGTTTTCAATAAGCATCATTTTGTATATAACCACTGTTTTAACAGCTCATAGTTTTCCCTGAGAAGATTTATTACAGTTTAGATTGGTGGTCATTTCAGCTTTCCAATTTCTCATTATTATAACTAATGGCTTCAGAAGGAAAGCTTATTCTATATATTGGATTATTTCCTTAGGACAGGTTCCCAGAAGAATTGCTGGTCAAAATGTACGAATACTTTTATGGCTCTTGAAATATACTGCCTAACTACTTTCCAAAAGGGCTCTACCAATTCCCACTGCTATGTCCAGTGCCACAATCATGGAAACCCGGATCATGAATCATCTTCATGTCGCATTTGTGTTTGAGGGAGGCAAATTAGGGGAAAAAAATCCTTTTTGTTGTTCTTTTGCCTAATGTGAAAATGAATAGCCTTCTAGTTTACTAGTTTTTGGCTCTACAGAGTTTTGAAAGCCACAAAGAAGTACTTGTAGGTCCACAGGCAGAGGAACAACTTACTGAAAACATTTAGTTATTTACTGACTTATCAAGAAATCATTTATTGATCATGTATTATTACCTGACATTGTAGAAAGTAATGGGTGAATAAAGTACAATCTCTGCCCTGAAGAATTCACAGCCCAGTAGAGAACAAGACCTTAATAAGGGCTATTACAGGAGCAAATGGAATCAAGAAGCTTGTCACTTACCTAAGGGACAGAAGGGAAAGGGGTCAGGAGTCATCAAGAGGTTCCATTTTATCCAGAGGAACAAGATGAATTAGTTCACTCACAAGTGAGAGACAATATTTAGGGTCAGTGGAAATAGCAAAAATAAAGTTAAGGAAACTTAACAATGCTTCCACACCAAGTTAATAATTATGTGTGTTATGGTTTGACCACAGTCTAGAGTGTAAGAAAGCATGTGGGAGATGACACCAGAAAGTTTGAGTGGCAGCCCATCAGGAGGATCTTAGGACACTGCATTACTTACTGGGATGTCGTAAAACACAGTGTTCACTCAATAAGGAGGCTTAATGTCAAGTGCTCTTCAGCATCTAATCCACAACTTAGAACTTGCGCAGACTTTCTCTCTTTCTCTCTTTCTCTCTCTCCCTCTCATCCAACAGCATAGAACCTTTTGGTATTTTTCACATCATCCAGTGCATTGCTAGGCACATAACTGAAGCTTCAGTGTGCTCATGGATCAATTAATCAGAGGTATCTCATGCATACCTTGGCATAATGCTCAATCTCAACAGGCATTTGTTACTGTCTCTTTTGGCAGACAATTTGCCTTAGAAAGCTCCCTCTCCCTTCTTGTTCATTTTGCCAAATCGAAGAAAAAAAGTGCCTACATATATACAAGAAGCTATAAAGTATATGATAAGGAATACATCAGATGGCCAGAAAGGAGGCCTGGGTGGGGGATATAAATCCTTCTCCATAGTACATTCCAAGCCAAGGACTCCCTATCAGAGTTCCAGAACACTATCGCCTCCCTATCATAAAAATAAAATAGGCTTTTCCAACTGAGCATATTATACGTCTCTTTTGAGCACTACTGACCTTCTCTAAGGTATTCTACATTAATAACAGCTGCCTTCATAATGGCAAGAATATTAACAGGATGATCATGAACAATTAATATGCATGCTAGCTGTGGTATGAGCTATGGGCTGTGGGGTCTGAGGTGTTAGATAAAATCCAACTGAGGATCAAAATAATGTCTCAATGTCATCACTCCCCTTAGCCTGATTTAATTCCCAGACAACAGGAATCCACTGCCTTTAAGGACAGGCCCCAGCCATACTGGGTGCTCAGGGACGACCTACTAAAGTAAACTCAGCTGAGCCACACATCACCACCTCTGTGCACCCCCTTCTCCATCCCTGCTTAAAAAAAAATTATTGTAAGCATAGAAGTCAATAATGAAATTATACATCAAAAATTTACTTATTCAGTGGACACTACAAGCCTTATATTTGGCCAGCCAGGCCAAATGAGCCAACGGGTGCAATAGTGGCACGTCTGACATGGTGGAAACCAACTCCCCTCTAATTGGACTGGAGGCCCGCTCCATGGGAGGGAATACATCCCTGATACCGAAAACTTAAAACAGGGGTAGTCATGAGCCCTAAGGGTGTAACATCTGCTGCTGTCTGGCTAAATGTATATACTACGCTTATCAAACTGCCCAGTAAGCACTTCTCTTAATATTCATACCCTTATATTAATGCTACTCTCACTTTTGGTAGAGAATCTTCTCTTTTCAGATGGCAGTGACCTTGGGATGACTCAGAAGGTATTGTGGTGCTGGAAAGAGTGACCGCAGTGCTCAGAACTGTAATACCTCTATCACACCTTCCAAGGCTCAGGGTCTAATGTGGAAGAGGTGGCGGAAAGAATGTAAGAGCCAAAGGAAGGGTAAGACTCCTTATAATGTGCTCCCCCAGACACAAAATGGCCTGGATATCCATGACCTCACAGTGCCTGACACTACCTACACAAGACCATCATACAGGAGGAAATGATGAGGACATCAAAATAAAAGAGAGACAGATTGAGATGGGGAGGGGATATGATGGGGAGAATGGAGTTTTAAAGGGCAAAGTGGGGGGAGGGAGGGTATTACCATCTGATATTTTTTATAATCATGGAAGTTGTTAATAAAAATTTGAAAAAAGAAAAAAAAAGAATTACCCAAGGAACCAGCAATCCCACTTCTGGTTAGACAAATAAAAGAATTGGGAGCCGGGCGTGGTGGCGCACGCCTTTAATCCCAGCACTCGGGAGGCAGAGGTAGGAGAATCGCCGAGAGTTCGAGGCCACCCTGAGACTACATAGTGAATTCCAGGTCAGCCTGAGCCAGAGTGAGACCCTACCTCAAAAAACCAAAAAAAAAAAAAAAAAAAAAAAAAAAAAACCAAAAAATAAATAATTAAATAAATAAAAGAATTGGGAACAAGAAAAAAAAAAGTTTATTTATAAGAGAGAGAGATAGAGAATGGGCATGCCAGGGCCTCTAGCCACTGCAAACAAACTCCAGACACATGCCTACCTTGTACATCTGGCTTACATGGGTACTAGGGTATTGAACCTGGGTCCTCAGGCTTCACAGGCAAACACCTTAACCAGCTAAGCCATTTCCCCAACCCTCCATCCCTGCTTTTTAACAAAGGAGGAGGCTGCACAGATGCTAAAGCCAGGAAAGACTGGGGAAAGACAAAAAGGATGCATCTTTCCAAGGGCCCAATCCAGGCTAGCCTTTTAGAAAGGCTATTTTGTAATATAAATGTTTGTTGTTATTATTATATGGCAGATGTATTATTAAGTATTTAACTTCTCAGCTTTACAACTCTTTTTGTTTGTTTTTTCTAGGTAGGGTTTCACTCTAGCGCCCAGGCTGACCTCAATCTCACGCTGTAGTTCCACAGTGGCCACAAACTCACAGTGATCCTCCTACCTAAGACTACATAGTGAGTTCCAGGTCAGCCTGGGCTAGAACAAGACCCTACCTTGGAAAACAAAAAACAAATTTAAAAAGTGAATAATAACCTGACTGCCACTATTTTGGATACAAGATGTGCTTTGAAGATTCTACTGTATAGCTTTGCAAACATAAGTGAGATATTTTATCAGACCCAACCTAAAAGGCTTAATAGTAAAATACAAAAACAATTTCCATCAAATGCTAAGAACCCTCTCCACCAGGAACTGCATAAAAATCCCAAATCATGGGGCTGGAGACATTGCTCAGTGGTTAAAGGTGCTTACTTGTAAAGCCTGATGGCCTGGATTCGACTCCCCAGTACCCATGTAAAGCCAGATGCATAAAATGGCACATGCATCTGGAGTTCATGTGCCGTGGTTAGAGGCCCTGGTGTACCCATTCATAGTCTCTGTCTGCTTGCACATAAGTAACTAAAAAAAAAATTTTTTTTTTAAATCCAAAACCACATTCCTATCCTCTGAACTTCATGGTTAAAACGGTGATGAAGGAGCAGAAAGTTGACATGTTCTCTTCAAATTACTATGGGACTCCCTAGATCTATAGTCTCTGGGATACAATCTAAATATCTTATAGGAAGAAGTGAATCTAGTTTGTGAGATGCACCTTTCCAGACAATATAATTATCTGACTAGAGCCCTGGCCTTTCAACTGTTTGGAAACATTTGATGGCCATTCATCCTGTTTTCTCCTCATTTTCCTGCTTACTGAAACAAGCACATCAAAACAGAAAATATGATGCTTTAACAATGTTCTCTGTTTAGAAGAGTTTTCAGAACTATCACTTTAGGATTTGCTCATTAGATAAGGAAGAATCATGGAACAAATAATGGTGCAGCCCAGAAGGGAGTCTGGCACTCTGAGCTTTATTCTTGGTTTTGAAGTTCAGTTATAAACCTTACTTGCCTCACCTAAAAATGAAAGCACAAGACTAGATCAGTGTTACATAAACTCTTCCATGGAGGACTAGTGTTCTTAAGCTGTAACGGTTCCTCAGAGGGGCTAGAAGGTTTAATAAATAGTAGATTTGGCATCCTCCACGCCTGTTAGTCTCTTCAACCACTTCTAAGAGTAACATGCTCAACAAGGCTTTGAAAAGTCAGCAGTATGAAAATATACTTAACATTATTCAATCTTTCTTTTCCCAAATGATCAGCATCTCTTCTGATGTATAGACTTTGAGGAAGACACACTGGGGCAGATTTCTAAGGCCCGTGTCACCACTAACTTACTATTATTTGCATCAGAAGTACTAATGTCAATGCCCTGAGCAACCCCAGTTGCCTCTAATCCAATTCTCTTAACCCAGTGAGGCACTTACAATATACTCAGGTTAATAGGAATTTATTATGTGCAACTCGTCTGACTGAAGTGAGAGGGCTAAGAATACATTTAAAACACTGACATGAGCTGGGCATGGTGGCGCATGCCTTTAATCCCAGCACTTGGAAGGCAGAAGTAGGAGAAATGCCTTGAGCTAGAGGCCACCCTGAGACTACATAGTGATTTCTAGGTCAGCCTAGGCTAGAGAGAGAACCTACCTTGAAAAACTAAAAAACAAAAACAAAACACTGATATGATGACACATGCCTATACTCACACTCTAGGATATGGCAGCAAGAGGACTGACTGCTAGCCATGAGTTCAACACCAGCCTGGGCTAAGAGTAAGATCCTGTAAGGGAGGAAGGGAAGGAAAGGAAGGAAAGGAAGGAAAGACAGAAGGGAAGGAAGATATGGTGGTTTGATTCAGGTGTCCCCCATAAACTTAGATGTTCTAAATGCTAGTCTCCCCAGCTGAAGGCAATTGGAAATTCAAGCCTTCTGGAGGCAGTGTATTGTTGGGGGCGGGCTTATGGGTGTTATTGCCAGTTTCCCCATACCAGTGTTTGGCACACTCTCCTGTTGTTATTGTCCACCTTAGATGGGCCAGAGGGTGATGTCCACCCTCTGCTCATGCCATCGTTTTCTCTATCATGGAGCTTCCCCCTCAAGGCTGTAAGCCAAAATAAACCTCTTTTTACCCCACAAGCTGCTCTTGGTTGGATGATTTCTACCAGCAATGCGAACCTGACTGCAACAGTAATGCTGGTACCGAGGAGTGGTGTCAAATGCTGCTAGACACCTGACTGTGTGGCTTTGGCCTCTTGGAGCTGATTTTCAAGAGGAATGTGGAAGGATTTGAAACCTTGGTCTAAGAGACACCTTGCAGTGCTGTAAGTACAGCTTGATGGACGATTCTGGTCAGAGTTGAAAGACCTGAATGCAGTAAGAAATATGGACTGTGAAGTTTGGCTTATAAGGGTGACAAAGAGCTTTGCTTGGACTGGACAAGCAGTCTGTGTGAGAAGCTTGCTGTTATGCCTGTGTCCTGAGAAGTTGTGCAGGGTTGCTTTGTGTAGAAATGAACTGGTGTGAACAGAGGGATATAGCACAGAAAAAAATGAAATCTTTGGGTGAACTGCTGCCCATTCAGCTGCAATTGAGAGATTACAACCTGTAAGACTGGGCCAGCTGACCTGCATTGGGGCAACAGGAAGAATGTAGACTTTTTTTTTTTTTTTTTTGTCTGTCTGTCTGTTTTTCGAGGTAGGGTCTCACTCTAGCTCAGGCTGACCCGAAATTCACTATGTAGTCTCAGGGTGGCCTTGAATTCATGGCGATCCTCCTACCCTTTTTCTCCCAAGTGCTGGGATTAAAGGCATGCGCCACCAAGCCCGGCTCAAATGTAGACTCTTTAGAAGTGGCCTCAGTACTCAAGGAGTGTCCTGTTCTTCAAAGTCTGCTTTATTTCTCCCCTGGATTAAAAAAAATTGGAGTATAAGAAATGCAGGAAAGAGAGGGTCACTGAGTTTGCAACATGGTCTTGTGTTTTGGAAATGGTCACAGGCAGTGTGAAGCAGGTTTGCTGGATGCCTGCATGGAGACCCCAAGGGGCTATGACGATGAACTGTGGGTAACAGTGGAGAGCCAGTGGAGATACTGGGACCATGAGACGGCTGCTAAGGACAGCTGCCAGCCCTGGATGAAGTTTCCCAGGACTGTGAGTAGCCTAGCTGGAGGGGCAGAATTGGAACTCCAGAGACTTGTTGCTGGCTAGGATTATCAGATTTGGAGACTTGTCACTGACTAGAGTTGTTGGACTTGAAGCTACAGTTTGATGTTTGCCCTGTTTAAATCTTGTATTGCTTGAGTATTTCTTTGCTATGCCCAATGCCATCCTTTTCAGTGTGAATATTTATTCTGTGCCACTATGGGTTTTGGGAAATTTTTTGGTATTATGGCTCAGTTAAAAGACCTTAGACTATGGGGATGTTTGAACATCATTAGGATTTGTAAAAATTATGGGGACTTTTAAAGTTGGACTAAATGCATTGTATTTTATATCATGTATAGGTATCAGTTTATGGGGTCCATGGGCACAATGTGGTGGTTTGATTCAGGTATCCCCAATAAACTTAGGTGTTCTGAATGCTAGTCTCCCCAGCTAATGGCAATTGGAAATTAAAGCCTCCTGGAGGTGGTGTATTGTTGGGGGCGGGCTTATGAGTGTAATAGTCAGTTTCCCTATGCCAGTGTTTGGCACACTTTCCTGTTGTCCACCTTTTGTGGGCCAGGGGGTGATGTCCACCCTGCTCATGCCATCGTTTTTCCCTGCCATTGTGGAGCTTCCCCTTGAGCCTGTAAGCCAAAATATACCTCTTTTTCCCACAAGCTGCTCTTGGTTGGATGATTTCTACCAGCAATACGAACCTGACTGCAACAGAAGGGAAGGAAGGAAAAAAGTAACCACCACAGAGATGAGAAGCCTACAGTTACTGTCTTCCAAATACTTTCTGTAGGGTCTAATGCTTATTTATTTATTTATTTATTTATTTAGGTTCTCACTTTTTCGAGGTAGGGTTTTACTCTAGCTCAGTCTGATCTGGAGTTCACTATGTAGTCTAAGGGTGGCCTCAGACTCACAGTGATCCTCCTATCTCTCCCTCCCAGGTGCTGAGATTAAAGACATGCACCACCATACCTGGCTGGATCTAATGCTTTTTATACATTGTACTATTTAGACAACCAAAAATGAGTACTGCTGTCTTTGACAGAGAAGGAAAGTGAGGGTCAGTAACTTCCTCAGGGTTACACAGCTAGAAAGTGATCAATACCAGATTTCAAATCCATAACTACCTATCTCCCAAATTATTTAAATGTGTGCTCTGCCACCATGACTACTAGAAGTCACTAATGCTCCCTGGGCCATCAATCTCAATTGTCAAGCAGGAACAGAAATCCTCACACTGCTTCTCTCAGAGTTGCTCTCAGTAACAGGTATAAAAAGGTTCTATGCCCATTCATTCATTCTCCACCCCTCCCTCCATCTTTCTCACTCTAAAATGTACAAAAGATACGAATGAATATTTGGAGCATCTGAACTGTCAAGAATGAATCTTGCTTGCTACTTCTTTTTCTTGATTTTTAACATTCTTGCTGAGTTCCCAGTCAACCAGCCTACAAAATAATTTTCCTTAAAGTCTTACAGATAGAGGGGCTGGGAAGATGATTCAGTGGTTAAAGGTGCTTACTTGCAAAGCGTGCTGGCCTAGATTCACTTACCGAGCCACCCATGTAAAGGTGGATGCAAGAAGTGCTTCAAGCATCTGCCATTCCATTTGCAGTGGCAAGACACCCTGACACACACATAAATACTTTATTTCCAAAAAATTATAGGTGGCGTTTTGGATGAACAGAAAATATCAATTTCTTTCACTAATAATTACTCTTGAGGTTGTTTGGCAGAGTCACATTAAGCAGCCACTATGCTTCAAGAGTAAAGACTAAAAATAGCAGAGTAGGTGGAAGTCTGATAGGAGGCCTATAGCCAGAGTGATCTACACAGAGATATAAGACTGGCTGTGGGACCAGAATCCTTAACTTCATCTTGGACATGCATGGGAAATAGGTTCAAAGGGTCATTTTGTTGTTGTTATTGTTGTTTGGTTTTCTGGGACAGGATCTTGCCCAAGCTCAGGCTGATCTGGAATTCACTATGTAGTCTCAGGCTGGCCTCTTCTCATGGTGATCCACTTACCTCTGCCTCCCAAGTGCTGGAATTAATGGTGTGTGCCATCACTCCCGGCTTCAAAGAGTAATATTTTATTTTTATTTATTTGAGAGAGGGAAAGAGAGAGAGAGGGAGGGAGGGAGGGGAGACAGAGAGAGAGAGAGAGAGAGCGAGAGAGAGAGAGAGAGAGAATGGGCGTGCCAGGGCTTCCAGCCACTGCAAACAAACTCCAGATGCATGTACCACCTTGTGCATCTGGCTTACATGGGTCCTGGGGAATTGAACCCAAGGTCCTTTTTGGCTTCATAGGCGAGCACCTTAACCGCTAGCCATCTCTCCAGCCCCAAAGGGTAATTTTTGACAGCAGATCCCAGCAGCACATATATGATATCTGTCCAAGAGACCAACAACTATATGGGGTCATGGACAAAGTATGGATACATGTGAGGTAATTGGAAATGGGGAACAGAAGCAGTTTCACTTTGCTCTGGGATAGAGAATACCTTGGAAGGAGCCTTGACACAAAAAGAGTTGGGTATTGAGCTCTTGATTTAACCTCTAGCACTGCCTGAGATCATGTCCTTAAGATCCAAATTGCTATGTCCATCTGCCCTCCCCCAAGCTTCTGTCAATTAAAGCCAAAAAACAGAGCCCAGACAGGGCAAGATCTATTAAGTATCTATTCCCATCCCCTCACTCAACTCAAGTGTGGTGAGCCTGCAAACACTGCTTGCATTCCTACTGACTATGAAAGGGGAAGGAGGAGATGATCGACCACTAAGTAGAGGATACATAGCAAGAGTGCCTCCAAAACAAAGAAAGAAAAAAAAAAAAAGGCTTCAATTCTTAGTTTTAAACTCTCTTGAGTCCTAGTTTCCTCATCTGTAAATGATAAAAATCTTAAGAATATAGTTAAGATTCAGTGAATTATATGATGTATGTTGTAGCCCTCAAATGCCACATAAATACCAGCCATTACAAAGTTGTTTTCCTGTCAAGTTATTGTTCCTCTGGGCTGGAGAGATGGCTTAGCAGTTAAGGCACTTGCCTACAAAGCCTAAGGACTCAGGTTCAATTCCCCAATTCCCACATAAGCCAGCTACACAGGGTAGCACATGCATCTGGAGTTCATTTGCAGCAGCTAGAGGCCCTGGTGCACCCATTCTCTCTATCTGCCTCTTTCTTTCTATCTCTCCCCCAAATAACTAAATAAATAAATAATTTTTTAACAAAAATTGTTCCTTTTTATTTATTTTGGTTTTTGAGGTAGGGTCTCACTCTAGGCCAGGATGACCTGGAATTCACTATGTAGTCTCAGGGTGGCCTCGAACTCACAGTGATCCTTCTACCTCTGCCTCCCAAGTGCTAGGATTAAAGGTGTGTGCTACCACACCTGGCCCCTTTGATTTTTTTTTTTAATTTTGTTTATTTTTATTTATTTGAGAGAGAAAGAGGCAGACAGAGAGAGAGAGAGAGAGAGAATGGGCACGCCAGGGCCTCCAGCCACTGCAAATTAACTCCAGACACATGCGCCACTTTGTGCACCTGGCTCACATGGGTCCTGGGGAACCAAGCCTCAAATCGGGGTTCTTAAGCTTCACAGGCAAGCACTTACCTGTGCTAAACCATCTCTCCAGCCAATTTTTTTATTTTTTTATTTTTATTATTTTTTTGTTTTTGGCTTTTCGAGGTAGGGTCTCACTCTAGCCCAGGCTGACCTGGAATTCACTATGGAGTCTCAGGGTGGCCTTGAACTCAAGGCGATCCTCCTACCTCTGCCTCCCGAGTGCTGGGATTAAAGGTGTGCGCCACCACACCCGGCTTCTCCAGCCAATTTTTTAAAATAGAAGCTCTTTATTACTTTGTTTGCCTTATTAAACTACTAACAGCTCTCTGAAGGGCAAGAGAAGACTACATGCATACATCTGAAGTATCCATGCCAATGTCCAGCATGGCACACTTAAAAGTTGTTAAACAAGTGTTACCAGAATGATTCCCAAAATTGAAAGCAGAAAGAAATCTAGAGCTCGGGACTTTTTGTTTTGTTTTTGCATGTTTGTGTATGTGGTGTGCAACATGTGTGTCTATGTGTTCACAGGTACGTGGGCATATTTGTATAAGGTGTGCAGGCACTTATGTGCAGGTGCTTGTGCATGTCAGAAATTGACATCAACTGTTCTCCTCCAATGCTCTCCATCTTGTTCTTTGAGACAGGGTCTTTCACTGGACCTAGAACCAACCAATGCAGCTAAGGTTTGCTAGCCAGTGGGTCCCAGAAATTCCATCTCCACCTTCCCAGTGCTGGGATTACAGAAGTTCATCACTCACCCAGTATTTTACATAAGATGTGGAGATCCAAACTCATGTCCTCATGCTTTATTTTATTTATTTCTTTGAGGTAGGGTCTCGCTCTGGCTCAGGCTGACCTGGAATTAACTATGTAGTCTCAGGGTGGCCTTGAACTCATGGCAATCCTCCTACCTCTACCTCCCGAGTGCTGGGATTAAAGGCGTGCACCACCACACCCGGCACGTCCTCATGCTTTAATAGCAAGCATTTCCTCTGAGCTATTTCCCCAGCCTGGATTCTTTGTAGCTAATAATCATATCAAAGATTTCACCTGCCTTAACTTCTCTTTTCTTCAAATTCTCCACATTAACAACTTTCTATTGGGGGAGAGGCAGTCCTATTCATGGTGCCTAGCACAGGTCCTATACCCCCCTTAACATCCCTCAGCTACCTCTCTACTAATCTAATTCCTATTCTAATCGCCTCTAAAACTGAGTGATGTGTCTGACCTTCCCCCATGCTAACTTTGTTTATCACAGAATGATGGCATACAGACGAAATTGTCTGTTTTACAAATGAATGAAATACTTAGTCTAGAAATCCAAAGTGGGATCAGAAGAAATTCCAGGTCCAGAAGTTAAGCAGCTTGACTGCTAATTCTAATACCACTACTGATGTGCTTGGTGATCTTAATAAGTTCCAGTCCTCCTCTGACCACTACAAATGGGTTATCACTCATGAATGATCTCAGAAGTCCTCCCAATGTGGACTGTATGAGAGACTTAGATCCATGCTAAAGCTTAGTGGAGATGTGCTTTTCAGATCACTTGTATATTTCACAGTATACAAGGCACAGCCAATACCCACCACCCCCAGCGGCACCAGGTACCTATTAGGACTATGCTGTCAGCACCTCCCAGACTGCTGGTTTGCATAATTCCTCCTGATGAACTGCCAAGAATAAATTGTAGGAGAGCAGGAGAGCATTTTAACGAGTCCACAGCATAATGAATCTTTTCCTTCCTGTGTCAATTAGAATTTCAAAGCTAAGATCCCCAAGGACCAATTTATTGGGAGCAGAGAGAAGTCTTTTGTTCATCAGCTGCTGTTGCCTGAACTAACTGCCCCACCCCTATGTTCCGGCTAGACAACAGTCCCACTTACCTGGGTGTAACACCTGGTGGGCTAGAATCTGACCTGGGAGGATCTTTTTTTTCCCCCAAGATTTCTGTAGCCTGAACTTCAGAAACAAAAAGAGGGCCAAGCCAGGCATGGTGGCGCACGCCTTTAATCCCAGAACTCTCGGCAAGCAGAGGTCACCTTGAGACTCGATAGTGAATTCCAGGTCAGCCTGGGCTAGAGTAAGACCCTACCTCCAAAAAAAAAAAAAAGCTAACAGCAACAGATTAGCCAGCTATTCACCCAAGAAGGTAGCATATGACAACTTATTTATCAAAGAATTTCTAATTTTCACAATAACCTCTTTTCAAGTCATTTGTCACTGTGACAAAACACCTGAAAAAGCCAACTAAGGGAGGAAAAATGCATTTGGACTCATGATTTCAGTTCATGGTAGCTAGCTCATTGTTACAGGCCTATGGCGAGGTGGCTCATCAAGGTGGTACTGGGAGCCGATGTTAGAAGAGGCCAGCCAGACAAGATATGCCTACTGGTACAATGGTGGCATTGTTATGGAGGTAACCAATTGCTCTCTGATTGAATTTTCTACATGCTCCATAGGAAGGAATTCATGTTTGGTACTGAAAACCTAGTCAACAGCCCATGACTGTAAAGGTCCAAGGCCCTCAGGGGACACTACTACTGTCATTTAGCTAAACTGGCATGTTGTGCCCGTCAAATTCTTCCCTTTATGTTTATGCCCATAGATTAGTGAGTGCTACTCTCACTTTTGGTCAGAGAAGTTTCTTTTTGCAGATGGTGGTGATTACTGGGGAGATTCAAAATGCATCCAAGTGCTGAGAAGTGACTATGAATGCTCAGCACTCAATGAGGCATCCCTATCGTAACCTCCAAGGCTTAAGGAACACTGAGGAAGAGGTGGCAGAAAGAGTGTAAGAGCTATATGATGGGGAGGAATGCTTTGGAATGCCATCTTTCCAGATAAGAGGTGGCTGTTGCATTCATGACCTCACAACAGCTATTGATACCCACACAAAACCTGGCACAATATTGGGCCCATCAACATACTGCTATGGATGATGAAAAAGGGTAAAATGCCACAAAAAATAAAGAGGGACTACTTGGAAAGAAGGGGTTCAGTGAAAGGAGGGTGAGAGACAGAAGTAATAGGAAAGGACCATTACCAAAATACATTATGAACAGGGTATAGTGGCAGCACAAGTCTTTAGTCCTAGCACTTTGGAGGCTGAGGGAGGAGGATCACAGTGAGTTCAAGGTCAGCCTGGGGCTACAAAGTAAATTCCATTTCCCCTTGGGCTAAAGTAAGACCCTGACTTGAGAAAGCAATACCTTATGCGTATCTATGAAAATTGTCAATAAAAAGTTTTTTTGGGGGGCGGGGTTCAAGGTAGGGTCTCACTCTAGCCCAGGCTGACCTGGAATTCACTATGTAGTCTCAGGGTGGCCTCAAACTCACGGTGATCCTCCTACTTCTGCCTCCCAAGTGCTGGGATTAAAGGCGTGCCACCATGCCCGGCCCAATAAAATGTTTTTTAAAAACATAGTCGTGAAGATGAGAATGATGACACTGCATGAGACTCCAGTTAATTTTGGGTAGAAGTCAGGAGGAAGCAAAGGGAGGCTGAATCAGATCCTCAGACCCAGCCTTGCTATCAACTTGCTGTGGCAGCTTATTTTATTTTATTTTATTTTATGGACGAAGATGAGAGAGAGAGAGAGAGACAGAGAGAGAGAGAATAGGTACACCAGGGTCTCCACAGACACTGCAAACAAACTTCAGATGCATGTGCCACCTTGTGTATCTGACTTACATGGGTTCTGGGGAGTCAAACTTGGGTCCTCAGGCTTTGCAAGCAAGCATTTTACCACAAAGCCATCTCTTCAGCACAGCAATGCTTCATTTATTCTTTTCTATTTGCATGTATGTGTATATAGTGTGCAGGTGTATTTGTATGTGTGTGGATATTTACATGCGCATGAGGAGGCAGCAGGTCAGCATTATGCCTTCTTCAATCTCTCAGATTTATTTTTTTAAATATTTTTATTTATTTATTTGCAAGCAGAGAGAGATAAAGAGAAGAGAGACAGAGAGAATGGGCATAACAAGGCCTCCAGCCACTGCAAACAAACTCCAGATGTATGTGCCATTTTGTGCATCTAGTTGAGTGAGGGACTATCTTAAGCAAATAGGTAAATGGGCAAAAAGAGGACACCTAATGTGCACGCAGGCATGTGCACACACATACACACATGCAAAGATAAAAATAAATTGGGAGGTCAGTTGGTGAGTTAATAATTAAAATACTCCCAAGCGAGAGATAATTGAAATCTGACTTTAGGTATCAACAGTGAGGATGGAAAGATGGACAAAATCTGTTCAGAGGCAAAACCAAATAATGAAATCAATTGTCTATTTCACCCATAAGTAGAATTAATTCTATGTACAAGATAAATTTCATCCAAGTGAAATTCTGTAACCTCTTGGCATCCAAAAATGGCCCTAAGGGCAACCATGAATACATAGCCTTTATCTAGGAGATGAGGAAAGTCTAGGATTAGTAAAGGCCAAACATGGGCCACAGTAAGGTTGTAGAAGAAAAAGCTCAAAACCAACTGATAGTTGCCACCTGCAGGAACTTCAGCAAAAATGCCAAGTCCACTAAGCAAAGAGTCCTTCCTAGGTTGGGTGGCTCTATTTTTCAAAACAAGAGGCTCTGATCATTTTCAGTGGTTGCATGTTAAAGAAAATTATCCAAAACCTGGAAGTAAGGTAAAAAGGTGATTGTTCTTCAAAATTATATGACATTCTTTATCATACAATTGAGTGATATGACACATGGAGAATGGAATTTTGACTTATTCACAAATGATTAGGATTTAAATGTTTTTAAAATGCCAAGTTAGCCAGGCGTGGCGGTGCATGACTTTAATCCCAGCATTTGGGAGGCAGAAGCAGGAGGATTGCCATGAGTTCAAGAGGCCATCCTGAGACTACATAGTGAATTCTAGATTAGCCTGGGCTAGAGTGACACCCTACCTTGAAAAAGCAAAAAAAAAAAAAAAAAAAAAAAAAAAAAAAAAAACCCAAGTTAGAAGTTAATTATTAGATAAGTATAGGGATGATAACTAATTGGGATCTAATTTAGCAGTCTTACTTCAGCAATCTTTTTTCTAGTTTCTGACTTCATATTAATGACATGTATATACATATATATATATATATATATATATATATATATACACTCAACCATTAAGTCAGTGCTACTTGTTTTAGAGAACTGGGATTTAAAGGGCTAGAATTGAGAATTTTAGATTTTGCCTACCCTCCTCTCAATCTTTTCCCTATCTTCTATTTACTTTTGCTTCCCCTCCCAACCTTTTATCTTTTTTGTTTGTTTGTTTGTTTGTTTGTTTTTCGAGGTAGGGTCTCACTCTAGCCCAGGCTGACCTGGAATTCACTCTGTATTCTCAGGGTGGCCTCGAACTCATGGTGATCCTCCTACCTCTGCCTCTCGAGTGCTGGGACTAAAGGCATGCGCCACCACACCCGGCTTCTTTTATCTTTTTTTAAATTATTATTTATTTATTTATTTGAGTGAGAAAGAAACAGAGAAAATGGGCATGCCAGGGCCTCCAGATGCATGTACCACCTTGTGCTTCTGCCTTATATGGGTCCTGGGGAATCAAACCTGGGTCCTTTGGTTTTGCAGGCAAGCACCTTACCCACCAAGCCATCTCTCCTACCCTCCCTTATTTATTTTTTTTTTTCCCAGAGCGAATGTAGTTTGTTTATTTATTTATTGGTTTTTTTTGAGGTAGGGTCTCCCTCTCAAGCCAGACTGACTTGGAATTCACTAAGTAGTCTCAGTCTGTCCTCAAACTCACAGCAATCCTCCTACCTCAGCCTCCCAAGAGTTCTGGGATTAAAGGCATGTGCCACACTGGGCAGAAAGAGAGAACAGGAGTGCCAGGGCCTCTAGCCACTGCAAAGAAACTCCAGATACATGCACTACTTTGTACATCTTGTTTTACGTAGGTACTGGGTAAATGAACTCAGATCATCAGTCTTTGCAGGTAAGCACCTTAACCACTGAGCCATCTCTCCAGCCCATAAATGTAGTGATTTCTTTTGTTGTTTTATTTTATTTTTCAAAGTAGGGTTTCACTCTAGCTCAGGCGGTCCTGGAATTCACTATGTAGTCTCAGGGTGGCCTCAAACTCATGGCAATCCTCCTACCTCTGCCTCTTGAATGCTGGGATTAAAGGCATGCACCACCATGCCCAGCATAAATGTAGTTTTAACTGATGTTATACCGTGCCTGAAAGCATAAAATTATGGAGCACTTTACAAATGTGTGTACTGTCCCTGTGCAGGGTTGTGATAATCTTCTCTGTATCATTCCAATTTTAGAATATGTGTTGCCAAAGCAAGCACTCCTTTATCTTTTAACATTCATCCTTTTCACATGATACTCTGTTAACATCCTCCCTCTTCCTCATATTAACTGACTCTGACTTATAGAAAGGTAATATGGTTGCCAGAAAGAAAATGAAGATTCTGTTCTCAGGACAGCGACAGTCACTTTCAAGAAGAAAAGTAATGGCAGGCTTCTGGGCAAGATGGCAGCCACACCAAGGCAGCCTAGGGGGAAAAAAAGCTGAAAAACAACAAAATATACTCTTCTACCAAAAAGTGAAGGTGTGCAAGAAATTTATCAACCACAACAGAGAAGTAGGAGAAACGCAGAGCTTCTAGAGACCACAGAAGCAGGCAGAAAACAGCTCCAGCAGTGGTGAGGGCCTGCATGGACACCAAGCTCTACCTGAGCCATAGGAGAAACCAGGTGAAGGGATTTTCCACTCATACCAGCCTCCTTGCAAAGTCAAGAAACCTGAAGGGAAAAACAGCAGGGGCTAGCTGAGCAGCTCTTGAGGAAGAAGATCATAGGGACCAACCACACAGCTCCAGTACAATTTCAGGCACCCTATACAGCCTCCCCTCCCCCAATGGCCAGCAAGAATAAATGCATACGCTTCAATAATAACTCAATATCAATGCCTCAAAGCCCCAATCAAAAGACAGAGGCTTGCAGATTGGATTAAAAGGCAGGATCCTAGCCAGCCGTGGTGGTGTATGCCTTTGATCTCAGCACTCGACAGGCAGAGGTAGGAGCATCACCTTCAGTTTGAGGCCACCCTGAGACTACATAGTGAATTCCAGGTCAGCCTGGGCTAGAGCAAGACCCTATCTTGAAAAACCAAAAAAAAAAAAAAAAGGTAGCCTTCTATTTGTTGCCTCCAAGAAACTCACCTCTCCATAAAAGATAAGACACTGTCTTGGGGTGAAAGGATGGAAAACAGTATTTCAAGCAAATGGGCCTAGGAAACAAGCAGGTGTTGATATCCTAATATCTGACAG
The DNA here is from genome assembly GCA_036346955.1 of Dipus sagitta. Taxonomy (NCBI): domain Eukaryota; kingdom Metazoa; phylum Chordata; class Mammalia; order Rodentia; family Dipodidae; genus Dipus; species Dipus sagitta. The sequence continues at coordinate 28,582,331 of CM070779.1, forward strand.
GATAGACTTCAAAACCAACATTAGTGAGGAAAGATAAAGAAGGTGACTTGATATTGGAAAATTCAATAGGAAGACATATATCTAAACATACATGCACCTAACATGGGTGCTCCCAATTTCATGAAACAAACACTACCAGACTTAAGGTCACATTTAACATCAAGCACAATTGTAATGGGAGACCTCTATACCCCACTCTCGTCAATTGAAAGGTCAACCTGGCAAAAAAAATAAACAGAGAAACACCTCGATTAAATGATGTTATAGACAGAGGAGTGCTTAGGGCTGAAGTATCTCTATCACACTTTCCAAGCCTCCGAGTCCATTGTGGAAGAGGTGGCAGAAAGAATGCAAAAGCCAAAGGAAGGGTAGGATTCCTTACAACGTGCTCCCCACAGACACAAAATGGCCTGGATATCCATGACCCCACACTGCCTGACACTACCTACACAAGACCATCATAATAGGAAGAAACGATGATGACATCAAAATAAAAGAGACACTGATTGAGAGGGGTAGGAGTATGATGGAGAGTGGAGTTTCAAAGGGGAAGTAGGGGGAGGAAGGGAATTACCATGAGTTATTATCTATAATTATGGAAGTTGTCAATAAACAAGCAATGTTTTTTGATTTTGGTTTTTTGAGGTAGGGTCTCACTCTAGCCTAGGCTGACCTGGAATTCACTGTGGAGTCTCAGGGTGGCCTCGAACTCTCGGCAATCCTCCTACCTCTGCCTCCCGAGTACTGGGATTAAAGGCGTGTGCCACCACGCCCAGCTTAACAAGCAAATTTTGAAAAAAAGATGTCACAAAACAAATGGACCTAACAGATATCTACAGAACATTTCATCCAAATGCTGCTGAATACACATTTTTCTCAGCAGCACATGGAACATTCTCTAAAATACACCATAAATTATGACACAAAAGCAAATCTTAACAAATACAGGAAAACTGAAATAATTCCTTGTACTCTTATCTGATCACAATGGGATTAAACTGCAAATCAGCAACAAGAAAAACTACAGAGCATACACAAGGTCATGAAGACTAAACAGTACAACTACCAAATATTGAATGGATCATTGAAAAAAAATCAAAAAGGAAATAAAAAATTCATAGAATCAAATTACAATGAGAGAGGCTGGAGAGATGGCTTAGCAGTTAAGGCGTTTGCCTGCAAAGCCAAAGGACCTCAGTTCAATTCCCCAGGATCCACATAAGTCAGATGCACAAGGTGGCACATGTATCTGGAGTTCGGCTGCAGTGGCTGGAAGCCCTGGTGCCACCATTCTCTCTCTCTCCCTCTCTAAAAAAAAAATTTGATAAATTGGGCTGGAGGGATGGCTTAGCAGTTAAGCGCTTGCCTGTAAAGCCTAAGGACCCCGGATCAAGGCTCAATTCCCCAGGACCCACATTAGCCAGATGCACAAGGGGGCGCACGTGTCTGGAGTTCGTCTGCAGTGGCTGGAGGCCCTGCCGCACCCATTCTCTCTCTCTCTCTCTCTCTCTCTCTCTCCCTCTTTCTCTCTGCCTGTTGCTTTCAAATAAATAAAAAATAAACAAAAAAATTTAAAAAATTGATAAATAAATAAAAATTTTAAAAATTGCAATGAGAATACAACATTCCAAACTTTGGGACACAATGAAGACAGTCCCAAGAGGGAAATTTATAGCTTTAAGTGCCTGTATTAAGAAATTAGAAAGGTCAAATCGGGCGTGGTGGCGCATGCCTTTAATCCCAGCACTCGGGAGGCAGAGGTAAGAGGACTCACTGTGAATTCGAGACCACCCTGAGACTAAATAGTGAGTTCCACGTCAGCCTGAACTAGAGTGAGACCCTACCTCGAAAAACTAAAAAATCAAAAATAAAAAAAGAAATTAGAAAGGTTACAAGTAAACAGCATAATGCTTCACCTTAAGGCCTTGGAAAAAGAAGAATAAGGCAAACCAAAAATCAGTAGGCAGGAAGAAATAATAAAGATTAGGGCAGAAATTAATGAAATAGAAACAAAAAAAAAAAAACCAAAAAAACAAAAAAAATCAATGAAAACAAGAGTTGGTTCTTTGAAAGGATAAACAAGATTGATAAACCCTTAGCAGATCTGACCAAAAGAAAGAGTGAAGAGACACAAATTAATAAAATTAGAGATGAAAAAGGCTCCATTACAACAGATACCAAAGAAATTCAGAAAACCATAAGGACATACTTTAAGAACATATTTTCTAAGTTTGAAAATATGAAAGAAATGGGTGATTTCCTTTAATTATATAAACTACCAAAATTAAATCAAGATGAGATAAACCACTTAAATAGACCTATTACAAGTATGGATATCCGAGCAGTTATTAAAAAAAAAAAATCTCCTAACTGAAAACAGTCTAGGCCCAGATGGATTCACTGGTGAATTTTACCAGACCTCCATGGAAGAACTGACACCACTGCTTCTCAAACTTTTCCATAAAATAGAAAAGGAAGGAATTCTACAGAACTCCTTCTATGAAGCCAGCATCACCCTGATACCAAAACCAGACAAAGAACAAAAAAAGAAAAATTACAGACCAATCTCCCTCATGAACACAGATGCAAAAATTCTCAACAAAATACTGGCAAACAGCATACAAGAATATATCAGAAAGATCATTCACCCTGACCAAGTAGGCTTCATCCCAGAGATGCATGGATGGTTCAACATATGCAAATTGATAAAGGTAATATACTACATAAATAGGTTGAAGGCCAAAAATCATGTGATCATCTCAACAGATGCAGAAAAGGCATTTGACAAAATCCAACATCTCTTCATGATAAAAATCCTACAGAAACTGGGAATAGAAGGAACGTATCTCAACATAATAAGGGCTATTTCTGACAAACCTACAGCCAACAATACAAATGGGGGAAAACTTGAAGCTTTTCTACTAAAATCAGGAACAAGACAAGGGTGTCCACTGTTCCCATTCTTACTTAATATAGTAGGGGACAGCTTAGCTATAGCAATAAGACAAGAGACACTCATAAAAGGGATACAAATTGGAAAGGAAGAGATCAAATTATCATTATTTACAGATGATATGATTCTATACATAAAAAAGACTCTACTAGCAAACTATTAGAGCTGATAAAACAATTTTAGCAATGTAGCAGGATACAAAATAAATACACAGAAATCAGTAGTTTTTCTATATACTAACAGCAAACATATGGCAGATGAAATCAGGGAATCTCTCCCATTCACAATTGCCTCAAAAAAATAAATAAATAAATAAATAAATAAATAAATAAATAAAGTACCTTGAATAAATCTAACCAAGGAAATAAAGGGTCTCTACAATGAAAACTTTACAACATTCAAGCGAGCAACTGCAGAAGACACCAGGAAATAGAAAGATATCCTGTGCTCTTAGATTGAAGAATCAATATTGTGAAAATGTCAATCTGACCAAAAGCAATCTACACTTTTAATGCAATCCCCATTCTTCACAGAAATAGAAAAAACAATCCTAAAATTCATTTGGAAGCACAAGAAATCCTTGAATAGCCAAAGCAATTCTGAACAACAAAAATAAGGCTGGCGGTTTCACAATACCTGATTTTAAGCTATATTACAAAGCCACAGTAACAAAAATAGCATGGTACTACTGGCACAAAGACAGACATGTAGATCAATGGAACAGAATAGAGGACCCAGATGTTAATCCAGACAGCTACAGCCACCTGATTTTTGACAAAAACACCAAAAAAAAAAAAAAAAAAAAAATCATTGGAGAAAAGACAGCCTCTTCAACAAGCGGTGCTGGGAAAACTGCATATCTATATGTAGAAGGATGAAAATAGATCCTTGTCTCTCTCCACGCACGAGTCAAGTCCAAATAGATCAGGGACCTTAATATCAGACCTGAAACTCTGAAACTGCTAGAGGAAAAAGTAGGGGAAAACCCTTCAACATAATGACATAGGCAATGACTTTCTGAACATAACCCCAGTTGCTCAGGAAATAAAACCACCAATCAACCACTGGGACCTCATGAAATTACAAAGCTTTTGTATAGCAAAGGACACTGAATAGAGCAAAGAAACAACCTACAGAATGGGAGAAAATCTGTGCCAGCTATACATCTGACAGAGGATTAAATATCCAGAATATACAAAGAACTCAAAAACTAAACAATAAGAAATCAAACAACCCAATTAAAAACTGGGCTATGAAACTAAACAGCAAATTCTCAAAAGAAGAAATAAAGATGGCATATAAACATCTAAAAAAGTGTTCTACATCCTTAGCCATCAGGGAAATGCAAAGTAAAACTACTTTGAAATTCCATCTCACTCCTGTCAGAATGCTATCATCAAGAAAACAAATGAGGGGCTTAAGAGATGGCTTAGTGGTTAATAAGGCGCTTGCCTGCAGAGCCAAAGGGCCTCCATTCAATTCCCCAGGACCCATGTAAGTCAGATGCACAAGGGGGTGCATGCGTCTGGAGTTCATTTGCAGTGGCTGGAGGTCTTGGCACGCCCATTTGCGCACTCTCTCTCTCTCTCTGTGCCTCTTTCTCTCTCTCAAATAACAAATAAAGTTAAAAAAAAATTAAAGAAATGACAATAAATGTTGGTGAGGATGAGGAAAAAGGGGAACCCTTCTACACTGTTGGTGGGAATGCAGTCTGGTACAGCCATTATGGAAATCAGTGTGGAGGTTCCTGAGACAGCTAAAAATAGATTTACCATATGACCCAGCTATAGCACTCCTAGGCATATATCCTAATGACTCTTCTCACTACCTTAGAGATACTTGCACAACAATGTTTACTGCTACTCTATTCATAGTAGCTAGGAAATGGAACCAGCCTAGATGTCTCCCAACAGATGAATGGATAATAAAGATGTGGTACATTAAAAAAAAAAAGATGTGGTACATTTACACAATGGAGTTTTATTCAGTGGTAAAGAAAAATGAAACTATGAAATTTGCAGGGAAATGGATGGATCTGGAAAGGATTATACTAAGTGAGGTAACCCAGGCCCAGAAAGCTAAACATAACATTTTCTCTCATATGTGGATCCTAGTTACAAATGTTCAGACTCGCATGTGAGTTGGAGTAAACTATACAGGAGGGAGGGGAAGGGTGGACTTAAGGGAATGGTACTGTATATATGTAAGTAGATGGACAGATCACTGCAGGTAGAATGGCCTAAACAAGGTCAGGGAAAGAGATTGAGTAAAAGGAGTGTGGGAGGAGGGGTAATCAAAATTCAGGATATTATGAGTAAGCCACATGATAACCTAGTTTTTTGGATAATGGCACACCCAGAAGCCATAGACTGTTACTAGAAAAATTTCAGTGCCAGGGATGGGATACCTTCCAGTGAGTGAGCTGTTGGCCAGAGAGGTCCCTGATGCCCCCAAAACATTCCAGGCGATTGCCAAGGCTCTTGGTTTCTCACCAGGAATAAGACCCTATTGCTGAAGACTCCACATGCCTAGACTGCAAGGTCACCAAGAAACCAAACTGGGGCTGAGCTGAAAACCTCCTCCAGGTAGACCAGCTGACAGAAAGCTGGAAAAAGCTGCATTGCATGCAGCCCTATAGGAGACAGAAGCTATCAGTGGTGAAAACAGTGGACACTAGAAGCCTCAAGTGTGGCCAGCCAGGCCAAATAAGCCAACAGGTACAAGAGTGGCAAGTCTGTTATGGGGGAAACCAACTTCTCTAATGGACTGTAGATCCACTCTGTGGAAGAGAATACATGTCTACTACTGAAAAACCAAATAAAAAGCCTATGGCAGGGAGGCCATGAGCATTAGGAATGTAATGCTTGCTCTTGTCTGGCTAAATGCATATACTATGCTCACCAAACTGCCCTATAAACACTTTACTTAATGTTTATACCCATATATATTTATCTTTTTCTTAAGCATACCCATATATTAATGCTACTTTCACTTTTGGTTAGAGAAGCTTCTCTTTTCAGATGGCGGTGACCCAAAAGACCTCATAGTGATGAGAAGACCTGACAGAGGAATGTTCAGCACTGAAACATCCCTATTACACCTTCCAAGGCTCAAGATCCACTGTGGAAGAGGTGACGGAAAGAATGTAAGTGCTGAAGAAGGGTAGGACATTTTACAATGCAATCTACTGGACAGAACTTGGCCTTGATATCCATGACCTCACAGTGCCTAGCACTATCTTCATAAGACCCTCATAATAGGAAAAGATGATGACATCAAAATAAAAGAGGGACTAATGGAGAGAGGGAGGGGATACAATGGAGTGTAGATTTGTGAAGGGGAAAGTGGGGGAGGGGAAGGAATTAGGGTTTATTGTCTGTAAGTATAGAAGCTATAAATAAAAAGGAATAAAATATTTTTTAAAAGAATGTAATGTATAAAAATACCTACCACTTGGGGGCTAGGGAGATGGATCAGTTGTTAAAGGTGCTTACTGAAAAGCCTACAGGCTCAAGTTCAATTCCCCAGTACCCATGTAAAACCAGATGCAGAAAGTGGTACATGCACCTGGCATGGTACCACATGACTTTAATCCCAGCACTCAGGAGGCCAAGGTAGGAGGATTGCCATGAGTTCGAGGCCACCTTGAGACTACATGGTGAATTCCAGGTCAGCCTGAGCTAGAGTGAGACCCTACCTCAAAAAACAAAACAAAACAAAACAAAAAAACAAGTAGTGCATGCATCTGGAGTTCAGTTGCAGTGTTAAGAGGCCTAGCATACCCATGCTCTCAGGACATTCATTTTTTCTCTCAAATAAATATATTTAAAAATAAAATACCAGGGCTGGAGAGATGGCTCAGCAGTTAAAGTGCTTACATACAAAGCCCAATGACTCTGGTTCAATTCCCCAGTACCCATGCAAGGCCAGATGCACAAAGCAGCACATGTATCTAGAGTTTATTTGCAGCAGCTGGAGGCCCTGGAGCATCCATTCTCTCTCTTTCTCTGCTTACAAATAAAGAAATAAAATAAAAAATTTAAAAATAAAATACCTACCACTAGACTTGGCACACAATAGGCACATACTAAGTATTATTCAAGCTGGAAGGGGTACGCATAGGGAAAGCAGTGGGGGAGAACACAAAGTGTGATCACACATATGTATGAAAAGTCATGATAAAATCCATTACTTTGTAGTCTAACCTGAAAATTTATTAATATTTTTTTAACAAAGGAAAGACCAGGCATGGTGGCTCACACCATTATTTAATCACAGCACTCAGAAGGCAGAGGTAGGAGAATTGCTGTGAGTTCAAGGCCAGCCTGAGACTACAGAGTGAATCCAGATCAGCCTGGGCTAGAGTGAGACCCTACCTCAAGGGGCGGGGGAGAGGGGGCGGGAGAAAAGCACCATGTAGCAAGAGCGCAATGTGATTCACACATAGGACAGGTAGAGGACTTGGGGACAAACCCTAGCTGGCAGATCAGAGCTCTGAGTGCATCAGAATGGGAATAGACTGATTTACAGAATCTGTTGTGCTATTCTAAGAACATCTGCATCTTGTACCAGCCAAAGCAAATCAAACAGGAGTGCTTATGGAATGCTTGTTTCTAAAACAAGTATAGGCTGTGTTACTGACATACACACCGCAGGGGATTTGAGAAAGCTGTTAGCCGAGATGTTAAGAAAGCTGACATTCTTTCACTTCCAATCTTTGCTAGTATGCATATATGGGTGCAATTGACCTTGGCTCTAGAGAAGAAAACCCTGTAAGACACAAGAGATTTGGGGCTCTGGTCTGAGCCTGAACCTGAGAAACGACTTCATGATTCAATTTCCTAGCTTGGATTCTGATCTCTTGGCAGTCTTAAGTTTGGGCTTCTTAACACCCTGCCATAACCAATATCCCTAGAACTGCACTGTAATTGATCTGACCTATAGGACCTATTCCTGGAGTTCACTATGTATTCTCAGGGTGGCCTCGAACTTATGGTGATCCTCCTACCTTTGCCTCCTCCCATCCCCCCAAGTGTTGGGATTAAAGGTGTGCACCACACGTCCAGCATTCACATTAAGCCAGACACAAAGTGGGGTATGTATCTGTAATTCCCATGCGCCTACAGCAATGGGAGATGGAATCAGAAGAATCCCAAAGCTCATGGGCCAGCAAGTCCGGCTTTCACAGCAGCAAAAATCAGGTAGAAGGATAGCACTAACAGCCCAAGGTTGTGCTAACTTCCGCACCGTGGCACATGCACACCCATATACACATGCATACATATACACACAAATAAAAGAGAAAATCCCCCAAGAAAAACCCTCCCTGTTGCCTTTGGGGAATGGGGTGCAGCAAAGAAATCAAGAACCAAGATGCCATAGATACTTATAATGCTTTCTCTTTTTTTGGTTCATGCTGCTTGACAACTCACAAAACTTTCCCACTTGAGCTTCTCATTTGATTCTCTGCAACACTGTTGCATGGTTGCACACACCACAGACATGTAGCAGCAAAGCAGGGAGTCACTTCAACTTTACTAACAGGTCAATGATTATCCAAGGGCACAGGTTGAGAGTTAAGTACCAAGTTTACAGCTGGGGAGATGGCTTAGCAGTTAAAGGCACTTGTTTACAAAGCTCATCAACCCAAGTTAAATCCTTCCTAGCACCCACATAAAGCTATATGCAAAGTGGAGCATGTTTCTGTGATCCCAATCACCTATGACAAGAGGAGGCAGAGCCAAGAGAATCCACAAATCAATTAGTTCAGTGTTCATTTGTAGCAGCAAGAGACCCTGTCTCCAAGAAGGTATAAGAGACAAGAAAAGTACAGACACTTGGAGGTTGGCTTCTGACCTCTACATGCACACCACGGCACATATACAGACAGACATACACACAGTATGTAATTTTTTTAATTTTTTGCTAATTTTTATTTATTTATTTGAGAGCGACAGAGAGAGAGAGAAATAGGCAGATAGAGAATGGGCTCGCCAGGGCCTCCAGCCACTGCAAACGAACTCCAGACACGTGCGCCCCCTTGTGCATCTGGCTAACGTGGGTCCTGGGGAATTGAGCCTCAAACCGGGGTCCTTACACTTCATAGGCAAGCACTTAACTGCTAAGCTATCTCTCCAGCCCCTAAGTAATTCAAAAAGAAAAAAGTTCCCCAACTTGAACACAACTCTCCAGGTCATTATTTTGTTGTTTCAGCCCAAGTTCTTCTAAGATTCCTTGTGTCCAAGTAGTTGCTTCCACCAGTCATAGCCAGCTAGACCTCTGCCTTCTTAAAACTTCTGCCTATCTTCCATTCTTTGTTTTTTGTTTTTTACTAGAATGTAAAAATGTCCTCACAGGTTCATGTGTTTGAACATTTGGTCTCCAGCTGGTGGCACTGTTTGGGAAGGATGTGGAATCTTTTTTTTATTTATTTATTTTTTGTTTATTTTTATTTATTTGAGAGTGACAGACAGAGAAAGAGGCAGTTAGAGAGAGAGAGAAAGAATGGGTGTGCCAAGGTATCCAGCCTCTGCAAACAAACTCCAGACGTATACGCCCCCTTGTGCATCTGGCTATCGTGGGTTCTGGGGAACTGAGCACCGAACCGGGGTCCTTAGGCTTCACAGGCAAGCGCTTAACCGCTAAACCAGCTCTCCAGCCCCAGGATGTGGTTAAGACTTCAGCCTTGCTGAAGGAAGCAGGTCAGACTTTAAAGTTTCATAGCCCAAGCATTTCCTGTTAATCTTCTCTTCCTGACTCTGGATAAACGTGACCAGCTCTGCTTCATGCTTCTGTAGCCACGCTTTCCCCAGCCATGATGAAATGCATCCCCTCAAAACTGTAAACCTGCTGGGTGTGGGGGTGCACACCTTTAATCCCAGCACTCGGGAGGCAGAGGTAGGAGAATCACCATGAGTTCGAGGTCACCCTGAGACTACATAGTGAATTCCAGGTGAGCCTGGGTTAGAGAGACCCTACCTTGGGTGAGGGAGGGGGGGACCTGTAAACCTGAATAAACTTTTTCCTTCCCATAAACTGCTTCCTGTTGGGTATTTGGTCATAGCACCAAGTAAAGCAATGAATACAAACAGACAGAAACCCCTGCCTGCCCTGCTGAGCCCCTCAAATAGGCAGGCTCTTTTCTTGAATTAAGAAAAATCAGAATTCGGGCTGGAGAGATGGCTTAGCGGTTAAGCGCTTGCCTGTGAAGCCTAAGGACCCCGGTTCGAGGCTCGATTCCCCAGGACCCACATTAGCCAGATGCACAAGGGGGCGCATGCGTCTGGAGTTCGTTTGCAGTGGCTAGAGGCCCTGGCGTGCCCATTCTCTCTCTCCCTCTCTCTCCCTCTCCCTCTCTCTCTCTCTGCCTCTTTCTCTCTGTCTGTTGCTCTCAAATAAATAAATAAAAATAAACAAACAAAAAAGAAAAATCAGAATTTCAAGGATACTAGCAGCCTAAGTAAAGCCTGCTAAGCCAGGAGAACAATGGTATTTAGAATGACCTGGATTCTAACATCAGCTGTATTGGTTCCCATGCTCAAAGCCTAAGCAAATTATCTGAGCTTCCTGAGTCTTAATTTCCTAATGTATGAAATAAGAGTCCTATCTAGATTAAATGAGATCTTCTCACTGAGCTTCCGCTTATACCCTTCATCACACACCCCTACTGTAACATTCAATCCTTAATACCATTAACAATCACATTTTACTGGATTGAGAAAACCCTAAGATTTCTTAACACTAGCCTGGGGCTTAGTAAGTCATAGTAAAGATTGAAGTTAGGCAAGTCCCTGAGAATTGTTATGGAAAAATAGGTCCAGGTACCAGGTCCTGGGATGCCCTTCTCTCCCAGCACAGAGCAACTGGCAAAAGCAAGAAGGAAGTAAGCCTACTTGTCTTCTTCATGGCAAATGACCCCAGATATTCTCATGGCAGTGCCAGCAAAGAGATCTGAACCCACCTCCCACACCAGGTCACTGAAGCCAACACTCTATCTCAGACCTGGAGAAGAAGTTATCCATACAAAGGGTAAAGGAAAGCCGGGCGTGGTGGCGCACGCCTTTAATCCCAGCACTCGGGAGGCAGAGGTAGGAGGATTGCCGTGAGTTCGAGGACACCCTGAGACTCCATAGTGAATTCCAAGTCAGCCTGAGCTAGAGTGAGACCCTACCTTGAAAAACCAAAAAAAAAAAAACAAAAAAAAAAAAACAAAGGGTAAAGGAATGAATCCCCAAACTAGTTACCCTGTATCTTAGCCTAAGCTTTCCCCTTTGCCCATGCACCCTCACTCACCAGGAGACTGAGCTTAGCCAGCTATTTCCAGCTGTTCAGCAGCCAACTGCCTTTGGGAACAGGGCTCACCTATAACAGAGAAGACAGGTCTGTTAAGGATCCTGCTCAGAACAGGTATGAACTAGGAGACAGTATGCCGATTCAAAATTCCTGCCCTCACATATTTTGCACACTAGTTCATTATTATGTCTATCATTCCAGACCATGTTAAATGCTATGAAGAAAATTAAGCCAGGCATGGTGGCATACACCTTTAATGCCAGCCCTAGGGAGGCAGAGGTAGGAGGATTGCCATGAGTTCGAGGCCACCCTGAGACTATTCCAGGTCAGCCTGAGCTAGAGTGAGATCCTACCTCAAAAAATAAAAAACAAACAAAAAAAAAAACAAAATAACAAAACTAAAGGTGCTAGAAGATGGCTCAGTGATTAAAGGTGTTTGCTTGCAAACCCTGACAGCCCATGCTTGATTCTCCAGTACCTATATAAAGCCAGATGCACAAAGTGGCACATGTGTCTGGAGTTCATTTACAGTGGGAGGCCCTGGTGCACCCATGCTCACTCGCTCTCTCTCCCCTTCTGTCGAAATAAATATATGTATGTTTTTTGTTTTTCAAGGTAGGTTCTCACTCTAGTCCAGGCTGTCCTGGAATTCACCATGCATTCTCAGGCTGGCCTCGAACTCATGGCAATCCTCCTACCTTTGCCTCCCAAGGGCTGGGATTAAAGGCATGCACCATCATGCCCGGCTTTATATGTATTTTCTTAATTCTGTGCTCAGAACCCATAGATTGTTATAAAGAAAATTTCAGTGCCAGGGGTGGGATACCTTCCAGTGAGATGTTGGTCAGGAAGGTGCCAATGTCCACTAGAACTACATGGTAAGACCCTATTGCTAAAGACACCACATGCTTGGGATACAGGGCATGCAGAAATTATGCTGGAGCTGAGCTGTTGACTACTAGTCATGATGCTGGAAAGAGCTATACAGCACTGGAGAAGAAAAGCCAATAATGGTCTTAACCAGCAGTGGGCCCTGCAAGTTCTACAGCTGGCCAGCCAGGCCAAATGTACTACCTGATACAAGGGCAGCATGTCTGTTATGGGGGAAACCAAGTGCCTTCTGATGGATTTGAGGCCTGCTCTATGGAAGGGAAATCCCACCTGGTATTGAAAACCTAAACAAAAGCTTCTGGCTAGGGAGGTCATTAGCCCTAGGGGGAAAACTACTACTGTCATCTAGCTAAATGGATATATTATGCCCACCAAACTTCCCTGTATATACTTATGTTTATGCCCATATACTAATACTACTCTCACTTTTGGCTAGAGAAGCTTCTCTTTTCAGATGGCGACCACTAAGGAGACTCAAAACCCAAAGTGCTGAGAAGTAACAGTGGATGAGTACTATGTGAAACATCTCTACTACACCCTCTAAGGCTCATGTTCCATTGTGGTGAGGTGGCATAAAGAATGTAACAGCCAAAGGAAGGGGAGGAGGGCTTTGCTATACTGTCTTCCAGACACAAAGTGGCTGTGGTATTCATGACCTCACAGTGACTGACGCTATCTACACAAGACCTGCAAAACAGGAGGGAGAAAATGACATCAAAACAGGAGACACTAATTGGAAAGACAGGATTCAGTGGAAGGGGAATTTGGGACAAGGAAAAGGGAGGGTGGGGAAGAATTATGATCATGATATATTGTCTATATAATAAGGTTAAATAAAAAAAAAAAGAGGTGCTACAGTGGCATCTTCCTCGGGAAGGAGGAATGCACAACTACAGCAGACAATCACATCCTAACAGCTTTAGGCTCCCTGTAGTAGGAATCACCTGCAAGGGTCCTCCTCCAACCCACTCCTGCTACAATTAGTATCTCAGGGCACACAACTACCCACATGCAGGGAGTAAAAGACTGACACACAGCCAACAGCCATTACCGTGGAAGCCAAGCTTGCCAGTGGATTTGATCCTTCAATTCCAGCTCCCCTAACATCTCAATCTCAAAACTGCCTCAGCTTTCTGGGGTCCTACTTTTCCTAGTCTTGACCAAACCTCATGGTCTTGTATTTCTACAAGACTCCTCCCACTCATTAGGACACCTGACCTTGACTCTAGCCACAAGAATAATAAAATAACAGGCTGTGTTGCCTCCGGTCTTAAAAAGATGACATCAAAACAATTAAAATGCAGCCAGGTCACAAAATGGCTCAGCAAAACCCCACTCCATTCCCCAACAAGACAGGTGTCAGGATGCCCAGCTTATCACAAAAAGAATCCTGAAGGGCAGCTAGAATCTTAATACCAGGCTCCTGAGCCTCAGCCCATATCCATCTATAAAAACAGAATACATGCCATAAATACTGAAAGTCAATCCAGGTTATCTCCAGCCTTCCTGAAGGAAATGCCCCAAGAATACAACAGATGTGCAACTTCTTACCTCTACATATTCTAGGAGCTAAAGGCATTTTTCCTTCCTAAACTAAAGCTATCTCCCAGTTCCTTCCCCCTTTCCTAAGAACAACCAACCCTACAAGAATTATCAAGGGAGGCTCAATAATTACTGTTTTCTTTTCTCCATGCTAATGAGACAGTTGGAGAATTCCCTTCCCCCTCTAGAGTTGGAAGTGAAAATCTAAAGCTTTATAATCAGTAAACAACACACCAAAGCTTGGACCAGATAATGTTCTGTGCAACTGAGACTGTAGAAAATAGCTTTTCTATCCCTGAGAGACCGGAGCCGGAAGGGCCAACTACATTAGTTAGGCATTAGCAGAATGGTCTCCAGCTCCTGTTTCTGAGGTAATGTTAAAAAGGAGGGGGCTGCAGAGATGGCTTAGCAGTTACGGTGCTTGCCTGCAAAGCCTAAGGACCCAGGTTTGATTCCCCAGAACCCATGTAAGCCAGATGGTCTGCAGTTTGTTTGCAGTGGTTGGAGGTCCTGGCATGCCCATTTTCTTAGACTCTCTCTCGCTCTCAAATAAGTAAATAAATAAATAATAAAATGTTTTGCTTTGTTTTTTAAAAGGAAGCATTAGGGGCTGCAGAAATAGATGGTTTAGCAGTCAAGGCACTTGTCTGCAAAGCCTAACAACCTGGGTTTGGTTCCTTAGTACCCACATAAAGCCAGATGCACAGAGTGGCACATGTACCTAGAGTTCATTTGCAGCAGCTGGAAGCCCCGGTGCACCTATTCTCTCTCTCTCTCCTTGTAAATAAATAAATAAAAATTAAAAGACCAGCCGGCGTGGTGGCACATGCCTTTAATCCCAGCACTTGGGAGGCAGAGTAGAAGGATCGACATGAGTTTGAGGCCACCCTGAGACTGCATAGTGAATTCCAGGTCAGCCTGAGCTAGAGTGAGACCTCACCTCAAAACAAAACAAAACAAAATAAATAAATAAATAAAAGACCAGGCATGGTGGCATACACCTTTAACCCCAGCACTCAAGAGGCTGAGGTTGGAGGAACACTGTGAGTACAAAGTCAGCCTAGGAGTTCCAGAACATCCTGGGCTAGAGACCCTACCTAAAAAAATAAATAAATAAATAATTTAAGGGCTGGAGACACGGCTTAGCAGTTAAGGCGCTTGCCTGCAAAGCCAAAGGATGTTGGTTTGATTCCCTAGGACCCATGGAAGCCAAATGCAAAGGTGGCGCATGCATCTAGAGTTCATTTACAGTGGCTGGAGGCTCTGGCGTGCCCATTCTCCCCCTGCCTCTCTCCCTCTCCCTCTTTCCCTCAAATAAATAAATAAAAATAGAATATAAGAACAAACAATAAAATGAAAAGATCTATTTTTTAAATTTTTAAACAAGACGGGGTGTTGACACATGCCTTTAATCCCAGCACTCGAGAGGCAGACATAGGAGGATCACTATGAGTTCAAGGCCACTGAGACTACTGTTATGGTGAGAACCCCCAGGGAAGACCACTTGGACACCAAGTAGTAAGAAGGAATCTATTGGCCAACCGATGACTATACCCAGGACTCAGGAGCTGTATTTCAGGGCTCCTTTCATAGGAGAAAACCATAGGATTTCACATCTTAGTTTTACAGGTCAGAAGGTTAGTAATCATAATTTTATAAAAACATAAGTTAATTTCAGTTGATTTTAGAAAAAACAGAAACTTTTCTGCAATCTTCCATCCCTGCCTTTTTCCTCTCCTGCATCTGCAAGCAAGCAGCAGTTAATACAGAAAGTAAAAATTGCATTCAGCAACAGTGAGAAAAACATCTTGTCTTGTGGTGACCCACTGTGTTAAAACAAGCCAAGCATAACGTTCAAGTGTAGGTGAGACCATATGCTGAGGCACCAGCTAAGTTGAACTTCCTTATATAAATTCACAATATGGAGTCACTTATGTCCTTCTCCAGCTTAGATCCCTGTCATACTACATAGTGAATTCCAGGTCAGCCCCTGCACCCCCCCCCAAGAAAAACTAATTGTGACCAACATTCCCCTTCCCATAAGGCCTGAAAATCAACTGCTCCCTGGTATCTTATACTACAGACTGTGGGACTCTTGTGTCATCCAGGATATGGTCAGCTGATCATCAGGCTTCAAAATCAAGTGCTTTACTCTATAAATGGGCCAGGTTCATTTGAGAGCCTTGCCTTCACCAGCTGCCCAGGACCTCAAGTCCCTCCTAAGACAATAGTGCCACTCTGAATCCAAGGCCAAGCTTCCCTAGCGGTGGCCACTCTCCAGAGGCTGTTTGCTAGTTAAGATTTCCACTGAGCTCACTGTCTTCCCTCCTGCCTGCAAGGGGAGGACAGCATAGCAGTTGCAGCAGCATGAGGATAGGCCTCCCTTTGAATGCTGGCTCTGCCACACTGAGTAACAGAGTGCAACAATCACTCTCCTTGTCTTGTCTGTTTCCTCTACCATTCTTTCCTATTCTAAATCAAGGAATCTAGTTGTTTCCCTGTAATCTCAATGAGTCAGTCACTGATAGTCATTCTATCAAATGATACTCCAAAGTTTTGCCTTAAAATGGTGATAAAAATCAGTCTTAAGCTGGGCATGGTGGTAAATGCCTTTAATCCTAGCACTCTGGAAGTAGAGGCAGGAGGACTGCTGTGAGTTCAAGGCCAGCCTGATACTACATAGTGAATTCTTGATCAGCCTGAGCAAGAGGGAGACCCTACTTCAAAACAAACAAACAAAAAGCAGTCTCAGTATTGTAAGAATAAGTGGAGAGAAAAAGCTAGGCAAATTACCTACATGAGTGCCTCGCCCTTCTTATATCTTGGATGTCCAAAGCCAAGTGTTTGTCTGTACTGAACTAAAATGCCCATCCTGGAAACAGGTTTGTGGTGGTTTGATTCAGGTGTCCCCCATAAGCTTAGGTGTGCTGAATGTCCCTAGCTGATGGCAATATGGGAATTAAAACCTCCTGAAGGCAGTGTACTATTGGGGCAGACTTACGGATTTTATAACCAGCTTCCTCTTGCCAATGTCTGGCACACTCTCTTGCTGCTGTTGTCTACCTGATGTTGGCCAGGAGGTGATGTCCACCCTCTGCTCATGCCATCATTTTCCCCTGCCATCATGGAGCCTCCCCTCAAGTCTGTAAGTCAAAATAAACCTTTTCTTTTTCCCCACAAGCTGCTCTTGGTCGAGTGTTTTCTGCCAGCAATGCAAACCAGACTGCAACAAGGTTTTACTGATATTCTAGGGACATCTGGACCTGACTCCTAGGTTTTGTTCCTCTCTAATAACTGAGTTCAACTACCAGTTCCTAGGCCCTTACTAATAAGAAAGAACAGCCAAAGATAACTACTCTCTTCACAGTTAAAGTTATTAAATTTAGCTGGGCATAGTGGCACACACTGTACGTCCCAGCACTTGGGAGGCAGAGGTAGGAGGACTGCCATGAGTTGGAGGGCACCCTGAGACTACATAGTGAATTCCAGGTCAACCTGGGCTAGACAGAGACCATACCTAGCAAATTATGTGCAGGTATAAACTAATATTCAAGACTGAAAGAAGAGAGAACCTTTAAGGGGAAAAAATTTTTTTATTAAAAAAAATTTTAAAATAGAGAGTTAAAGTTGAGGTCTTAAAAAAGAATTCCCAAGTCCCTACTCTCTACCTAGCATTTTTTTTTTCAACCTATGGGAAGGTGCACAAAGCTATAGAATAAAGGAGGTAAGGGGAGCTCAGTGTGACAGGGAAAGGTAGACAGAGATGCTATTATGGTTTAGACATAAAATGCCTCCCATAGGCTCATGTGTTTGAACATTCAGTTGCCTGCAGGAAGTGCTGCTTTGAGAGGTTATAGAACCTTTAGGTAGGGCCTGGCTAGATGAAAGCAGAAGGCTGGAGAGATGGCTTAGCGGTTACGCGCTTGCCTGTGAAACTTAAGGACCTGGTTTGAGGCTCAATTCCCCAGTACACATGTAAGCCAGATGCACAAGGTGGTGCATGCATCTGGAGTTTGTTTACAGTAGTGCCCATTCTCCCTCTCTCTTTGTCGCTCTCAAATTCAATTCAATTAAAAAAAAAAATAGAAGCAGACTTTGAGGCTTACAGTCTAGCACCACTTCACTTCCTGTCTGCCAGGATATAAACAAACAACCACATGCTCCATGAACTCCAAACACATGTGCCACCTTGTGCATTTGGCTTATGTGGGTCCTAGGGAATCGAACTGAGGTCCTGTGGCTTTACAGGCAAGTGCCTTAACCGCCAAGCCATCTCCCCAAAATTTTTTCAAAATTGCTTTTGTTTTTTCAGGGTAGGGTCTCACTCTAGCTCAGGCTGACCTGGAATTCACTATGTAATTTCACGGTGGCCTCAAACTCCTGGTGATCCTCCTACCTCTGCCTCCCGAGTGCTGGGATTAGAGGCATGCACCACCACGCCCAGCTCAAGGACAAACTTGTATTTGAAGATTTTCTTATCCCTCACTTCAATCTGTATTCTTTTTTTTTTTTATGGGGGGGGCAGGAATTGAGGTAGGGTCTCACTCTAGCCCAGGCTGACCTGGAATACACAATGCAATATGTAGTCTCAGGGGGGACTCATCCTCCCAAGTGCTGGAATTAAAGGCATGCACCACCATGCCTGATTCTCCTTTTTTAATTTTTCCTTTATTTTTTTGAGACAATGCCTTGCTATGTAGCCCAGGCTGACCTTGAACTTGTGCTTATCTTTCTGTATCAGCCTCCACATTGCTGGGATTATGGGTGTGCACCATCATATATCATATCTGGCCAAACAATGTCCTCAATATTACCCATGAACTGATCTGATTGATATTCAGCCTTAGACTAACAGAAATTACCATTTCCTTGGTTTCCAAAGTAGGTAATTTCATTGAAGGACGGAGGTATGTGGTAATATTCAACAATAACAACATATCGGGCCATGCGTGGTGGTGCATGCCTTTAATCCCAGCACTCGGGAGTTGGAGGTAGGAGGATCACAGTGAGTTTGAGGCCACCCTGAGACTACATAGTTAATTCCAGGTTAGCTGGGATCAGAGTGAGACCCTACCTAAAAAAAAAAAAAAAGAATACCACCTGGGAAACCCTACCTCAAAAAATCAAAACAAAACACAACAAAGAATACCATCTTGGGCTGAAGAGATGGCTTAGCAGATAAGGCGCTTGCCTGCAAAGCCTAAGAATGCATGGTCAATTCTCCAGGTCCCACATAGCCAGATGTGCAAGGACACAAGCGCAGGAATGTTATGCAAGCACGCAATGTCGCACATGCGCCACAAGGGGGCACATGCATCTGGAGTTTGTTTGCAGCAGGCCGAAGGTCCTGACACACCCATTCTCTCTCTCAAAAATAAATAAATAAATAAATAAAGAACACCATCTCTAGGCACAGAGGGGACTTCTATAAAGATTATGAGTCCTGAGTAAGCTTGTAGTTCCACAACTACAGCTATCCTATCTTGGTGAATCTGTGGGTTCAAAAACCATGCTGCTTGTGGGAAAAAGAAAAGATTTTTCCTCCTAAACCCAGAACAGAATATTCCATATGGTTAAGTGAGCCTGTCACAGGCATGGGGTACTTAGCATATCTGCCATTTCAAGATTACGGCTGTCAAGTTTTAATTAGGGTAATTAGAGTTAAAAATGTAATTTCATTTCTGGAGTATTGTGAATAGATTCCATTAATTTCTTTTTTTTTTTTAAGGATACAGAGAGGAAGGGCAGACTGTGAAACAAACAGTATTCTGCCATCAGAAAAGCCAACCAATTTGCCCAAACTACTGCCAAGAACTCACAGATCACAGAAATTGGTAGGCTTGGCACAAGAGACTGCTGGTTCTTCAGCTTTTTCTCCCTCCTTTCTTTCTTTTTTTTTTGGGGGGGGGGTGTTTCCAAGGTAGGGTCTCACTGTAGCCAAGGCTGACCTAGAATTCATTATGTAGTTTCAGGATGGCCTCGAACTTTCAGCAATCCTCCTACCTCTGCCTCCCAAGTGCTGGGATTAAAGGCGTGCTCTCTCTTCTTTCTTCACAGAATTCTGGAAGTTTCAATTGGCACCTGCTATAAAATCCACCTCCTCCTTCCCACCTGCTTTCTCTGTCACTGCCATCCAATGGCTACAGCTGGGATTTTGGCAAAAGGAAGGACTAAAATCTGACTTGCTATGGGTTAGGAACTACTCACTACAGCACCTCCACTCCTTTACTCAGAGTTCCTGGACAGATCTTTATGCCCTTGTTTGTGCTGGCTCCTTGTTTTGGTGTACCCTTCCCTACCTTAACTGGTACTTTTCCTTCAAAACACAGGTGAGAGCCAAGGGTGGTGGCAGGAGAATCAGGTGTTGGAGGCCAGGCAGGGCTAAAGGAAACCCTGTCTCAAAACAACAAACCACAGAGAATCATGTATGTCCCCCAGGAAAGACCACTCATGCCTCAGTATTCCCAGGGTCCCTTGTACATCAGTCTATTAAAGAGCACATACAATTTCCTTTGGTTTGTATCTTTCCCTGACTCGTGACCCTAGATTGTGAGGTCATTTAAGGATCCTTAGCACTAGCACAAGCCTTGGCACATAAGTGACATTCATTGAGTATTCATTGAGTAGGAGGAACTGGGTCTGACCACAATAGTTGCTGAACATGTTAAAACTTTAAAACTTCAGGTTCTCCACTCGGGAGGTGATAGCCAGTGGAGTCCCTTCCACCTCTTTGTACAAGGCCAGATCAGAAACCTGACTCTGCATTCCAAATAGAAGAAAGTCCTACCATTGATCCCAAATAATGATTGATCTCTCCCGTTAGAGCCTGTGCATTCCTTAGGCACCTTAGAGAGGACAAGAAAAAGCAAAAAGCAAGCAAAGCATCTCTTCCCACACCCCACATATACCACCTCCCCACTGATTTGAAAGAATTTCCTCCAGTCTTTGAAGGGCTCCAAGGAGAGGACTTGACCTCCATTACCCTACAGGAGAATAATGGTAGGCCCCAGAACATAATTCATGAGCTGGAACTGGTGACACAGATGTAGTATAGTACCACAGACAATGTTATGTCACACTGAGCAGTCAAGTCATTTCAACTTGACTTCTCCAGCTTCAGTTTCCTTTTTTTAACCTACTCTAGTTGATTGGGAGAAATAAACATACAAACTACTTAGGTAGTAAATAAGTGACCTTTCCATCTGATGAGGGAGCCTATATTATGTAATAGCAGGACTTTATGCTTATTAAAAGTGAGGAAGCGAGGCTAGAGAGATGGCTTAGCAGTTAAGGCGCCTGCCTGCAAAGCTAAAGGACCTCGGTTTGATTCCCCAGTTCCCACGTAAGCCAGATGCACAAGGTGGTGCATGCATCTGGAGTTCGTTTGCAGTGGCTGGAAGCCCTGGTGCACCCATATTCATTCATTCATTCATTCATTCATTCTCTCTCTCTCTCCCTCTCTCTCTGTCTTTTTCCCTCTCTAAATAAATAAATAAAATAAAATAAAATACTTTTTAAAGTGAAGAACGGTATCAAAGAGGGATACATTAACCACTTCAGCCTTTGGTAAGGGCAGCCTTATTTCCTGGCTACACCAGAACTGTAGTGCTGACAAGTGTAGCCAGATCCATTTCATGGTAAGCACACTCTCCCCAGCTAGAAGCACCACTCCAGTCTCCTCCCAGGTTCCCCAGGCCTGACTGCAGACCCATATTGATCTGTTTCTAATTAGGAGTCATGTCATTGCTTCTGACAGGTCAAGGCCCAAGCAGCTGCCGCTGGCCTCTGGCCAAATACCTTAAAATGTCTTGCCCAGGGGAGACTTGTAAGGTAAAAGATCCTAGACTAGTACCACAGTGAGGAAGAAAAATATCCAGGCCAAGTTCTCATATAGCAGCATGAAATTTTTTTTAAGTAACAGGGTCCTTCATGAGCTGTAGTAAATACAGCTGAGAAAGTTGAGGTCCAGAAAAGATACTTGCCCAAGGTGGTATAATGAATATGATATGTTTTCTAGTTCTTTCCTCTACATTTTCTCACCTGCTACAAAGGAGGACTTAGTAAACTTAAACTACTAGTTTCTAGGTCTCATCTCAGACATTCTGATTTGGAAGAAATGTAGTGCTCTGGCTCTCTTTTACTAATTATAATACGATCAGTCATATCCTAATAGAAATGAACTCTGAAATCACCAGCTCCAGTGTAGACCTAAATTCAAACTCACCTTGGATTATAATAATGCCATTTAGAAATAACTCACTGTTGTCTAATCCAGCCCTCTCTGTCTGCCACTGTAACTCCAAAAGATCGGTCATAAATGGTTCAGATATTCCAACAGTCCTCCAACTTGGCTGTCAGCAGACATTTCCTTTCAAAGCCAGTCTGAAATCAAGATGTCTGGTAAGAAGACAGGTAAACTTTAGAAGGGTAGCAGCAGCACCTGGGTGTCAGGAGTGTGTGGGACACATTGTACATGAGGGATGTGGGGCATGGGCAGATCTGTCAGTGCATGTGCAGAAAGGAGGGCGTGTTTGAGTAGAGGAGTGGTCAATATAGTAAGAGGCTTGCAAATACTGTGACACATAAATTCCAGGAATATGGGTAGAAGAGACTGAGGAAGGGTCTAAGAGGGTAAATCCGTTGTCTTCTACTTCTTTCTCATACATACATTACATGCATGTGCACACAAGAGAAAGAGGGGGAGAGAGAGGAGGAGGAGAGAGAAGAGGGGAAGAGAGAGAGGAGGAGGAGAGAACTAGAGCATAAGGGAAATAGTACGAGTGTATGACTCAATTGCGTGTATGCATGTGTTGAAAAATACATAAGCTAATACAAACAGTATGAAGTATGTATGAACCCACACACTATATACCTGTATGCATGACAACACAGATCCATGAACATTTCTAACTCAATTCAGCCCTAGATTTGCCTTCAGGCTCATACCCTCAAGGGCAGGCCTGTCTCTAAAAAATTATCATCAAAATTGACATTTTGACAACCACTAAAAATAATAAAACAATAACAATACCCCCAGCATCATGGGAGGTTGAAAAAGTCAATGCCAACAAAACACAAGAGACAGATGAGAAGCAATTATGCTTTGATTATGCCTCTCAAATTCACATGGAAAGGTGTTAGTTGGACTAAAATACTGTATGGTTGGGTCCTGGGGAAATAGCTCAGCAGTTAAAGGCCCTTGCTTGGAAGAACTGGAGTGCAGCTGGGCATGGTTGCACACATCGTTAATCCTGGCACTCAGGAGGCTAACGTAGGAGAATCACTGTGAGTTTGAGGCCAGCCTTAGACCATAGTGAATTCCAGGTCAGCCTGGGCTAGAGCAAGATCCGACCTGGAAAAAAAAATTAAATTAAAAAAATTCCCAAACCGGGCATGGTGGCTCACACCTTTAATCCCAGTGCTCAGCAGGCAGAGGTAGGAGGATCACTGTGAGTTTGAGGCCATCTTGGGACTACAGAGTGAGTACCAAGTCAGCCTGGGCTACATTAGGACTCTACCTGGGGTCGGGGGGCGAGGGTAATAAAGAATTTCCCAGAGAGAAGGCTAAGGGTGAGAGAAAAGCAAAGGACAGACAAGAGGAAGGATACAGAAGGGAGGATAATAGGACTCCAAAAGCAAATAGATGAACCAAAGCAAGGAAAGCACAAGGAGGAGCAGAGCTATTTATCTGACCTCAGCATCTTTCTGGGTAATAAAAAATAGTGAAGCCAATATGACGCTAGTAACAGAAATACAACTTCGGTACCAAGATGGGGCCAAGCATATTACCAACGCCATTTCAACCCTCATCCCCCAGATGACAGGACTCCATGAAGAAGCGGAGTCAGCCAGCTCTACTGATCATCAGGAAGCATGCCAGAAGCCCTTTCCACTCCTACGTGGGTCAGGAACACCAAAGGAATGGCGTCCTGCTCAGGACCTATGGATGCTACTTTTGTTCTAGAAGCAAGCTCAGGCTCCCTCTCTGTACCTTTATGTGCAAAACAAGACAAGTAAACAAGGGTTGAGATAGCAATTTTTCCTATAGAGGGTGATGTTTAATATAGAAATTTGCCCAAACCATCAGTCCTCTTAGCTTCATTCTTTCTTTAACAGAAATCCCTCAAATGTAGGGCTTTGTTGCTGTTTTATGGGTTGACCTTGTTTTTGTCTTTTTCAGCTCCCAATCCCTACAGGAACATTGTGCTGACAACAGAGACAAGACTTCTGGCTCAGAAGCCCTTGGTAGGTGAAACAAAAAGCTGAAGCTAAAATTACAACTCACGATTTATCTCCAAGCTCAACTTCATGGGAACCACAGATTTACATCTGCCTTAATCCTATGCTCCTATGGAGAAGACACAGACAGACTGAGAATAGTTCTCTCCCCAGTTTTAGTCAAAACTGTAACTATATCCTGTGGTGGTTTGATTCAGGTGCTCCCCATGAACTTAGATGTTCTGAATGCTAGATCTCCAGCTGATGAAGATTTGGAAATTAAAGCCTCCTGGAGCAGTGTATCGTTGGGGGGTGGGCTTATGGGTATTATAGCCAGTCTCCCTATGCCAGTATTTGGCACACTCTCCTGTTGCTACTGTCCACTTGATGTTGGCCAAGGGGTGATGTCTACCCTCTACTCAGATAAACCAAATTTTTCCCCACAAGCTGCTCTTGGGTGATTTCTACCAGCAATGCGAACCTGACTCCATTTTGTCTTCTGATGTGATTTCTTTTTGGAGTTCTTCGACATAGGGTCTCAGTCTAGCCCAAGCTGACCTGGAATTCACTCTGTAGTCTCAGGATGGCCTCGAACTCACAGCGATCCTCCTACTTCTGCCTCCCCAGTGCTAGGATTAAAGGCGGGCGCCACTACACCCAGGCTCTGATTTTTTTTTTTTTTTGTATTTATTTATTTGAGAGAAATAGGCAGGGGGAGAGAGAGAATAGGTGTGCCAGGGTCTCTAGCCACTACAAACAAACTCCAGATGCACGTGCCCCCTTGTGCATCTAGCTTACATGGGTCCTGGGGAATTGAACCTGGGTCCTTTGGCTTTGTAAGCAAGCACCTGAACCTGCAAACCATTTCTCCAGCCCTGATGTGATTTTTGTTTGTTTGTTTTGTTTTTTTGAGGTAAGGTCTCACTCTAGCTCAGGCTGACCTGGAATTCACAGTCTCAGGATGGCCTTGAACTCATGGCGATACTCCTACCTCTACCTCCCGAGTGCTGGGATTAAAGGCATGCGCCACCATGCCCGGCACCTGATGTGATTTTTAAAAATCACTACAAACAAACTCTAGACACATGTGCCACCTTATGCAGCTGGCTTTACATGGGTACTGAGGAATCAGGCCTGGGTCCTTCGGCTTTGCAGGCAAGTGCCTTAACCACTAAACCATCTCTCCAGCCCCTGGTGTGACTTTTTTCTTGATGAGAACAAGGAGCCAGACACAGAGTCAAGCACTTCTGTCTGGGGCCTCCATTAATATTTCCACTCTATGCTCTGGCCTATTTGACACTAAGGAGCCAAGAATGTCAACCACTCATTATACCACCACCTATTGAGCCCTATCCAAAATAAGCCCCCCCAAAAATAATTTATTTCATAGGCCATAAACAGATGTCTGTTTAAGCTATTCAAATTTGGTTTAAAGTCCCTAAGTGTCAACATTAAAAATCATAGCCTTTTTCTTTTTTTTTTTTTTTTTTTTTTTGGTTTTACGAGGTAGAGTCTCACTGTAGCTCAGGCTTATCTGGAATTCACTATGTAGTCACGGCGATCCTCCTACCTCTGCCTCCCAAGTGCTGGGATTAAAGGCGTGCACCACCACACCCAGCTATATCCCAACTTTTTTAAATGTAGATTTCCAGAACTTAAAAATTAACAAGATCTCTGCCTCTTTTAAATAAATAAATAAA
This sequence comes from Dipus sagitta, assembly GCA_036346955.1. NCBI lineage: Eukaryota > Metazoa > Chordata > Mammalia > Rodentia > Dipodidae > Dipus > Dipus sagitta. The sequence continues at coordinate 28,607,927 of CM070779.1, forward strand.
TAATTTAAACTACAGTCAGGTTTATTAACAACCCCACTGCCTGTACCAGTTTTCTGTATTAATTACTTTCTTGTTGCTATGAACAAATACCTAAACAGAAGCAATGAGTATGAAAGGGTTTATTAGTTTCAAAGGGAAGTTTCATGGTAGGGAAAAGATACAGTGGCAGGAGCCTGAAGCAGCTGGTCACACTGGAGCACAGTGAGGAAGCAGGTGAACATGAAGAGGGGCCAGACTATAAAACTTCCAGGGCCATCCCCCGTAACCCACTTCTTCCAGTAGAGCTCCTCCTCCTAGAGGGTCTACAACTTTCCCAAACAGCACTACCGGCTGGGAAACAAGTATTCAAACACATAATCCTATAGGGACATTTCACATTCAAGCCACACAAGTCACCTACTTTCAACACACAAGAGCTGCTGCTCATTTCAGCCAAATGTAAGAAGAACCAGGTACACCAGGTGTGGCAGCGCACACCTTTAATCCCAGCACTTGGAAGGCTGAGGTAGGAGGATTGCCGAGAGTTTGAGGCCACCCTGAGACTACACAGTGAGTTCCAGGTCAGCCTGAGCTAGAGTGAAACTCTACCTTGAAAAACTAAATAAAATGAAATAAATAATAGAAAAAGAAACAGGTACTAAATAAAAGGGTTTTGATTTTAGTTAGATGTCATAGTTTCTTGTCATGAGGCATTAAGCCCACTTGCCCTCCTGCTCCCTCCCAACACACACACACAGTTTTCAAATATTAAGAACTATAAAGAATGTTAATTTAAGCCAGGCGTGGTGGTGCACGCCTTTAATCCTAGCACTAGGGAGGCAGAGGTAGGAGGTAGGAGGATTGCCATGAGTTCAAGGCCACCCTGAGACTAATTCCAAGTCAGCCTGAGCTAGAGAGAGACCCTACCTTAAAAAAAAAAAAAATGTTAATTTATCATGGATAAGGTCACGAGGCCTTAGCTAGTTTGCTCCTTTTCAAGTCCTAAGACAGGCCAGAACACAGATGACTACTCATCAGTGGCAGCAAAAGTTCCTACTAAAATGAAGAAAACTGATTTGGAGAGATGGTTCAGCTATTAAGTATACTTCCTGTCTAAGCACAAGCACCTAAGGCCACCTGAGTTCAACTCTTCAGAAACCACATAAAACAGCTGGGCATGACCACACACCTCTTAGTCAGTCCTGTGGGGGAGAATCACTAGGGCCTGCAGAGAATCCCTGAGGCCTGCAAATGGTAAAATCCAGAATTGGTGAGAGATTCCATTGCAAGGAAAAATAGGCAGGTGAATGATAAAAGGCGGACACCTGACGTGTTTTTCTGGCTGCCACAGGGTGCTCCCGGCTCCCCTCCAGCACATACAAATGCATGCACCACACACCGAAAGAGAGACAGAGGGAGAGAGCATAAGAAAGCTCAGTCTCAGGGAAAATTAATGGGTGAAATCTTTTCACTATTAACTAGGCTCCAGCATTTGGGAGGTGGAAGATCAAAAGTTCAAGATCAAGCCTGGCATGGTGGCACACATCTTTAATCCCAGCACTCAGGAACTTGAACTCAAGGCCATCCTGAGACTATATAGTTAATTCCAGGTCAGCCTGGACCAGAGCGAGACCCTACCTCAAAAAAACAAAAACAAACAAACAAACAAAAAAGTTCAAGATCATCCTTGGCAACAAAGCAAATTAAAGATCAGCCTGTGCTGGCCTTCGGGAACTAAGCAGGTAGTACAGTTGAATTAATCCAATGTTTCAAAAATAGAAGTGTTCAACAGCAATTGGTAGCCAGTTTGTACATCAGAGACAAGAGGAGGGCTGAAGAGATGGCTCAGCAGTTAAAAGTGGTTAAAGACCAGGCTGGTGAAATGGCTTAGCGGTTAAGGTGTTTGCCTATAAAGCCTAAGGACCCCAGTTCAATTTCCCAGGGCCCACATAACCCAGATGCACAAGGGGGTGCATGCATCTGGAATTCGTTTGCAGTAGCTAAAGGCCCTGACACACCCATTCTCTCTATCTGCCTCTCTCTCTCTCAAATAAATAATTTTTTTTTAAGTGGTTAAAGATGCATGCTTATAGCCCAGCGTGGTGGCACACACTTTTGATCCCAACACTCAAGAAGCAGAGATAGAAGGATCACTGTGAGGTCGAGGCCAGCCTGGGACTACAAAGTGAGTTCCAGATCAGCCTGGGCTAGAGCAAGACCCTATCTTGAAAATATAAATAAATAAAGGTGCCTGCTTGCAAAACTTGATTGTCCAGGTTCTATTCACCAGTACCAACATAAAGCCAGATGCACAAAGTGGCACATACATCTGGAGTACACTTTGCAATGGTGGTGGGTCCTGGCATGCACCCTCTCTTGCTTGAAAATAAATAAAAAATAAAAACATTAAAAAAATAAATCCAGGGGCTGGAGAGATGGCTTAGTGTTTAAGGCACTTGCCTGAGACGCCTAAGAACACCAGGTCCCATATATAGCCAGACATAAGTGATGCAAGCGTGCAATGTCGCACATGCCCACAAGGGGGTGCAAGCATCTGGAGCTCTTTCACAGTGCTGAAAGGCCCTGGTGTGCCCATTCTCTCTCTCTGCCTCTTTCTCCCTCTCTGTCTCTCAAATGTGTGTGTGTGTGTGTTATACACCTAATGGACTCTAAGTCAACATGCCACAGAGACACTTGCATATCCATGTTCACTGCTGCACTACCTGCAATGTCTAGCAACAGACAAATGGATAAAGAAAATTTGCTACATATACACAATGTAATTTTAGTCACCAACATAGAATGCTGAAATCATAACTTCTGCAGGAAAATAGATACAAGTGGAGATTGTTAGAGAAGACAGGCTCAAGAAGACAAACACATTTTCTCACATGTAGACACTAGATTTAAACTTATATGATCTGTGTGTATGTGTGTGTAGGCCATGAAAATGAAAAGTAGAAAGGAGTCCATGAGGAGAGAGGAAGAAATCCTAAGGGTGGGATGAGAGAGAAGAAAGCAGAACTGGGGGAGGAAGGGGAACTTCAAGGCTGGGACATGGAACAGGAAGGGGCAGTAAAGAAGAAAGGTGAACAAGAACAAACTACAACGGCACACGTGAATGAAAATGTCATACTTCAAAACCTCATCCACTTTTCATACAGCGTCAGTCACCCTCACGGTACATACATCAGGGATACTCAGGACCCAACTCAAAATACAAACACAGTAAAGGTCAAGGAAAATATGTTCGCAGGGCCTAACACAACCCAAGGGGCTGCCAGTTTCTGATTTCTGATTTACAGCAAGATACTCTATACAGATCTAGAACAGAAAGCATGTAGTAGTCCCTAGTGAGCTAAAGTGTGAGCATCTTGGCTCTCCCCAAGAATTACCTTTAAAACTCGTCTCTAAGAAATTCAAACTAAAAATATTTTTGTCTTGGGGGGAGGAAGCAAACCTGCCTCCAAATGCCCTTAAGAGTGAATAGTATCAATGCTAAATGTTTGCTCTCCTTTGAAGCAGGATAACACCCAGGCTTCACTCCATCATCATTCTATAATCTTTACATCCTTTCACCATTTCTATAAAGCAGTAAGACCTTTTTACAAACAAAAGGGAAACAAAACTAGCTGCTGCCCATGAGATAGTAACTCAATCCAAGGAAGGAAAGTTTATTGCTAGAAAAACATTTTTTATCAAGTTTCCCAAGCTAGATTTATAAGCAGAGAACACACACACACGGCCATGTACATCTATACACACAATCATACACCACACATACTCCACATACACAAAACCATGTGCATCCACATACACAATTATACACCGAATCACACATACTCTAATGGTTTATAGTCAAAGGTGCTTAGTTCCTTTACAATCTACTTCTTAAGAGTTGAATTATGTCCAAAGATCTTAGTACATGGTCATCTTAAGTAAATATTTGCTCTATTATCACAAACACATCATGATACCAAGAATATATAGTTTTCTTTCTTTTCTTTCCTTTTTTTTTAGTTTTTCAAGGTAGGTTCTCACTCTAGCTCAGGCTGATCTGGAATTCACACTGTAGTCTCAGGGTGGCCTCGAATTAACGGCGATCCTCCTACCGCGTGCACCACCACACCCAGCTCCAAGAATAGTTCTTTACACAGTGGGTGTGCAATTTACTATTGCTAGTATTGAGATTTCAAACTAAGGTCAGATTAAAGACATACTCAACCATACCAGGGACCTAGACATCCTCTAGTGAATGTCTAGCACCCTTAGATGTTCTTTAACACCCCCAAAACTGACAGGATCAGGAACTAACTAATGTTTAACATTACAAAGTTGTCAGGGCCACTTTATTTCCCCAAACCAGGTAATTTAAGGTACATTTTCTAAAAATGCTGTAAGACATGATCAATGTTCATGCCAGCCTTCAAAGTGATTTGGTAAAACTACAGAAAATAAACTCCCAGCAAGGGTCCACTGGCAAGATAAAAGCTGACCAAAAAAACTGGCAATTTTAATTAGTGAGCTCTGAGAGACCAAGTTCTTGAGGTTTTGGTGTTTCCTTCCCTTCTCCACTTTAAGAGAAGACAAAGTCACCATATCAAGTATGACTGATTTAACTCTGCTCTAAAATGATGTAATTACAGGCAAAGAGGTCTGCCTGTTCTAGGTGGCTCCACAAGAAGGTATCGTTTTCCTGTAAAGTCCAAGACACCTTCTCTCCTCCTGCTCATTGGCAGGAAGACAGATGCTACTCTGTGTGATCCCTCATCTGTGTCTCTGCTCAAGATAACAGCATTACACAAAACCTCTTTTACCTCTGTAGCCTAAACTCCAATGAATTCTTGGAAAAGGGGAAAAGCACTGAGAAAAGATATCTGGATATTGCTCCTGGATATTATGAGAGTATTGCCCAGAAACCAAAATAATGGCATTTAATCATTTATAAGCACAAGAAGACAGAAATGAGGATGGTCTTAGACAACATATGGTCCCTGCCTTTATGCTACAAAGCCCACCCAGTTCAAGTACTTTACTTCAATTCTACAGACTGGCTCAGGTTACTCTTGCTGATCACTGTAGACCAATGAGATCTCCCCTACTATAGGAACCCCTGATACTAACCCATTATGACAAATGACTTATAGATTCTTCACAATGCCTTATCATAGGGCTGGAAAGACAGCTTAGCAATTAAGGTGCTTGCCTACAAAGCCTAACAACGCCAGTTCAATCCCCCAGTACTCATGTAAAGCCAGATGCACAAAGTGATGTATATGTTTGTAGCAGCTAGTGTTCCTGGAATGCCCATCCTGTCTGCCTCTCTTCTCTCTCCTCTGTTTGCAAATAAATAATAAAAGTATATCTTAAAAACAAAAAAAGGGGCCGGGCATGGTGGCGCACGCCTTTAATCCCAGCACTCGGGAGGCAGAGGTAGGAGGATTACCATGAGTTCGAGGCCACCCTGAGACTACAGAGTGAATTCCAGGTCAGCCTGGGCCAGAGTGAGATCCTACCTCGAAAAACGAAAAAAAAAAAAAGAAAAGAAAAAAAGATGGGCTGGAGAGATGGCTTATTGGTTAAGCACTTGCCTGTGAAGCCTAAGGATTCGATTCCCCAGGACCCACATAAACCAGGTGCACAAGGTGGTGCATGCATCTGGAGTTCATTTGCAGTGGTTGGAGGCACTGGGCGCGCCCATTCAATCTCTATCTGTCAAGATCTGTCTGTCGCTCTCACAAAAAAAAAAAAAAAAAAGTACAGCCAGGGGTGGAGTGGTAACATACACCTTCAATTCCAGCACTTGGGAGACAGAAATCGAGGCTACCCTGAGATTATATAGTGAATTCCAGGTCAGCCTGGGCTACAGTGAGACCCTACATCAAATTTAAAAAAGGTATAATCTGATGGAAATATGGCAAAATTACAATACATTCATATATTAAAGTTCTCAGGCTGGAGAGATGTCTTAGTGGTTAAAAGGGTCTTGCCTGCAAAGCCTAAGGGCCCATGTTCTACTGTCCAGATCCCATGTTAACCAGACACACAAAGGTGAGGCAAGGACAAGGTCACACATGCCCACTAGGTGGCGCAAGCATCTGGCATTCAATTACAGTAGCTGAGGCCCTAGCATGCCAATTCTCTCTCTCTAAAAATAAAATAATTTAAAAAAATAAAGTTCTCATTTAAAAATAAGCCAAACTGGGTGTGGTGGCACACACCTGTAATCCCAGCAGTTGGGAAGCAGAGGTCTCAGGAGGATCGCTGTGAGTTCAAGGCCATCCTGAGACTACATAGTGAATTCCAAGTCAGCCTGGGCTATTCCAAGACCCTACCTGGAAAAATAAAAAAGTCAATTTTCCAGATGAAGATGAATCAATCATTCTCCATGGACATGTGGCTGAATGGCATCAATGATTTTAAAGAATGCTCATAAATTTTTTTTTTTCCGGAGGGGTGTTTGAGATATGGTCTCACTACTTACTTAGCCCAGGTTGGCTTGGATTTATGATCCTTCTTCAGCCTCCTGAGTGTTGGGATTACAGGGATGTGCCATCATGCCTGGCTCAAAGTTCTTTTTATGTAGCAGATGTTCATATCTGGAGTTCTCCTTTGTGCTCTGCTATTTTCTGCCTGATTGCTAAGATTTTGTTTTGTTTTGTTTTGTTGTGGTTTTGGTTTTTCAAGGTAGAGTCTCACTTTAACTCAGGCTGACCTAGAATTCACTATGTAGTCTCAGGGTGGCCTTGAACTCATGGCAACCCTCCTAACTCTGCCTCCTGAGTGCTGGAATTAAAGGTGTGCACCACCACACCCAGCTGACTGCTAATATTTATTCACTGATATAATTAGATGTTGTATTATTTCTTCACCACTTTATTGATGCATTTTAAAAAAATATTTGCCTTATCACTGGGGACATGGCTCCGTGGGTACTTAACACAAAAGCACCCTTGCACCCACATAGAAGTTAGGCATGGTGGTACATGCCCTGTATCCTACACTGAGGAGGATGAGACAGGAGAATCCCTAGGGTTTACTAGCTAGTCTAGCTAAATATGTGAGCTCTAGGTTCAAGAAAAGATTCTATCTCAAAAAATAAGATGGAGCTGGGTGAGGTGGCACACACCTTTAATCCCAGCACTCGGAAGGCAGGGGTAGGAGGATTGCCATGAGTTCAAGGCCTGAGACTATATAATGAGTTCCAGGTCAACTTGGGCTAGAATGAGACCTTAACTCAAACTCCTGACCACCAAAAAAAAAAAAAAAAGGATAGAAATGTGGGCCTGCTGGCTCACACCTTTAATCCCAGCACAGGAAAGCAGAAGTAGGAGGATCACCAGCCCTAAGACTACACAGTGAATTCCACATCAGCCTGGGCTAGAGTGAGACCCTACCTCAAAAAAAAAAAAAGAAAAAAAAAGAGGAAGAGGAGGATCACTGTGAGTTCAAGACCAGCCGGGACTACAGAGTGAGTTCCAGGTCAGTCTGGGCTAGAGTAAAAACCTACCTCAGAAAAAAATAATAATAAGTAGGGCTGGAGAGATGGCTCAGCAGGTGAGAGCACTTGCCATGCAAGCATGAAGGCCTGGAAGGGCCTAACATTGCCTAGGTCCTATTCCTTAGCACCCAACTAAAAAACTGGGCATGCCATGTATACCTGTAACCCCAGTCCTGCAGGGGACAGAGACCAGAGAGAACCACTGAGGCTCACTAACCAAAAATGTTAATATTCAACCTCATAAGGACTCATCTCATTTCCTTAGAAGTACGTGCTCAGCCATGTTTATTGCTGCTCAATTCATAACAGCTAGGAAATGGAACCAGCCTAGATGTCCCTCAACTGATGAGTGGATAATAAAGATATGGCACATTTATACAATGGAGTTCTACTCAGCGGTAAAGAAAAATAAAGTGATGAGATTTGCAGGAAAATGGATGGATCTGGAAAGGATTATACTAAGTGAGGTAACCCAGGCCCAGAAAGCCAAGCGCCACATGTTCTCTCTCATATATGGATCCTAGCTACAGATGATTGGACTTCTGTGTGAGAGGGAAAAAACTCAGTAGCAGAGGCCAGTAGGCTAGAAAAGAGATACAAAGGGAAGAGAAAGGAAGGGAGGAGGGTACTTAATAGGTTGGTATTGTATATATGTAAGTAGAAGAATAGATTAACTGAGGTGAAAAGGCCCAAAGTGAGGTCAGAGGAAGAGATTGAGTAAAGAAAAGGTGGAGGGAGGGATAATCAAAATCTAAGAGGATATAAATAAATCATATGGAATCCTACTTTTTTGGACAATGGAACACTCAGGAGCTGTAGATTGTTGCTAAAAAATTTTCAGTGCCAGGGATGGGATACCTTCCAGCGAGTTGTTGGCCAGGAAGGTCCCTGATGCCCCCAAAACATTATAGGCTATTGCCGAGGCCCTTGGTTTCTCACCAGGAGTAGATGATAAGACCCTATTGCTGAAGACTCCATACACTTGGACTGCAAGGACACTGAGAAATCCTGCTGGAACTGAGCTGATAACCTACTCCATGTAGACCAGCTGACAGAAAGCTGGAAGAAGCCGTTCTACATGCAGGTCAATGGGAGAAAGAGATACCACCAGTGAAGATATCAACAGTGGACACTGCAAGCCTTATAATTGGCCAGCCAGGCCAAATGAGCCAACAGGTGCAATAGTGGCACGTCTGACATGGTGGAAACCAACTGCCCTCTAATTGGACTGGAGGCCCACTCCATGGGGGGGAAATACATCCCTGATATTGAAAACTTAAAACAGGGCTAGTCATGAGCCCTAGGGGTATAACATCTGCTGATGTCTGGATAAATGTATATACTATGCTTATCAAACTGCCCAGTAAGCACTTCTCTTAATGTTCATACCCTTATATTAATGCTACTCTCACTTTGGGTAGAGAATCTTATCTTTTCAGATGGCAGTGACCTTGGGATGACTCAGAAGGTATCATAGTGCTGGAAAGAAGTGACTGGAGTACTGAGTAACATCTCGATCACACCTTCCAAGGCTCAGGGTCTAATGAGGAAGAGGTGGCGGAAAGAATGTAAGAGCCAAAGGAAGGGTAGGACTCCTTACAACGTGCTCCCTTCAGACATAAAATGGCCTGGATATCCATGACCTCATAGTGCCTGACACTACCTACACAAGACCATCATAAGAGGAGGAAAAGGTCATGACATCAAAATAAAAGAGAGACTGATTGAGATGGGGAGGGGATATGATGGAGAATGGAATTTCAAAGGGGAAAATGGGGGGAGGGAGGGTTTACCATGGGATATTTTTTATAATCATGGAAACTGTTAATAAAAATTGAGGGAAAAAGAAGATTCCACCTCAAAGAAATATCTGAATAAGTGACAAAGGAGGACACCTGGTCTCTCCTCTGACCACTGTATACTTACACACTGTGTGCACATCTGCAAGCACTCATGTATGTACTACACACACTCCCCCCCCCTCAAAAAAAAAATAGAGTATGTGACAAACATCCAACATCAACCTTTGGCCTAACATACACCCAACCATACACATACAAACACATACACATTTACATGCACAAAAATAAAAAGTAAAATATTGGGACTGGAGAGATGCCTTAGTGGTTAAGACGTTTGTGTGCAAGGCCAAAGGATCTGGGTTTGACTCTCCAGGACCCACATAAGCCAGATGCAGAAGGGGGAGTATGCATCTGGAATTCACTTGCAGTGGCTAGAGGCCTTGGTGTGCTCACTCTCTCTCTGAAATAAATTATACACACACACACACACACACACACACACATATATTTGTTTTTGGAGATCTCACTCTAGCTCAGGCTGACCTGGAATTCACTATGTAGTCTCAGGGTGGCCTTGAACTCATGGTGATCCCTCTACCTCTGCCTCCTGAGTGCAGGGATTAAAGGCATGTGCCACCATGCCCAGCAAAAAATATTTTTAAAAAAATTTTATTTCTTTATCTTCTAGGATTCTGATGTATTTTTAGAAGTATTACCTAATGCAGATGAGAAAATGGAGGTTCAGGGCTAGAGAGATGGCTTTGTGGTTAAGCACTTGCCTGTGAAGTCTAAGGACCCTGGTTTGATTCCCCAGGACCCATGTAAGCCAGATGCACAAGGTGGCACATGCATTTGGAGTTTGGTTGCAGTGGGCTGGCTACCCCAGTGCACCTATTTTCTCTATCTGCCTCTTTATCAATCTCTCTCTCTCAAATAAATAAATAAACCAAGAAAGAAAAAGGAAAATGGAGGTTCAGAGAGAACATGGCTTCTCCAGTTTACCTGGCCTTATTAGTGCCTGGTGACAAGAATAAACTTTAGTCATCTAAGTTCTATACCAAACTTCCTCATCAGCTTTATCATCTCTCCTAAAGAGACTGTAAAGTCACTGAAGACCAGAAAGTGTCTAACACATTGATATCCCTCTGAGCACTGAATGAGGTACTCAATGCACTCCAGTTTGGTCAACTATTTCAACACTATCCCTAACCTTCAAGAACTGCATCAGGTGGGACTGGAGGGATGGCTTAGCAGTTAAGGTGTTTGCCTGCAAAGCCAAAGGACCCAGGTTTGATTCCCCAGGACCCACATAAGCCAGCTGCACAAGGTGGCACATGAGTCTGGAGTTCATCTGCAGCAGTTGGAGGCCCTAGTGTGCCCATTCTCATTCTCTCTCTCTCTCTCTCTCTCTCTCTCTCTCTCAATCTGCCTCTTTCTCTCTGTTAAATAAATAAAAATAAATATTAAAAAGAATTGCGCCAGGCAAAGTAACACATGCCTTTAGTCCCAGCACTTGGGAAGCAGAGGCAGGATGACTGCCATGAGTTTAAGGCCAGCCTGAGCCTACGTTACACAGTGAATTCCAGGTCAGCCTGGGCTAGAGTGAGACCCTACCTGGGGGGGGGGGGGGCATAGGTATATTCTTTTAGAGCCCACAGGCAATGCAAAATTGTTACAAGAAATCATGACAACAACACATCAGACAAGGAAATACCCTTCAAGAACAGGGGTCCTCAGTGTTTCTTCCACTGACTTGCATTTTGTAGGACTCCATACAGCAAGGTAATCAAAGGCAGGCAAAGAGCTTTCAGAATCACAATTTAACCACAATTAGTAACTCACAAACTGACCAAATGCCAGGCACTTCACCTCAAGTAATTCTACTGTAGAGACCTGTTTTTGGATTTTTCCCCCTACTCTTAAAAGTGTGTGTGTGGGGGTGGATGGATGGATGGATGTGTATGATGATGTTGTGTGCATGCCACAGCATATGTGTGCAAGTCTGAGGACAACCTAGGGATCTTTGTCCTCTCCTTCCAACCTGCTTGACACTAGCTCTCCCTTGTTTTTATCTCTGTACTTGCACCAGCAGGCCTCTGTATTCTCCTGGCTCTATCTCCCAATACCATAGTCACGTTGGGATTACAGCTGCTTACACTTCTTAAGCCACTTTGCATGGGCTTAACACGGGTGCTGAGAATTGAACTAGGGCCTGGAAGCATGCAGGAAAATGCCCTTAACTATTAAGCCATCTTCTCAACCACTTTGTATTTGAGATGGGCTCTCACACAGCCCAGAAAGGCCGAAAATTTGCTACATACATTTTATGTGGCACTGGGGATCAAATTCAGGGCTTTGTGCATGGTAGGCAAGCACTCTACCAACTGGACTACATGCTGTGTTATAGCAAAAGAATATAACACAGTAATTCAAGAGACTGGGGAGATGGCTCAGAGGTTAAAGGCACATACTTGCAAAGCGTACAGGACCAGGGTTCAACTCCCCAGCACCCACATAAAGTTAGATCCAAAGTGACACATACATCTGTGATCCCAAGGTTTATATTCAGCAGCAGAAACCCTGCCTCAAAGAAGAGAGAGCACACACCTTATTCTCTGACCTCCAAATGCATGTCATGTCATGTCATATCACATTTGCATGCACACATTTACACAAATAAAAATTAAAAAATAATAATTCAGCCAGGCACGGTGGTTCATGCCTTTAATCCCAGCACTCGGGAAGCAGAGGTAAGAGGATTGCTGGTGAGTTCAAGGCCACCCTGAGACTACATAGTGAGTTCCAAGTGGGCCTGGGCAAGAGGGAGACACTATCTCGAGAAGCAAAATAAATAAATAAATAAAAATTAAGGCAAGCGGTTTAAAGTTTGAAAAAAATTTTTTTCTTGCATTCTACCGACTCATGTACAGCCCTCATTATTATACTGACAGCAGCATTCCTCACTGACAGCTTACAGCTATCTGCAAGAACAGTTCAAAAGCCTTAAAATGGTCTGTAGAAACAGGCAGCATTAACTTCTCTGTATAGTGTGATCAGACCTACCACAAAAACACTCAGAGCTACAGAAATGACTCTTCAATCTATTGCTTGGCTTGCTTTCACTAGCACAAATAATTCCAAAGGGAACTAGATAAACAGATCAAGAGAAACCATGCAAACAGCACCTTTCACTAAGCTTGCTAAAACCCTGAACAAATAAACAGGAGACAGCTAAATACCAGTTAAATACTTCCAGAATGAAGAAAACCAGGCCAAAAACATTAAGCTTGGCCTTCTAAATGAAAATGAAAGCAATGATTCTTGGCTTCACAAACAGAACTATTCAGTCTCTACAGATGGCATTTCAAGGGCCAGGTAACCTCAGTAGGGGATCTACCTCATAAAGCTAAAGCTTTAAGAAAATCCAAGTTTCTAGTCTAGTGTTTTTCTGTTCCTATTACTACTGTGCAAGACTGTTATAATGCCTTTATTTTCCTTTCATTATGTGATTTTGTTTTACAGTTTGTTACATATGTAAATATAATTGTTATAGTCTTAGGCTCCTAAATTTACCCCACAGGATTTCAGCTTCAAGTTTATAATGGAACAGATTACTTGATAAATTCATCCCAGAAGCAATTTTTCAGCTATCTGTCCACTCTAAAAGTAATATGCCTCTGTTTATATGGTGAAAGGTATCTTTGATGAGACTAGAATTTAACCCTGAGATACTATCAATGCTCTAGTAAAGCCCTTTCTTCTTCCAGAGATGAATTCCCAAACCATTTCCATACAAACAGGGATTCAGACTGCTAAGAGGTAGAAATATCATGTAAGGTTATTTAGTCCAGCACCCTTGCTTTACAGATAAGGAAGAGTAAAATCCCAGAGTAGTAGATAATTATAAGTGGCAGAGTTAGCTAGCTAGCATCAAAAGCCCACCAAGGGGGCTAGAGAGATGGCTCAGTGATTAAGATGTGTGCCTACAAAGCCTAATGACCTGATTTCAATTCCCCAGCATCCACATAAATAACTAAAAAGCCCAGCCGGGTGTGGTGGTGCACGCCTTTAATCCCAGCTCTTGGGAGGCAGAGGTAGGAGGATTGTTGTGAGTTCGAGTCCACCCTGAGACTACATAGTGAATTCCAGGTGAGCCTGGGCTAGAGCAAGACCCTACCCCAAAAAAACCAAAAATTAAAAATTAAAAAGCCCACCAATGACTGGGGATGTAGCTCAATTGGTAGAGTACTTCCCTAGCATGTAGACAACCCTGGGGTCAATCCCTAACACCAGGTAAACCAAGGATAGTGTAGCACACTTGTAACTTGGGAGGTGGCTTTACAGGAGTATCAGAAGTTGAAGGTCAGGCTGGAGAAATGACCTAGTGGTTATGGCACTTGCCTGCAAAGCCTAAGGACCCAGGTTCAATTCCCCAGGACCCATGTAATCCAGCTATATATGGTGGCACATACATCTGGAGTTTGTTTGCAGTGGCTAAAGGCCCTGCTGTACCCATTCTCTCTCTAATAAATAAATTAAAATAAAAATTTTTTAAAAAGAAGTTGAAGGTCATAGGGGTGATGGGAGTTATCATGATTTATTGTCTAATGGAAGCTGTCAATAAAACAGTTTTAAAAAAAAAAATCGAAGGTTGGTGTGGTGGCGCACCCCTTTAATCCCAGTACTCGGGAGGCAGAGGTAGGAGGACTGCCACAAATTCAAGGCCAGCCTGAGACTACATAGTGAATTCCAAATCAGCCTGAGCTAGAGTGAGCCCCTACCTGGAGGGCGGGGTCATCCTTTAGCACACCAGAATTATAAAACAAGACTGAAATACATGAGATCCTGTCTTAAAAAAAAAAAAAAAAATCATGGGCTGGAAAGATGGCTTAGGGATTAAGATACTTGCTGGCTAAACCAAAGGACCTAGATTTGATTCCCAACGTAAAGCCAGTTGCACAAAGTGGCACATGCATCTGGAGTTCATTGGCAGTGCTAGAGGCCCTGGTACATCTGCCTGTCTTCCCTCTCTCAAAAAAATAAATATTTTTAAAAAATGCCAAGTGTGGTGGCACACGCCTTTAATCCCAGCATTTGGGAGGCAAAGATAGGAGGATCACTGTGAGTTCAAAGCCAGCCTGAGTCTACAGAGTGAATTCCTGGTCAGCGTGAGCTCAAAAAAAAAAAATTTCAGTGGACCACAATGGCCATACTGGGAGGAACTTGCATTTACACTTTAGTCAGCTGAGGATTCCCAACACATCTGCCCTCTGGAAACCTACCTACAATTAACATCAGGACAAAATGGCAGCATACTGCTCCGAAAACAGACACACAAATAGATGAACCAAAGAATATTTTGAAAGGCTAAATGCAAGCAACATCCTAACACTGCTCTACCTCCAACAGTGAGGATCCATAAATACCCTTAAGAACCCAAATACAAATCCCTCCCATGTGCCTTTATGGAAAGACAGGGACTCAGAAAAGGAGCATGTCATTGAGGTAATCCACTTAATCGGCCTCTAAGAAGTTCTGATCCAAGCTGCTGTCATAGCACTGCTATTCCTGATCACTCTAGCTCCATATGCCCAAACCCTGGATGGCCAGAACAGCAGGTGCAAACAATGTGGGGGTGGGGCATTGTCTGGGTTCTATTTCAAGAGTAGAAGGTCTCTTTGGAAGACACAGAAAAAGTTTCAGCAATACTTAATTGCCGGAGATTTTATGAGCTTACAACCAGGTCTGGATTCCTGTTCTGGTGCTTCACATCACAGCCTGCTGATAAGAACTAATAAGACATTTTACATTTACTGAACACTCAAGGAGGAATGCTATCTTTGCCAGTCACAAAGGACAAATATTGAATGACTTCACTCCCTACAGTAGTCAAATTCACAGACAAAAAGTAGAATGGTGGTTGCCAGAAGAGGGAACAAGGAGTTAGTGTTTCCCTGGTCAGCTTCAGTTGGGGAAGGTAAAAAGTTTAGATGGTAGTGTTAGTTGCAGAATTTGAATGTACTTTAATCCCATAGAAATGAACACTATAAAATAGTAAAATGGTAATTTTTAAAAGCATGCCTGGTTTAAAATTATACTGTCTACAGTGTGAATCCTGGCTTGGCCACTCATTACGTGGTCCAGGCCATGTAACCTCTCTAAGCCTATTCTGTAAAATAGTAATAATACCTAACTCAAAGATTCCTTTGAGGATTAACATGATACCCTCTCCTGAAAGCCTTCAGGTCTAGAGATTAGCGTTAGCTATTATCACTAAAAACAAGTCCCTTCACAATTGTTTTCCATAGTTCCTACAGCAACCCTACGAGTTTACACTAAGGAAACGGACTCAATAAACCAAAAAAGCACCTTTTAGAGGTGTCCTGTCCTCAACACTTGCTAAATGCTGATCTTGACAAGTGTCCTAATCTTGCTGCCATTGCCTTACAAAGGCATAACCCAAACTCTGCAAACTCCTTCATACAACTACTTTAAGAAATTAGATGGTGGGGGCTGGAGAGCTGACTTAGCAGTTAAGGCACTTGCCTGCGAAGCCTAAGACTCAGATTTGATTCTCCAGGTCCCACATAAGCCACATGCACAAGGTGGCACATGCATCTGAGTTCGTTTGCAGTGGCTAGAAGCCCTGGAGCACCCACTGTCTCTTATCTCTCTCTCTCCCCCTCTGTATCTAATAAATAAATTTTTCAAAATTAAGAAAAAATAAATTAGATGGTGGGTTAGGAAGACAGTTCAGTGGTTAAAGGTGCTTGCTTGCAAAGCGTGATGGCCTAGGTTTAATTGCCCAGTGCCTATGTAAAGCCAGATGTACAAAGTACCGCAAGCGTCTGGAGTTCAATTGCAGTGGCAGGAGGCCCTGGCATGCCCATGCTTAATCAGTCTGTCTGCTGCTTCCTGTCTCTCAAATAAACAAAGTATTTTTAAAAAATCAGATGGTACTGTAAACCATATGTAAAATAATACAAAACAGGCTGGGGTGGTGGCACATGCCCTTTAATCCCAGCACTAGGGAGGCAGAGGCACAAAGATCGCCATGAGTCGGAGACCACCCTGAGACTCCATATTGAATTCTAGGTCAGCCTGGGCTAGAGCAAGACCCTAGCTCAAAAAAACAAAAAAGGGCTGGAGGGATGACTTAGCAGTTAAGCATTTGCCTGCAAAGCCAAAGGACTCAGGTTCGATTCCCCAAAACCCACATGAGCCAGATGCACAAGGGGACACATGCGTCTGGAGTTTGTTTGCAGTGGCTGAAGGCCCATTCTCTTTCCCTCTTTCTCTGTCAAATAAATAAATAAATAAATAACATAAAACATAAGCTAACTAAGCGTATGCATCTGTGCATAAAACCTGGTTTCCTAAAAGTTAAACATGAGGCACACAAAGTGGCTTAGACTATACAACTTTGGGATATCCATCACTTGGGACTCCTGATCTTGAAGCCTTCAGTGGAATTTTTCTTTTGTTTTTAGTTTTTTTGAGATAGGGTCTCACTCTAGCCCAGGCTGACCTGGAATTCACTATATAGTCTCAGGGTGGCCTCAAACTCACAGCAATCCTCCTACCTCCGCCTCCGGAGTGCTGGGATTAAAGGTGTGCGCCACCACACCCAGCAACCTTTAGTATTTCTAAGTGGCAAGGTATGGGAGAAACAAAAAAAAAAAAAAATACTACAGACTGGCAGATTGGGAATTCTAGGTGTCACTAAGGCAGTCCATGTATCAGACTTCCTTCCTTCCGCAGGTTCAGTTTAACAGGGAAGAAAACGGTCCATAAGGCCATCAACCTCTTATATAACATCACTCCTAAATTGGAGGGGGGCGGGTGAAACACAGCACACCTACCAGGTCCACAGAACTAATGCAAACGTCTGAGACTCCTCAAGACCTGGCCCTCAGTCTGATTTTTAGATGTTCCTCACAACCAGGATCAAACACACTGGAAAACTAGAACAGTTGCTAAAGATAATTCTAGTTCACTTTAACCCTCTGGGCTTTACCTGAAAATAGGAGAAATAACAATATTTGAAGGCAGAGAGCACTGAAGCATATGCCCCACATCCTTGACCTTCCAACTCCAATCACAAAGAACATATGGGGGGGGGGGAAGCATATCACAAAATAGTCTGGACCTCACAGCTCATAAAGACTAATGAGGTCCTTAAGGCAAACACCACACAACTTCAGTTGTACTTGAAACTTGGGACTCTCCAGCATCCACCAATTTCTATAGGCTACACCAGCAAGAAATCCAACCCCTGTTCCCTCCGGGCTTAGTAACATCAGAATGCATTTCATCCACAGCTGACTGGACAACAGTGAGGGGAAGAAAAACCCAGGATTACATTCACTTTTTAAAAATATTTTATATATTTGACACCGAGACAGAGACAGACACATGGGCACGTCAGGGCCTCTTGCCACTACAAACGAACCTTAGATGCATGTGCCCACCACTTTGTGCACCTGGCTTTACATGGGTACTGGGGAATCGAACCTGGGCCAGCAGGCTTTGCAAGCAAGTGCTTATAACTACTGAGCCACTTCCTCAGCCTCAGAGTCACCTTTAAATGGTGTGACCTAACGGTACATCAAAATAGCCTCTGCACAAAGGGATGACACATGCTCCTACTTATAAGTAACAGGTACCAGCACCACTACTTGGCACTTCTGTGGCTAGAGTTAAGAGCGAATTAATGACCCTGTGCCTTGATTTTGGGCTTCTTGTAGGTGGGAACCACCCTAGAAAGCCGTTGCAGACACTAAATGATAAGACTTGGTGAAGTTCCTGATTCAGTCTCTAAATGTTACCTGTTGGCATTAAAAGCTTTTCTCACATATTCGAGTTTCCTCTCAATTCGCGATCACCCTCGAGGCTAGCTGGTTTCCTCCTTGATCCCATTTCACCGAGGAGCAAACTGAGGTTCGACCGCGAAGGTTGGGGGGGAACGGGGGCTTGGGTAAGGCGCGAGATACGACCTCAGCTAGAAGGTTCGTCAATCCTCCTCCTCGTCGCCTACGGTGTGAACGGGGGACCAGAACCGGCAAAGGTGGAGGGAGATCGAGGCGCTCGGATCCGTGCGGACGGAGAGCCAAGTCCACTTTTGCGCGCCCGAGGGAACCCAAAGCTCTAGTGTGGACTGAAAAGCTGGAAGAGAAGCCCCGGGGCTCGGGCCGACGTTCAGAGCCAGGCCCCGGCCCCGGTCCCAGGCCTGCGGAGCGCGGCTTCGGCTCCCCGGGCCCCCTCCTCTCCCCTCGCCGGCCGGGGCGGGGCGCGAGCACAAAAGACTCCAACTTGCAAGCGGGCGCGGGCGCGGGTCCACCCCCAACTCCCGGGCGGGCGGCGGACGCCACGGCGGCGACCGGGAGAGCGCGCGGGAGGCCGGGGAGGGGGGAAGGGACGAGCGAGCGAGCGAGGGAGGGAGCCTGGAGTTATTCCCGTTCCCAGGACTCCCCGGGATGGCGGAAAAAAAAAAAGAGAGTTTCTAAAAATAGGCAGCAGCAGCCCACCCGAAGAGGTGGGGAAGAAGGAAGCCCCGCGAACACCCCCACCCCGCGCTCGGAAGGAGACGCCCGCGGCCCCCACTCACCCGCGCCGAGGTCTCCAGGCGGTGCGGCCGCACCGGGGGTCGGGACGGACGGACGGACGGACGGGAGGGAAGGAGCCCGCCCGGGCACGCGCGCCGAGCGAGACAGCCGCCGCCGCCGCTACCGCCCCCTCGGCGTCCCCCGACTCCGCGCCCCGCCGCACTGACAGAGGCTCGGAACCCCGCAGCCGCCGAGTCCTTCCCTCGGCCCGCACCACTCCGACGCGCGCCGAGAGGGGTGCGCCCGGCAGCGGCTTCCTCGGCTCGGCCCTGCCCGCCGCTCTGGCCCCGGCCTCAGCCCGTCCCTTCCGCAAACCTCCGTATCACCCCTCGGGAGGATTCGGCGGGCCCGAGAGTCCAGCCCGCAGCCCCGCCCGGACCCAGCCCCGGGCTCTCCAGGCGCGTGGGCTTCTCCCCAACCCCGGAGCCTGGCTGTGGAAAGGTCCAGAGCTTCGGCGCCCAGAGGAGGAGGGCGAGGGGCGGAGCCTGCAGGGGAGGCGGGGCGGACGGGCGTGAGTAGCGGGACCAGGGCGGGGCCTAGCAGGGAGGAGGGACGGGCGGTGTGAGGGGCGGGGCCTGACTGGAGGAGCGGAGTGAGGGGCGGGGCCTGACTGGAGGAGCGGCGTGAGGGGCGGGGCCTGACTGGAGGAGCGGAGTGAGGGGCGGGGCCTAGAGGAGAGGCGAGACGGGATAGAGGAGAGACGTGAGGGGTGAGGCCTGACTGGAAAAGAGGAGAGACGGTACTGGAGGAGAGGAACGAGGGGCGTGGCCTGTGCGGGTGAGGGGCGGGGCCTGGGGAAAAGAGCGGGTGAGAGGCGGGGCCTGGAGGAGAGAAGGACCGGGACTGGAGAAGAGGAATGAGGGGTGGGGCTTGTGGGGGAGGGGCGGATGATGTGGGGGCGGAGCACGTAGGGAAGGGCGGGGCCCGGGGTGGGGGAGGGCGGTGTTGGGGCGGGTCCTGTAGAGGAGAGGCGGACGATGTGAGGGCGGGGCCAGGAGAGGAGGGGCTGACAGTAGGGGAGGCGGTCCCGAAGGGGAGGGGTGGATGGTTGGGAGGGCGGGTCCGGAGAGGAGGGGCCTGACGCTGAGGGCGTGGCCTGAGGGGATGGGCGGGTGGTGGAGGCGGGGCCTGGAGAGGAGGGGAGGAGCTGAGGGAGAGAAGCGAGGGGCGCACACCGAGCGCAGAGCAGAGCTGAAGGCGGTGAGAGGCTGACGATGCCCAGTGGAGAAGCTTGCAAGGAAGGCGTGGTTGACAGCGGAGGATGATGGGCAGCCAGGGCAGCGCTGGGCGAGGAGGAGGTGCTGTGGGCGGAGCCAAGGGGAGAGCGTGCCCGGAGGAGGAGCGAGCGAGTGGGTGGTGCCTGAAGTTGAGCCCCGCCTACCCGGAGCTGGCTGCGCGGGCGGGCGGGCTCCTGAAGAGACCAGGCTGGAGAAACGCTGGGCGTTTGGCTGTCCAGGAACCAGATCCTGGTTCACTACATGACTATTGCTACTGGCTGCCTAGGCTGGGACTGGGCGTAGACACCGGTGTGGGTGGTCTGATGGGAAGATGCCACTCATTTTTTTTTCAAGCTTATAGTCAATTACTTTTGCCCTACTGCCAGGAGATGGTTTATTATTTAATCAGCGTTGGTGGTTCGCCCTCTTAAACCATTTCCCTTGATAGGAGCTCACACTTGAAATAAGTAATGTTTCAGTCTCCAGGATTTCCTATCCTCATCCCCACTCCGGTCTCTCCAAGAAAGCCAGAGGGGTCTTCTGAGAGCACACAGGAGGACCATTGTCAGCTACAGACCTCCCTGAACGCTGGGAGACTGTCTCTCTTCCGACCTGTTCATGAATTTTTTTTTTTTTAAGGTAGGGTCTCACTGTAGCTCAGGCTGACCTGGAATTCACTATGTAGTCTCAGGGTGGCCTCGAACTCATGGCGATCCTCCTACTCCTGCCTCCCAAGTGCTGGAATTAAAGGTGTGTGCCACCACGCCCAGCATATAAATTTTTTTTTCAAACAAAGTCTTAGGACCAGGCGTTGTGTCAAATGCCTTTAAATCCCAGCACAGAGGTATGATTGCTGTGAGTTCGAGGCCAGCCTGAAACTACATAGTGAATGCCAGGTCAGCTTGGGCTAGAGTGAGACCCTACCTCAGAAAAAAAAAAAAAGGCCTAACTTTGCAGTTGAGGCTGGCCTCAAACTCGCTATCCTTCTGCCTCCATCTACTGTGTACTGGTCATGATTCTCTTTTTCACATGGCTTCCCCTAGAACCTGCCTAAGAGTTGGGATTTCTGAGAACAGAGCGGTTTGAATTGGGAATCTTGATTTTGTCTGACCAACAGTAATATGAGTCCTCTGTTGTCTGGCCTCCATACTCCTCTTCAAGAGAAAGAAATCAAATTACCAAGATGACAAGCCTGGAGAGCAAGGCCTGGAACATTCTTCCCTTAAGTGTCTACCTAAATATCACCTCAGAAAGGTCTTCCCTGTATATCGATATCCACCTAAAGATATTCCATTTGGCCTCTTTGTGTGATTTAGTCTGTCTCTCCCTTTAGAATGTAATTTCCAGGAGAGCAGTTTTTTGTTTGTTTGTTTGCTTGCTTTTTTTGAGGTAGGGTCTCACTCTAAATTAAAGGCATGTTCTGTACTGGAGAAATGGTTCAATAGCTAAGGCGCTTGCCTGCAAAGCCTAATGACCTGGGTTCAATTCCCCAGTTCCCACGTAAAGCCAGCTGCACAAAGTGGTGCATGCGTCTACAATTCATTTTTAGTGGCTGCCGCCCATTCCCCGCCTCCTCACTCTCTCTCCTTGCAAAGTAAATAACAAAAGGCATGTGCCACCACACCAGGCTGGTGTTTAGTTTTTTTGAGGTAGAGTCTCATTCTTGCCCGAGCTGACCTGGAACTCTCTCTGTAGCCCCAGGCTGGCCTTGACCTCCCCACGATCCTACTGCAGCCTTCCTAGTGCTGGGGACTAAAGACATGCACCACCAGGCTTGGCTACAAACCTCTTAAGTTCACCACGGAATTCCAGGTGTTAGAGACACAGTTTGAGAATTACCGTTCTTTTTTAAGGTATCCTTTACTAAGGAAACTGAGGCTCAGAAAGATACAGAGGTTTGCTTAAGTTTCCATAGGAAGCCAAATAGGCAGGATCCCAACCTCCTAAACTAGTAATAATTCACTGTGATCTTTCAGGCTCCCTGTCTGAGGATGTACCCTCTGGGAACAACCCTCCTAGCATTGCTCTAAAGCCCCAGGGTATTAGTCAGGTTGCTGCATTACAAAGAAAGAAAATGAGGTCAGGCTAAGCAGAAGCAGAGAAGGAATCCATCAGGAGGGCATGGGGAGCTCCCAGAACTGATATGAGAGCTGGAGAACCAGACTCCCGAAGTCTGAGGTGATGCCAGCAGAGACTTCATGTCGCCAGGACTATTTCTCCCATTGTCCCTCCTCTGCACGTGAGCTTTTTCTCCTCAGTCTGGACCTTGGCTGTGGCAGTTCCTACCAGGTGCATCTCTCAGCTGCCCCACTAGAAAATGAGGCTTTCTGCTTCTGGTCCTAAGGACCAAATCTCAGGGAAGGGTCTGACATGAATAGGTGCCCATGCCTGGACCAGTGTGACTGAGCTAGTTTGAGCCAAGTGCAACTCTAACCAATTATTGTAAGCAGGTCATTTAAAGAGATTTTTGCAGCCCTATAATCAGAGAAGGGGAAGGAGCATTTCTGATAAGATGAAGTTCATGGTTCTGGGCAGATTAAATAATAGATTTTTTTTTTTTTACTCCACCTGCCCAAGTTAGTCTGTCACCAATGCATTACTCACTGCTTGGCTCTTGTCTTTCCTCCTCAGAAGTCTCCAATGTCTTTCCATTGCCATGCCAACAGCATGAATCAAAACTTCAAATGCCTACAGGGGCCAGAAAGCAGGTTAGGAGCAAGATAATAGGGAGTGGAGGTCACTGCAGTGAAGTGGAGATGCATGCCACATAGATAAAGGACAGTCCCCAGCTGTTGCTAGACACAGGCATGAGATACAGGATTTTTCAGGAGAACACCTAAATTTAGATTTTCACATAAAATCTGCCAGTTTTTAAATATTGACTCAATTTTTTTGTTTGTTTGTTTGTTTTTCAAGGTAGGGTCTCGCTGTAATCCAGGCTGACCTGGAATTCACTACATAGTCTCAGGTGGCGTCAAACTCATGGCAATCCTCCTACCTCTGCCTCCCAAGGGCTGGGATTAAAGGCATGCACCACCATGCCCAACTTGACTCAAGTTTTTATAAATATTTTATTTATTTGAGACAGAGAGAGAGAGAGGAAGAGGCAGATAGAGAGAAGAGAGAATGGGCGTGCCAGGGCCTGTAGCCATGGCAAACAAACTCCAGACACATGTTCCCCCTTGTGCATCTGGCTTACATGGGTCCTAGGGAATTGAACCAGGATCCTTAAGCTTCACAGGCAAACACTTTAACTGCTAAGCCATTTCCCCAGCCCAATATTGGCTCAACTTTATAAAATAATCCTGTTCAATCCAAATAAATTATGCCTGCAGGCCAATTATTGTAGGCTGCAGGTCTGAAAATTGGCGTTCTCTTGCCTTTTTGTTAAAATCTGTAAGTAGATAACTTTGAGGTTTGTGTTTGTTATCTGCTGCTGAAAAACCACCTCAAAATTTAGTGGATTAGGGCTGGAGAGATGGCTTAGCAGTTAAGGTGCTTGCCTGTGAAGCCTAAGGACCCAGGTTCAGTTCCCTAGTACCCACGTAAGCCAGAGGCACAGGGTGGCTGGAGGCTCTGGCATGCCCATTCTCTATCTGCCTCTTTATCTCTCTCACTCTCAAATAAATAAATAAAATTTTTTTTAATTAGTGAATTGGGCTGGAGAGATGGCTTAGCAGTTAAGGTGCTTGCCTGCTGTGCCTAACGACCTGAGTTTAATTCCCCAGGGCCCACATAAAGCCAGATGCACAATGCAGCGCATGCATCTGGAGTTTATATGCAGTGGCTAGAAACCTGGCACACCCATTCTCTTTCTCTCTCTGTGTCTCTCTCTCTCTTGCTCCTCTCTCCCTCTCTCTCCTTACAAATAAATAAATAAGATATATATTTTTTAATTTAGTGAACTGATTAGGTGGTTCTTCTGTCCCATGTAGTGTTGGCTGGGAAAACCTTCCTCTTCTACTTCCATTTGTTCTGATATTTTTTTTTATTTTTTTAAATATTTTATTTATTTAGCTGGGCATGGTGACACATACCTTTAATCCCAGCACTCGGGAGGCAGAGGTAGGATTGCCGTGAGTTGGAGGCCACCCTGAGACTACACAGTGAATTCCAGGTCAGCCTAGACTAGAGTGAAACCCTACCTAGAAAAGCAAACATATATGTATGTATGTATGTATGTATGTATGTATATACATATATATACATATATATATATACATATACATATATATATATATATATATATACATATATATACATAATTTGAGAAAGAGAGGCAGATAAAGAGAGAGAATGGGATGCGTCAGGACCTCCAGCCACTGCAAATGATCTCCAGATGCATGTGCCACCATGTGCATCTGGCATACGTGGGTACTGGAGAATCAATCGAACCTGGGTCCTTAGGCTTCACAGACAAGTGTCTTAACCACTAAGCCATCTCTCCAGCCCATGTTCGGATATTTTTAAAGTTCACTGATATCTCCTCCAGGAAGCCCACCTCATTTCCCTGCCACACACGTGCCACTGGCTAAGCCAAAATGAAATGATGTATCCTCCAAACTTGGTTGCCCTTTGTAACTACTACAACACACATCTGGCTCACCAAGGACCAAGTCCTGCCTTGAACCTCCCTGTATCCTTCCAGCAGTTACACAGGAAGTTCCCATAAATGCTGTCAGATTGGGTTAAACTGAACTTGAACTCCAAATACCCTGGAATATGTAATCCAATTTTCTCATTTTATAGAAATATGAGATCCACAGAAGGGAATTCATAAACAACACACTAAAAGCTGCTATCAAAAAAGAGGCAGGACAGGGCAAGACTCCTCCCATCTTGACTGCCTGTTACAACGCAGGTCAGTCTATGTTTTATGTGGGTTTTTTTTTTGTTGTTGTTGTTGTTGCTGTTGTTTTTTGGATTTTCAAGGTAGGGTCTCACTCTAGCCCAGGCTGACCTGGAATTCACTATGTAGTCTCAGGGTGGCCTCGACCTCCTACCTCTGCTTCCCAAGTGCTGGGATTAAAGGTGTGCACCACCACAACCAGCAGGTTAGTCTATGTTTAATCCTTGTCACTGTGGTTGTCTAGGACGTGCATAGAGACATGTCTCATTGGAGATGCATCCATTAACATGTCTTCACCAGGAGCTTGGCCATCCCTTTAAGCATTCCATAATGGATGATGTGGGAGCCAGAAATCCAATGAACAAACCCCTCTGTTGACCAACCCTGCTACTTTTAGGGACAATCGCCTCCTGCTCTGTGGGCCTTAATTTTGTCCTCTAGAAAGCGGGCATAAATTACGTTTACTTGGAAGGTTATTTCAAAGACTAAACTGGAAGCAGCGTAACAGAAGGTGCCCAGTAAATAGCTCTTGTAATGATTGCTAATGATGAAGATGAGTAAGCAAGAACTCTGATTTATTAAAAGAGAATCCTTCCTGAGGCTCATCTCTTGGACAACATAAATCCTTATCTCCCTGAATAAATCCTTCTTCGGGAAAGAAGGAAGAGATGAAGGAAGAAAGAAGACAGGGAGTAATGGTTGGCAGGTTGTAGCTGTTTCTTTTCTCTCCCAGCTAGCTTACTCCATCCCAAACACCCCACAACCATGCTTAGCTCAGGCATGAGAACAATAGCTTTGAGGCATCTTGGCTCAGAGAGAAGAAAGTACTTGTGGCAGAATCAGGGAACCCAGCTCAATAGACAACAGGCTTGCAGAATGCAGTCCTCACCCCTGTGACTGGCAGCTGGGGACTCAGAGATCTTTAGGTCAAGCAGGATGTGTGTCTCTCATTTCTTTTTGTTTGGTTTGTTTTTTTTAATATTTTATTTTTATTTATTAAAGAGAGAGGGAAAGAAAGAGAGAGAGAGAGAAAGAATGGGCAAACCAGGGCCTCTAGCCACTGCAAATGAATTCCAGATGCATGTGCCACCATGCGCATCTGGCTTACATAGGATCTGGAGAATTGAACTTGGGTCCTTAGGCTTTGCTGGCAAGCACCTTAACCACTAAGCCAGCTCTCCAGCTGAGGGTTTTTGTTGTTGTTGTTGTTGTTTTTAGTTAGGGTTTCTCTCTAGCCCAAGCTGGCCTCAAACTCACAGTGTTCCTTCTACCTCAGCCTCCCAGGCACTGAGATCTCATTTCTCACTGCTGGGTCCTCAGAGCCCTTGCTCTGCTCTGTGCCTTGCCACCAGTGTCCACATTCATTTTACATCAAACAGAAGGCAGGCAGGCATCTTTAAAGTAAAGCCTTCATTAGGAAGAGAGCAAATCATTCCACATCTTCCCTCCCAATGCCTCCCTCGCCAGGGTCTTTGCGCCTCCTAGCAAGAGCGGCGGCACCTCCCACATCCCAGTGACCTTCCCCACCCCCGAGTTCATCCACCAGCGGCAGCACCCAGATCAGATGCAGCGGCGTTAATTGAAATTGACATTAAGGGCTCCCTTGCTCAAGCAGAAGCACATTAGAAGAAATGTAAACGAGAAAGGCATTGCATCAGTGACATTTGTTTTAATGAGAAAAACCATTTCTGAAGCATCTTATTCAAAAAGGACTGAGTGTCCAGGAAATGATGGCTGCACGGGGCCTTCCAGCCCCAGCCCACTGTTCAGAAGAAGCACATATACTTCCAGAGACTTTCCAGTCAAGTTGGCTTTGGCCCTGGTGCATTCAGCAGGAGTCAGTCATCATAGTCTCCATTTACTTCTCCATTTTTTGTTGTTGTTGTTGGTTTGGTTTTTGTTTGTTTGTTTGTTTGTTGAGGTAGGGTTTCGCTGTAGCTCAGGCTGACCTGGAATCCATTATGGAGTCTCAGGGTGGCCTCGAACTCATGGCGATCCTCCTACCTCTGCCTCCCAAGTGCTGGGAGTAAAGGCGTGCGCCACCATGCCTGGCTACTTTTCCGTATTTTTTCAAACTTATATATTTATTTGAGAGGAGAGAGAGAGAGAGAGAGGCAGATAGAGAGAATGGGTGTGCCAGGGCCTGCAGCTGCTGCAAACAAACTCCAAATGCATGTACCACCTTGTACCTGTGGCTTACATGGGTCCTGGGAAATGGCACCTGGGTCCTTTGGTTTTGCAGGCAAGTGCCTGAACCACTAAGCCACCTCTCCAGCCCCTCTGTATTGTTATTATTATTTTAAAATAAGATTTATTTATTTATTTATTTATTTATTTGCAAGCAGAGAGAGAGATAGACAGAGAATGGGCATGCCAGGGCCTCCAGCCACTGCAAATGAACTCCAGATGCATGTGCCCCCTTGTGCATCTGGCTTACTTAGGTCCTGGGGAATCGAACCATCTCTCCAGCCACCCCCCTCTGTACTTTTTTAACTATTTGTGACCAGATGTTGGTCCCAGATGTTTTTATTTACTATATCTCAGCAATTCTTGGCCATGTGGACTGAGAACTCGTTGTTGTTGTTTAATTTTATTTTCTTTTTTCTTTTCTTTTTTTAAATTTATTTATTTGAGAGAGAGAGGCAGAGAGAGGGAGAGAGAGAATGGTGTGCCAGGGCCTACAGTGACTGCAAAATTCCAGATGCATGTGCCCCTTGTGTATCTGGCTTACGTGGGTCTTAGGGAATTGAACCGGGATCCTTTGGCTTTGCAGGCAGATGCCTTAACTGCTAAACCATCTCTCCAGCCCTAATTTTTTTTTTGTTAAATTTAAATAGTTTATTTATTTTTTATTCATTTGAGAGAGGGAGAAAGAGGCAGACAGCGAAAGAGAGAATGGGTGCACCAGGGCCTCCAACCACTGCAAATGAACTCCAGATGCATGTGCCACATTGTGCATCTGGCTTACATGGGTCCTGGGGAGTTGAACTGCGGTCTTTTGGCTTTGCAGGCAAATATCTTAACCACTAAGCAATCTCTCCAGCCCTTTTTTTTTTTTTTTTTTTTTTTTGAGGTAGGGTCTCGCTGTAGCCCAGGCTGACCTAGAATTCACTATGTAGTCTCAGGCTGACCCCTAACTCACAACAATCCTCCAACCACTGGTTTCCAAGTGCTGGGATTAAAGGTGTGTGGCACCACACCCAGCAAGAACTCAGTTATGGAGCCAGTCAGGAGACCTTGAATGCATCTGACTCAGGCCTGGCCAATTAGAATGTTCTTTTTCAATTGTGTGTGTGTGTGTACATATGTGTGTATATGTATGGTATGTGTATGTATAGCTGTGCATGTGTCATGGTACATGTATGGAGGTCTGAATACAACCTCAGGGTGTCTGTTGTCTCCCTCTCCACCCTGCTTGGGGCAGGGTCTTGCTTGTTATTTTGTTTTTGTTGCTTTACTTCCGGTGTGCCAGTTTAGCTGGTCTGCAAGTTCCTGGATTCTCCTGGCTCTGCCTCCCATTGTCTAGGCATGTTGGGATCGCATGCATTCACCACTTTTCTTTTTCCTCTTGCTTTTAATATTTTTTATTTATTTATTTGAGAGAAAGAGGAGGATGAGAGAGAGAATAGGCGCACCAGGACCTCTAGCCACTGCAAATGAACTCCAGATGCATGCGCCACCTTGTGCTGTCTGGCTGTCGTGGGTACTGGGGAATTGAACCTGGATCCTTAGGGCTTTGCAGGCAAGTGCCTTAACCTCTAAGCCATCACTCCAGCTCTGCCTCTTGCTTTTATCTGGATGCTGGGGAGTTGAACTCAGGCCAGGATGTGCCCTTGTAACCACTGAGGCATCTTCCCAGCCCCACAGTCAGAATAGTGAATTCCAGGTCAGCCTGGACCAGAGTGAGACCCTACGTCGAAAAAACAGAAAAAAAAAAATCCCCATCTACTGTGTCTGGTTGGATGCTCATCCCAGCAATGTGGAGCTGACTACAACACCTCCCGTGTGGACTTGGGGCTGGACCAAAGACACATCAGCAAGCATAATGCAGGAAGAAGCATGGTAAATGCCTGCGCGCAGAAGCCTGTCCTGCTAGAAGGGTCCTTCTTGGAACCCTGAACAACTGTGTCAAGTCTAGCTACTTACTGGAGAGACCACGTGGACAGGGCTGGAGAGATGGCTCAGTGCTCAAGGCACTTGACTGCAAGGCCTGACGACCCAGGCTCGATTCCCCAGTAACCATGTAAAGCCAGATGCAAAAGGTGACACATTCATCTGGAGTTGATTTGCTAGAGGCCCTGGCATGTCCATTCATTCTCTCTCTCTCTCTCCCCTTGTAAATAATAAATTAAATTATTAAATTAAATTTTTTTAAAAAAAACCTTGGAGAACAAAAAAATGACTTGATGAACACAGCAAAGAAGAAATAACAACCTAGATTCTTTCAGGCTTCTTATAACATGGGAGAAATAAAGCTGCCCACGTTTGTGCTGCTGTTACTTTTGGATTTGGCTTCTTACTGTCAAGCACCTTTCTGACTCACTTGGTACAATATCTGGTTCATTACAGTGCTCAGTAAATATTAGCTGTTTTTGCTTGGCCTGTGTTACCTTTCATAATCACAACCACCTATGCTACACATATTATTGCCGTGAGTTTAGAAGGGAGGAATGTCAGATTACTTCCCAGGGTGGGTTGTAAAGTTTCCGTGAGATAGTTGCTGTAATAACAACAATCATTTATTCAGAGCTGAGGCAGTTCTAAATGCTTCCTGTATGTTAACTTGCTGAGTCCTCACAGCAACCCATGAGGAAAATGCTTTATGTATGATTCCCACTTCGAGGAGGAAAGTGAAAGCCAGAGAGGTTGAGTTGCCCAGTGTCATGCAATAACTGACAAGCAGCAGAACCCGAACTCCAACTCAGCAGTCTAAGGATAGCATGAGGTTGTGTGTGCGCGTGCATGCACACGCATGCAGGTATGTATTTCAATTATGAAGAAGGGACTACATTTGGGCATGGTGGTACATAACTGTAATCCCAGTATATAGAAGGCTGAAGCAGGAGGATAATGAGTTTGAGGTCAGCTTGAGTTTCATAGTGAATTCAAATCCAGCTTAGGCTATACATAAGTTCAAAGAAGCCTGGGAAACATAGTAAGACCTTGTCTCAAAATGTGGATGTATGTGTATTGTGGGGAGCCCCCGGAGGGTCCCCAAGCGGGATTGTCTACCAGACCCGAAGACACTCACACGGAGGGCTCTCAATGCAAGACGCAAGAGGTTTATTGAAGCCGGTGCACCGGGGCTCGACACGAAGTCCTCACGCAGGAGGGGTGAAGAGCCTCGAGCAGCCGGGAGGTAGGGGTTTTAAAGGAAAAGATCGTAAAACATGCGGAAATATCTCAAACACGTTTCAGCTCAGGGATTCTTCAGATGTCGTCAGGGTGTCGCCTCGGCTCAGGGATCGTGACCTCAGGCAGGGAGCTAGGGCCCCTGCGGTTAGGCATTGTTCAATTGTCTCTGAGCGGAGGTTTTCCAGAAATTGGGTAAGGGGGTTACGGTTGAACAAACAGGGGTTGGGCAAACAAGCACAGGTGGGCAAACGAGCACAGATCTCTAGGGCAAAGGTCAGCATTTCAGTTAACTAGTTCCTTATCTGGGCCCAGGCGGCTAGTTGCAGAAAGTCACGTACTGCAGAAAGTCACGTATAACATGCTTTTCCTTCATAAAATGGTTGTCCTTATGTCTAGGTAAAGCAAGCAATTGTACAGAAGCCAAAGAAGCAGGTTAGTTGTATTTATTGGTAATCTTTCAGTATGAGAGAGAGAGAGAGAAAGAGAGAGAGAGACAAGGACAGAGAAACAGGCTCAAAGAGGTTAAATGACTTCTTTAATAGTTTATTTTTATTTATTTATTTATGTGACAGAGGGAGAGAGAGAATGGACGTGCCAGGGCCTCCGGCCACTGCAAATGAACTCCAGGTGCGTGTGCCCCCTTGTGCATCTGGCTAACATGGGTCCTGGGGAATCAAACCTGGGTCCTTTGGCTTTTTGCCTTTTGCAGGCAAACGCCTTTATCACTTAGCCATCCCTCCAGCCCTAAATGACTTCTTTAAAGCCACACAGTCAGGGAGAAGTGGTGTGAGGATTTGAACACAGGTCTGGCTGGCTCCAGATCCTCATCCCCAGGGGATCCTTATGGGTGAAGAGCTGTGCACACCGTTGAAGAGTCACATTGTGTTTGTGCTTATTAGGAGAGGCTATGCAAAGAGAAAATCCAAAGACCATACTCAGTACTGCCCCATCCAGATCAAGAATCCAAAACTCAGAGAGGGAAAGTGACTTGCCCAAGGTCACCCAACTAGAATAAGGCACTGCTGCCACTGGAATTCAGTGCTACCCCCTGTGGAAACCTACGTACAGGGGGCAGAGGCACACTGGTCCTCTGTGACCTTAAGGAGTCTTAGAGACAGACAAGCAGCAGCAATAGTGACAGGTAGCCAAGGCTTTTTTTTTTTTTTTTTTTCCTTTTCAGACAGGGTCTCACTATGTAGATCAAGCTGGCCTTAACTCAAGGCAATCGTGGGGGGAGGGGGTGAGGGCCTGAGGATTAAATTCAAGGTCTTACACATGCTAAGCAGGCACCACCCTGCCACTGAGTTATCCCACCTTCCCTTTTGGAATCAAGAGCCCTTCTGTGTCTCCTACCCTTTCTTCTAGTCATGTTGGTGCCTGGGTGTCAGCCAGTCCCCCTGTGGAGCCTTATGCCATCCCTTAGAAATGTTACCTGGAATAGCAAGAATATGTGGACCTCCTATGTGAATCACCCTCCGTCCCCGCCACTGGCTCAGTGGTGGAGTGGAGAGAACCCGGGGTACACAGTTTAGAGCACGCTTAGTGACTGCCAGCATTCCAGAGGTGACAACCGCAGCTAGGACCCTGCTGAGGCTGCTCCTGGCCACAGACGCAGAATTCATGTGACAGGTGACCTTCCTGTCCTTCCCTCCTAGATAGGTTAATTCTAAGGAGTATTTCTGTCTATCTCCCAGAACTCCCCGGTGGAATTAAGCCCAGTTGCTTGCAGTGGAAAATCACTTAGGCACACACACAATTTATTGGCAGCCTTTTCTTCCTGTTTCACTCCCCACTAAACTGGCTTCTTGGAATCATCTCCCAAATAAATGATTTGTTCTTGGCCGGGCATCGTGGTGCACGCCCTTAATCCCAGCACTCGGGAGGTAGATGTAGAAGGATCACCATGAGTTCAAGGCCAACCTGGGACTACAGAGTGAGTACCAGGTCAGCCTGGGCTAGAGTGAGACCCTACCTCAAAAACAAACAGAAGCTGGGCCTGATGGAACATTCTTTTAATCCCAGCACTTGGGAGGCAGAGGTAGGAGGATCATAGTGAGTTCAAGTCCACCCTAAGACCCTAAGACTACAGAGTGAACTCCAAGGTCAGCCTAGGTTAGAGTAAGACCCTACCTTAAAATGTACCAGAGTCTCTTGTTGCTGCAAATGAATGCCTGTCTGGCTTTATGTGGGTGGCTGGGAATTAAACCCAGGACAGCAGGCTTTGCAAGCAAGCACCTTTAACCACTGAGCAATATTCATAGTCTCTGATCTTTTTAAATTTTATTTTCTATTTATTTATTTGAGAGAGAGAGAAAGAGAGAGGCAGATTTTATATATATATATATATACAGAGAGAAAGAGAGAGAGAGAGAGAGAGGGAGAGAATGGGTGTGCCAGGACTGCTAGGCACTGCAAATGAACTGTAGATGCATGTGCTACCATGTGCATCTGGCTTATGTGGGTCCTGGGAAATTGAACTTGGGTCCTTTGGCTTTGCAAGCAAGTGCCTTAACTGCTAAGACATATCTCCAACCCTAATCTTTTTTTAATTTTTTTTAAGAGAGATTATCCTATGTTGCCCAGATTGGTCTCAAATTTAGCTAAAAGCTGCTTTAGTCTCCCAACTAGCCAATATTGTTTTCAAGTCACTTAATTAATTTATTTATTTATTTATTTATGTTTCAAGGTAGGGTCTCACTCTAGCCCAGGCTGACCTGGAATTCACTATGTAGTCTCAGGCTGGCCTTGAACTCACAGCAATCTTCCTACTTCTGCCTCCTGAGTGCTGGGATCAAAGGCATGGGCCACCATGCCCAGCTTTTATTTATTTATTATATTATTAATTTTTAAGACAGAGAGAAAGGGAGAGAAATAGAGAATGGGCATGCCAGAGCCTCTAGCCATTGCAAATGAACTCCAGACACATGCGCCACCTTGTGAATCTGGCTTATGTGGGACCTGGAGAATTGAACCTGAGTCCCTAGACTTCACAGCCAAGCACCTTAACTGTTAAGCCATCTCTCCAGCCCTAACCAATCTTTTTTTTTTTTAAATATTTTTTATTTTTATTTATTTGAGAATGAGAAAAAGAGTAAGAGAGAGAGTGGGTATGCCAGGGCTTCTAGCCACTGCAAATGAACTCCAGACACATGTGCCGCCTTGTGCAACTGGCTTACATGGGACCTGGAGAATTGAACCTGGGTCCTTAGGCTTCGCATGCAAGCGCCTTAACTGTTAAGCCATCTCTCCAGCCCTAGCCAATCTTTTGACAGAAGGCCAATCTTCAGGAGGTTCCGCATAGCTCACTAAAGCTTCTGGGTGAGTGGAGATAAGTCAGTGGGGGTGGGGACTTGAACAAGAAGTCCGGAGATGACAGTAGGGAGATGACCAGTGGCATGGCAGAGCCAGGGTACTGGAATCAGAACTCGGGGCTGGTGTGCGCCAACCCTTACATCAAGGTCAGGATGCCCCATGCAGAGTCACCATCACAGTGAAGCTGGCCAGGACAGAACCCACTTGGGATGCAAAGGGCAACGGATGCCCATGTAGTGCCTCACAGAGCTAGGCAGCTGTCTTCACACCTGAGGCCAGCTCCCCTGGTGGCACTGAATCTGCTCTACCCACTGACCTACACGAGACAAATCGGAAGGACCACCAAAGACCACTGAGAGGTAGCTGCCTCCTTGAACGGTATGTTATTTATAGTAAAGTGACAACATGCCAGGGTAGAGGGGACTTCCAGATCACAACCCCCACCTCCCCACCCCTGCCAACCCAGTGAACAGATGGATCACCTAAGGTGCAGATGGGGTGGGGGGGAAGGGTGTGCCAAGCCCCTCATAGTTCTCATAGGGAGCACCGGAGTTCATGCACTTTTGAATGGTTCAAGGTTTCCCGTGATCCCCTCAGGGCCATGCCAGTGCTCCCTGCCTGGAAATGATGGATCCAGGCCATGGGCATGGGACTCGAGCCAGGCCAGCTAATGACAGTTCCTGCGGGTTTTTACATCAAGCTAAGAGGGAAGTGTTCTCTATCCTGCAGCAGTTTCTAGAGCCAGAAGGCTGCAACTCTGGACTTGCCACAGTGTGCTCCTCTCCCCGTGGAGAAAGTCCATCTGCTGGGTAAGAACGGCTCCAAGAAGCAGAGAGAAGGGCCTAGAGAGAATTCGGATTTCTCCCAGCCTGGCACTATATACAGAGTGAGTTCCATCCAGGTCAGCCCGGGCTGGTGTAAGACCTTATGTCGAAAAACCAAAATAAACAAATGAGAATTTGGATTTCTGAGTCTAGGTATCCCTGGAATTGGTTGTCCCTGCACTGTCCACAGATTGGTTATTTAAACTGATCAATCCTTTTTGTAGCTCAAACTAATAGAGATTGGGTTTCTATCATTTTTAACAAAGAACTCTTGACCAATACAGATATCCCCAGCAATGGAAGAGAACAAGCCTCCAGGGGACCTCTGGAAGCAACAGATGTCCACCAGGAGTGGGACCAGTGAGGAGGAAGCTGCATCATTATGGCTGCAAAGAAAAAAAAATTTGTTTTAGAAAAAATATTAGCATAAAACAATGTTCTGAGTCAAGGTGCTATATTGTAATAATCCTCTTTCTTAAGCCTATCCTCTAAGTTTGTTCTCCTCAGCTACATAAAGCAGTAAAGAAAAGAGATGTTTAAGCCACACATGGTGGTGCATGCCTTTAATCCCAGCACTTGGGAGGCAGAGGTAGGAGGATCGCTGTGAGTTTGAGGCCACCCTGAGATGACATAGTGAATTCCAGGTCAGCCTGAGCTAGAGTGAGACCCTACCTAAAAAAAAAAAAAAAAAAAAAAAAAACACCAATAAATAAATAAGAAGAAGAAAGGAAGGAAGGAACAAAAGTTTTAGCTATTATTCTGCCTTCTTATTTTCTTTCTTCTTTCTGATTCATTTCTAAATTTATTTATTACTTCTTATAACCTTATATAACCATAAAAAAACAAGAACAAAGTTATTCCTTACGAGGAATTGTACAGTATACATCTCTCAAACGGAAGGCCCTAGCCGGGCGTGGTGGCGCACGCCTTTAATCCCAGCACTCGGGAGGCAGAGGTAGGAGGATCGCCATGAGTTCAAGGCCACCCTGAGATGACAGAGTTAATTCCAGGTCAGCCTGGACCAGAGTGAAACCCTACCTCGAAAAACCAAAAAAAAAAAAAAAAAAAAAAAAACGGAAGGCCTTGTGTGCGTGCAAAAGCCTGTACATAAAAGCACTAAGGCTGGGACTGGGAAGATGACTCAGCAGTTAAAGGCACTTGCTTGCAAAGCCTGCCAGCCCTAGGTTCAGTTCCCTAGTACCTACATAAAGCCTCACACAGGGCTGGGGAGATGGCTTAGAGGTTAAGGCACTTGCCTGTGAAGAACCAAAGGACCTAGGTTCAATTCCCCAGGACCCACGTAAATCCAGTTGCACAAGGTGGCGCATGCATCTGAAGTTTGTTTACAGTGGCTGAAGGCCCTGGTGTGCCCATTCTTACTCTCTCTTCTCTGTCTGTATCTGCCTCTTTCTATCTCTCTGTCAAATAAATAAAATAAAATAAAAAAGAAAGCATTTTTTAAAAAAGAAAAAAGTGATAAGAGAAGCCAGGCTTGGTGGTGCATGTAGTTACATGCCTGTAATTCCAGTACTCAAAAGCAGGAAGGTCAGAAGCTCAAGGCCATCCTTGGCCACATAGAGAATTCAAGGACAGCCTGGGCTGTGTCATGACATCCTGTCTTGAAAAACAAAAACAAACAACAAAACCAGCACAGCAGCAACAAAATGATAAAAGCAATATCTACTCATTACAAAGAAATACTAGCTGGGCAGGACATGGTGGCACATGCCTTTAATCCCAGTACTTGGGAGGCAGAGGTAGGAGGATCACCGTGAGTTTGAGGCTACCCTGAGACTACATAGTTAATTCTAGGTCAGCCTGGACCAGAGTGAGACCCTACCTCAAAAAGAAAAAAAATAATAAATAAATAAAAAATATATATATATATTTTAAAAAGCATGCAGGGTCCAGGTGTGGTGGCTCACGCTTTTAATCCCAGCACTCAAGAGGCAGAGGTAGGAGGATGCTGTGAGTTCAAGGGCACCCAGAGGCTACATAGTGAATTCCAGGTCAGCCTGGACTACAGTGAGAACTTACCTCAAAAAAACAAAAATAAAAGCATGCAAGGGCTAGCAGTTAAGGCATTTGCCTGTGAAGCCTAAGAACCCAGGTTCAATTCCCTAGTACTTATGTAAACCAGATGCACAAGGTGGAGCATGCATCTGGAGTTAGTTTACCATGGCTAGAGGCCCTGGTGCACCCATTCTGTCTCTCTCTCTTTTTCAATTTTTTTTTGTTGTTGTTTATTTGAGAGCGACAGACAGACAGAAAGAGAAAGAGGCAGAGAGAGAGAGAGAGAAAGAGAGAGAGCGAATGGGCACGCCAGGGCCTCCAGCCACTGCAAACAAACTCCAGATGCGTGTGCTCTCTTGTGCATCTGGCTAACGTGGGTCCTGGGGAGTTGAGCCTTGAACCGGGGTCCTCAGGCTTCACAGGCAAGTGCTTAACCACTAAGCCATCTCTCCAGCCCCCATTCTCTCTCTTTATCTACCTCTTTCTCTCATAAATAAACAAATCCAAAAGCATGCAGCCAGGTGTGGTGACACATGCCTTTAATCCCAGCACTCAGGAGGTAAAGGTAGGAGGATCACCATGAGTTTGAGACCACCCTTAGACTACATAGTGAATCCAGGTCAGCCTGAACTAGAATGAGATCCTACTTCAAAAACAAAACAAAACAAAACAAAAAGTATGCAATCCCATGCTTAGTTGGGGTACTACTTCTTCACAGGTCATCGTATTAGGCTATCATTTAGAAAAAAATAAAATAAATCTACCACTATTTGTATAAAAGTATTATGTAACTGGATATACCAAGAGAGCCAATTGAGAAACTGTTGCAAATGATAGGCAAATTCCACAGACTAACATAGGAAAGGATTCATAAACATCAACTGCTTTCAAATAGGAAAGCAACAAGCAGCTAGAAACACAATGGAGGAATATATCCCACTTAACATAGCAACAGAAAATACCAAAAGAGAGTCAAGTTATAGGGCTGGGATGGCTCAGCAGTTAAAGACACTTACTTACAAGGTCATAGGCCCCATGGCCAATTTCCAAACCATCTGTGTAAGTCAGACACAAAAATGGCACAAATGTCTGAAGTTTGTTTGCAGTGGCCAGAGGCCCTGACATGCCCATACACACACAGAGACGCATGCAAATAAATAAATAGAAATTAAAAAATAAAAGATGGGCTGCAAAGTTAGCTTAGTGGTTCAGGCACTTGCCTGAAAAGCCTAAGGACCCAGGTTTGATTCCCCACTACCCACATAAGCCAGGTGCACAAGGTGGTACATGCATCTAGAGTTCATTTTCAGTGGCTGGAGGCCCTGGTGTGTCCATTCAAATTCTCTCCTCTTTCTCTCTCTCTCTCCCTCTGTCTCTCACAAATATAAAAATATAAAAAATTAAGCAAAAAGAATCAACTTGTGAAGAAATGCAAACATATTTTTGGTGGGGGGTTTTGAGGTAGGGTCTTTCTCTAGCCCAGGCTAACCTGGAATTCACTATGTAGTCTCAGGCTGGCCTCAAAGTCACAGGGATCCTCCTATCTCAGCCTCTATAGTGCTGGGATTAAAAACATCCGCCACCACACCGGACTACAAACATTTTTTAATCTCATTTTTATTTTATGTTAAAATTTTAGTTAGTGTATGTGTGTGTACACCATGGTCTCTTGCCACTGCAAACAAACACCAGACACATGTACTACTTTTTGTAAAAACTACTGTTTTTACAAGGGTGGTTTGGGAACTAAACTTGGGCTAGAAGGCTTTGTAAGCAAAGTGCCTTTAACTGCCAAGCCATCTCCTAGCTCCTTTTTTTTTTTTTTAATTTTTAGATAGCATGAGCATGAGCGAGAATTGGCGCTCCACAGCCTCAGCCACTGAAATCAAACTCCAGACGCTTGTGCCACCAAGTGGGCATGTGCGACCTTGCACTTGACTCACCTTTGTGCATCTGGCTATTGTGGGATCTAGAGAGTAGAACATGGGTTCTTAGGCTTCGTAGGCAAGTGCCTTAACCGCTAAGCCATCTCTCCAGCCCCCAGCTCCTATTTTTTTTTAATTTTTATTTATTTATTAGAGAGAGAGACAGA
Source organism: Dipus sagitta (assembly GCA_036346955.1). Classification (NCBI taxonomy): domain Eukaryota; kingdom Metazoa; phylum Chordata; class Mammalia; order Rodentia; family Dipodidae; genus Dipus; species Dipus sagitta. The sequence continues at coordinate 28,646,476 of CM070779.1, forward strand.
GGGAAAGGGAAAGAGAGAGAATGAGTATGGGAATGCCAGGACCTCCTACCACTGCAAATAAACTATACACATGCATCACTTTGTGCATCTGGTTTTACATGGGTACTGGGGAATTGAACCCAGGTCATCAGGCTTTGCAAGCAAGTGCCTTAACTGCTGAGCCATCTCTCTAGCTCCCCATCCCCCCCTTTTTTTGAGACAGAGTCTCCTTATGAATCCCAGGTTTGACCTCAAACTTACAATCCTTCCTCCTCTATTTCTCAAGTACTAGGATTACAGGTTTGCTACACCACACCTAAACATTTCTTTGTACAATATGGATGGATGAATAGTTAAACAGGCTAAGAAGCCTAGAATATGCCCAAAATACATACGGGATATAAATGTATAATAAAGGTGCCATCTCATGTCAGAAGAGATAAGATAGACTACTCAGAAAGTTGATGAGACAAATGCACTCACAGGGATCCTCCTACCTCTGCCTCCTGAGTGCTGGGATTAAAGGCATGCGCCACCATGCCCAGCAGAATTTTTTTCTTTTTTCAAGGCAGGATCTCACTCTAGCCAAGGCTGACCTGGAATTCACTATGTAGTCTCAGGCTGGCCTCAAATTTACAGCAATCCTCCTACCTCTACCTCCTGAATGCTGGGATTAAAGGCGTGTACCACCATTCCCAGGTAATTCTCCCAATATGTAGGTAAATTTTTACTGTGTAACTGCTATACAACCCAACAATTTCACACTTGGGCATTTATTCTAGAGAAATGAAAACTCACATTCAGTGCTGGAGAGATGGCTTAGCGGTTAAACACTTGCCTGTGAAGCCTAAGGATCCCAGTTCGAGGCTCAATTCCCCAGGACCCACGTTAGCCAGATGCACAAGGGGGCGCATGCATCTGGAGTTCACTTACAGAGGCTGGACGCTCTGGCACCCCCATTCTCTCTCTCTCTCTGCCTCCTTCTCTCTGTTGCTCTCAAATAAATAAATAAACAAACAAAAAATTTTAAAAAAAACTCACATTCACGTGAAAATCTGTATATAAGGGTCATGGCAATTTTATTATAATAGCCCATAACTTCAATGGGTGAATAGTTAGACAAACTTTGGAATGTCCACACCAGGGCATACTAGTGTTAAGACATGTGAAAAGTGTTGGAGGTAACACAGGGAATTCTGCTGAGTTGAAAAGTTGACCTTAGAGGGTCACCTACTGCATGGTTCCATTCGTGTAATAGTATTCAGAAGACAAAATTATAGAAATGCAGAAGAGAACTGGGCATGCATGGCACATGTCTGTAATCCCAGCATCTGAGGCAGAATGATTGCAAGTTTCAGGTTAGCTTGAGCTAGTTAGAGATGAACCTGGGTTACATATTAAGACCCTGCCCTAAACAAAATAAACCAAGAAGGAAGGAAGGTGGGAAGGAAGGAAGGAAGGAAGGAAGGAAGGAAGGAAGGAAGGAAGGAAGGAAGGAAGGAAGGAAGGAAAGAAGGAAGGGAGGGAGGGAGGGAGGGAGGGAGGGAGGGAGAAAGGGAGGGAAGGAGGGAGGGAGGGAAGAAGAAAAGAAAGAAGGAAGGAAGGAAGGAAGGAAGGGAAAAAAGAGAAAGAAGGAAAGAGGGAGGATCCAGGTCTAGTGGTGCATACCTTTAATCCCAGCACTCAGAAAGCTGAGGTAGGATGATCTCTGTGAATTCAAGGCCAGCCTGAGACTACATAGTGAATTCTAGGTCAGCTTGGGCTAGCTTTAAACACCCCATCCCCCAAAAACAGGAGGGCAAAAAAAAGAACAGATTAGTGTTTTTCAGACCTAAGAGAAGATGGGGGAGAAGGAAGAAGTGGAGAGGAAGTTGACTGTAGTATAAAAGGGCGACACACCAGATCCCTGTATGATCTGTCACATATGCTGACTGCATCAATGTCAATGGGCTGGCTGGGTTACACCTACAGACTTCAAGATGCCACCAGCACGGAGGGAAGTTAGGTAAGCAGTATGCGGGATCTCTCTGTATTGTTTCTTACAACTACATGTGGATCTACAGTTATCTCAAAATAAAAGCTTTTATGCAAGATACAGAGCTAGAATGCTCTCTGTACTGACAAGGGAAGACCTCACTGTCAAGTCAAAGAAAAGTTATATGCGGGACCAGGGGCAGAATGTGGTAGCTTCAATGTAAATGTCCCCCACAGCCTCAAGTGTTCATGATGAGGGTTCCTATTTAGTCCCCAGCTGGTATAACCTTCTGTGTCTCACTAGGGTGTGCCTGGAGGTCCAGGCCTACTGGGTGTTCAGGGCCAGCTTGCTCTGGCTGCTCTCACTGTCGCTGCTGCAGATACATGAAGCTGGGAGCAGGTTGCCATGCTCTTCTCTGCCCTGATAAAACTTCCCTTCTGGGCTGGAGAAGGTGGTTTAGCGGTTAAGGCATTTGCCTGCAAAATCAAAGGACCCAGGTTCGATTCCCCAGGACACACATTAGCCAAATGCACAAGGTGACACATGCATCTGGAGTTCATTTGCAGTGACTGGAGGCCCTGGCACGCCCATTCTCTCTCTCTCTCTCTCTCTCTCTCTCTACCTTTTTTTTTTCTCTCTCTCAAATAAATAAATAATAATGGTAATTAAAAACTTCCCTTCAAAGTTGTAAAACTAAAGAAAGAAAGAAAAAGAGGGGCTGGAGAGATAGGCTCAGTGGTTAAGGTGCTTGCTTGTAAAGCTAATGACAGACATGAGTTCAATTCCCTGGTACCCATGTAAAGCCAGCTGCACAAAATGACACGTGCATCTGGAGTCCTTTTGCAGTGGCTAGAGGCCCTGTTGCACCCATTCTCTCCTCTCTCTCTGTCCCTACCCCAGGCATGGTGGCACATATCTTTAATCCCAGCACTGGGGACGCTGAGATAGGAGGATCTCTGTGAGTTCCAGGCCAGCCTGAGACTACATAGTGAATTCCAGGTCAGCCTGGGTTAGAGCCAGACTCTACCTCAAGGGATGGAGAGATCAATCTGTAGTTAAGGCGCTTGCCTGCAAAGCCTAAGCACCAGAGTTTGATTCCCCAATACCCACATAAAGCCAGATGCTCATATAGAGTTTATTTGCATTGGCTAGAGGTTCTGGTACATCCATTTTCTCTCTCTCTCTCTCTCTCTCTCATAAAAAGAAAGACAAAGGAAAACAAAGTTTCCAGATTGGGCATATAACTCAGTGGTAAAGTGCTTGTTTAGCATGCACAAGCCCTGGGTATAATTCCCAGCATGAGAGAGAGAGAGAGAGAGAATGGAAGGAAGGAAAGATTTGCCTGCGTAGAAAAATCTGGAAGGATACACAAGAAACTAATTAAACTGATTCCTTGAAAAGGAGGTGGGGGAGGAAAATCTTTACGATTTGGCTTCTTTAACTGTATGAATCTCAAAAACCAGAATGACCCCCGAAGTTGCTGTGTGGAGAGAGGGCTGGGTGGGCCAACAGTGGAAAGGGAGCCTAACGGAGTGACACGGTCGCCTGGCTGGAGGACAGCAGAGGCGCACACTCCTCCACACAGCCTAGCTGGGCTCTGAAGACAAAACACACAGCTTGCCTGCTCCAAACCTGAGTCACCGTAGGAGACGGGCTGGCTTTGGAAGCGTTCCCCACGCAGCCCCAGCTCGCCATTCCCCGCGCCTGAGCCCCGCTCTGTCCGTCCCTCTGACGTCCTGCTTTGATCAGAGCACTTGAAGGGCTGCCATCCCTCTGGGCCTCTGCCTATGCCGACTGTGTTATTGGAAGGCTTTTCTTGCATACTCTGTCCTGGCAGGCTAACTTTTGTTCGTGTGTCCGTGCCTGTGTGTGTGGGGTGGGGTGGGGGGGGTGCTGGGAATGGAACCCATGACCTCTTGCATGCCAGGCAAATGCTCTACCATTGAGCTACGTCTCCACTACCTGCCCCCCTTTTCATGTGTGCATTTAAAAAATCTTTTTAGGGCTGAAGAGATGGTTTAGTGGTTAAGGTACTTGCCTGCAAAGCCAAAGGGCCCAGGTTCAACTCCCCATGACCCACGTAAACCAGATGCATAAGGGGGCACACGCATCTGGAGTTCTTTGCAGTGGCTGGAGGCCCTGGCGCACACATTCTCTCTCTCTCTACCATCCTATTTCTGTATCTCTCCCTCTCAAATAAATAATAAAAATAAATTTTTTAAAAATATATTTTTATTTATGAGAGAGAGAATGAGCCCACCAGGGTCTCCAGACACTAGAAACAAACTCCAGACACGTCCAAAGCCAGCCCGAGCTGCTGGGTCCTAGCAAATCAAACTTGGGTCCTTCAGCAAGTGCCTTAACTGTTAAGCCATCTCTCCAGCCCCCCCCCCTTTTTTTTTGAGGTAGGGTCTTGTTCTAGGCTATGTAGTCTCTGGGCGGCCTCAAACTCATGGTGATTCTCCTACCTCTGCCTCCCAAGTGCTGGGATTAAAGGCGTGTGCCATCACACCTGGCTTTGTGTGCCTTTTTTTTCTGGCATGTGTATGTATGTGATGTGCATGAGCATATGTCTGTACATTCTCACACATGCAGGTGCATGTGCATACGTGTGTGTGGAGGCCAGAGGTCAATGTTGGTGTCTTCCTCACTTGCTCTCCACTTTAGTTTTAGAGACAAGTTCTCTCTCTGCAACTAGAGCTCTCTGATTCACCCAGACTAGCTGGCCAGCAAGCCCCAGTAATCCTCCTATCTCTGCCTCCCCAGTGCTGGAATTATGGTGCATGCCGCCATGCCTGACTTTGTTGTTGTTCTTGGTTTTGGTTTTTCAAGGTAGGGTCTCACTCTAGTCCAGACTGACGTGGCACTCACTCTGTAGTCCAAGGCTGGCCTCGAACTCCTACCTCTGTCTCCTGAGTGCTGGGATTAAAGTTGTGTACCACCATACCCAGCTGCATCCATTTTTTCCCCTTTAATTAATTAATTTATTTATTTGCAAGTAGAGAGAGACAATAAGACAGACAGAGAGAAAGAGAGAGAGAGAGAAAGGGCATGCCAGGGCCTCTAGCCAATACTGCAAACAAACTCCAGATGCATGTGCCACCTTGTGCATCTGGCTTTATATGGGTAGTGGGGAATCGAACCCAGGCCATTAGGTTTTGCAGGCAAGAGCCTTACTGGCCAAGCCATCTCTCACAGCCCCCATCCATGTTTTTGAGCTGATATATGACTGTGTTATCCAGGCTGGACTTTTGCTTCAGCCTTCTGAGTAGTTGGGATTGTGGACATATGCTGCCATGTTCAACTCCAAGCAACTCCAAGCAAAAGTGCCTTTAACCACTGAACCATCTCTCCAGCCCATCCACATCCAAATATAATCTCAAATTCAAGTTTCTCTTCTTTCCCAGGCGCATCAATGACCAACCATCTCCTAATGCTCCAGGCACCAATTGCTCTATTAGGTTTCCCCGAACACTTTCTCTAAATGTCATTTGATCACTTGCAATATTGGCGTACACTCAGGTGGCCCCTTAATTAACTGTTATAAATATAGATGTTCCTCAATTTATGATGAGGTTATGTCCCAATAAACCCATAATAAAGTCAAAAACTTACAAGTCAGCTATTATTAGTTGAGTGGCCATGAGTTTAATTTCCTCTCCCCTACTAGACTCTTAGGTCCAGGAGGGGACAGTTTGTGCCTGTGTCTGTCATATAACCTCTCATAAAACAGTGTCTAGTATCCTGAAGCTAAGGAGGTCTGAAAGCCAGGGGTCTTAAACGTCCACTTTCTCAGCCTGTTGGTGCTGACTGCGCCAGGTACGTTATAAAGAACAGACATTAATTCTCTCTCAGTTCTGAAGGCTGACAAGTGTAAGATCAAGGTGCCTGCTGGGAGATTCCGTGTCTGGAAGGTGCTCTGCACTCCAGAATAGCACACGGGTGCTGCCTCATTTGGAGGAGACTAACTCTATGTTTTCACAGGACAGGGAGGGATAGAAAGGGTGAACTGACACCCTCGAGTCCTTTTATTTTATTTTTATTTATTTATTTGAGAGACAGAGACAGAGAGAGAATGGGCACTCCAGGGTCTCCAGCCACTGCAAACGAACTCCTAAATGTATGCGCCCCCTTGTGCATCTGGCTAATGTGGGTCGTGGGGAATGGAACCCAGGGTCCTTTGGATTTGCAGGCAAATGCCCTAACCATTTCTCCAGCCATCTCTCCAGCCCTTATTTTTTGTTAACAATTTCCACGACTGTAAACAATAGCCCATGGTAATTCCACTCTCCCCCACTTTCTTCTTTGAAATTCCACTCTCCATCATATCCTCTCCTCCTCTCCATCAGTCTCTCTTTTATTTTGATGTCATCATCTTTTCCTCCTATTATGATGGTCTTGTGTAGGTAGTGTCAGGCACTGTGAGGTCATGGATATCCATGACATTTTGTATCTGGAGGAGCACATTGTAAGGAGTCCTGCCTCCTTCCTTCCTTTGGCTCTTACATTCTTTCCGCCACCTCTTCTGCAATGGACCCTGAGCCTTGGAAGATGTGATAGAGATATTTCAGTGCTGAGCACTCCTCTGTCACTTCTTCTCAGCACCATGGTGTCTTCTGAGTCTATTTTTATTTTTTGAGGTAAGCCCAACAGACTGGCCTTTTTTTATGCAAAGGAGGGGGAAAGAATTGCTATACCAGGGCCTCCAGCAATTATAATCAAACTTCAGGTGCATGCACCACCTAATGTGCATGTGCAACCTTGCATCTGACTTACGTGGGACCTGGAGAGTCAGACATGAGTCCTTAGGCTTCCAGGCAAGCACTTAACCACTAAGCCATCTCTCCAGCTCTCTGTGTATGTATGTGTGTGTATATATGTGTGTGTGTGTGTGTGTGTATATATATATATATACATATATATATATATATATAATAAGTTAAAAATAAACCACTAAGCCATCTCTCCAGCTCTCTGTGTATGTATGTATGTATATATATATAATAAATTAAAAATAAAAACTAATAGAGCTGGAGAGATGGATTAGTGGTTAAGGTGCTTGATTGTGAAGCCTAAGGACCCCAGTTCAAGGCTCGATTCCCCAGGACCCAAGTTAGCCAGATGCACAAGGGGGCCCATGCGTCTGGAGTTCTGAAGTTCATTTGCAGTGGCTGGAAGCCCTTGCAGGCCCATTCTCTCTCTCTCTCTCTCTCTTTCTCTCTCTGTCGCTCTCAAATAAATAAAAATAATTAAATATATATATATATATATATATATATATATATATATATATATATATTCAAACACACACACACACACACACACACACACACACAGAGGGAGAGAATGGGCAGACCAGGGCCTCTAGCCACTGCAAATGAACTCCAGACGCATGCGCCACCATGTGTGTCTGGCTTACGTGGGTACTGGGGAACTGAACCTGGGTCCTTAGGCTTCGCAGGCAAATGCCTTAACTGCTAAGCCATCTCTCCAGCCCCTCAAGTCCTTTTATATCACCCTAATCACCTCCTAAAGGCCCCGATTTTCTTTTATGTGTGCGCGTGGGGGGCTGCCAGAGAACAAGCTTAGCTATCAGCCCTCAGGAACACTGTCCATCTCTTTTTGCTTGTTTGTTTTGTTTGTATTTTTCTTTTGCTTTCTTTCTTTCTTCCTTTTTATTTTTTTGTTTTTGTTTTTGTTTTGTTTTACAAGGTAGGGTCTCACTCTAGCCCAGGCTGATCTGGAATTCACTATGTAGTCTCAGGATATTGAACTTATGGCGATCCTCCTACCTCTGCCTCCCAAGTGCTGGGATTAAAGGTACGTGCCAACACTCCTGGCATTGTTTTGTTTGTATTTTTCAAGGCAGGGTCTCACTCTAGCCCACACTGGTCTGGAACTCACTCTGTAGCCCTAGGCTAGCTTTGAACTCATTGCAATCCTACCTCAGCCTTCCCAGTGCTGAAGGTGTACCCGGCTTTGTCCATTATGTATGTATGTATGTATGTATGCATGTATGTTTATATGTATGTATTTATTTATTTGCTTGTGTGTGTGTATATGTACCATGGTTTCTAGCTTCTGCAAATCAAAGTTCATCCATAGGTGGGCTGGGGAATTGAGCACAGGCCAGTAGATTTTGCAAGCAAGCACTAACCATTGAGCTATTTCCCCAGCCCCTGTCCATTGTTTTTAGTGTATGTGTTTGTGTGTGTAGTGTGTGTACATGTCCGTGTGTGTGGGTATGGGTGTATCTTTGTGCTCATGTGTGTAAAAGCCAGAGGTCTGTGTCAGGTGTCTTCCTCAATTACTTTCTACCTTATTTATTTCATTTTATTTATTTATTTATTTATTTTTTTTTTTTGAGGTAGAGTCTTGCTCTAGCCCAGGTTGATGTGGAACTCACTCTGTAGCCCCATGCTGGCATTGAACTCACAGTGATCCTCCTATCTCACCCTCCTGGAGTGCTGGAACTAAAGGCGTGCCCACCTTGCCTAATTGGTCTGTACCATTTTGTCCAGCTTTTCATGGATTTTGGGGATCTGAACTCAGGTCGTGATGCTTTTGCAACAGATGCTTTTACACACTGAGCCATCACTCCAACACCCCACATCCCTGCCAAAACCTGTTCTAATCAGCACAGGAGGACTAAACTGTCTGTCATCAGTCTGTCTGCCTCATATGACTTTTTTTTTTTTTTTTTTTTTTTTTGAGGTAAGGGTCTTGCTCTAGCCCAGGCTGACCTGGAATTCACTATGTACTCTCAGGGTGACCTCAAACTCACAGCGATCCTCCTACCTCTGCCTCCTGAGTGCTGGGATTAAAGGCGTGAGCCACCACGCCCACCCACCCCCAGCTTTATTTTTATGTAGAGGGCTGGGGATCCAAACTTAGGTCCTCAGAATTATGCAGCAAGCACTTTTATCCATGGAGCCATCTCCCCAAACCCCAACCTAGCCATATTTCAAACGTTCAAGAGCCACCTGTGATAAGTGGCTCTTGTGTTGGCTAACACAGAACTATAAAACATTTCCAGTATCACAGAAGGTTCCAATGCACAGCTCTAGACCAGTCTGGCAGTCTGTTGAAGCATTTCAGAGGTCATGCTCTGGGGCCAGGCTAAGCTGCCTGGATTCGAACACCAGCATTATCAGCCACTTGCTGCATGACCTTGAACAAGAGACTGCCTTTGTGCCTCATTTTCTTCACCTGTAAGCTGAGGATCGTGCTCTTATCTGTTATGAGGGTGCTGTGAGGATTCAGTACCCTAATGCATATAAAACACTTGGAATGTGGGCTGGAGAGATGGCTTAGTGGTTAAGGCATTTGCCTGAAAAGCCAAAGAGTCCAGGTTCGACTCTCCAGGACCCACATAAGCCAGATGCACAAGGTGGTGCGTGCATCTGGAGTTTGTTTGCAGTGGCTGGAGGTTCTGGTGCACCCATTCTCTCTCCCTCCCTCTTTCTCTCAAATAAATAAATAAAATAAAAAATAAAAAAAAATATGCTACGCTGGCTTTTTTTTTTTGCATGGTACTAGTAAGAGAACCTAGATCATCACGTGCTAGACAAGTGCTGTGCCACTGAGCTACAACCTCTGCCAGGCATCTGTTATTTTTATTTCAGTGTCATCAGCTCTGTTAGATGGGTGCTATTACAATTCCTACTCGCAGATATGGAGAGTGGGGTCAGGAAGCTGGAGGAACTTGCCCAAAGTCACATGATGATAAAGTAACCACCCTGGCTTTGAATGTCAAAGCCTGTGATTTTCTCTCCTGCAAGTCTTCCCTAGGCTGGAGAGATGGCTCAGCAGTTAAGGGCATTGTTTGCAAAACCTGACAGCCCAGGGGTTTGATTTTCCAGTTCCCACATAAAGTCACATGCACAGTGGCACATGTATCTGAAGTTCAGTTGCAGTGGCGGGAGGCCCTGGCATGTCTGTTTCATTCTCCCTCTCTTTCTCTGCTTGTAAGTAAATAATAAATAAAATAAAATTTAAAAAAACTTCTTCCGGCCAGGCGTGGTGGCTCACGCCTTTAATCCCAGCACTTGGAGAGCAGAGGTAGGAGAATCGTTGTGAGTTCAAGGCCACCTTGAGACTACATAGTGAATTCCAGGTCAGCCTGGGCTAGAGTGAGACCCTACCTTGAAAAAACAAAACAAAACAAAACAAGCAAACAAACAAACAAACAAAAAACCTCTTCCTTGGGCTGGTGAAATGGTTTAGCTGTTAAGGCATTTGCCTATGAAGCCAAAGGACCCAGGTTCCATTCCCCAGGACCCACGTAAGCCAGATGCACAAGGTGGGGCACGTGTCTGGAATTCATTAACAGTGGCTGAAGGCCCTGGCCCACCCACCCACTCTCTCTCTCTCTCTCTCTCTCTCTCTGCCTCTTTCTCTTTCTCTCTCTCTCAAATAAAAAATAAAAACAAAAAGATGTTTATTCATTCAAGACAGAGTTAAAAAAAAAAAAAAACAGGGCTGGGGAGATGGCTTAAGCAATTAAGGCACTTGCCTCCAAAGCCAAAGGACCCAGGTTTGATACCCCAGAACACCCATAAGCCAGATGCGCAAGGTGGCACATGCGTCTGGAGTTCATTTGCAGTGGCTGGATTCCCTGGCGTGCCCATTCTCTCTCCTTCTCTCTTCCTCTCTCTCTCTCTCTCTCAAATAAATAAATAAAAAATAAAAAGCTTAAAAAAGAAACACTCTTTCTTTAAGGGGTGAGAATGGGTCTGCCCCTGGCCCTAAAAGAAGGGACTTGTTCTCAGTCCACATCCCTCTGGCCCCGATGTGCTCCCACTACCCCCCACCCAGGGCCTCCAAGGACTTGACTGATGCCCCCAACTCCATCATCAGCTCTCCTCCCCCCTCCCCACTGTCGTCAGCTGGCACGAGTCAGAAAGCCTCCTCCTTGCCCCACCCTGGATGAGACGCTGGGTCTGGAGCTCTGTGCAAATACAACGTGAATTCTGCTGACAGGCCAATAATAAGGCTCTTAAATCAGTGCTTGGACTTTTCTTTACATATATTACTCAAATTACATGTCAGGGATTAATATACATTATAAACCAGATGTGCTGCTTACATATTTTCTCTCGGAATGTGTCTCTTGGGTGCCTCCAGAAGCTGCTGTTGGTGTTAATTACGCAGTGTCCCTGCCGTCCTCAGGCCTCAGTGGGTCCTCCTAGACAACAGGAGGGCCAGCGAGGGGTCAGGGAGAATGGGCGGAGTGAGGTGTGTCCGGAGCCATCTGGCTGGACTTGCATCCATAGCTCTGGGCCTTCGGCAGCAAGACTTTAGCAAAACTATAGCAAAGGCTTTAGCCAAACTATAGCAGCTACATGTAAGCAAGATTACGTATATTCAGTGTCGGAAGCCATTTGACTGGCCTTGTATCCATAGCTCTGGGCCCTTTGGCAGCAAGACTTTAGCACCTACATGTAAGCAAGATTATGTATATTCAGAAGCCATTTGGCTGGCCTTAGTAGTCTTTTGTACTGAGAAGTGATTGAAGTGCAGAAACTCTGTATCAGGAAGGAGTTTTTGATAGAAACTTGTGTGAAGCTCATGGAATTTTTGTCCATGGGAAAACTGTTTGTAAGAAGATATAAAAACGAATGCTGTGAAGTAAACCGCACTTCAGTCCTTGCTTCAGCCCTGGACTGGAGTCCTTGCTTTCGTTCTTTCTCCTGTCTTTCTTTAATCCTCACTCCCCATCAGGCTCGAACCCTTTCAGCGCAGGCTCCGGCAGAGGTGCCAGAGGGTAACTTCCCTGCGCTGGGCCAGGCCTGGCTGTGCCAGGCCTCACACACCCCTGCCTCGTCTTTGTGCTGCACAGACTGTGCCTTCCAGCCCGAGCTCGCAGCCCTCAGCCATGGCCTGGCACTAAGTCCGCACTCAGAGGAGGTGGCAGAGGCTGCGCGTTGCCTACCCAAAGTCTATTCTTGCTTTGTTTCTGATTAACAGGAACCTGACACCATCAGGAAGTACAATGGACCAAGCTAAAAATATTGCCCTTCTTGCTGGGCGTGTGGCTCAGTTGGTAGAGAGCATGCACAAAGACACTGGGTTCAATCCGCAGCACTGCGTAACATAGGGTGTGGGGGCTGGAGGGATGGTTTAGCAGTTAAGGCGTTTGCCTGCGAAGTCAAAGGATCCAGGTTCAATTCCCCAGGTCCCACGTAAGACAGATGCAAGAGGTGGCCCATGCGTCTGGAGTTCTTTTACAGTGGCGGGAGGCCCTGGTGCACCCCATCTCTCTCTCTCGGGGGGGGGGGGCGGGAAGGGGTGGTGGTGCAACAGACCTGTAATCCAAGCAAGTGGGAAGTAGAGTTAGGAGAGGTTATCTTTGACTATATGGCAATTTTGAAGCCATCTTAGGATACATGAGGGAGACCCTACCTCATTATATGTATGTATATAGCTTTTTTCATTTCCTTTGTGATTAGGTATGGGTATGGGAACCAGCTCTAGCCAAAGAAATAGAAGAAGAAATATGCTGAGGATTTCTGGGAAATTTCAACATCAGGTTCATCTCTTACTTTTCACTTTCTTTTCTCCCTGCCTGAGACATAGTTATGATGGCCACACCTGCAGCCATCCTGTAACCTTGAGGTGACATGATGAGCATGAAGTCAAAACTTTGCATGTTAAAGCTGGGCGTGGTGACGCACACCTTTAATCCCAGCACTCGGGAGGGAGGCAGAGAGGTAGGAGGATTGCTGTGAGTTTGAGGCCAGCCTGGGACTACAGAGTGAGTTCCAGATTAGTCTGGGCTAGAGTGAGAACCTATCTTGAAAAAAATATAGACCAGGAATAGATGGTAAGACCCTACTGCTGAAGACTCCACATACTTGGGCTGCAAGGCCACTGATAAATCCTGCTGGAACTGAGCTGATAACCCCCTCCATGTAGACCAGCTGACAGAAAGCTGGAAGAAGCCATTCTACATGTAGTTCAATGGGAGAGAGATACCACCAGTGAAGATACTCAACAGTGGACACTGCAAGCCTTATAATTGGCCAGCCAGGCCAAATGAGCCAACTGGTGCAATAGTGGCACATCTGTCGTGGTGGAAACCAACTGCCCTCCAGTTGGACTGGAGGCCCACTCCATGGGAGGGAATACATCCCTGATACTGAAAACTTAAAACCGGGGTAGTCATGAGCCCTAGGGGTGTAACATCTGCTGATGTCTGGAAAAGTGTATATACTATGCTTATCAAACTGCCCAGTAAGCACTTCTCTTAATATTTATACCCTTATATTAACGCTACTCTCACTTTGGGTAGAGAATCTTCTCTTTTCAGATGGCAGTGACCTTGGGATGACTCAGAAGGTATCATAGTGCTGGAAAGAAGTGACTGGAGTACTGAGTAACATCTCGATCACATCTTCCAAGGCTCAGGGTCTAATGCGGAAGAGGTGGCGGAAAGAATGTAAGAGCCAAAGGAAGGGTAGGACTCCTTACAACGTACTCCCTCCAGACATAAAATGGCCTGCATATCCATGACCTCATAGTGCTTGACACTACCTACACAAGACCATCATAAGAGGAGGAAAAGATCATGACATCAAAATAAAAGAGAGACTGATTGAGATGGGGAGGGGATATGATGGAGAATGGAATTTCAAAGGGGAAAGTGGGGGGGGGGGAGGGTATTACCATGGGATATTTTTTATAATCATGGAAACTGTTAATAAAAATTGAGTAAAAAAAAAAGAAAAAGAAAACAATAAAAAAACAAACAGCAAAAAAAAAAAAAAAAAAAAAAAAAAAAAAGATGGGAAGAGGTTAAAGTTCTATGGATACATTTAAACTGTATGGTAGCCCTGTTCATAACTCTGGACATATGATTACCTAAATAAATGAGATAAATCAGACCCTATCTTTTTATATTTACTTATTTATTGGAGAAAGAGAGAGAAAGAGGCAGATACATAGACAGAGAATGAAGCACTCCAGGGCCTCTAGCCACTGCAGACAAACTCCAGATGCATGTGCCACCTTATGCATCTGGCTTACATGGGTTCTGGGGAATCAAGCTTGGGTCCTTTGGCTTTCCAAGCAAGTGCCTTAACGGCTAAGCCATCTCTCCAGCCCCAGACCCTATCTTAAGTCTGCAGTTACTGGGGCTTATTGCATTTCTTTCCTAATAGTTTTGTTTTCAGTGCACCTGACACCCACAGACAGAGAAGCAGCTCTTGGGGCACTCCTTCAGTTCTTGCGTCTCTCCTCTAAAGTGTGCCTGTGACCACATTTCTTCCCATACACCCTTGTCAGAGAGTTTCTACCAGATTCCCCGCTGGGTAGGCACTGGGCCATGGCCATAGTTGACTATGTCAATGGAATAAACCTGATCCAAACAGGTTATCTGCTGACAGTCCCATGCAGAACTCATAGACCGGCCTCTGCAGCCTGTTGTGGCCTCTGGAAGGGTCTGCTTGTCCTGCACAGTGCTTGTGTAGACTTTCCTAACACTTCCTGTGAAAATCTGGATCCCGGGCCTCACTTGAAATCTTAAACAGTCTGGCCTCACTCAGCCATGTGGCAATAAATGGCTATATTGTTGAGCGGTAGCTCCCCGCTCCAGACGGACGCAGCTCTCCTATTTTCTATAGCTCCCTCCTTGTGCTGGACGCTTTTGAAGCCACAGGCTCCCCTTCCCTCATTGCTGCTGCCTGCGTGGCTCCTCCGGGCATTCGAGTTTATGACGCCTGCATTAAGTGGGCTCCATAAGGCCCTTGAATCATGATGATGATGATAATGATGAATATAAAGATCATAACAGCTGTTATTGATGGCTACTATGAGCCAAGCGGCTTGGTGAGGGCTTCATACACATTAGCTTGTTTAGTTCTCAAAACAAGAGCCGGCTACTCTCCCCACTGGACAGATAAGGAAACAAGAGTCAACAGAGGTTCAGTGACTTAACCCAAACCTCTCAGCTAGAAAGCTATTAATCTGAGGGGCTGGGGGAGATGGTCAGCAGTTAAAGGCACTTGCTTGTAAAACCTGCTGGTTTGAGGTCAATTCCCCAGCATCCATGTAAAGTCAGACTCACAAAATGACACATGCATCTGGACTTGGTTTGCAGTGGCCCTGGCATTCCCATTCTCTCTCTCTCTCTCAAATAAAACATTTCTAAAGAAAAAGAAAAACAGGGCTGGAGAGACAGCTTAGCACTTAAGGCACTTGCCTGCGAAGCCTAAGGACCCAGGTTTGATTCTCCAGGTCCTACGTAAGCCAGATGCACAAAGTGGCACATGCACCTGGAGTTCGTTTGCAGTGGTTAGAGCCCCTGGTGTGACTCTTCTCTCTCTCTCTCTCTCTCTCCTCTCTGTCTCTAATAAATAGATAAAAATAAATAAATCAGAAAAAAAAGGAAAAAGTGAAAGAGGGCTGGAGAGATAGCACAGCAGTTAAGTCAGTTACCTGCAAACCTGAGGACCCAGGTTCAATTCCCCAGTTCCCACATAAAGGCAGATGCACAAAGTGGCACATGTATCTGGGGTTCCCTTGTGGTGGCTAGAGGCCCTGATTCCCTCTCTCTCTCTCTCTTCTCTCTCTCTCTCTTTCTCAAATCAATAAATCAAATATTTCTTAAAAAGAAAAGAAGAAGAGGGCTGGAGAGATGGCTTAGCGGTTAAGCACTTGCCTGCGAAGCCCAAGGACCCCGGTTCGAGGCTCGATTCCCCAGGACCCACGTTAGCCAGATGCACAAGGGGGCGCACGCATATGGAGTTTGTTTGCAGTGGCTGGAAGCCCTGGCGTGCCCATTCTCTCTCTCTGTATCTGCCTCTCTCTCTCTCTCTCTGTCTGTTGCTCTCAACTAAATAAATAAAAATAAACAAAAAATTAAAAAAAAAAGAAAAGAAAAGAAAAGAAGAAGAGTCCAGTATCGCTGACTTTTGACGTGCCACTTCTTTTCTGGGCTCGCGCTCGTCTGAGAGAAAGCAGACCCACCATCTTTATTCAGGATGCCGGAGAGTTTGCGGACCTGTACTTGCCGTGGAATTGCTCCTCAAGCAACCCCATGGCTGGGGCCCATGACCACGTCCATCCAGACGAATGTGGCCAAGGTTGACACGGTCCCAGGCACGTTTAACGGACAGTTTCAAACCCACGCCATCCGTGGAGCCATTCACAGGATGGATAAGTCAGAAGACTCCTATTCTGTGATTCGCAAAGGCTGGAGGCATTGTCTCGAAGAACTTCTGACCTGAGTAAATCATGGATGGGAATATTCATAGAGCATTTGTCATAAATAAGCCGTGAGAAGCTTAGAAAAGAAAAAACGAAAGCTATTCATGTGGAATTTTTTTTTAATTTACTTATTTGTGAGGAGAGAGAGGGAGGGAGGAAGGGAAAGAGTATGGGCAAACCATGGTGTCCTGCCACTACAAATGAACTCCAAACACATGTGCCACTTTGTGCATCGGGCTTAATGTGGACAGCTGGGGAACTGAACCTGGGCCAGAAGGCTTTCTAACCAAGTGCTTTAACTACTGTGCCATCTCCCCAGCCCTCATGTAACATTTTAATCTAGGCATTCTGACATTACAGCAGCCACCTCCTATCCCATAGACTGTTGTAGAGCCTTCCTGTGACTTAAGACAAAAGGCAGCTGGACCACGTATGGTAGTGCGTTCCTGTCATCTGTCATCCCAGCATGTGGGTGGTG
Source organism: Dipus sagitta (assembly GCA_036346955.1). Lineage (NCBI taxonomy): Eukaryota > Metazoa > Chordata > Mammalia > Rodentia > Dipodidae > Dipus > Dipus sagitta. The sequence goes on from CM070779.1 coordinate 28,663,116, forward strand.
GAGGCAGGAGGATTAGGAGTTCAAGATCATCCTCAGCTGCATAGCCAGTTCCAGACCAGGCTGGGCTACATCAAACCCTCAAAAAGAAAAGTGAAGAAAGAAAGAAAGCAAGCAAGAAAGGAAGGAGGGAAGAAGAGCTGGGCATGGTGGCACACGCCTTTAATCCTAGCACTCAGGAGGCAGAGGTAGGAGGATTGTCGTGAGTCTGAGGCCACCTTGAGAGACTACATAGTGAATTCCAGGTAAGCCTGGGCTTACAGTGAGATCCTACCATGAAAGAAAAAAAAAAAAGGGAGAAGAAAAGAAAGAAACAAAGAAAAGAAAAGAAAAATGAAGCCAGGTGTGGTGCTACACACCTTTAACCTTTAATCCCAGTACTCAGGAGGCAGAGGTAGGAGAATTGCCATGAGTTCCAGACCAGCCTGGGACTACAGAGTGAGTTCCAGGTCAATCTGGGCTAGATTGAGACCCTTATTCAAAAAAAAAAAAAAAAAAAAAAAAAAAAAAAAAAAAAAAAAAAAAAAAAAAAAAAAAGGAAGGAAGGAGAGAGAGAGAGAGATGGATGATGAGCTGGAGAAATGGCTTAGCAGTTAAGGCTTTTGCCTATAAAGCCAAAGGACCTAGGGTCAATTCCCCAGGACCCACGTAAGCCAGATGTACAGGTAGCATGTGCGTTTGGAGTTTGTTTGCAGTGGCTGGAAGTACTGCCATGCCCATTCTCTCTCTGTCTGCTTTCTCTCTCTCTCTCTCTCTCTCTTCTCTCTCTCTTTCTCTCTCAAATATATATATATATGTATATAATTTGGGTTTTCGAGGTAGGGTTTCACTCTAGCCCAGGCTGACCTGGAATTCACTCTGTAGTCTCAGGGTGGCTCGAACTCATGGCGATCCTCCTACCTCTGCCTCCTAAGTGCTGGGATTAAAGTTGTGTGTCGGGCTGGAGAGATGGCTTAGCGGTTAAGCGCTTGCCTATGAAGCCTAAGGACCCCGGTTCAAGGCTCAATTCCCCAGGACCCACGTTAGCCAGATGCATAAGGGGACGCACGCATCTGGAGTTCACTTACAGAGGCAGGAGGCTCTGGCGCGCCCATTCTCCGCCCCCCCTCCCTCCTTCTCTCCGTCACTCTCAAATAAATAAATAAACAAAAAAAATTAAAAAAAAAAAGTTGTGTGTCATCACCCTGTTTATTGAACCTGGGTCCTTAGGCTTCACAGGCAAGTGCCTTAACCACTACGTTATCTCTTCAGCCCCTTATTTTCTTTTTTAAAGTATTTTTATTTGAGAGAGGGGGACATAAAGAAAGGGAGAGAGAGAGTATGTCTGTGTGAGAGAGAGCATGGGTACCTCAGGACCTCCTGCTACTGTAAACAAACTCCAGATGCATGTGTCATTTTGTGCATCTGGCTTTGCATGGGTACTGAGGAATTGTGGATATTGGGGAATTGAACCTAGGTTATTAGGCTTTGCAAGCAAGTGCCTTAACTACTGAGCAACCTCTCCAGTTCCCACCTTCCCATCCCAGGTATATTTTTGTTTTGTTTTGTTTTTCAAGGTAGGGTCTCACTCAAGCCCAGGCTGACCTGGAATTCACTATACAGTCTTAGTCTGACCTGGAACACATGGCAATCCTCCTACCTCTGCCCCGCGAGCGCTGGGATTAAAGGTGTGTGCCACCACATCAGGCTCCAGGTATTTTTCATTAAGGCTAAGCTTTCTGCTTAGCAGCCTGCTGGAGGAGGTTGTCACTGGAGGTTGATCCTGGGGTCCAGCCCTAAAGTGTGTTTGGGGACAGATCTTAATTCCAGCCCAACGATGTGGGGAAGGCAGTTTGAGCTCTGGCTGTTTGTCTTTGTGGTGCTGGCTGTTGGTGATGTCTCTCTGCTTGCATCTATGAAAGGGAGCCAGCTTCTTCTGCCATTGATGGTGTTCCCATGGACTCTGTAAGCCTGAAATAAATCCTTCCTCCCATAAACTGTGTCTGAGCGGGTGTTTGTCCCAGCAACATCGAGCTGACTGCAACAACCTCCATCACTTACCTGCCTGTCTTTTCCTTGCAGTGAAGTCTTACTGGTTCCAGAGCTTGCTGTTTGCAAGCCCCAAGGAGCCTCTGGTTTCCCCACAGGACTAGGGTTATGGACGTGTGTGGTGATGCCTAGCTGTTTTGGGGGTTCTGGAAGTTCCAACTTGGGTAGTCAAGGCCCCCTCAGGGCCTTCACACTGGCCCAGGAAGTACACTTCACTGCTAATCCATCTCCTTAGCCCCACAGGTACCCTTTGAAGAGGCTGCCTCACATGATCGTTTCTGAGTCTCATCAAGAGAGATGATGCTGAATAGAGTCAGTAAGGAGAGCATTAAGGCTCAAGAAGAGTGAAAGAAGCCAGTAGTGCTGGGAAGGCACCCTAGAGGGAAAAGCATTTGACGGAGGGGACATGAGGACTCCAGGCCAGAAGGGACAAGCAGAAATGATGCTGATGGCACTATGAAAAGAACCGAAAGGGTCTTTTAGAATGGTTCCTATGGAGAGAGAGCTGGGGGGAAATAAGCAACCTCATTTCTCTTTTCTTCCTCCTTCTGGTCTACTGTAAGTGTCTCCCAAGGGATCCTGGTGACATATTCCACAAAGGTGAGCCCCTGGGCACACAACGAACTGGAGGAGAGGGTGGTAGTTCTGGAGGACTAAACAGAACAGCCAGCAGTCCATGGTGGGTGTGTTCTTGGCCTTTGTCACTCAAGCATGTGGAACTGGCTTTTCCACTTTACAGACTGTCCCCCCCTGCCTCTGTTTCCTGCAATCACCGGTTTTTGCCCTGGTCCAATAGCTTGCCCCTCTGACAGCTTCCACTAAAGGTTAAAGTGTTTTACTTTCCAAAATGCAGGATCCTTTCTCTATGTTCACGGGGACTCTGTGTTGCAAGTGGAATCAGTTCTCTATCATGCTCCTCAAATCCTGATTTGAGGACCCCTGGGGAATTCTACTACACTAGCTGTGTGCCCTTTCATAGCATCACATACCTTCTCAGCGGCCTTGAGAAGGTTGTTTCTTTAATCTATTGGTACCTCGTTTATCTTTTTCTTCTCACAAATTGGTCCTTCAGTCCCCATTCATGAAACGCCATGTCCCAGAACTCTCTCTGTTCCTTCTTACTACAAAGAACGATGTCTCTAACCTTCACTGGCTTTTGCTGACCCCATTAGCAGTGTAGTTTGAAATTGTTTTTGCCTACATCTCTGACGGGAGAAGCCACGCTGTTCCTCGTCCTTTAGAGGCTGTGAGCAGACAATCTAGACAAATAAGCAACAAAACTAAGACAAGCGCTCACAGGAGAGACGCTTAGCAGTGTGCTCCAATGACAGCTGGACAAAATTGAGGCAGCACATGCAATAAGTGATTCGAAATGTTTACTGCATGTCTGGAGAGCGTGTAACTATCATATTTTAAAAACTAGCACTGGGGGCTAGAGAGATGGCTTCATGGTTAAGGCATTTGCCTGCAAAGCCTAACGACCCTGGTTTGATTCCCCAGGACCCACATAAAGCCAGATGCACAAAGTGGTTCATGTGTCTAGAGTGCATTTGCAGTGGCAGGAGGTCCTGGCATGTCCATTCTCATTCTCTCTCTTTTTCTGCAAATAAATGATTAAAATAACAACAAGGGGCTGGAGGGATGACTTAGTGGATAAGGGGCTAGCCTGCAAAGCCAAAGGACTCAGGTTCGATTCCTCAGGACCCACATAAGCCAGATGTACAAGGTGGCACATGCTTTCTGGAGTTTGTTTGCAGTGGCTGAAGGCCCTGGTGTGCCCATCCTCTCTCTATATATATCTGCCTCTTTCTCTCTCAAATTTAAGTAAAAATAAAATATGTTAAAAAGTTAAAATAACAACAAGCCAGGCGTGGTGGCGCATGCCTCTAATCCCAGCACTTGGGAGGCAGAGGTAGAAGGATCGCCGTGAGTTCGAGGCCACCCTGAGACTACATAGTGAGTTCCAGGTCAGCCTGGGCTAGAGTGAGACCCTACCTCGAAAAACCAAAACAAACAAACAAAAAAAAAAAAAAAAAAAAAAAACCTAGCATCAAGGGTCAGCAATTGGGAAGCTGAGGCAGGAAAATCACAAATCTCAGGCCAGCCTGGGGAACATCATGAAACCCTGCTCCACTCCCCAAAATGGCATCACAATTCTTAAATTCTTAGGGAGATGAAGCAGTGCAGACACGTCTGTCCCCTTGAGGACTTATTGGAGGGGGTACTGTTGGCATTTGACTATAAGCTACAAGCCCTTTCTAGGAATTTCCTTGGTCACAACTTCTTTGAGGAACTTCTTACAGTGGTTGATCCACTCAGAGGCAAGTTGGGATTTGATCTTATCCCAACGCACAGCAACTCTAAAGACCCATCCTCATAGTTGTCTATGGAGTCCCTTGAAGCCTAGTCTGGGCATTATGGGAGTACTACTCTCTCGGCTCTGTCTGCTGCCCTCTCTTCCACAGGTGTTGATTCGAAGAGCACTCTTTTATTTATTTATTTTAATTTTGTTTATTTATTAGGGTCAGAGAGAGGGAGAGAGAGAGAGCGAGAATGAGAGTGGGTGTGCCAAGGCCTCCAGCCACTGCAAATGAACTCCAGATGCGTGTGCCCCCTTGTGCATCTGGCTAAAGTGGGTCCTGGGGCATTGAACCTGGGGTCCTTTGATTTGCAGGCAAGCGCCCCAACTGCTAAGCCATCCCTCCAGCCTTTTTTTTTTTGAAAGCAACAGTACACCAGGGCTTCTTGCCACTGCAAACAAACTCCAGACACACGCACCATTTTATGCATCTGGCTTTTTATGGGTACTGGGGAATCAAACCTGGGCCATCAGGCTTTGTAAGCAAGTGCTTTTAACCACAGAGCCATCTCCTGAGCCCCGCAGAGGCGTTCTGTAAGTAACCTCCTAAAGGCTATTTCTACCTCAGAGCTCGTTTCCCAGAGTGCCAGTCCTGCGCTGCTCCACATCTCCTCAGAGCCATGCCCTTGGGATGTGACTTTGTACTTTCTGCGATCAAGACAGAGCATCTCGTTTTTCTATACCTTGAGTCTAAGTTGGCCTTGAGACTTTCTTATGACGAATAGAATGAAACAGAAGCTGCGTTGTGCTGGGTCTAAGCTCAAACCACCAGACTGGAGGCCTTGCATGCACTGACTTGCACTATTGGAGCCTCGCTGCTACCTGTAGAGCAAGCCCAGGCTAGCCTGCAGAAGCATGAAAGGCTTGTGCTAAACCACAGCGTGCTGAAGCTGGCAGAGAATCAGCCCCAGAAGCAAAGCCATCTAGCTGACGGAAAGTTTGTGAATGAACTTAGTCCAAGACTAAAAATAGAGCCGGGCGTGGTGGCGCACACCTTTAATCCCAGCACTTGGGAGGCAGAGGTAGGAGGATCGTCATGAGTTCAAGGCCACCCTGAGACTACATAGTTAATTCCAGGTCAGCCTGGGCCAGAGTGAGACCCTACCTCGAAAAACCAAAAAACAAACAAACAAACAAGACCAGAAATAACCCTACACTGAGCCAGCCCACAGAGCTGATGGGGAGATGCATGTGCTTTTATGCATGTATTTTTTAGCTAGTTAGGTTTTAGGGTAGGTTTGCTATGTAGCAATTTCTAACCGATGCAAGGGGGAACTGTAGCCAGGCCTGGTGTTGGTATACCTGTAATCTCAGTTACTTGGGAAGCTGAGCTAGTAGGATGGAAAGCTTAAGGTCAGCCTGAGCAATTTAGTAAGACCCCTAGAATAATAGAAATTAAGCCAACTGTGGTGGTGCACGCCTTTAATCCCAACACTTGGGAGGCAGAGGTAGGAGGGTCGCCATGAGTTTGAGGCCGCACTGAGACTACATAGCGAATTCCAGGTCAGCCTGAGCTAGAGTGAGACTGTACCTTGAAAAAAACAAAAAATAAATAAAATAAATAAATAAAAATAGGGCTGGAGAGATGGCTTAATGGCTAAGGTGTTTGCCTGTGAAGCCTAAGGACTCAGGTTTGATTTCCCAGAACTCACATAAGCCATATGCACAAGGTGGCACACATGTCTAGAGTTTGCTTGCAGTGGCTAGAGGCCTTCGGGTGCCCATTCTCTCTCTTTCTCCATCTTTCTTTCTCAAATAATAAAAAAAAATAGCAGGATGTGGTGGCATACACCTTTAATTCTAGCACTTGGGAGGCAGAGGTAGAAGGATCACCGTGAGTTCAAGGCCACCCTGAGACTACATAGCGAATTCCAGGTCAGCCTGGGCTACAGTGAGACCCTACCTCGAAAAAAAAAAAAAAAAAAAACTACCATCAAGGGCAAGCAATTGGGAAGCTGAGGCAAGAAAATCACAAATCTCAGGCCAGCCTGGGGAACATTGTGAAACCCTGCTCCACTCCCCAAAATGGCATCACAGTTCTTAAATTCTTAGGGAGATGAAGCAGTGCAGACACGTCTGTCCCCTTGAGGACTTATTGGAGGGGGTACTGTTGGCATTTGACTATAAGCTACAAGCCCTTTCTAGGAATTTCCTTGGTCACAACTTCTTTGAGGAACTTCTTACAGTGGTTGATCCACTCAGAGGCAAGTTGGGATTTGATCTTATCCCAACGCACAGCAACTCTAAAGACCCATCCTCATAGTTGTCTATGGAGTCCCTTGAAGCCTAGTCTGGGCATTATGGGAGTACTACTCTCTCGGCTCTGTCTGCTGCCCTCTCTTCCACAGGTGTTGATTCGAAGAGCACTCTTTTATTTATTTATTTTAATTTTGTTTATTTATTAGGGTCAGAGAGAGGGAGAGAGAGACAGCGAGAATGAGAGTGGGTGTGCCAAGGCCTCCAGCCACTGCAAATGAACTCCAGATGCGTGTGCCCCCTTGTGCATCTGGCTAACGTGGGTCCTGGGGCATTGAACCTGGGGTCCTTTGATTTGCAGGCAAGCGCCCCAACTGCTAAGCCATCCCTCCAGCCTTTTTTTTTTTTGAAAGCAACAGTAAAGCCGGGCGTGGTGGCGCACGCCTTTAATCCCAGCACTCGGGAGGCAGAGGTAGGAGGATTGCCGTGAGTTCGAGGCCACCCTGAGACTCCATAGTGAATTCCAGGTCAGCCTGGGCTAGAGTGAGACCCTACCTCGAAAAACCAAAAAAAAAAAAAAAAAAAAAAAAAAAAAGAAAGCAACAGTACACCAGGGCTTCTTGCCACTGCAAACAAACTCCAGACACACGCACCATTTTATGCATCTGGCTTTTTATGGGTACTGGGCAATCAAACCTGGGCCATCAGGCTTTGTAAGCAAGTGCTTTTAACCACAGAGCCGTCTCCTGAGCACCGCAGAGGCGTTCTGTAAGTAACCTCCTAAAGGCTATTTGTACCTCAGAGCTCGTTTCCCAGAGTACCAGTCCTGCGCTGCTCCACATCTCCTCAGAGCCATGCCCTTGGGATGTGACTTTGTACCTTCTGCGATCAAGACAGAGCATCTCGTTTTTCTATACCTTGAGTCTAAGTTGGCCTTGAGACTTTCTTGTGACAAGTAGAATGAAACAGAAGCTGCGTTGCGCCGGGTCTAAGCTCAAGCCGCCAGACCGGAGGCCTTGCATGCACTGACTCGCACTACTGGAGCCTCGCTGCTACCTGTAGAGCAAGCCCAGGCTAGCCTGCAGAAGCATGACAGGCTTGTGCTAAGCCACAGCGTGCTGAAGCTGGCAGACAATCAGCCCCAGAAGCAAAGCCATCTAGCTGACGGAAAGTTTGTGAATGAACTTAGTCCAAGACCAAAAATAAAGCCGGGCGTGGTGGCGCACGCCTTTAATCCCAGCACTTGGGAGGCAGAGGTAGGAGGATCGTCATGAGTTCAAGGCCACCCTGAGACTACATAGTTAATTCCAGGTCAGCCTGGGCCAGAGTGAGACCCTACCTCGAAAAACCAAAAAACAAACAAACAAACAAGACCAGAAATAACCCTACACTGAGCCAGCCCACAGAGCTGATGGGGAGATGCATGTGCTTTTATGCATGTATTTTTTAGCTAGTTAAGTTTTAGGGTAGGTTTGCTATGTAGCAACTTCTAACCGATGCAAGGGGGAACTGTAGCCAGGCCTGGTGTTGGTATACCTGTAATCTCAGTTACTTGGGAAGCTGAGCTAGTAGGATGGAAAGCTTAAGGTCAGCCTGAGCAATTTAGTAAGACCCCTAGAATAATAGAAATTAAGCCAACTGTGGTGGTGCACGCCTTTAATCCCAGCACTTGGGAGGCAGAGGTAGGAGGGTCGCCATGAGTTTGAGGCCGCACTGAGACTACATAGCGAATTCCAGGTCAGCCTGAGCTAGAGTGAGACTGTACCTTGAAAAAAACAAAAAATAAATAAAATAAATAAATAAAAATAGGGCTGGAGAGATGGCTTAATGGTTAAGGTGTTTGCCTGTGAAGCCTAAGGACTCAGGTTTGATTTCCCAGAACTCACATAAGCCATATGCACAAGGTGGCACACATGTCTAGAGTTTGCTTGCAGTGGCTAGAGGCCTTCGGGTGCCCATTCTCTCTCTTTCTCCATCTTTCTTTCTCAAATAATAAAAAAAAATAGCAGGATGTGGTGGCATACACCTTTAATTCTAGCACTTGGGAGGCAGAAATAGGATGATCTCTATGAGTTTGAAGCCAGCCTGAGACTTCAAAGTGAATTCCAGGTCATCCTGGGCTAGAGTGAGATGCTACCTCAAAAAAAAGGGGGGGCTGGAGGATGGCTTAGCAGTTAAGGCGTTTGCCTACAAAGCCAAAGGACCCAGGTTTGATTCCCCAGGACCCACATTAGCCAGATGCACAAGGTGGCGCATGCGTCTGGACTTCGTTTGCAGTGGCTGGAAGCCCTGGCACATCCATTCTCTCTCTCTCCCTCTCCCTCTTTCTGTCAAATAAATAACTAAATAAAAATAAAATATTTTTAAAAACTTAAAAAAACATAAGGGCTGGAGGGATGGCATAGTGGTTAAGGTGTTTGCCTGCAAAGCCAAAGGACTCAGGTTTGATTCCCTAGGACCCACGTAAGCCAGATGCACAAGATGGCACATGCATCTGGAGTTCATTTGCAGTGGCTGGAAGCCCTGGCATGCCCATTCTTTCTTTCTCTCTCTCCCTCTCTCAAATAAATAAATATTAAAAAGGGGGGTGGGCTGGAGAGATGGCTTAATGGTTAAGGCACTTGCCTGCAAAGCCAAAGGACCCAGGTTGAATTCCCCAGGATCCATGTAAGCCAGATGCACAAGGTGGCACAGGCATCTGGAGTTCATTTGCAAAGCCTAAGCACCCTTGTTCAACTCTCCAGATCCCACATAAGTCAGACACAAAGTCAGACACACAAAGGTGAGGCAAGTGCAAGGTTGCACATGCCCACTAGGTGGCACAAGTGTCTAGAGTTTGATTGCAGTGCTGAGACCCTGGCGCACCAATTCTCTCTCTCTCCTCTGTGTGTGTGTGTCTCTCTCTCTCTAAAGAAAAGATAAATAAATAAAAATAAAATATGTAAAAACAAAGAGTTAATGGTTGCTGGAGGACGGGGGAGACATGTGGCTCAGTAGTAGAGTGTATGCCTAACATTTGTAAGACCTTTGGTTAGATTCCCAGCACTGGGAAAAAGATAATAAAAGGAACCCTCTAGCCGGGCGTGGTGGCGCACGCCTTTAATCCCAGCACTCGGGAGGCAGAGGTAGGAGGATCGCCGTGAGTTCGAGGCCACCCTGAGACTCCATAGTGAATTCCAGGTCAGCCTGGGCTAGAGTGAGACCCTACCTCAAAAAAAAAAAAAAAAAAAAAAAAAAAAAGAACCCTCTTATGCTACAAATATTTTGGAGAACATGTTGGTCATATTTATCTAGTGAAGTCAAAATGCACATCTCCCTTGACCCAGCAATTCCAGTTGTACAGATTAATGGACAAAGAAACTCTTCCACATGGGTACCAGGAAATACATACAAAAATGCAGGTCTTTGCTGCATTCCCTTTAAACAGAGGGAATTTTGAACAGCCTTAAATGTCTATAAGTAGAGCGCTAGATAGAAAAATTTATAAATATTCATGTGATAAAATACTACATAATAGCTAATATGAATGAAATATATATACACCATCAATACTCCCAGCACTCGGGAGGCAGAGATAGGAGGCACTCCAAGAGTTAAAGGGCATCCTGAGACAACATAGTGAATTCCAGGACAGTCTGTGCTAGAGTGAAACCCTACCTCCAAAAACCAAAACCAACTAACCAAACAACAACAACAACAAAAAAAGCCGGGCGTGGTGGCACACACCTTTAATCCCAGCACTCGGGAGGCAGAGGTAGGTGGATCGCGGTGAGTTCGAGGCCACCCTGAGACTACACAGTGAGTTCCAGGTCAGCCTGGACTACAGTGAGACCCTGCCACGAAAAACCAAAACCAAACCAACAACAACAACAACAACAACAAAAACATTGTTACAGAGCCGGGCATGGTGGCGCACACCTTTAATCCCAGCACTCATGAGGCAGAGGTAGGAGGATTGCTATGAGTTCAAGGCTACCCTGAGACTACATAGTGAATTCCAGGTCAGCCTGCGCCAGAGTGAGACCCTACCTTGAGAAAAAAAAAATTAGATTAAAAAGTTGCAGAAAATAAAATATGATACCAATATGTGTAGTTTAAGGCCATGCAAGACAAGCAACCCATGCAATAAAGCATAAAAACAAGATTTGGGGGGCTGGAGAGATGGCTTAGCGGTTAAGCGCTTGCCTGTGAAGCCTAAGGACCCTGGTTCGAGGCTCGATTCCCCAGGACCCACGTTAGCCAGATGCACAAGGGGGCGCACCGCATCTGGAGTTTGTTTGCAGTGGCTGGAGGCCCTGGCGTGCCCATTTTCTCTCTCTCTTTCTCTCTCTGTCGCTCTCAAATAAATAAAATAAAAACAAAAATATTAAAAAAAAAAATCCACATGGGTACAGGAAATACATACAAAAATGCAGGTCTTTGCTGCATTCCCTTTAACAGAGGGAAATTTTGAACAGCCTTAAATGTCTATAAGTAGAGCGCTAGATAGAAAATTTATAAATATTCATGTGATAAAATACTACATAATAGCTAATATGAATGAAATATATATACACCATCAATACTCCCAGCACTTGGGAGGCAGAGATAGGAGGCGCTCCAAGAGTTAAAGGGCATCCTGAGACAACATAGTGAATTCCAGGACAGTCTGTGCTAGAGTGAAACCCTACCTCCAAAAACCAAAACCAACCAACCAAACAACAACAACAAAAAAAGCCGGGCGTGGTGGCGCACACCTTTAATCCCAGCACTCGGGAGGCAGAGGTAGGTGGATTGCCGTGAGTTCGAGGCCACCCTGAGACTACACAGTGAGTTCCAGGTCAGCGTGGACTACAGTGAGACCCTGCCACGAAAAACCAAAAACAAACCAACAAACAAACAAAAAAAAAAAACATTGTTACAGAGCCGGGCATGGTGGCGCACACCTTTAATCCCAGCACTCATGAGGCAGAGGTAGGAGGATCGCTATGAGTTCAAGGCTACCCTGAGACTACATAGTGAATTCCGGGTCAGCCTGGGCCAGAGTGAGACCCTACCTTGAGAAAAAACAAAAAAAGTTAGATTAAAAAGTTGCAGAAAATAAAATATGATACCTATATGTGTAGTTTAAGGCCATGTAAGACAAGCATCCCATGCAATAAAGCATAAAAACACGATTTGGAAGGGGTAGAAACTAGATCCGTCTGAAGAGCTAGGTATACGTGGGAGATTTCACTTTGTATCCTACTGGATTTTAAGTTTTTTTTTCTAAGAAATCAGAAGTAAATGTTGTAAAGGAGGACACTAAATCCTAAGAGTTAGAGGGCACGGGTATTATTAGATCCCTCTCCGTTCTTTCCTGTATTTAAAATTTTTATCAACTGAGAAAAAAAAAATCTAATTATATCCATGAATGCTTTTTTGTGATTTGAATGGTTATTTGTCTGTGTGTGTGTGGCTGAGTTTCACATCTGGGTCACAGAGATTTATACTAGAATCAGGACCCAGGGAGGCAGAGGTGACTGAGCAGGAGTCCCCTGGGTTCTCAAGGCACTCGAAGAAGGCCTGGCAGACCTCTAGGTCATGGAATTGGAACGTGAGTCCATCTTACTGAACTCACCCACAGCGAGAGGCCCTGGGGGACACCTGGGTCCCATGTGTAATTGCTACAGGCACTGGCCCTCGTGATAAGCAGGTTTCATAAATTAAGTGAGTTGGTGATAAAAGCTTCTCAGTTTCTAATTTTCCAGTGTCTATGGTCAGGCTTGGCACGGATGATTTTCTCTGGTACTGTATATCATTCCACACATTTAATGGAAAAGTTCTGAAATGGCTGAGACAGGAACATTAATTGATAAAAGAGACAGATTTTAAAACCACCGCTGAGGGCTGGAGAGATGGCTTAGTGGTTAAGGCGCTTGCCCACAAAGCCAAAGGACCTTGGTTCAATTCCCCAGGACCTATGTTAGCCAGCTGCACAAGGTGGTGCATGCGTCCGGAGTTCATTTGCAGTGGCTGGAGGCCCTGGTGCACCCACTCTCTCCCCACCCCCCCACTTCTGTCTGTCTCTTAAATAAACAAACAAACAAATAAATAAATAAAACCACCACTGAGTCATATGTGGTAATCCCAGCACTCAGGAGGCTGAGGCAGGAAGAAGGGTGAGTTCAAGTCTTACTTGGGCTATATAGCAAAACCCTTTCTCAAAGAAATAAAAACAAGTAAATAAATAAAACAAAACCCAGTACTGAGCACAGAAATTGAGGGTGAGTTAGAAATGAAGAGGAAACTCATACCAACAGAGCCATGAATGTCCCCTGTTTCTCAACTCAGGCCCACTCACAATCACTAAGGTCTCTCTGATTATGTTTTCTTTCCCACAACTCTATACGTAACTATGCTTCATTTTGATTCCTGTCCTGTGCCCTGTGGTGTCATAGGCAGAGCTGGCTTTGTACTCCATACAAGCAGTGTGACCTTGAACAAGTCACTGGATGGCACTGGACCTCAGTTCTCTCATTCGTGAACTATGGATTGTAATTTTTGCCTTCTCTGCATGACTGTTTAAAAGGACAAAATAGGAATTTCCCCAGGTTTTTCTTCCTGGGACCTATCCCGGATGGGAAGGAGAAAGCTTGGAAACCTTACTGCTTTTCTTCTCTCGTTTCTACTCTCTCTTAAAACGAATCTTAGCCCCAGCACTCGGAGGCAGAGCTAGGAGGATCACTGTGAGTTCGAGGCCACCCTGAGACTATATAGTGAATTCCATGTCAGCCTGGGCTAGAATGAGACCCTACTTCAAACAAACAAACAAACAAACAAATAACAAACAACAAACAAACAAAAAGCAACAACGACAAAAGACTCTTTCATAACTTACCCTTCAAAAAAGGAGCCCAGCCTGGTGTGGTGGCGCACGCCTTTAATCCCAGCACTCAGGAGGCAGAGGTAGGAGGATCGCCGTGAGTTCGAGGCCATCCTGAGACTGCATGGTGAATTCCAGATCATCTTGGGCTAGAGTGAGACCCTATCTAGAAAAACAAAAGAAAAAGTTTTTTTTTTTAAGGATAAAATAATGGATATGGCAATGGCCTTACAGACTATAAGGCGCTGTACGGGACTCTGGTAAACTTTTATTCTTTTCTTTAAATCCAAACAGGAACAAGGAATGAGAATCACTATTGTTGCTATTGCTCTTCTCCTCCAAGAGAAGGCGTTCCCACATTGTGGCCCAACAGTTCTCTATGTACCGTTTGTCTAGACAGCAGCAATATTTCTCCAGTCCCAGGTCTCAGCATACGCTGTGGAGGTCTTTCAATGGAGTCGCCACTATTCTACAGCCATGTTTGACACAAGATAATCACATTACCGTACTGTATTCATCCATCGCTCTCTGTTTCTCTTCTCTCATGTTCTTATTTTTATTTTTTTATTTTTTTGGTTTCTTGAGGTAGGGTCTCAGTCTAGCTCAGGCTGACCTGGAATTCACTCCGTAATCTCAGGGTGGCCTGGAACTCACGGTGATCCTCCTACCTCTGCCTCCTGAGTGCTGAGATTAAAGGAGTGCACCACCAAGCCTGGCTTAAATTCTTTCAAATATTTTATTTATCTGAGAGACAGAGAGAGAATGGCCATGACAGGGCCCCTAGCTGCTACAAACGAACTCCAGATGCATGAGCCACCTTGGCTTACATGGGTACTAGGGAATTGAACCTGGGTTCTTAGGCTTCGCAGCCAAGCACCTTAACCACTAAGCCATTTTTATGTTTTTATGACATGGCCATTGCTTTTGTGAGCTCACAGTGGCTGGGGTGACCTGCATGAGATTGGGCCCATCAACCTTGCGTCACTGACAGGTGAGGAGCTCCTGAGGCCCCACCTTTTCCTGAGGAGCTATTAGCAGTTAATGGTCGCTGGAGGGTAGGGAGACATCTTCAGTGGGGGTAGCCACTGGTGTGAGTTGCCTGTTCGCTGGTCAATAACCTCCCACCCATGCTCATGTGAGCCATTCTAATTAAACTTGATGCCCCCCCCCCAATGCATCAAAGTAGCAGTAAAGCTGGTTGTTGGAAGAAGGGAGTCAGTAGGAGAGAGAGGAGGACACAAGAAATAATGGAAGTGAATATGATCAAAATGCATTATATACAGGTATAAAAATTATCAGTAAAAAGACATATTTTAAAAAATTACTTATTTGTTTGAGAGGAGAGAGAGAAAAAGGGACAGAGAAAGTATGGGCATGCCAGGGCTTATTGCTGCAGTGTACAAACTCCAGACACATGTGCCACGTGTGTGCCTGGCTTTATGTGGGTAATGGGGAATTGGACACAGGCCAGCAGGCTTTATAAACAAACACTTTTTTTTTTTCTTTTTTTTCTTTTTTTCCTGGTTTTTCGAGGTAGGGTTTTGCTCTAGCCAAGGCTGACCTGGAATTAGACAAGTGCTTTTAATTGCTGAGCCATCTCGCCAACCCCTAAAATACATTTGTTCTTTTTAATTTCTTTCTTTTTCTTTTTCTCTTTCTTTTTTTTCCTTTCTTTCTTTCTTTCTTCCTTCCTTTCTTTCTTCCTTCCTTCCTTCCTTCCTTTCTTTCTTTCTTTCTCTCTCTCTCTCTTTCTTTCTTTCTTTCTTTCTTTCTTTCTTTCTTTCTTTCTTTCTTCTTTTTTGGTTTTTCAAGGTAGGGTCTCACTCTAGCCCAGGCTGACCTGAAATTCACTATGTAATCTCAGGGTGGCCTTGAACTCACGGCAATCCTCCTACTTCTGCCTCCCAAGTGCTTGGATTAAAGACATGTGCCACCATGCCTGGACTACGATACATTGTTTTCTAAGATACATTTAAAAATTTTATTTATTTATTTGAAAGAGAGAGAAAAAAAGGCAGGTGTACAGAGAGAATGGGTGTGCCAGGGCCTCCAGCCACTGTAGACAAACTCAAGATGCATGTACCACCTTGTGCATCTGGCTTACATGGGTCCTGGGAAATCAAACCTATGTCCTTTGGCTTTGCAGGCAAATGCCTTAACTGCTAAGCCATTCTCCAGCCCAGATACATTTTTTTTTAAATGACAAAAATCGGGCTAGAGAGATGGCTTAGCAGTTAAGGCGCTTGCCTGCGAAACCTAAGAGCTCATGTTCAAATCTCCAGGTCCCATGTGAACCAGACACACCAACGCAAGTGTGCAATGTCGCACATGGGCACAAGGGGGCACACACGTCTGGAGTTGTTTGCAGTGGCTGAAGGCCCACCCATTCTCTCTCTCTCTCTCTCTCTCTCTCTCTCTCTCTCTCGTCTTTCTCTCAAATAAAATTTCAAAACAAGACAAAAACCCGGTGCCCCCATCAGTCACTTTACATTCCCTGCCTTCCATCCTCATGCAAGGCCCAGCCCCTAGCCATCCTTAATGTACTGTCAGCCTATGGCTTTGCTGATTCTGGACATTGGACATCCCACATCAGTGGAATGGGACAGTATGCAGCCTTTGTACCTAACAGCTTTTACTTTGCATAACGTTCTCAGGGTTCACCCATGTCATAGCAGGTTCAGAACTCCGTGCCTCTTTAATGGCAGGAATCATATTCCATTGCATATGTGCTCATACTTTTCTCCTCACTGTGACAAAAAATTCCCAACAAAAGCCACCCGGGAGAGGAAGAGCTCATTGTGGTCCTAGTTTGAAGGCACAGTCTGTGGTGGTGGGACAGGCGTGGGCGCCGGAGCGTGAAGCAGCGGGTCACTCAGGAAGCTGACAAGACGGCCTGGTTTCCACTTGCTTCCTCCTTTTATTCCATTCAAGACCCCGCCCATAGGATGGTACTGCCCACATTCCCTCCTCACTTAAGACTCTCTGGAAGCTCCTTTCCTCACAGACATATCCAGAGGTCTGTCTCTTCAAATATTTTTATTTAGTTATTTGCAAGAGAGAGAGAAAGAAAGAAAGAAAAAGAAAGAACACACCAGGGTCTCAAGCCTCTGCAAAGTAATTCCAGACGCATGTGCCACTTTGTGCATTGGACTTTACATGGGTATTGGGGAATCCAACCTGGGTCATTAGGCTTTACAGGCAAGTGCCTTAACTGCTGAGCCATCTCTCCAGCCCTCCGGAGGTCTATCTCTTAAGTGATTCAAAATCCCATCATGACTGCTGGAACTGAGCTGATAACCTCCTCCATGTAGACCAGCTGACAGAAAGCTGAAAGAAGTCATTCTACATGCAGTTCAATGGGAGAGAAATCACCAGTGAAGATACTCAACAGTGGACACTGCAAGTCTTATATTTTGCCAGCCAGGCTAAATGAGCCAATGGGTGCAATAGTGGCAGGTATGTCATGGTGGAAACCAACTGCCCTCCAATTGGACTGGAGGCCCACTCCATGGGGGGGAATACATCCCTGATACCGAAAACTTAAAACAGGGGTAGTCATGAGCCCTAGGGGTGTAACATCTGCTGCTGTCTGGCTAAATGTATATACTATGCTTATCAAACTGCCCAGTAAGCACTTCTCTTAATGTTCATACCCTTATATTAATGCTACTCTCACTTTGGGTAGAGAATCTTCTCTTTTCAGATGGCAGTGACCTTGGGATGAATCAGAAGCCATCAGGTGCTGGAAAGAAGTGATCGGAGTGCTCAGTACTACAATATCTCTATCACACCTTCCAAGGCTCAGGGTCTAATGAGGAAGAGGTGGCGGAAAGAATGTAAGAGCCAAAGGAAGGGTAGGACTCCTTACAATGTGCTCCCTCCAGACACAAAATGACCTGGATATCCATGACCTCACAGTGCCTGACCATACCTACACAAGACCATTATAATAGGAGGAAAAGATCATGACATCAAAATAAAAGAGAGACTGATTAAGATGGGGAGAATGGAGTTTCAAAGGGGAAAGTGTGTGGGGGGGGGAAGGAGGAGCATTACCATGGGATATTTTTTTATAATCATGGAAGTTGTTAATAAAAAAAATTTGAAAAGAAAAAAATTAAAATCCCATCATGAGACAGGCTTGGTGGTGCACGCCTTTAATCCCAGCACTCAGAGGCAAAAGTAGAAGTATTGCCGTGAGTCTAAGGCCACCCTGAGACTACATAGTTAATTCTAGGTCAGGCAGGACCAGAGTGAGACTCTGCCTGGAAAGAAAAAAAAAAAAACAATCAAGTTTACTCATTACAGTACACATATAAACAAACTAGGTATTTATCCGTTATCAATTGAGTTGTTTCCATTTTTTCGGTTATTGTAAATAATATTGCCAAGATATCTGTGTATGAATTTTACTACGGACACATGTTTTCAGTTCTTTTGGACACCCCGATAGGACTGAAATTCCTGGGTTGTATGATAGCTCTATGTTTAATCATTTGAGGAATTGCCAAACTGTTTTCCAAGTGACTGCACCGTTTTATATTCCCATCAGCAATGTTATGAGGGTCCCAGTGTCTCTCCGCAGTGCTGGCTGTGTTGTTATTTGATCTGAATTTTGCTGATGACTAATGATGATGAGCATCGTTTCGTGTGTTTGTTGGCAATTTGTGTATATTTTCCAGAGAAATGTCCGTTTAAAACCTTTACCTACCCAGCACTCGAGAGGCAGAGGTAGGAGGATCACCTTAAGTTCGAGGCCACCCTGAGATTACATGGTGAATTCCAGGTCAGCCTGAGCTAGAATGAGACCTTACCTTGAAAAACTAGAAAAAAAAAAAGAAAAAAAGAAAAAAAGAAAAAAACCCTTTACCCAGGGCCAGTTGTGGTAGTGCACACCTTTAATCCCAGCACCCAGGAGGCAGAAGTAGGAGTATTGCTGTAAATTCAAGGCCAGCATACATAGTGAATGCCAGGTCAACCTGCGCTAGAGCAAGGCACTACCTTGAAAAACAAAAACAAAACAAAAAAATCCTTTACCCACGGCTGAGGATGTGGCTCAGTTGGCCGTGGGTTTGATTCCCAGCACTCTATAAACTGGGCGTGATGATGCACTCAGCTACCTAAATCCTTTACTCATTTTTATTTTTATTATTATTTTTTTTTAATAAAGTAGAATTTAAAAATTTTTTTGTTCATTTTTATTCATTTATTTGAGAGCGACAGACAGGGAGAGAAAGAGGCAGAGAGAGAGAGAGAATGCACGCGCCAGGGCCTCCAGCCGCTGCAAATGAACTCCAGCCTCGTGCGCCCCCTTATGCATCTGGCTAATGTGGATCCTGGGGAATCGAGCCTCGAACCGGGGTCCTTAGGCCTCACAGGCAAGCGCTTAACCGCTAAGCCATCTCTCCAGCCCTACTCATTTTTATTTTAATTGATTGACTAATTGGAGACAAGGCCTCATGTATGCCATATGAGGCTGTTTGAATGTAAAACGCCCCTCCCGCGTTTGAACACTTGATGCCCGACAGAGTGGTGCTGTTTGGGAAGGTTGTGGAACCTTTAGGAGGCGGTGCCTTGCTAGAGGAAGTGTGTCACTGAGGACGGGCCTTGAGGTTTTATAACTCAGCCCCCCTTGCTGTTCTTCCTGTCTTCTGTAGGCTCCAGTGTGGACAGCTTCCCACTCCAGTCGGCCATGTTTTCTCTGCCATGGTGGACTCTACCCTCTAAGACTGTTAAGTCCAATTAAATCCTTTTCCTATCCTAAGTTGCTTCTGGTCATATATATGTTCAAAGCAATGAGGAAGTAACTGACACGCCAGGATGGACTTAACCTTGCTATACAGCCAAGGACGGCCTTGAACTGATGATCTTCCTGCCGCCATCCCCTGAGTGTCTTCTTTGCATTTTGCTCACAGTTTGCTGCCTCAGCCTGCCTGCATATGCTCTTTGTTCTGTGTGTAACCTTTTATTTCTAACCCCACCATAAATAAAAACAGGTTGTCTCCTTTAAACCCAGCATTCGGAAGGCAGAGGTAGGAGGATCGCTGTGAGTTTGAGGCCAGCCTGAGACTACAGAGTGAATTCCAGATCAGCCTGGGCTAGAGCAAGATTCTACATCAAGAAATATGCATTAATAAATAATAATAATAATAATAAAAACAAGGCTGGACATGGTGGTACACACCTTTAATCCCAGCACTAAGGAGGCAGAGGTAGGAGGATCGCTGTGAGTTTGAGGCCATCCTGAGACTAATTTCAAGTCAGGCTGGGTTAGAGCAAGACTCTACCTTGAAAAACAAACACAAAACAAAACAAAACAAACAAACAAACAAAAGAAAGCAGCATTCCTTTGATCCCAGCACCGGAAGGTAGAGGTAGGAGGACCATTGTGAGTTCGAGGCCAGCCTGAGACTACAAAGTGAATTTCAGGTCAGCCTGGACTAGAGCGAGATCCTACCTTAAAAAACAACAACAAAGAAAAAAAAGGGAAACCCCACAGGTTGTTTCTACCTCCTAAGTACAGCAGAAGAGTTGGGTGGTGATGTCTTGTCCACTTTTTTTCAGCTCAAGAAAATCACGGAGAGAAAGGGGCAGAGCTCAGTCGCATGTATGTTCAGACTTCCCTAGCGTGCATGGCCTCTGCACTGTCCTCTCGGTTTTTGCTTCATTCCAGTTTAAGGTTTGCTCCGCCAGCCAGGAGCAGGTGCTATTCCTGCTGGGTGGACAGCTTTAGACTTTCCTTTTCTTTCCTCCCTCCCTCCCTTTCTCCCTCCCTCCCTCCTCCCCTTTCGCCTCCTCCTCCTTCTTCTTTTTTGAGGTACGGTCTCGCTCTAGCCCAGGCTGGCCTGGAATTCACTATGTAGTCTCAGGGTGGCCTCAACACAGCAATCCTCCTGCCTCTGCCTCTCAAGTGCTGGGGTTAAAGGTGTGCATTGACACTCCTGGCTGTTTTTTATTTTTTAATGCAACTACGAGAAAATTTTTAGTTATATATGTGGCTTGCATTTGTGGTCTATATTTTATTCCTATTTATTCCAAATATTTCCAGAAATATACAGTCATTCTTTGGTAATTATGGTAGTGTGGTTCCAGAAACCCCCCCCTCAGATACCAAAATCAGAAGATGCTCAGTCGCTTTCTATGACGTGATAGGTCTTGGGATGTGGCTCAGTGGGTCACAAATTATTTAGTATGTTCAAGGTGCCTGGGTTCAGCCCCAGCACAGCCAGTGAAAAACTGATGCAATATTTGCCTATAACCTGCACATACCCTCTTATAGATTTTATTTTTATTTTGTTTTGTTTTGTTTTTCAAGGTAGGATCTTGTTCTAGCCCAGGCTGACCTGGAATTCACTCTGTAGTTTCAGGGTGGCCTTGAACTCATGGTGATCCTCCTACCTCTGCCTCCCAAGTGCTGGGATTAAAGGCGTGTGCCACCATGCCCAGGTCTTTTTTATTTTTTTTTGAGATAGGGTCTCTGTATTTCAGGCTAGCCTCAAATTCAATAGAAGTTCAACTTGAACTTCTTTTTAAAAAATAGTTTTATTTATTTGAGAGACAGAGAAGGCAGAAGAGAGGGAGTATGGGCATGCAAAGAAACTTCATATCCATGTGCCATGGTATGCAGCTGGCTTTATATGAGTACAGGGGAATCGAACCCTGGGCCAGCAGGCTTTGCAAGCAGGCACCTTTAACCGCTGAACCATGTTCCGAGGCCTTGACCTTGACCTTCTGAGTCTCCTGCCTCCAGCCCCCGAGTGTTCGGATTACTGGCATGTGCCACCACTCCCTTGGTCTGTGTGGTGCTAAAGACTGAACCCAGGACTTTGTGAATCTTGTCAACTGAGCTACATCCTCAGCCTCTCGTGGGGACTTTCTATGACTTCAAAACATTCGATGACCTAGAAGACCCAATACAATGTAAACACTGTGAATCTTTGTTAGACCATATTGTTTAGGGAATAACAACAGGAAAAAAAATTATCTGTATATATGTTCAATATAGACGCAATGTTTTCTCTGAATATTTTTCTGTCCCTACTTAGTTGAATTCATAACCGCTTAGCCCACAGATATGGTCTGGTTCCAATTTGGACTTCAGATGCCAAAAACGTCTGATACTCACCTTGATACTGTCTGGGGTTGATGGTTATTTTGCATGTCCAGCCAAGAGCAGGGTGATTTACTAGTCACTATTCTATTGGGACAGAAGACACACAGGTTAAGTCTTTGCTGGATCACTGTGCAAAAGCTAAATCTTCGGTAGGCAGCTGGGTCCATATCTTCCAGTTTAAGGTATTGATTCTCACCATGACCTCCTGTATTCCTTCCTTCTCTGGATCTCACCTATCATAACTCATTTTGGAACGAAGCCCCGAGGCTCTGATAGCAGCTGGGTCTCCAGCTTAACTCTGACACCGCCTGCTTTCAAGCAATAATTTATTCTCTGAATTGGCTTTTCCCCAGTCTCCACAAAGGACCTGCCAAATTGCATCTCCAGATGAGGACAGCCTCCCTCCCCTTTTTCATTCCTTTCTATCATTTTAGAATTTGTAAGATGATGTAAATTTCCCTTCATCTTGAGAAAGTGTAAATGAGTAATGCCCACCAATAACAATAATGATACTAATGTAAACCTTGAGGAAACCTAGCCATTTATGTGAGGAAAACTTCAAATATCCATTCCAGATCACATACAGGCCACCCAGAGGGAGGCATTCATTGTGAAATTCAATTACCAGCCTTCTTCAGCTGCTCCCCAGAAGACCAATTAATTTCTCCCCCCCCCCAATTCTGCATGTGGAGCCTCTTTATAAAGCTGCAATTAAAAGGCTTCCAGAAGCAGAGCCCGGTTTACCTTTTAGGTAAGCACAAGGAACAGGAAACAGATTCTTTTTTTTTTTTTTAATATTTTTGTTATTTTTATTTATTTATTTGAGAGCGACAGACAGAGAGAGAAAGAGGCAGATAGAGAGGAGAGAGAATGGGCGCGCCAGGGCCTCCAGCCACTGCAAACGAACTCCAGACGCATGCGCCCCCTTGTGCATCTGGCTAACGTGGGTCCTGGGGAGTCGAGCCTCGAACCAGGGTCCTTAGGCTTCACAGGCAAGCGCTTAACCGCTAAGCCATCTCTCCAGCCTAAGAAACAGATTCTTATTCTTTTGTTGTTGTTGTTGTTGTTGTTTTGTTTTTCGAGGTAGGGTCTCACTCTGGTCCAGGCTGACCTGGAATTCACTATGGAGTCTCAGGGTGGCCTCGAACTCACAGCGATCCTCCTACCTCTGCCTCCTGAGTGCCCGGCTCTGATTCTTATTCTTGCTATAGGGGGGAAGCCCAGGGGCCGGGAAGCAGCCCCACACCCCTGGACAAAGCTGCCTTGCCAAGTCTGTATACCCCCTGGACCTCTTAGGTAAGCAAGGGCAATGTGGAGGTCCAGTGTGATTTCTCCTCCCATGCTGGTGGAGACTCCTCCCCTTGGAGCCAGGCGCCACCGGGGAAGTCCTGAGGACAAAAGCCCTGAACAGTGCTTCCCCAGCAGCTAGAGACAAGGGCTGATGGCCTGATTAGCAAAGTGGGGTGCTGTAAGGGAATGAGACCACCTGTGTGACAGCAAGTAGACAACCTGCCCGACTGCCACTTTCTTAGTCTTTTTTATTCTATTTTACTTTGTTTTATTGAGTTGGTGTGTGTGTGTGTGTGTGTGTGTGTGTGTGTGTGTGTGTAGTATTTGTGGTACAGAGCCCTTTCGGTGAAGCACATCTCCTGAAGGAAAAATGCAATATATAAAACAGACAAAATGGACCCGCTCCAGCTGAAGATACAAAGGCTCAAAATGTACAAGGCAGAGTTTAAAAGCTGCTGGCTAGATATATATTGAGGTAGGGTTTTGCTCTAGCCCAGGCTGACCTGAAATTCTTTATATATATATAATATACATATACATATATACATACATATATGTTTATTTATTTATTTAAAGTCACTGGCTTGAGAAATTGTCTCCAGAAGACTTCTCTAACTATCTTGATAAAATCCCAAGCTAGGCCGGGTGTGGTGGTGATGAGAGGCAGAGGTAGGAGGATCGCCATGAGTTCGAGGCCACCCTGAGACTACATAGTGAGTTCCAGGTCAGCCTGGGCTAGGACAAGACACTACCTGGAAACAAAACAAAACAAAACAAAAATTATTCCCATACTAGGGCCAGTAAACTGGGTGTGGTGGCACACACCTTTAATCCCAGCACTCGGAAGGCAGAGGTAGGAGGATCACCAGGAGTTCGAGGCCACCCTGAGACTACATAGTGAATTCCAGGTCAGCCTGAGGTAGAGTGAGACCCTACCTCAGAAAAACAAAACAGGGCTGCAGTGATGCAAAGTGGCACATACATCTGGAGTGTGTTTGCAGTGGCTAGAGGCCCTGGCATGCCCATTCTCTCTCTCTCTTTCTCTATCTATCTCTCTATCTCTCTGCTTGCAAATACATAAGTAAAAGTATTTTAAAAAATTAGTGAGAGGGGCTGGAGAAATGGCTTAGCGGTTAAGCGCTTGCCTGTGAAGCCTAAGGACCCTGGTTCGAGGCTCAATTCTCCAGGACCCACGTTAGCCAGATGCACAAGGGGGCGCACGCATCTGGAGTTCGTTTGCAGTGGCCGGAGGCCCTGGCGTGCTCATTCTCTCTCTCTCTCTCTCTCTCTCTCTCTGTCCGTCTCTTTCAAATAAATAAAAATAAACAACAACAAAAAAATTAGTGAGAGGTTTGAAGTCATTGGAGGCATGCTCTTCATGGGGATAATAGGACCCCAGCGCCTCTTCTTCCTCTCTCTTGTCCTGACCGTGGGGCTTTCCACAGCATGTGCTTCGTGCCACGATGTACTATCTCACCACAGACCCCAAAACAGCAGAGCCAACAAACCGTGAACTGAAACCTCCCAAACTGTGAGCCAAATTCCACTCTTTTCTTTTTTCTCTTTCTTTAAGTTTATTTGCGAGTAGAGAGAGACAGCGAGAAGAGAGACAAGCAGGCACTTACTTGTAAGACCTGACAGCCCAGGTTCAATTCCACAGCACCCATGTAAATCCAGATGCACAAACTAGCACATGCTTCTAGAGTTCATTTGCAGTGGAAAGAGGCCCTGGCGTGCGCACTCATTCTCTCTCTCTCCCTCTGCTTGCAAATAAATAAAAACACTAAAAAAAATTCCTGGCTTGCAAAGGAAGGGTAGGACTCCTTACAACGTCCTCCCTGCAGACATAAAATGGCCTGGATATCCATGACCTCATAGTGCCTGACACTACCTACGCAAGACCATCATAAGAGGAGGAAAGGATCATGACATCAAAATAAAAGAGAGACTGATTGAGATGGGGAGGGGATATGATGGAGAGTGGAGTTTCAAAGGGGAAGGTGGGGGGAGGGCAGGGTAGTACCATGGGATATTTTTTATAATCATGGAAAATGTTAATAAAAATTGAGAAAGGAAAAAAAAAAATATATATATATAAATTCCTGGCTTGGAAGATGGTTCAGTGAATAAAGTGCTTGTAGCACAAACATGATCAGATTCTCCCCAGAGCCCAGGTAAATCTGTACGCAGTAGCCCAAGCATCTGTGATCCCAGCATTCCTGAAACAAGATGAGAGCCCAAGACAGGACAATCCCTAGAAAGCTCACGGGTCAGCCAGACTGATGAATATAGCAGTGGAAAAGAGACCCCTGCCTCAAGCCAGGTTGTCTTGCCCCTGACCTCCACACATATGCCGTGGCATGTGCCTATGCATACACACACTCGCACATACATACGCACCAAAGATTTTTGTTGTTGGTTTTTTTTGTTTTTGTTTTTGTGGGGTTTTTTTTCGGGTAGGGTCTCACTCTAGCCTGGGCTGACCTGGAATTCACTCTGTAGTCTCAGGGTGGCCTGGAACTCACGCCAATTCTCCTTCCTCTGCCTCCCAAGTGCTGGGATTAAAGGCGTGCGCCACCACACCCAGGAAAAGATATTTAAAAAAAGAAGAATTCTTGGCCAGGCATGGTGGCACACGCCTTTAATTCCAGCACTTGGTAGGCAGAAGTAGGAGGATTGCTGTGAGTTGAAGGCCACCTGAGACTACATAGTGAGTTCCAGATCAAACTGGGCTACAGCGAGACCCTACCTACCTTGAAAAACAAAACAAAACAACAACAACAAAAAAACAATTTCTGGTCATTTTGACACTCTTGCTCATCTAAAATCTTGAATCTCATCTAAGGAAAAAAATCCACAGTTAATGAGCTGTAGTGTCCATCTGTTGCATGAATGTATTTCCCCTGGAGGGAAGCAAACACACATCTATCCACCCCAGATAGGGCTCAGACAACAGACCAGAGTACAATTGCACCAGAGTTCAACTTGGTGAACCACTGAGTTTGTTGGGGTTGCTTACAGAGCAGGGATGACTCAAAGGGCTGCATGACCACGTGAACGGCGACCTCATGGAAGCTGCATCACGAAGCCCCGCTGCTACTGCTGCTGCTGCTGCTTCTTCTTCTTCTTCTTCTTCTTCTTCTTCTTCTTCTTCTTCTTCTTCTCTCTCTCTCTCTCTCTCTGTCACTCTCAAATAAATAAATAAAAATGAACAACAACAACAAAAAAAAATGCCATACAGCACCACCTCATGAAGGAGCATGTTCTAATTTCAACATTGTAAGGCAAAATTTACTTATGTCAGAATGATCCTGGAGAGATGGCTTAGCAGTTAAGGCACTTGCCTGTGAAACCTAAGGACCCAGGTTCGATTCCCCAGTACCCATATAAGCCAGATGCACTAGGTGGCACACGTGTCTGGAATTCATTTACAGTGGCTAGAGGCCCTGGTGCATTCCATTCTCTATCTTTATCTGCCTCTCTCTTTCTCTCTCAAAGTAAATAAATAAATAAAAATAAAAATAAATGATCCTAAAACTTCTGGGCGAATTGCCTTTGAATTACCAGGAACTGGATCTTTGGGAATTAGCTTCTCTGACTTCTCTTCCTGTCCGGCTTCCCCTCAAGCAGTGTGCACAAAGGCCTCGTGAGGGAGAAGGTGAGAAGGACAAAGGGGAAACTAGTAGATACACAGACGTTTCCCCTAATAGCTGAGTCCATGCGATTCATGTTACACCTATCATAGTTTTTGTCTTGTTTTGTTCTGCTCTGTTCTGTTTCATTTTGAAGCAGAGTCTGGCTATGTAGCTCAGGCTGGCCTTGAACCATTACATAGCCCAAGCTAGCATCACACTCATGATCCTCCTATATCTGCCTCCCAAGGGCCAGGATTATAGATGTGCCACCACACTCCAGACTTCAGCACAGTCATTTTGTTGTTGTTGTTTTATCTTTTTTTTTTTGGTGGGGGGGGGTAGGGTCTCTCTCTAGCCTAGGCTGACCTGGAATTTACTATAGAGTCTCGGGCTGGCCTTGAACTCCCAGTGATCCTCCTACCTCTACCTCTTGAGATTAAAGGTGCACACCACTCCGGGCTCAGCAGTCTTGTATGCCTATAGCAAGATACAGCATCTCCCTTTATAACTTGCAGTGCCTTCCAAGGAACTCCGGGAAAGTGATTATGTTCTGCTGGGCTTGTGTGTGGGCAGCGGGCTGGGGAAGGCAGCAAGGGAAGAATTTCAGTGAGCTGATGAGAATGATCCGAGGTAGAAGGTTGAGAAGACGCTCTGGAGGAGGGCTTGGGGATAGAAGTAAGAAACTGGAGAAGAGGGGAGGATGGGGACCACGTGGGTTCATGTGGGAAGGGCTGTCCAGATGGCATAGAGAAAGCTTAAGAACTTCTGTGTGTGGGACTATGTAGCTTAGTTGGTAGAGTGCCTGCATATCATGCCTGAAGCCCTGGGTTCAATTCCTGGCACCCCATAAAATTGGAAGTGGCAGTGCATTCCTATAAACTAGCACTCTGAAGATAGACACAGGAATGTCAGAAGTTCAAGGTCATCTTTGGCATTCAAATACATTTTTATAAAAATTATAATTCATTATTTATTTATTTGAGACAGAGAGAGGGAGAGAAAGAGGGAAAGAGAGAGAATGGGTGTGCCAGGGCCTCTAGCCACTGCAAACTCCAGATGCATGTGCCACCTTGTGTATAAAACATTGGTTTAAAAAAAAAATCCACAGGACTGGGGCTGAGGAGATGGCTTAGCAGTCATGGCACTTGCCTGTGAAACCTAAGGAACCAGGTTCGAATCCCCAGAACCCATGTAAGCCAGATGCATATGGTGGTGTATGCATCTGGAGTTCATTTGCAGTGGCTAGAGGCCTTGTCATGCCTGTTCTCTCTCTCTCTCTCTCTCTCTTTATGTGGCAACTAGGGAATCGAACCTCAGTCCTTTGGCTTTATAGGCAAGTGCCTTAACCACTAAGCTATCTCTCCAGCCCCCAAAGCAATTTTTTTCCTAAGCAATTTTTTAAATTTTATTTATTTGGGCTGGGGAAATGGCTTAGCGGTTAAGGCATTTGCCTGTAAAGCCTAAGGACCACAGTTTGATTCCCCAGGACCCACGTAAGCCAGATGCACAAGGGGGTGCATGTGTCTGGAGTTCGTTTGCAATGACTAGAGGCCCTGGCATGCCCGTTCTCTTTTTCTCTCTGTCTCTCTGTCTCTCTCTCTCTCTCTCTTTCTCTCTCTCTCTCTCTTTCTCTCTCTCTCTCTCTCATAAATAAATAAATATGCATTAAACATGTATTTATTTATTTGCAAACACATATACAGAGAGAGAGAGAATGGACATGCACTAGGGCCTCTTGCCATTGCTAATGAACTTCAAATGCATGCGCCACATTGTACATCTGGCTTTACATGGATAGTGGGGAATTGAACCCTGGCTGTCGGGCTTTGTAAGCAAATGCCTTTAACTGCTGAGCCATCTCCCTAGCCCTACCAAAGCAACTTTCTAAGGTTATCAATTATTGGCTCTCAAAACCAGACAAGGAGCTCCAGGACAAGAAAAATTACATCTGTTGCCGAAGGTCACAGAAATGTGACAGATTCACATTATTAAAAAAAAAAAAATGGAAGTTGAAAGCTGGGCGTGGTGGTGAACGCCTTTAATCCCAGCACTCGGGAGGCAGAGGTAGGATGTTCGCAGTGAGTTCAAGGCCACCCTGAGACTCCATAGTGAATTCCAGGTCAGCTTGGGTTAGAGCAAGACCCTACCTTAAAAAAAAAAAAAAAAAAAAGGAAGTTGAGATCATACCTACCTACCCTCAAGGCCAGGCTCCCTTGGCCTAAAATTCAGTGTGCTCAAGGTGAGGACCCAGTTGGGCCAGTGCCCAGTGCCAGAGTAGGAAAGCAGGCAAGATGTTTCCAACAGTTTGTCAGGTTAATGAGGCAATTACTGACTCATCCAAGCGGCTCGCTGACATCTAACCATGTTTCAGAAGCACTTAGCAGAGGCGTCGGGGATGGCTCCCCAGAGTCCGGGGCGTCCACATCCACAAGGACCCCCCGGGCGCCACGGGGCAGTGAAGCACTGACACTGCCCTCACCTTTCCTAGGCCAGCGCTCCAGGCTGAGTCCCTTGCTGAGTGTTGACAAACGCAGATGAAAGAGATGGGAAGTGACTTCAAACGACACCAAAAGTCATCCCAAGTGCAAAAGCCGTGACTTGCTGTGAAACACTCAAAGATCTCAGTATAGGCAGCTGGAGAGACCAGGGGTGGTGGTCTCACAGGCTACGCAATCCTCCTGTGGGACTGGGGGCATAGGGAGCAGAGAAAGCCCCCCAGGCCAGCCCATGGATGCAGCAGGATATTGGCTGCCTAGTAAGGCTGCAAACTCAGGAGGAAACCCAGCAGGTGGCGCAGGGAAATAGAATGTGATTGTGGGGACCCAGCCATAGTGGAGGAGTCGGGGGGGGGGGGTGAAGTTCAGGGAGCGTCTCAGTTACTACTGCTGCATAGTGGAATACTCCAAACATGGTGACTAAGACAGAGCCCTGCAATTTTGAGAAGCCATCTCCAAGATGGCCAGTTGGTACTGGCTGCTGTCTCTTCTCCATAAGGGCCTCTTCTCAAAGTAGCTTGTTTTCTCATAGTGGACTGGCTAGATTCCAAGAATGAGCGTTCACGCTTGGGAAGCTGGGCTGGGGAGATGGCTCGGCGGTTAAAGGTGCTTGCTTGCAAAGCCTGCCAGCCAGGATTCAGTTCTCCAGCCGCACAAAGAGGTGCACACATCCGGAGTTCGTTTGCAGAAGCTAGAAGCCCTGGCACACCCATGTTCTCTTTCTCTCTCAAATAAAAAAAAATTTTTTTTTTTAATACTTGGGGCTGGGCGTGGTGGCGCATGCCTTTAATCCCAGCACTTGGGAGGCAGAGGTAGGAGAATCATTGTGAGTTTGAGGCCACCCTGAGACTCCATAGTGAATTCCAGCTCTGCCTGGGCTAGAGGAAGACCCTGCCTAGAAAAGCAAAAACAAGAACAAAACATACTTAGGAAGCTGAGGCAAGAGGATTGTGAATTTAAGGCTAGCATAGGCTATACATCGTGAGTTGCAGGCTAATCTGGATTACATAGCAAGACCCTCTCTCAAAAGAAACAAAACTAGCCGGGCATGGTGGCGCACGCCTTTAATCCCAGCACTCAGGAGGCAGAGGTAGGAGGATCGCCATGAGTTCAAGGCCACCCTGAGACTACATAGTGAATTCCAGGTCAGCCTGGACCAGAGTGAGACCCTACCTCGAAAAACCAAAAAAAGAAACAACAAAACCACAAGAAGAAAAGTGTTCAAAAGCACAGGAAAGAGATGGCATGGTGGTGTATTTCTGTAATCCCAGCATTTAGAAGGCAGAGGCAGGAGAATCAGGAGTTTAAGGTCATACTCAATCATATGACAAGCTCAAGGCAAGCCTGGGCACGGGAAGTAGAAGTCAGTAGTTCGAAGTGTGTTCCCAGAAACGGGTATGGCATCATTTCTGCCGTATTTTCTTGGCGCAGCATACACAGAGCCCAGATTTAAGGCCATGAATCACAGATCTCATCATCCTGTAGGAGGGGTGTTGAATTTGAGAGCTATATTTTAAAACTGCAACTGTGAAAATCTCCCCTTGCCTCCTGGTACCACAAAAACTTCCATTTTCTTGGCTCCCTCTTGTAATTGATTACAAGAGGTACTTGAACCACTGGAATAAGAATTTGGGAATGGGGCTGGAGAGATGGCTTAGTGGTTAAGGCACTTGCCCACAAAGCTAAAGGACCCAGGTTCGATTCTCCAGGACACACGTAAACCAGATGCACAAGGTGGTGCATGTGTCTGGAGTTCGTTTGCAGTGGCTAGAGGCCCTGGTGTGCCCATTCTCTCTCTCTCTCGCAAATAAGTAAATTAATTAATTAATTAAATTTTTAAAAAAAGGAAAAGAAAGTCAAGTGTAATGAAACTCCCCCCGCCAAAAAAAGAAAAAAAAAAGAATTTGGGAATGTCTGCATCCTCAGGAAAGAATGAAGGATGGCACGATTGATCAGTGACCCAGAGGACAAGGGAGTAGGGGGTTAGAAGCATGTGTGTGACAAGGGTTTGTACCTCTCTCTCCAGGGGTAGGTGTAGAGTCTGCCTCTGGAACTTACGTCTCCATTGCATCAGACCCTCCATTTCAAGTATTCACCCCTATATACACGTGTGCGTTCGTTTGTTGATTTCATTACTATTCAGTGAGCACCTTCCCTACTGCAAATAAAACAACAGTGAATGAAGCAGACATAGAAATTACAACCATG
Organism: Dipus sagitta; assembly: GCA_036346955.1. Classification (NCBI taxonomy): domain Eukaryota; kingdom Metazoa; phylum Chordata; class Mammalia; order Rodentia; family Dipodidae; genus Dipus; species Dipus sagitta. Next base: position 28,694,281 of record CM070779.1, read on the forward strand.
AAATTCACACATTATGGAGGAGTTAGTCAATAAGCCAGTAAACAAACAGACGTATAATTTAGGATTATGTTTGTTTGTTTGTTTGGGGAGGATTTTCAAGGGAGGGTCTCACTCTAGCCCAGGCATCCTTGGAATTCACTATGTCGTCTCAGGCTGGCCTTGATCTCACGAGGATCCTCCTACCTCTGCGTCCGGAGTGCTGGGATTAAAGGAGTGTGCCACCACGCCTGGCTTAATATATAATTTAGATCGGGACAAATGCTGTGAAAGAGCCCAAGAAGAGGCACGGCCACAGCGTGTGCAGGGACTCAACAAGGGCCAGGCTTCAGGGAACTAACTGTACAGCATCACTCCTTGGCAGCAGCCGTGTTAACCGCAGTCCTATGGAAGACTGACAAGACTTTCTAGTTCTCTCTGTGGGTGGCACTGAAACCATGGAGACATCCAAGGCTCAAGTCATCCCTCAGGCTTTGAAAGCCTGGGATCAAGGAAGGCCTGACGAGGGAAATTGAGGCCCTTACGCTCTAATTAGCGTCTGCCCTGCAGTGTGAGAGGCAACTCGCTCTGCTTCCTTGTGTCAATCAGCTTTCTAGCACTGTGACAAAATACCTGAGATTATCGATTTAAAAGGAGAAAAGAGCTCTGTGTGGTAATTTATGCCTATTATCCCAGCACTCAGGAGGTTGAAGCAGGAGGATCACTATGAGTTTGCGCCAGCCTGAGGCTATAGAGTGAGTTCCAGGTCAGTCTGGGCTAGAGTGAAACCCTGCCCCCTCAAAACAAAACAAAACAAAACAAAACAAAACAAAACAAAACAAAACAAAACAAAAAAGGGCTGAGAAGATGGCTCAGCAGTTAAAGGCACTTACTTACAAAGCCTGACAGCCCAGGTTCCATTCACTAGTACCTGCTTAAAGCCAAATACGCAAAGTGGCACATGCTTCTGGAGTTTGTTTGCAGCAGCAAGAAGCCCTGGAACGCTCACAATCTCTCATAAATAAATAGATAAATAATTCTTTTTTAAAATACATATATATAATATAATATTATTTATTTATAAGCACAGAGAGAGCGAGAGAGAATGGGTGCGACAGGGCCTCCAACAGCTGCAAAAGAACTCCAAATGCATGCACCACTGTGCATCTGGCTTTACATGGTTACTGGGGAATTCAACTCGGATCATTAGGCTTTGCAGGCAGGCGCTTTAACCACTGAGCAGCTTCTCCAGCCTGAATAAATAATTTTTAAAAAATATTTTATTGTGGGCTGGAGAGATGGCTTAGTGGTTAAGGTGCTTGCCTGCAAAGCCAAATGACCCAGGTTTGACTCCCCAGGACCCACATAAACACAAGGTGGTGCAAGCATCTGGAGTTTGTTTGCAGTGGCTAGAGGCCCTAGCATGCCTATTTTCTCTCTATCTGCCCGCGCCCTCTCTGTCTCTCTCTCTCAAATAAATAAACATTTAAAAAAAATTTAGTGTATTTTTATTTATTTATTTGAAAGAGGCGAAGAGGCAGGGAGAGAGAGAGAGAACAGATGTGCCAGAGCCTCCAGCCACTGCAAACAACTCCACATGCGTGCGCCGCCTTGTGCATCTGGCTTACGTGGGTCCTGGGGAATCGAACCTAGGTCCTTTGGCTTTGCAGGCAAGCATCTTAACCGCTAAGCCATCCCTCCAGCCCCAAATAAATAATTTTTGAAAGGAGGAAAGGTTTATTTCAGTGCCATGTTCATGTGACCCCCATTGTGGACCTCTGGGCAGCACATGTTAGTGAGGAGCCCATGGCAGAACAGGCTTCTTACCTCACGGTGGCAGGAAGTGAGAGTCAGAGACCGGCATCCCACAGTTCTCTTCAAGTTCTCATCCCTAATGGCCTGAAAACTCCCACTAGGCCCCACCTCTTAATGGTTTCCACACCTTCCAACAGCACTGAGCTAAGGACCACGCCTTTGACACATGGGCCCATGTGGGTGTTCTATGGCAAATTCCCTCTGCATTGAAAGGTGTAAATAACTATTGTTAGCTTTATCAAAAGCAGCTGCGGGCTGAAGCGATGGCTTAGCGGCTCAGACACTTGCCTGCAAAGCCAAAGGACTCACGTTTGATTCCCCACGTTTGATTCCCCAGGACCCACATAAACCAGATGCACAAGGTGGTGCATGCATCTGGAGTTTGTCAGTAGTGGCTGAAGACCCTGGAGCATTCATTCCCTATCTGCCTCTCTCTCTCTCTCTCTCTCTCTCTCTCTATCTATCTATCGGCCCCCCCCAATAAATAAATAATTTTTTTTTTTTTTTTGGTTTTTCGAGGTAGGGTTTCACTCTGGTTCAGGCTGACCTGGAATTCACTATGTAGTCTCAGGGTGGCCTCGAACTCACGGTGATCCTCCTACCTCTGCCTCCCGAGTGCTGGGATTAAAGGTGTGCACCACCACGCCCGGCTAATAAATAATTTTTTAGAAAGCAGATGGGACAACCCACAGAAAAGTGTGGGGAGGGTCATCAGCCCCCCTACCTGAGATCACAGATGCCCTGTATGCCAGCTATACGTAATAATGCACAGGTCTTGTGGTCTCAGGGGGAGATAGAGTATATAGAGGGTAAAAGATTAAGGAACAATGAACTACATCTAAGGTGCTATCTCTGGAGTCTCCATGCTCTGTAAGTTAGCCTTCACCTGGGGGTGACTCTGATATACTAAGCCCCACTGAAGTGCTACTTTTGGGTCTCACACTCCTAGACAAAAAGACAAGGAGCTTCTGGAAGCAGCCATGGGGAAGTCCTCATTCAGGGTGGGATGAGACTTCTCGGTGGTGCGGCTGCTCTGGGGTCCCCATGCTCTGTAAGTAAGCCTGCATCCTGAGGCTGAGGGAGGCGCATCCAAAGGAGTAATCCTGACGCAGGAGGCCCCACCGAGGTGGCTGCTTTGGGAGCCCCACATTCCTATGAATAACCCCTCTCCATGCTCTGTAAGTAACCCCAGTAAACTCACTGGTTCATTGAGCTGGTACAAGTGTAATCGTACTTTGGTCTGCCACCTGAGCCCTATTTGGGGTGAAGACATGTTCACATCTCCCCAGGGGAAAAGTTACCTGTGACAGTGGGACATTCCAGACCTGAACTGTGCAATTTTTAGGAAACCATTAATGTTTTATGTCAGCTTTCACAGGTTCCCAAAGCTCCAGCCACAGGGGCCATTAGGGTGATATTAGTTTCATAGGGTTGGCATAGCCAATAACCACGAAGTTGGCATCCCTGCGACTACAGAAATGATGGTGAGTATATTTGCACACCTGTAGGACAGCTGCTTGGGAGGCTAAAATGGGAATCACTTGAGCCCAGGAGTTCAAGGCCAGCTTGGGCAGAAGTAGAGCAAGAACCTTCTTCAAAACAGAAAAACGTCCCACGCGCACACACACACGTGCGCGCGCATGCACATGCACTGACCCCAGAAATATATCCTTTTGTACTTTGGGAGGCTAGAAGTCAGCAAGGCCATTCTCTCCCCAGAGGCTGCTAAGGGAAGTCCTCCCCTGCCTCCTGCAGCTTCCAGTGGCTCTAGGCACTCCCTGACTTGTGACGGAACAACCCCATCCTCTGCCTCCATTGTTACTCTGTGTTTTTCTATTGTTTCTTACAGGGACACTTGTCGTCAAATCTAGTGTGCACCTGGGTAATCCAGGATGATCTCATCTAAAACTTAGTTGTATCTGCAAAAGCCTTTCTTCAGGCTGGAGAGATGGCTGAGAGGTTAAGGTACTTGACCAAAAAACCTAACGACCCAAGTTCAATTCCCCATTACGCATGTAATTCACAAAGAACTGAATGCACCTGGAGTTTGTTTGCAGATGGAGGCCCTGGTACACCTATCTTCTCTCCCTCTCTCTTTCCATCTCTCTGTGCCAGGAGGGCGTGGTGACGCATGTCTTTAATCTCAGCACTTGGGAGGCAGAGGTAGGAGGATCACCTTGAGTTTAAGGCCACCCTGAGACTACATAGTGAATTCCAGGTCAGCCTGGGCTAGAGTGAGATCCCACCTCGAAAAACCAAAAAATAAAAAATAAGCCTTTCATCAAAATAAAGTCATAGGGCCAGAGAGATGGTTTAGTGGTTAAGGTGCTTGCCTGTGAAGCCTAAGGACCCATGTTGTACCCTCCAGATCCCATGTTAGCCAGACACACAAAAGTGAGGCAAGCACAAGGTCGCACATGCCCACTAGGTAGTGCAAGCATCTGGAATTCTATTTCAGTGGCTGAGGCCCTGGCATGCCAATTGTCTCTCTCGTGCTCTCTCTCTCTCTCTCTAAAATAAAAATAAAGTCATAATCACAGGTCCTGTGGACTAGGACTACCTTTTGGGGAGGGGGACACAATTCAACCTGCTACTGGGGTTACAACTGACACTGATGATTTGGGAACAATAAACAGAATGAATAATCTCTTCAAGTTGTACTAGATGTTGCCATGGTACTCCACCTGAAGCTGAGCCTCACTCCCTTCCCCCTGGCCTGTTGCCAAGTTCTCTCTTCCCCCTCTCCTGTCTATATGCTATTTGCAAACATCAGTTAGAACAAAGTGCTAAATGAAGACTGAAACAAACAGCTGGACAAGGATACATGAGACAAATTCACAAGTCAGTGTTCAGGGCAAATGGAAACTCCTGGTTCATTAATCTTGGACAACACTGGGCCTTGGCAGGTGTCTCCTCCACTCTCCAGACATTTCTTGGCAGAATCATTAAGTCTCTTGAAATATTTTCCCAAACAAAAGAATAGTTCTCACTCAAGAAAGAATTCTAACATCTGCACGTGTGTGTGTGTGTGTCTGTCTGTGCCACCACACCAGGCTGAATTTTGTGTTTTATTTTAGTTGTTTTAAATATTTTATTTATTTGAGAGACAGAAAGAGGCAGATAGAGAGAATGGGCATGCCAAGGACCTCTAGCCACTGCAAACAAACTCCAGACACTTGTGTCACCTTGTGCACCTGGCTTTACATGGGTGCTGGGGAATCAAGACTAGGTCCCTTGACTTTGCAGGCAAGTGCCTTAACTGCTAAGCCATCTCTCCAGTCCTATTATAGTTGTTTTTGAGATAGGATCTTGCTATGTGGCCCAGAACTCACTGTGGTGTAGCCCAGGCTGGCCTAGAATTTACAAGCTTGCCACAGCTCCATGAGCGCACCACCATTCCCAGCTACACGCTAAATTCCCAGCGTGCTAACTCCCTACCCATTGTCCCTTTGACTTGAGAAGTCATGGGAGATTGAGCTTGTGTCTCTAACTCCTCAGCGGTTTTCACAGACTTGATTTAAGCAGTAGTTCTGAGTGAGCATTCGTGGAAGCACTGAATGAGCTTGGGATTGGGGGCTGATGGGGGACCCACAGTGCATCTCTGACAGGTGATCATTTTCAGGAGGACCAGCATGTATGTCAGTCCAGACTCTTGGCTTTGGCAAAATATAGTTTGTAACATCCAAAGTGTCAGAGGGAGGCTAGATGTCAATCATAGAAAGCCTGGTGTCTCCACTGTCCTTGTAACTTAAGAAGCCACTCTACTCCAAAGCTTAATGGCTTAAAATAACGGTTTGCTAAATTTTACAATTCCATGGGCTGGGAGTTCTGTGTCACGAGATGTTTGGGGAGTTGTTACTCATATATACAGCTCCAGGATCACAGGGAATGAAATTTCCAAGACACATGTAGGGGCTGGGCTTGATGGTACACTGCCTGTAATTCCAGCTACTTGTAAGGCAGGGGATTCTAAGTGTGAGTTCAAGGCCAGTCTGGATAATTTAGTGAAACTGTCTTGATTTAAAAATAAAAATGAGACCGGGTGTGGTGGTGCATGTCTTTAATCCCAGCACCCGGGAGGCAGAGGTAGGAGGATCGCTGAGAGTTCGAGGCCACCCTGAGACTACACAGCGAATTCCAGGTCAGCCTGAGCTAGTGTGAGACCCTACCTCAGAAAACTGAAAAAAATAATAATAAAATAAAATAAAAATGAGAGCTGGGCATCGTGGCACACACCTTTAATCACAGCACTCTGGAGGCAGATGTAGGAGGATCTCCATGAGTTCAAGGCCAGCTTGACGCTACATAGTGGTTTCAGGTCAGCCTGGACTAGAGTGAGATACTACCTTGAAAAAACAAATAAATAAATGAAATAAAATAAAAATAAAAATGAGGGCTGGAGAGATTCCTTAGTGGTTAAGGTGCTTGCCTGTGAAGCCTAAGGACCCATGTTTGGCTCTCCGGGTCCCACGTAAGCCAGATGCCCAAAGTGATGCAAGCGTGCAAGGTCACACGTGCACAAGGGGGCACACACATCTGGAGTTCGATTGTAGTGGCTGGAGGCCCTGGTGCACCAATTCTCTCTCTCACTCTCACATAAAAAGAAAGGCAGTCTGTTGGGCTTGCCTCAAAATAAAAATTAAAAACAAAAACAAAAACAAAAATGAGAGGGCTGGAGAGATGGCTCAGCGATTAAGGAGCTTGCCCGCAAAGCCTCACAACCTAGGTTCGATTCCCCAGGACCCATGTAAACCCAGATGCACAAAATGGCACATGCATCTGGAGTTTATTTAAAGTGGCTAGAAGCCCTGGCATGCCCATTCTCTCTCAGCCTCTCTCTTTCTGCCTGTCTCTCTCTGCTTGCAAGTAAATAGATAAATATTTTAAAAAAATACATAAATAGAAATGAGGGAAGCGGCTGGGGCATCCCCAGACTCACTATGTCTGTCATTTTCAGTCGGCAGACTCTGTTGACCGTAACCTTACTGCTTATATGTCCATGCGCGTCTATCAGATCCTTGGCACCCAGCATCCTGGACAGAAGTAAAGCAGACTGATGGGGATAGTCTGGGAGTGTGCCAGAATTGGTGAACCAAGGAGTCCTCATGTCGCAGTGTGCAGTGGAATGATAGCCTTCAGCATCCTCTTTATGCAGTAGCTTGGAAAAAAAAATGACTCTTGAATTTCCATCAGATTTCAGTATAAACAAGGACTCGCCTGCAGAAATACCGGGAGGAATGGTTAACCCGTTCCTCTCTGAACACTGGATGAGATAACTTTCCGGATGCTGTTCTCTATTTTTATGCTGTTGGACCAACGATCTGTATAAATAATTAAGATGCAACCACTTAATGCACAGAGTTTAATAGTCTGTAACAACTTCAGTACTGTTCCTCAATATTACATTCTGCAAATGCTGCTCTCTTTTGGAGTAAGGTACCTTAAAGGCACACAGTAGAAAACAAAATTGGTAAATTACTCAGTTCCTTTCACTGGAGACTTCGAAATGATAAATCTTTAAGAATGGCTAGCCACTTCATTGAGAAAAATTATTTTTCTTGCTGTGGATGGCATTTGTATTATTAATTTTGCTTTTCATCTGACCTCACTGTTTTGATCATTAACCAGAATACCTCGAAGCTCAGGAAATTCTGTGATTTATCTCAGATATTTAAAATGTTTAAAACAAGCCAGGCATGGTGGCACATGTCTTTAATCGCAGTGCTTGGGAGGTTGGGGTAGGAAGAGCAGCATGAATTCAAGGCCAGTATAGATGTACAGAGTGAGTTCCAGGTCAAGTCAGCCTGAGCTAGAGTGAGAACCTATCTCAAAAAGGCAAAAAAGGCAAAAAGAAAAACAAAAAAAAAAAAAAAGAAAGAAAGAAAAGAAAAAGAAAGTTTTAAACAAGCCTATGTAAGTTTTTATCCCCCGCCCTGAGGTAGAGAGAGGGAGATAGAAGGGGAGCAAGAGAGAATGGGCGCACCAGGGCATACAGCCACTGCAAATGAATTCCAGACACATGTGCCACCTTGTGCATCTGACCTATGTGGGTCCTGGGGAATCGAACTTGGGTCCTTTGGCTTTGCAGGCAAGAGCCTTAACTGCTAAGCTATTTTTCCAACCAGCCTATGCAATTCTTAAGCACCAAGATAAATGAGATGACTTACAAGTAGAACTGGGAAAATATTCAGACTTAACATATGAGTGAGGCCTCTGGTTAAGCGTGGACACATGATTTAAGCGCTGTGACCAGCTAGCTACCATTCTCTGAAAAAGACAATGTTCTTAGACTAAAGAAAAGCAAAATTGAACAATTGTGGAATGATGATCCTATATATATTTTTTTAATTCTTATTAATGCCATGTCTTCTAAACAGAACATTTATTGTAATTGTAAAAATAAAATAAAAATGAGGACTGGACTCAGTGGTAGAGCATGTGCAAATTGCAAGGCTTTGGGTTCCATTCCCAGAACCTTTAAACTGCTAATCTGGGTGTTGCGGCGCACGCCTTTAATCCCAGCACTCAGGAGGCAGAGGTAGGAGGAGAATTGCCGTGAGTTCGAGGCCACCCTGAGACTACATAGTGAATTCCAGATCAGCCTGGGCTAGAGCGAGACCTTTCCTCAAAAAACAAAACAAAAAACTAGCTGCTACCATTGCCCTGCCTCTACGTTCCCTTTATCTACCCCATCTTCTTATTTATTTATTTATTTATTTTTAAGGCAAGCCCAACAGACTGGCCTTTTTTGTTAATGCAAGAGAGCGAGAGAGAGAGAGAGAGAGAATTGGCACACCAGGGCCTCCAGCCATCGTAATGGGACTCCAAATGAGTGTGCCACCTTGTGCGCATGTGCAACCTTGTGAGCTTGTGGCACCTTGTGCGTCTGCTTTACGTGGGATCTAAAGAGTCGAACCCAAGTCCTTAGGCTTTGCAGGCAAGCACCTTAACCACTAAGCCGTCTCTCCAGCCCTAACCCCTCTTCTTGACAGACTTGACAAGTGGCTGCAACATTGGGGATAGGGGCACGGGGCTGCCTGGTTCTTACTCTCCCACAGGTTAACTAGCCTTCCTTCTCAGTGGCTCAAACAACTGGCACAGTGGCTGGTAAGAAAGTGAGTCCCAAGGCCAGTCTAGAGTCTAGGGAGGAAAAAATGGCAGCACCTCCTGACAGGAGAGGCAGCATTTGTATCCAGGGGCTGCCGGGGTAGTTGGCTGTCACTTTTGGCAACAATGGTGTCTGAGGGAGTAGCCCAGCCTTTGTAGGAACAAATCCAGACTAGTCAGAAATTGTCAAGGCATCGGGAATGGTGGCGCATACTTATAACCCCAGCACTCTGAAGGCAGAAGTAGTCAGAGCACTGTGAGTTCGAGGCCAGCCTGGGGCCACAAAGTGAATTCCAGGTCAGGGCTAGAATGAGATCTTACCTCTGAAAAACAAAACAAAACTAAAACAAAATTGTCGAGGCATTCTAAGCTCACAGACTCCCAGGTCTTACTCCTCAGGGGGTGCTCTGGATGCCTCACCCTGTGAAATCAATCCTCAGCCTACCCTGCTTCACTGTAAGAGCAAGCAATTTCCTTTCCTTTCAACTGTCCCAGTCACAGAACAAAGATATCTGTCCAGTCTCTCCTGCTAATAAATATCTGAACAGAGGTTTGTTAATTTTTCTGACTTTCTACAACCGAGATGAATTGCTATTTTACATTACACTCAACTTCTATTAGCTTCGAATTTATTCCCTCAGTAATGCCACCAGCACTGGGCTTCAATAAAACATTTTAACCTAGACAAACTCATTAAATTCTCGAAGAGGAGTGAATAGAAAGAAGGACGAACTGGCCCTGGTTTTAAAATTTTGAGACATCCATTCACCAGGCAAGGGTCAAGCAGATTGGGGCTGGAACATTCTAGATGATCAAGGATGAAAGCCACCGGCAAAACAGTCTTTTTCTGTCCTGATGGATGTCAGGTCACCGGAAGTAGCCTTTTTCTAGAATTAATCCTATTTCCAAGATGGCTCTTGACCTTCTTAAAGTGTTCCCAACCTCAGTGCCAAACAGCCTACCCTGACTCAAATAGATTCCACTTTCCAGCTGCTCCCAACCAACCCACCTTCTGTCCACTGAGTCATATTCTTAGAGTCTGGCAGGGTGTGGTGGAGCATGCCTGTAATCCCAGCACTAGGAAGGCAAAGGCAGGAGGGTTAAGAGTTCAAGGCCAGCCTCATCTATATAGATAACTGGAGGCCAGCCTGGGCTACATGAGAGCCTGTCTTAAAAAAAAAAAAAAAAAAAAAAAAAAAAACCAAAATAATCTTCATTCTCTTGGACCTCAGAGCTGAGAGCGAAATTTTCTATTCTGTAAATTGGAGTTGTTACAATCATAATTATTATGTTTACTACCTTTATTACAAATATATGCTCTCCTTGACCCCAGGGCTGGATCCTACCTTTGATATGTCCTCCATCACCTGGGTACCCTGTACGAATGAGATCCTCTGTTGTGTGGAACCCCCCCCCCAACTCCTCTGTGACCCCAGATCTGTTGGGTCCATTGTTCTTTCCTCAGACCAAAAAAAAAAGAAAGAAAGAAAGAAAGAAATTCTATAGGAAGAACCGAAGCAGCAGGTATGGAGATGTGAGAAATACAATTTATGATCCTATGCTCAGTTTCCTGAAAGACTTCCAACTTTTAGGCCTTGTTTTTAAGGGTCTGACCTTAATCCTTAGACTTGACATTCAGCTCTGCTGAGAGCAGTAAAATAATACGCCCAAGGTAAGAGCTAGAGAGGAGGAAATATAAAAATGCTGGTGTTTAATGCTGGTCATCACCGCAGACTCCCTCTACATTTATGATCCTTCTCCCTGAGGGGTCTTTAGTCCTTTTTTGTTCAAGAGCCTTGGTGAAACTCATCCCAACCAACCAGAAAGGTTATGATTGTGTTTTACCTCCAAAGAAAAGGGCACAGGGCTTCAGCTCCTGACCTTGGGCAGCTCCTGACCTATATACAATTTTGTACAACTCCTCCCTAATCCAGATCCATACACCATGGATTTGAGGGGTAGATTTATGATGCCACACAATGTCCCTGTGAACCTTTCTTCCAGAGTAAAAGATATCCTCTTGCCTTATAATTGGATTTTTTCCCCCAAGGGAAGATTCTGGAAAAGTCAAAGAGAAATGACTGCCCATGGATAGGGAAGTGGCTAAATTCATGTATGTTCAAGAACACTAACTCCCTACTTCATAAAATTGCTTACGGAGCTGAAGGGGGACAGATACTGGGACTCACAGGGACCCAAGCTAGAGCCTCATAAACTCTCTTTTTTAAAAAAAAATTTTAATATTTATTTATTTATTTATTTATTTATTTACTTGACAGAGAGAAAGAGGGAGAAAGAGAAGGAGAGAGAGAGAGAGGGAGAGAGAGAGAATGGCCGCACCAGGGCTCCAGCCTCTGCAAATGAACCCCAGACGTGTGCGCCCCCTTGTGCATCTGGCTAACGTGGGTCCTGGGGAATCGAACCTAGGTCCTTTGGCTTTGCAGACAAATGCCTTAACTGCTAAGCCATCCCTTCAGCCTGAACTCTCGGTTTTTTCTTGGAGTTCATATCTTGCTCCTTCTCCTTGGCAGCTTCCTCTACCTATATGTCTACAAAATGGCCACATGCTTCCTAAATATGTTCAGGTGCCCCCAGAAGTAGACCTTGATGTTAAGATCCAAGTGCACTTGGGAAATGGTCCCTGGATTTGCTGAGGGCCTGGGAAAGTGAGGAAAAGGAAGGGACGGATGCTGATGAAGGCAGTGACCACACTGGACAATGGGAACCTAATTGACTGTGGGCTCTGGGAGTGGTGTGGAAGATGAGTCAGCGGTCCCAGGCCCCGAGGGAGCTGGGGAATGAGCCCTGTCCCCTGGGCATTAACCCTCAAGCCCCCTGGATCTCCCTGCATGAGCCCCCAGGCGGGGCAGCCAGATAACAGCCCTCAGGTGGAAGGTACTTGCAGTAACACCTTCAGGGGCTGGAGCTAAGGCTCTTGCAAACATGGGAAGGGTCACCCAGTCCCAGTGCCATATAAATTTTTGTTTTCTTGAGATCGGGTGTTGCTCTACCCCAGGCTGATCTTGGATTTACTATGTAGTCTTAGGGTGACCTTGAACTCACAGAGATCCTCCTACCTCCGCCTCCCAAGTGCTGAAATTAAAGGCATGTTGCCACCACACCCAGCTTGAAATTTTTGTTTGTTTGTTTCTTTGGTTGGTTGGTTTTTCAAGGTAGGGTCTCATTCTGGCTCAGGCTGACCTGGAATTCACTATGTAGTCTCAGGGTGGCCTTGAACTCACGATGATCCTCCTACCTCTGCCTCCCAAGTGCTGGGATTAAAGGCATGTGCCACCACACCCGCCTGTTTTTTGTTTTTTGTTTTTTTTGCTGCTGTTGTTTGTTTGTTTTTTTGAGGTAGGGTCTCACTCTAGCCCAGGCTGACCTGGAATTCACTATGTAGTCTCAGGCTGGCTTCGAACTCATGGAGAACCTCCTACCTCTGCCTCCCAAGTGCTGGGATTAAAGGTGTGCATGCACCACCATGTCCAGCAGCTTATTTATTTATTTATTCATTTATTTATTCAAGAGAGAGAGAGTGAGTATGGGCACACCAGGGCCTTCTGCCACTGTAAATGAACTCCAGATATGTGTACCACTTTGTGGACCTGGATTTACGTGGTTACTGGGGACTTGAACTAGGCCATCAGGTTTTGCAAGCAAGTGCTTTTAACCACTGAGCCATCTCTCCAGCCCTCCATATGATTTTTTTTTTAATTTTTATTTTTTGGTTTTTCAAGGTAAGGTTTCACTCTAGCCCAAGCTGACCTGGAATTCACTATGTAGTCTCAGGGTGGCCTCAAACTCATGGTGATCCTCCTACCTCTGCCTCCCAATTGCTGGGATTAAAGGTGACGCCCAGCCCTCTCCATATGATTGTCAGTCACATGGCCTTTGCTATTTTTATGGAGTGTGTTCTCCCAGGACTTATGCATTGAAGCCCTAACCCCCTGTACCTCAGAATGTGACTATTTTTGGAGGTTGGACCTTTAAAAAGAAGATAAAATTAAAATGAGACTGTTGGGGTGACCCTTAGCTCAATCCGACTAGTCCCCTTACAGGAGAAAATCTGGACATACAAAGACATCAATGATTCTTTTTTTTTTTTATTTTTGGTTTTACGAGGTAGGGTTTCACTCTGGCCCAGGCTGACCTGGAATTCACTATGTAGTCTCAGGGTGGCCTCGAACTCACAGCGATCCTCCTACCTCTGCTTCCCCAGTGCTGAGATTAAAGGCGTGCACCACCACGCCCAGCTAGGACATCAAGGATTCTTGAGAACACTGGAGAGACCACATGAGGACACAGTGAACAAGAAGCTATGGACAAGCCAAAAAGAAGCATCAGAAAAACCCAGCTGGGCTGGAGATGGCTCAGCCGTTAAAGTCACTTGCTTCCAAAGCCTGATGGCCCGTTTGATCCCCCAGTACCCATGTAAAGCCAGATGTGCAAAGTAGCCCATGCATCTGGAGTTGGTTTGCAGTGGCAGGAGGCCCTGGCACACCCAGCCACCCAAACACACTCACTCTCTCTCTCTCTCTCTCTCTCTCTCTCTCACACACACACACACACACACAAACAAACAAATATTTTTAGAAGAGGAAAACCAAAGCCAGGTGTGATGGCGCTGTGAGTTCGAGGCCACCCTGAGACTACATAGTGAGTTCCAGGTCAGCCTGAGCTAGAGTGAAACCCTCTTGGAAAAAAAAAAAAAAAGGAAAATCACTAACACCTTGACCTTACACTTCCACTCTCTAGAGCTGTGAACAATAAATTACTATGTTGTGAAGCCACCCAGTCTGAGGTACTTCATTTAGCATTTCTAGTAAATTAATATATCCATCCCTGGTTCCATTTCTACATCCTTATTTGCCTCTGATTGGCCCATGTATTATTTATTTATTTTGGTTTTTTGAGGTAGGGCCTCACTCTAGCCCAGGCTGACCTGGAATTCACTCTGTAGTCTCAGGGTGGCCTCGAACTCACAGCAATCCTCCTACCTCTGCCTCCTGAGTGCTGGGAGTAAAGGTGTGCGCCACCACGCCCTGCTAATTTTTTTTTTTTTTTTTTTTTTTTTTTTTTTTTTGAGGCCTGGTCTCACTCTAGCACAAGCTGACTAGGCTGGCCTTGAACTCATGGCAATCCTCCTTCCTCAGCCTTTCAGTGCGGGAATTACAGCTATCAGCCACCTCACTGGCTTTGTTTTTGGCCCATCTTTCCTTCCTTTCCTTCTTCCTTTCCTTCTTTCCTTTCTTTCCTTCCTTTCCTTCTTTTCTTTCTTTCCTTCCTACCTTTCTTTCTTTCCTTTCCTTTCCTTCCTTTCTTCCTTTCCTTTCCTTCTTTCTTTCCTTTCTTTTCTTTCCTTCCTTTCTTCCTTCCTTCCTTTCTTTCTTTGCACTCCAGGGCCTCTAGCCACTGCAAACGAACTCCAGACACATGTGCCACTTTGTATATCTGGCTCTAAGTGGGTACTGGGGAATGGAATCCTGATTGTCAGGCTTTGTAGGCAAGCACACTAACCACTGGGAATCTCTCCAGCCCGTGGCCCATCCTTTTTTTTTTTTTTTTTAAGGTAGAGTCTCACACTAGCTCAGGCTGACCTGGAATTCACTCTGTAGTCTCAGGCTGGCCTTGAACTCACAGCGATCCTCCTACCTCTGCCTCCCGAGTGCTGGGATTAAAGGCTTGCGCCACCACGCCCGGCATCGTGGCGCATCTTTTTGAACCAGGCCACGGTCAGAAGAACTGTGAGCCATCTTTGGGTCAGGTGTCCATCTGAGTCCATCGACCGTTGAGAAAATCACAGCCGTGTGGTCAAGGCTGTGGTGAGGACAGCTCTCTGGGAAGGAAGCATCACTGGGGAAGCTCCCATGTACTTTGGCTGGAGATGGTCCTGAGCTCTGTGGACCAGGCAAGGCCCTGGACCATCTCCAGGCCAGTGTGTCTGTGTTGGAGCTCGGATGGTCCAGGGGAAGGAGGAGAGCGCGGTGCCGAGCATCCGGGGACTGCTTACGGCAGCCCACACCTCAGCCCACGTGTGGGCTGGTTTTCCCCGATCCAGAGATTGTGACGTGAATGTCCCAAGCCCCGTCCTGTGGGGCTGAATTGGAGGATGAGAGGCACAGCTCGCCTGTCTAGAAACCAGCAGGATGTGAGCCTGGCAGTTAATTAGGTTAATTAGGGAACCATGCCTTAAAATGTAATGCTGCTTTCATGAGCCTTTAAAGCCTATCAAAATGTTTGCAGAGCTTTATGGCTGGTAATTAACAACCTTGTAAAAAAAAATAAAATAGACAGGGAAACAAGCAGATAGGAGGGAGCTAATGAATGTGGCAGCTGCCAGACCCGCAGAGCCTGGTGTGACCCTCACATCGTCGCCTACATTCAAGTCCAAGCTCAGCCTCAACTGGCTGTGACCTTCGACAGGTCCATCTGTCATCTGTATATCCTCGTTTATCCAGTGAAAAGGTTGGGGAACCTGTGAGCCCTGAACCGGCCACGTTTGTCAGCCCTTCCCTTTCCTAGACCTCAGAGCTCAGGTTCGACTCATTTGTGGACTCTTTGGTCATTGAAGCTTAAGTTCCCAGCATCCCACTCCATGAAAGTGGGCATACGTAGCTTTTGTGACCAGAAGCCCATGCGCCCAACTTTTTTTTTCCACTTTCTTTTTCTTTTTGAAACTAAAATTAAATTAAAATTAAAAAGCCGGGTGTGGTGGCACACACCTTTAATCCCAGCACTCGGGAGGCAGAGGTAGGAGGATCGCCGTGAGCAAAAGGCCACCCTGAGACTACATAGGGAATTTCAGGTCAGCCTGGGCTAGAGAGATACACTACCTCAAAGCCCCCCCCCCAAAAAAAAGTTATTTATTTATTTGAGAGAGAGGTGCAGATATATATATAGAGAGAGAATGGGTGTTCCAGGGCCTCCAGCCACTGCAAACTCCAGGCACATGCACCACCTTGTACATCTGGTTTATTGTGGGTCCTGGGGAACTAATTAAACCTGGGTCCTTAGGCTTCACAGGCAAGTACCTTAACCACTAAGCATCTTTCCAGCCCTCACCCAACTTTCTTTTTTTTTTTTTTTCCATATATTTACTTTTTATTGAACTTGTTAATGATACAGAGTTCTTACACTGCCAAACCATGCCTGAGAATCCAAAGAAATGGTACAATAGACAGCCTCATCCACCCATCATAAAGTATATTAAAACTTGATTCATGTGCATTTTGAGAATTTCACAATTATAATCAAAATTATAATGAGTTGGATCACCCAACTTTCTTTAGGAGAGCACTTCCTCACATCTCTCAGTCCTTAGGTTTTAGAAACTCTACCTCTGGGGCTGGAGAGATGGCTTAGCGGTTAAGCGCTTGCCTGTGAAGCCTAAGGACCCCAATTCGAGGCTCAATTCCCCAGGACCCACGTTAGCCAGGTGCACAAGGGGGCGCACGCGTCTGGAGTTCGTTTACAGTGGCTGGAAGCCCTGGCGCGCCCATTCTCTCTCTCTCTCTCTCTCCCCTCTTTCTCTCTCTGTCACTCTCAAATAAATAAATAAAAATAAACAAAAAATTAAAAAAAAAAGAAACTCTACCTCTGGTGTGAAAGGGGTCCACATTTGTCTCAGCTGTGCTTAATCAGAGAATCTCAAGGTTGACCACCTATCAATGCCAATACAGCACACCCCTCACCCCCACGAAGAAAGAAGTTCTATGTTCACTTCCACTGAGATGACTGAATCCTGGTGTGATGGTCAATCTTCTCGGCACCATATCCAGTGAGCATATTGATTGACACATTGTAGAGAAAGACTAAGTTGTGGTACCATTGTCTAGGTCCCCGAGTTTAGCAATGTCTTAGTTTGTTTTTGAGCTTTTCAATGACACGAAAGCAGCACAGCCCCTTTGTTAAAGCCACTTTGAGGTGAGTTGAAAACAAGAATTCTAACAGTTACATGATGTTTGTAAATATAAGGGTGTGAGAAAGAGAAAGAAAAACAGTTATAAAAACAAAACAAAAAAAAAGAGAGATACTTTTAAAAGTGAAAATAGGGCTGGAGAGATTGCTTAACAGTTAAAGCACTTGCCTGTGAACCCTAAGTACACATGTTCGAATCCCCAGGTCCCACATAGCCAGATGCAAGTGTGTAATGTCACACATGCACCCAAGGGGGGGCACATGCATCTGAGTTTGTTTACAGCAGCTGAAAGGCCCTGATGCACCTCTCTCTCTCTCTCTCTCAAAAATTAAAAAAAAAAAAAAAGAAAGAAAGAAAGAAAAGAAAACCTTTATGGGGAAGTCCATCACACTGGAGATACAGCCCTCACGTAGTATGCAAAAATGTGAAGGCCAAGGACCAGGACAAGGAAGGCACTCCCCTCCTGCTCAGCAAAAACGGGGAGGTGGGCTGGAGAGATGGCTTAGCGGTTAAGCGCTTGCCTGTGAAGCCTAAGGACCCCAGTTCGAGGCTCGATTCCCCAGGACCCACGTTAGCCAGATGCACAAGGGGGCGCACGTGTCTGGAGTTCATTTGCAGTGGCTGGAGGCCCTGGTGCACCCTTCTCTCTCTCTCTCTCTGTGCCTCTTTCTCTCTGTCTCTGTTGCTCTCAAATAAATGAATTAAATAAACAACAACAAAAACAAAAACAAAACGGGGAGGTATGTGCCTCATCCAGCAACTTTCGAAAGGAGCTCACTCTTCATCCTGCATTGAGACATTGTGGTGGGGCTAAGAAAGAAGTCTTATACCACTCCCGAGAAAAATTAGTGTCAAAGAAAGAAGGATGGGCTGGAGGGATGGCTTAGTGATTAAGGTGCCTGACTGCAAAGCCTAAGGACCCAGGTTCAATTCTCCAGGTCCCACGTAAGCCACATGCACAAGGTGGTGCATGCATCTGGAGTTCGTTTGTAGTGGCGTGCCCATTCTCTCTCCCTCTCTCTCTCTCTCTCTCTCTCTCAAATGAGTAAATAATTTTTTAAAGAAGGTTAAGTTGGCTGTGCCGAAATACTATAAGGTGGGTGAAAATGGAAAATTTAGTCATCTTTTTTTTTTTTTTTCGAGGTAGGGTCTCACTGTAGCCCAGGCTGACCTGGAATTCACTATGTAATCCCAGGGTGGCCTTGAACTCACGGCGATCCACCTACCTCTGCCTCCCAAGTGCTGGAATTAAAGGCGTGGACCACCACGCCCGGCTAGTCATCTCTTTTAGAAAAAGTTCTTAAACATTTTAATTTATTTATTTGAGAGAGAGAGAGAGAAAGAAGCAGATAGAGAGAAAGAAAATGGGCATGATAGGGCCTCCAGCTGCTGCAAACAAACTCTAGATGCATACACCACCTTGTGCATATGGCTTACGTGGGTCCTTAGGATTCAAACAAGGGTCCTTTGGCTTTGCAGGCAACTAAACCATCTCTCCAGCCCAATTTAGTCATCTTTATCAAGAGGCCCTTCAGGTAGCTGGGCATGGTGGCACACACCTTTAATCCCAGCACTCGGGAGGCAGAGGTAGGAGGATTGCCGTGAGTTCAAGGCTACCCTGAGACTACATAGTGAATTCCAGGTCAGCCTGGGCTAGAGTGAGACCCTACATTGAAAACCAAAAAAAAAAAAAAAAAAAAAAAAAAAAAAAGGGTTCTTTCAGGTAATTGTGTTGTTAGAGTTTTGTTTTGTTTTGTTTTTTTTAATATTTATTTATTTATTTGAGAGAGAGAATGGGCACACCAGGGCCTCAAGTCACTGCAAACAAACTCCAGACACATATGCTGCCTTGTGCATCTGGCTTTACACGGGTCCTGGGGAATTAAGCCTAGTTCCTTTGGCTTTGCTGTCAAGCTCCTTAGCTGCTAAGCCATCTCTCCAGGCCTGTCCAGATTTTCTGGTCAACCATATTGTGGTAAATGTCTGAACAAGTAATTGTGTATGAGTTAATAAAAACATGAATAAAGGGCTAGAGAAATGGCTCGGTGGTTAAAGGTGTTTGCTTGCCTAGCGCAACAGCCAGGGTTTGAGGCCCCAGTAAAGGCAGATGCACAAAGTAGTGCATGCATCTGCTTTGCAGTGGCAAGAGGCCCAGGCGTCATGCATATTCCACTTGTTAATATTGCCAGAGGAAAGCCTGTAACACGTGCACCATGGAGGGACATTTAGGATCTAAACTAGCACCTTCTGGTCCATTTTTTAAATTTATATTTTATTTATTTATGTATTTATTTATTTATATTTGAAAGAGGGATAGAGAGAAAATATGAGTGCTCCAGGGCCTCCAGCCACTGGAAACGAACTCCAGATACATGTGCCGCCTTGTGCATTTGGCATGGCATGGGTCTTAGGTTTGCAGGCAAGCACTTTAGCTGCTAAGCCCCCTCTGGTTCATCTTAATTACAACATCCAAGGAGATTTCTCTCAGGTCCTCAGTCATACCATGCGATCCTCCGCCCCTCCACCATTCTTGGAGTCAAAGCCTCAGTTTTAAACATTGTCTGTAAAGCTCCAGATGGCCGGTCCTCCTGTTACTCCCCTACTGTTCTCCCCTACTGAGGGACAGTCTCTCATGTAAAGATGGTGAGTGGTGGTCATGAGAGTAGAGGGGTCAGATGGGAAGAAAGGACAGGGGGAGAAGAAGGGAGGGACGAGGAAAGGGAAAAAGTTTAGAGGGAAAAAATGAGAATGATTGGGACGCAGAGGTTGGGGGATCGCCATCAGTTCAAGGCCACCCTGATAGTGAATTCCAGGTCAGCCTGGGCTAGTCAAGACAATACCTTGAAAAAAAAATTTGAATGAAAGCCAAAGGGAGGTGGGTCCAAGGAGAGGGGAGGCCCTAAGAAAGAATAATTTCTCTCTCTCTCTCTCTCTCTCTCTCTCTGAAAGTTCACAAGGCTGAACATCCCATCTTAAATTTCCCTTCTGTGCTGTTAAAAATTTTAAGCCTTTTCAAATGATGAGCAATTTGTCAGGGAAACAGCATCTTGGCAGCCAACTCAGGGAAAGAGAAAAAAATATTAGCGTCTTTTGACTGGTCTTTTTTCCTCTTTTTTTTTTTTTTTTTCAGCCTAAGCAGGCCGGAGTCAGTATCCATTATTAATAGATGTATATTTTATTGAGAGTATAAAGACCAAAGATTTGTAACTTTAATAATATAGATTCTTAGTTTAAATTCTCCAGCATGATTATTTATTGATCGACTTGGGGATGTTTCTTTGGCAATTGCCAATCTGCCAATTCCTGGAGGTTGTACAAGGCAGCTTGGGAGGAGTGAGTGTGCACAGTGACTTGCTCCAGGGCACACAAGAAAATGTCTGCCCTGCCAGGCCCCAGGATGATCGAGCTACCAACCTCCCGTCATGGGGGAGGGAGCAAAATAAACAGTTTGACAGGCGCTGAAGCAATTCTGAGGTGCTATGGTTTACCCAGGCATGGTGGCACACGCCTTTACCCAGCACTCCGGAGGTGAGGTAGGAGGATCACTGTGAGTTCAAGGCCAGCCTGAGACTACATAGTAAATTCTAGCTCAGCCTGGGCTAGAGCAAGACCCTACCTCAAAAAACCAAAAGAAAAAAATAAAAAGGCTTGTGTTAAAGGTTTGGCCCCCAGGTTAGCACTATTGGGAATTGATGGAACCATTGAGAGGTGGGTCTTAGTAGGAGGCTTGAAATCACTGGGGGCATGCCTATAAAAGGGTTAGTGGCGCCCAGCCTCCTCATCCTCTTCCTCTCTTCCACACCTGGCTATCTATTTATTTATTTATTATGAGAGAGAGAATGAGTATGGGTGTGTCAGGACCTCTTGCCACTTGCAAATGAACTTGACACATGTGCCACTTTGTGTATCTGGCTTTATGTGGGTACTGGGAAATCAAACTTGGCCCATTAGGCTCTATGGGCAAGCACTTTAACTGCTGAGTCATCTCTTCAATCCCCTTTCCTCTTTCTAACTTAATTTACTTCAGACATTTGTTACAGTGATGGAAAGCTAACTAATACAAGTTGTGCAAAGCTTTTCCCAAGATTCAGGAAGACTTAAGTCTCCAGCTACGACTTACTAGCAGTGTGGTCCACTCACTCTCAGAGCCTTAGTCCCTCATCTGCGAAGTGAAAAGAACCCAGGATTTTCATGAAGATTTGCTGAAGGGGGTTACTCACGCAAGCCTGAATACCTGGGTTCAGAGCTCCAGCCCCTGTGTGAAAGCTGGAGTTAATGACAGAGTTCTGTAACTCCAGCACATAGATAGGCAGCAAGATAGGAGGCAGGGACAGGAGAATTTACTAGAAGGTTATTAACCAGCTACTCTGACAAGCACAGCACCAGCAGCAACGAGAACAAGAGACATCATGTGCCCATTCTCTCACACGTAAACACACACATGTGCATACATCACATACAGAAATAGTGGGGGGGAAAAAGATTTGCAGAGGGGCTGGAGAGATGGCTTAGCTGTTAAGGCATTTGCCTGCAAAGTCTAAGGACCCTGGTTCAATTCCCCAGTACCCATGTAAGCCCGATGCACAAGGGGGGTGGTGGTATGCTTCTAGAGTTCATTTACAGTGGCTGGAGGCCCTGGTGTACCCATTCTCTCTATCTGCACCCCTGTCTGTCTCTCTCAAAATAAATAAATAAATACTCTAAAAAACAAAAGATTTGCTGAGATAGTGATGCACGCAACTTATTTGGCACAGTACTCTGCACACAGTGATCTCTCATTAAACTGTCCCTAAGGTGGAGGTGGTGGTGATGTCATAGGGGCACATATTCTGACATTTATTCTTTCTGGGGGCGAGTGGCTAAGAGAAGACTGTACAGAGAATTCATTGTTCTTGAAGATGATTCGAATTTCAAAAAGTAGGGCTGGAGAGGTGGCTTAGTGGTTAAGGCGCTTGCCTGCAAAGCCTAAGGACCCATGTTCAACTCGCCAGATCCCACATAAGCCAGATGCACAAAGGTGAGGCAAGCCCAAGGTCTCACATGCCCACTAGGTGGCGCAAGCATCTGGAGTTCAATTAATTGCAGTGGCTGAGGCCCTGGCAAGTCAATTCTCTCCCTCCCTCTCTCTCTTTCTCAAACTAAAAAAAAAAAAAAAAAAAAAAAAGAATTTCCAAAAGTAGGGCTGGGGGAGTAGCTCAGTGGTAGAGCCCTTGCCTAGCATGCAGGAGGCTCTGTGTCTAGTCCCCAGCACAGTCATCCCATCACCACCACCACAAAAGAAAGGAAAGAAGGAAGGAAGGACGGACGAAAGGAAGGAAGGAAGGAAAGAAGAAAAAGCCTGGTGTGGTGGTAATCCCACCACTCAGGAGGCAGAGGTAGGAGGATTGCCACCCTGAGACTACAGAGTGAATTCCAGGTCAGCCTGATCTAGAGTGAGACCCTACCTCGTAAAATGAAAACCCAAAAAAGAAGAAGAAGAATTTCAAAGGGCATTCCAGATAGAGGAAACAGTTTGGCTGGCAAGCGTGGGCTGTGTTTAGGAAAAGCTGCACAGGGGAGTCTGAAGACAGAAAACACTTGAAAGGGCCTTGGAGGCCAGGCAGGGGTCCAAACTCACTCTAAAAGCAATGGGGAATGTAGGAAAGTTTTTTTTTTTTGTTTGTTTCTCTCTCTCTCTCTCTCTCTCTCTCTCTCTCTCTCTGTTTTGTTCCTGAAACAGGATTTGCTTTTACGAGGCAGGGTCTCAATGTAGCCCAAACTCAAACTCACAGCAATCCTCCTACATCATCAGCCTCTCAAGTGCTATGATTTTAGGAGTGCACCACCATGCCAAG
Organism: Dipus sagitta; assembly: GCA_036346955.1. Classification (NCBI taxonomy): domain Eukaryota; kingdom Metazoa; phylum Chordata; class Mammalia; order Rodentia; family Dipodidae; genus Dipus; species Dipus sagitta. The sequence continues at coordinate 28,716,934 of CM070779.1, forward strand.
CTAAATATATTCTTATTGATTTATTTGCAAGCAGAAAGAGACCCAGAGAGAGAAAATGAATGAGAATAGGTGTGCCAGGGCCTCTAGCAACTACAAACAAACTTCATATGTGTGCATCTGGTTTTACCTGAATACTGGGGAATTGAACCCCGTTTGTTAGGCTTTGCAGACAAGCAACTTAACCGCTGAGCCATCCTTCCAGCTTCCTCGAAACAGAATTTTATGATGGATCCCAGGTTAGCCTTGACCTAGATTGTCCTCCCTCAGCCTCTGCAGAGCTGGAATTACAGCCAGGGTGCTCCCATGCCCAGGTTGCTTGTTTTCCTAGTGATGGACACACACACACACACACACACACACCACACCACACCACACCACACCATAAACTTATCATGTTGAGCTGGGGAGAAAGCTTAGCAGTTAAGAGTGCTTACTACTTCAGCATGAGGCTCTCTCAGGCAACAGACTATCAAGTTCAACTTCAACTTCCCAGAAGCCATGTGAAAAAAACCTGGGCATGGCTACATACATCTGTAACCCCAGTCCATCGGGAAAGGGGGGTGGGCAGAGAGTGAAGAAACTGGGGCTCGCTAACAGCAAGAGAGACCCAGTCACAAGGAAATAGCGGGCACTTAATTTTCTCCTCTGGACTCTGCCTACACGTGCATGGGGTACATGCATCTGCATACACACATGCATACACCACACATGCATACACCACACAACATACTACACACATATGCAAAAAAAAAAAAAATCGGGCCAGGCGTGGTGGTGCACACCTTTAATCCCAGCACTCAGGAGGCAGAGGTAAGAGGATCACTATGACTTAGAGGCCAGCCTGAGACTCTAAACTGAATTCCAGGTCAGCCTGGGCTAGAGAGAGACCCTACCTCGAAGAACCAAAAACAACAATAACAAAAAACAAAATTAACAAAGCCAGGCGTGGTGGTTCATGCCTTTAATCCCAGCACTCCGGAGGCAGAGGTAGAAAGATTGCCTGAGTTCAAGGCCACCCTGAGATCACATAGTGAGTTCCAGGTGAGCCTGGGCTAGAGCAAGACCCTACCTTGAAAGCCAAAAACAAACAAATAAATAAATAAAAATAAAGGGCTGGAAAGATGGCTAGTGGTTAAGGCATTTGCCTGCAAAGCCAAAGGACCAAAGTTGAAAGCCAGGTTCAACTCTCCAGGACCCATGTAAGCCAGATGCACAAGGGGGCGCACGCGTCTGGAGTTCATTTGCAGTGGCTGGAGGCCCTGGCACACCCATTCTTTCTCTCTCCCTTTCTCTCTCAAATAAATAAAATTAAAAAAGTAAAATAAAATAAAATAAACTAGGAAGGGGGTTCTGGAGACATGGCTTAGCTGTTAAAGCACTTACTTGTCTATGAAGCCTAAGGACCCAGGTTTGATTCCCCAGGACCCACATAAGCCAGATGCCCAAGGTGGCACATGCATCTGGAGTTCCTTTGCAGTGGCTAAAGGCCCTGGTGTAGCCATATTTTCTCTCAGTCTCTCTCTCTCTCTCTCTCTCTCTCTCTATCTATCTACCTGCATCTCTCTTAATTTATTAAATTATTAATAAATAATTTTTTAGGGCTGGAGAGTATGGCTTAGCAGATAAGGCGTTTGCCTGCAAAGCCGAAGAACCCTGGTTTGATTCCCCAGGACCCACGTTAGCCAGATACACAAGGTGGCGCACGCATCTGGAGTTCGTTTGCAGTGGCTGGAGGCCCTGGCGCACCCATTCTCTCTCTGTGTGTGTCTGTCTGCCTCTTTCTCGCGCTCTCTCAAATAAAAAAATAAAATATTTTTTTTTAATCCTTGATTTTTTTATTACAGCTTACACCATTTTGAAAGTGGAGAAAACCATACCATACCACCCACTGTAAAAACAGATCTTTCAGCCAGGAGTAGTGGCTCAAGCCTTTAATGCCAGCACTAGGGAGGCAGAGGTAGGAGGATTGCTGTGAGTTCGAGGCCAGCCTTGGACTAAAGAGTGAATCCCAAGTCAGCCTGGGCTAGAGTGAGACTCTGCCTTGAAAAAAAAAAACAAAAAAACAGTTCTTTAGCACATTGGGAAAAACAAACAAAACGAAAGAGCAAGAATTAGGTCTGAATTCAGGCGAAGTTTATGGGACGTGAACCGTTTGGATAATCGGCTGGGGTAGTGCCGTGAAGCGGTAATTAATTTGTCCCCCTCCCCTTAAAAATGCTTTGCTTAATTACGGGAGGTGTTGATTTATATACACCATCCCCCGGGGATGATGGTGTGTAAGGCGAGAGAAAACTCTAACAGTCTCCTGCCATGATTTTCGTGGTGTTATTTCATTACATTCAGATATACTTTCGCAACATCGACTGTGACAGCTCCGGGAGTTATGAGCTCATAAATGCTGGGCGGGGGGGGGGGGTACTGGAGACGCACTCCTAATGGGAGATGTTCTCATAATCAAAAGAATATTTCAAGCTGCGACAACACAGGCCGGGGGAAGGAGAGGAGCTGCTTTCTCCAAAGGATACGGCGCTGGCTGAAGTCAGCAAGCACCTGCGACTCTCTCTCTCCTTCCACTCAGCTGGGCCGAGGGTGACAGTCAGGAGAGCCTGGATCTTGCCCTGGCTCTGTCACAACTCACTTTGGACTGATAATAGATTAAGTTTGTTCTTACATTTATTCAACAGATAATTCATTAAAAAAATTTTTTTGTGGGGCTTGGAGAGATGGCTCAGCAGTTAAGGTGCTTGCTTGCGAAGCCTACCGGCCCAGGTTTAATACTCATGTAAAGCCAGATGCACAAAGTGACTCATGCCTCTGGAGTTTGTTTGCAGTGGCAGGAGGCCCTGATGCTCCCATTCTCATTCTTTCTCTTAAATAAATAATAAATGAATATATATTTACAATTTTGGGGGCTGAGGCTGGGGCTGGGCTGGAGAAATGGCTTAGTGGTTAAAGCGCTTGCCTGCAAACTCAAGGGACCTTGGTTTGATTCCCCAGGACCCACGTAAGCCAGATGCACAAGGTGGCGTATGCATCTGGAGTTCGTTTGCAGTGGCTGGAGACCCTGATGCGCCCATTCTCTCATTCTTTCTATGCCTGTCTGCTTCTCTCTCTCTCTTAAATAAATAGATAAATAAATATTTTTTAAATTAAATTAAAAAATTGGGGGGGGGACCTGAAGAGATGGCTTAGCAGTTAAGGGGCTTGCCTGGGAAGCCAGAGGACCAGGTTCAATTCTCCAGGTCCCACATAAGCCAGATGCACAAGGTGGCGTATGTGTCTGGAGTTTGTTTGCAGTGGCTGGAGGCCCTGGCGCACCCATTCTCGCTCTCTGCCTCTGTCTCTCTCTTTCAGATAAATAAAAATTTTTAAAAATTTGTGGTGCTGGGGATGGAACATAGGTCCTTGTGTGTGGTGTGTAAGTGTTCTACCCCCAAGCTATATTCCCAGCCCAGCAAATATTTATTGAGCCCCTACTAGGTGCCGGGCACTATACTACATGTGCAAGGAGGGAAATGATGACTCAGACAAGGTTGCTTCCTACCATCAGAGTAGTCTAGCCGGAGGAAAATGTTATAAATATAGCTGATAAATGTGTGCCTATCCTATGACCTAGCAATTCCATTCCCAGGCATGTATCCAAAAGAAAGGGTCAATAGGCATAAAAATGTTCATAATGGTAGCATTCAATAGCTGCAAGTCAGAAATAACTCAAAATTCCATTAGCAGAAGAAGAATGGAATAGCATAATGGTAGAGCACTTGCCTAGTGTGGACAAGACCCTAGGTTCAATCCCCAGTACTGGAAAGAAATGGGAGGAAGGGGGATACAGAAAAATGTAAAAGTGAATTGTAGAATTTTTTTTTTTTTGAGGCAAACCTAACATACTGGCCTTTTTGGAAGATAGAGAGAATTGGCACGCCAGGGCCTCCAGCCACTGCAATTGAATTCCAGATTGTACACATGTGTGATCTTGTGCACTTGTGTCACTTTGTGCTTCTGTCTTACATGGGACTTGGAGAATCAAACATGAGTCCTTAGGCTTCATAGACAAGCACCTTAAGTGCTTAATCCGTCTCTCCAGCCTGGATTTCTTTCTTAAAAAATATTTTTATTAGCCAGGCATGGTGGCGTACACCTTTAATTTCAGCACTTGGGAGGCAGAGGTAGGAGAATCACCATGAGTTCAAGGCCACCCTGAGACTACATAGTGCATTCCAGGTCAGCCTGGGCTAGAGTGAGACCTTACCTCAAAAAAACAAAAAAACAAAAAAAAGAAAAAGAAAAAAGAAAAAAATTATTGGGGACTGAAGAGAAGGCTCAGCAATTAAAGGCACATTCTTATAAAGCCTGCTAGCCCAAGTTCACTTTCCCAGTACCCACATAAAGAAAGATGCCCAAAGTGGCACATGCATCTGGAGTTTGCAGTGGCAAGAGGTCCTGGTGTACTTCTTCTATCTCTGTCTTCCTCTCTTCCCTTATAAATAAATAAATTTGTATTAACTTATTTGAGAAAGAGAGAGTGTGTGTGTATGTGTGTGTGTGAGAGAGAGAGAGAGAGAGACCATGGGTGCACCAGGGCCTCCTCCTGCTGCAAACAAATTCCAGATGCCCGTGTCAATTTGTGCATGTAGTTTTTTTACATGACTACTAGGGAATCAAACCCAGACTATGAAGGCTTGCAAACAAGTGCTTTTATCTGCTGAGCCATCTCCCCATCCCATTATTGACATTTTAATACATGTATGTATTATATTTTGATCTTATTCCCCCCAATTACTCTCTCTTCTCTCCCATTAACACCCTTCTTCTTCCCCATTAATCCCTTCACCTTTTTATTATTATTATTGTTTTGCGCTCTTTATTCAATCCAACAACAGTTGAAGAGATTTGAAGGACTTTAGACTGCACATGGGCCTTGTTTTCTCATTTCATTGTACTGCATTTTGTGGGTTGTTTGCTTGTTTGTTTTTGAGGTAGGGTTTCGCTCTAGTCCAGGGTGTCCTCGAACTCACAGCAATCCTCCTAGCTCTGCCTCCCAAGTACTGGGATTAAAGACATGCACCACCACGCCCAGCTCTGTTCTCTCTTTCTATCTACCTCCTCTCTCTGACTAATAAATTTTTGTTTGTTTGTTTGTTTTTCAAGATAGGGTTTCACTCTAGCCCAGGCTGACCTAGAATTCATTATGTAGTCTCAGGGTGGCCTTGAGCTCACAGCGATACTCCTACCTCTGCCTCCCAAGTGCTGGGATTAAAGGCATGTGCTAACATGCCTGGGTTTTTTTTTTTTTTTTTTTTCTTTTTCTCATTGATAAAACTAATTCTGAAAGTGGATTTTATTGATTTTTTTAAATTTACTTTTTTATTGACAATTTCCATAATTATAGATAACCCATGGTAATTCCCTCCGCACCCCCCCCCCACTTTCCCCTTTGAAACTCCACTCTCCATATCCCCTCCCCCGCTCAATCAGTCTCTTTTATTTTGATGTCATGATCTTTTCCTCCTATTATGATGGTCTTGTGCAGGTAGTGTCAAGCATTGTGAGGTCGTGGATATCCAGGCCATTTTGTGTCTGGAGGAGCACGTTATAAGGAGTCCTACCCTTCCTTTGGCTCTTACTTTCTTTCCGCCACCTCTTCTGCAATGGACCCTGAGTCTTGGAAGGTGTGATAGAGATATTTCAGTGCTGAGCACTCCTCTGTCACTTCTCGACACCATGGTGCCTTCTGCATCATCCCAAGGTCACTGCTATCTGAAAAGAGAAGGTTCTCTACCAAAATGAGAAATGAAAGTAGCATTAATATATGAGTGTGAACATTAAGAGAAGTGCTTACCAGGCAGTTTGGTGAACATACTATATACATTTAGCCAGACAGCAGCAGATGTTACACCCCTAGGGCTCATGACTACCCCTGTTGGTTTTCAGTATCAGGCATGTGTTCACTCCCATGGAGCTGGCCTCAAGTCCAATCAGAGGACAGTTGGTTTCCCCCATAACAGACGTGCCACTATTGCACCTGTTGGCTCATTTGGCCTGCCTGGCCAAATTTAAGGCTTGCAGTGTCCACTGCTGTGTATCTCCACTGGTGATTTCTCTCTCTCCCATTGAACTGCATGCAGCATGGCTTTTTTCCAGCTTTCTGTCAGTTGGTCTACATGGAGGAGGTTATCAGCTCAATTCCAGCAGGATTTCTCAGTGGCCTTGCAGCCCAAGTATGTGGAGTCTTCAGCAATAGGGTCTTAACATCTATTCCTGGTGGGGAGCCAAGGGCCTCAGCAATGGACTGTAATGTTTTGGGGGCATCAGGGACCTCCCTGGCCAATAACTCACTGGAAGGTATCCCATCCCTGGCACTGAAAAATTTCTAGAAACAATCTATGGCTTCTGGGTGTTCCATTGTCCAAAAAAGTAGGTTTCCATATGACATATTCATATCCTCTTAGATTTTGATTAGCCCTCCCTCCACCTTTCCTTTACTCAATCTCTTCCCCTGACCTCACTTAGGCCTTTCCACCCCTATTAATCTGTTCTTCTATTTACATATATACAATATCATCCTATTAAGACCCCCTCCTTCCCTTTCTTTTTTTAAAATATATTTTTTTTATTTATTTGAGAGAAAGAGGGAGAGAGACAGAGAGAATGGGTGCGCCAGGGCCTCCAGCCACTGCAAACGAACTCCAGACACATGCGCCCCTTAAAGACCCACGTTGGATTCTCCAGATCCCACATAAGCCAGAGGCGCAAAGGTGAGGCAAGTGCAAGGTCGCACATGTCCACTAGGTGGCAAAAGTGTCTGCAGTTTGATTGCAGCAGCTGAGGCCCTGGCATGCCAATTCTCTCCCTCATAAATAAATAAATAAGAAAGCTTCATAGCAGACATACCTATGCCTGGAGAAGAGTGCTCTTTAAACAGGGAGGGAGCTCCCCATGGCTAGGGGAATTCAAGCACAGCCCTGCATAGAAGAGACCCAAGGGTGTGGGTGTTGAGTCTGAAATGTCCCCGGGCAAGCCCATGGTTGTGGTGTTGTGTTGGGAGGCTTTGTAACCTTTAGGAGGTGGGGCCCAGCTGGCCGAAGTGGGTCAGCCTTTGAAAGCGCTTGTTGCTCTTGATTCACTGTGATGTGAACAGCTGTCCCCCGCTACAAGCTCCCCACTGCCTTACTGTCCTGTCCAAGAGCACGGGGCCAAGCCATTGTGGATTAAACCTTTTGAAACCAGGAGCCAAAACAGATTAAACCCTTCCTTCCTGAAATTGGCTATGCCAAGTATTTTAGTCAGAATAACGCAAAATTAACTAGCACAGGAGTGAAGAAAGATGAGAATAGGTAAGGAAGGTTCCCGCTTGCATTGCTAGGAAACTGACAAGGGTGGAATCAGTCCCTACGGGGTGGGGGGTGGGAGGGGACGGGACTTTTTTGGTCAGATGGTGAAACTTGAATGGATGCAGGAGGGACCTGGAATACCATAGTAGGTTAGGTTGTCCATCCAGGGATCTCAGCTGGCAGGGGGAGGAATAAGTGTGGGCGCTTCAACCTAGGCTGCCTTTCCCATCTTTGGAGGGAGGCTCTGCGCAGATGCTGGGGGAAAAAAAATCTTGTAGGTCAGACCCAGCCAGTTTGCTCCAGGCAGAGGGTAAGCACCCACCACGTGCCAAGCCCTTTTCCTTGGCTATGTTTCCTCAGTCCTTCAATAAGCACCCCCTCCCAGGAGGGGGCCAATGTTACAGATGGGAAGCTGCGGTTCAGAGAGGTTTGGTTTTTTTTTTTTTTTTTTTTTTTTTGGTTTTTCGAGGTAGGGTTTCACTCTAGCCCAGGCTGACCTGGAATTCACTATGGAGTCTCAGAGTGGCCTCGAACTCACGGCGATCCTCCTACCTCTGCCTCCCGAGTGCTGGGATTAAAGGCGTGCGCCACCACGCCCAGCTGGTTTTTGGTTTTTTTGTTTTGTTTTGTTTTGCTCATGTTCGCCAGCTGAGTGGTAGCCCAAGTGTGAAGATTCCAAGCCAGATCTGCCTGGCAAGATGCCTCCTATCTGATCTTGAGTCTCCCAACATCCCAAAGACATCTTTTTTTGTTTTGTTTTATTTATTTTTGTGGGTTTTTAAAAACTTTTTGAAATGTAATTTTTTTATTTTTTTAAAAAAATTAATTTTTATTTATTTATTTGAGAGCAACAGAGAGAAAGAGAAAGAGGGAGGGAGAGAGAGAGAATGGGCACACCAGGGCCTCCAGTCTGCAAACAAACTCCAGATGCGTGTGCCCCTTTGTGCATCTGGCTAACGTGGGTCCTGGGGAATTGAGCCTTGAACCGGGGTCCTTAGGCTTCACAGGCAAGCACTTAACTGCTACGCCATTTTTAGAGAGAGAGACAGACAGAAAATTGGGTGCCAGGTCCTCAGCCACTCCAGTTGCTTTCGCCACCTAGTGGGCATGTGTGACCTTGTGCTTGCCTCACCTTTGTGCATCTGGCTAAAGTGGGATCAGGATAGGCTTTGCAGGCAAGCGCCTTAACTGCTAAGCCATCTCCAACCCTGTTTTTTTTTTTTTTTTTTTTTTTTTTTTTTTTTTGGTGGTGGTGTTCTTGTTTTGTTTTTTTGAGAGAGGGTCTCGCTCTAGCCCAGGCTGACCTGGAACTCACTCTGCAGCCCAGGCTGGTCTCTAACTCCCATCAATCTTCCTACCTCTGCCTCCCGAGTGCTGGGATTAAAAGCGCATACCACCACACTTGGTTTCTCGAGATAGGGTCTCATTCTTGCTGGGGCTGACCTGGAATTCACTATGTAGTCTCAGGGTGGCCTTGAACTCTGCCTCCCGAGTGCTGGGATTAAAGGTGTGCGCCACCACGCCCGGCTGCCTGCTGTGTCCCTTTAGCTTCCTGTGAAACATACTATTTCCACATTTCAACAAGTCTGCAATGGCATCAATGCACATCACTGTTTTATTACTGCTAAGGAAGAAAAACTAAGATTACCGGGTGTAGCAGTCACCTTCCTGTTGCTGAGACAAAACGCCTGACCAGAGGCAGCGTGTGAAAGGGAAGTTTCCTTCAGCTGACAGTCCCAAGGGGAGATTTCACCATAGCAGGCAAACATCTTGTCACCCAGTGGGATATGATAATAAACCTCAAGGTCTGTCCCCGTAATCCACCTCCTTCAACAAGGCTCCAAGCTGAGGATTGGGTTTGAGGCTTAAACACATGAGGCTATGGGGAACATTTTATCTTCAAACCACACACTGACTAAAAGCATGACCTACCAGCTATTTAGGATGCAGCTATTTCAGAGGGTGAAACACTGCATCTTAAAATTAGCAACTATATGGCATATACCCATTTTGCTGATGAAAACACCAAGAAAACAAAAGTTAATGTTTTGCCCAAAATCGCACAGCTCATAAAAAGCAGAAGTTGGGGCTGGGGAGATGGCTCAGTAGTTTAAGTGCTTGCTTGCAAAGCCTGCTAGCCCAGGGTTTGATTCTTTTGTTGTTGTTTGTTTGTTCTGTTTTTTTTTTTTTTTTTCAAGTTAGGGTCTTGCTTTATCCCAGGCTGACCTAGAATTCACTATGTGGTTTCAGAGTGGTCTCAAACTCACAGAAATCCTCCTACCTCTGCCTCCCAAGTGCTGAGGTTAGAGGCGTGAGCCACCATGCCTGGCTTGATTATTATTATTATTATTATTAACATTTTTATTTATTTATTTAAGAGAGAGAGACACCAAGAGAAAGAGGCAGACAGAAAGAGAGTGAGTATGGGGCCAGGCGTGGTGGTGCACACCTTTAATCCCAGCACTCGGGAGGCAGAGGTAGGAGATCCTGGTGAGTTGGAGGCCACCCTGAGACTACATAGTGAATTCCAGGTCAGCCTGAGCTAGAGTGAGACCCTAGCTTGAAAACCTCAAAAGAAAGAAAGAAAGAAAGAAAGAAAGAGAGAGAGAGAGAGAGAGAGGGAGGGAGGGAGGGAGGGAGGAAGGAAGGAAGGAAGGAAGGATAGAGAACCAGGATTCAAGTTTGGGCTCATCTGACTGCAAAGCCTAGTTCTAAACTTGCCGTAAACTAATCTGCTGGGTATTGTTGAGTATTGGATGAGCATCCAGTTGGCCGTGGCATTCGTGGGAGCCGGGCAGTGCTGGATAGACAGCCGAGCTCCTCAGAGAGGACGGCATCATGACAGTGAGGAACATTCAGGGAGGACATGGAGTGAACAAGCCGAGGCACTAAGGAGCTTGAAATAAGACCGCCTGTGGCAAAGCACACAGTCTGCGAAACCCAGAGAGAAGTGGACTATAGATGAGGTAGCCATGGAAACATTCACGCCACCTGGAGAACATTCTCAAACTCCCCAAGTCCTCCAGGGCTCCACGTCTGTGACTGCCAGATACTGGGCGCCAGACCCCCATCAGGCTCCTCACACCTCACTCTGCTCTGAAGTCAAGACCTCAGGCCTGCCCACCCAGTCTGGAGGATCCCTCCACAGTCTGGAGGAGGTCACACACGGGGCACAGTAGAGAGCTGTCCCCTTTGGATCCAGCCTCCATCAGGAATATTTCTTCACTTTGTTTCCCAGTGCCGCTGGTGAGTTTCATCAAGTATGAAGAAGTGAACCCTGGTCAAAATGCATGCCCTTAGAATGATGTGTGGTGCCTGGAGGTGTTGTTAGGATGGTCCCTGGGAACAACCTTGCATCACCATGACCGACTTCCAGTCTAATTGAAATTTATTTACTATATATATATACATATGTGTGTATGTGTGTGTGTGGAGAGAGAGAAGGAGAGAATGGGCATGCTAGGGCCTCTAGCCACTGCAAATGAATTCCAGACACATGTGCCACCTTGTGCATCTGGTTTCTTACATGTGTCCTGGGGAATTGAACCTGGATCCTTTGGCTTTGCAGGCAAGAGCCATAACCACTAAGCCATCTCTCTAGCCCATAATTTATTTATTTATTATTTATTTATTTATTTAGTTTGGTTTTTTGAGGTAGGGTCTCACTCTAGCCCAGGCTGACCTGGAATTCACTCTGGACTCTCTGGGTGGCCTCGAACTCACAGCGATCCTCCTACCTCTGCCTCCCGAGTGCTGGGATTAAAGGAGTGCGCCACCACTGCCCGGCTTCCATAATTTATTTTTAACTTTTCTTTACTTGAAAGAGAAAGAATGAATGGGCCCGCCTGGGCCTCCAGCTGCTGGAAACGAACTCCAGATGCATGTGCCACCTTGTGCATCTGGCTTTCATAGGTCCTGGGGAATTGAACCTGGGTCCTTTGGCTTTGAAGGCAAGCGCTTTAACCGCTGAGCCATCTCTCCAACTCTGCCCGTAATTTAAATCTGTCATAATAAATTGTGCAGAAGGACCTTGTAGGCAGATGATCAAATGATTTGTGACAAAGATTTCAGGATTCCCCAAGTTCCTCCCAGCCCACAAAAATAGCCAGTCCTCATCCATTATCCTCTGTCAACAACTAGTTAATAACCACTTACTATACTTGATGGCCATGTTGACAGTTGATGCCCACATAGCCACCTGAGTGCATTTCTGGTTTTGCCTGTCCCTAGGGCCAGCTGTCTGATAAGCACACAGAGCCATCATGTCTGTTTGCTCACTCACCTGTCCTTCGCGGGGCCCCTGCTGAGCTGGAAGGAACTCTCTTTATTTTTCTGAAGTGGCAATATACGTCTCAGAATGGCTCTGTTATTATTATTGATCTCCCTGGGTTTCTTTATGGCCAGAAATAAGGAATCTAATTTGATTAGGGGGTGATTTGGCCTCCAAGGCAAGAAGCGTCAAGACAATAGCTGAGAATCAAGCAGGCACTGATTTAGAGTTGATGGGGCATGCTCGGGATGGTATCGGGGCCCACTCTTGCCCTCGGGCCACTCTTTCCAGCTAGCTCTGCTGACTCCCCCGCCCAGAGATAAGGGTAATAAAGAAGCAAGAGTGAGGCTCTTCCAAAACTGGGGACGGTCCACCTGTTTCTGTCTGGGTACTCTCACTTGTTGTAGAGCAAATTCCTCTGAATTGAAGTCTTCCCTCCTGAAGAGAGAAGGGAGATTCAGGAGACTCAGAAGCTCAAGTCTGGGAGAGCTAAAACCTAAAAAGTCCTAAGATGGTGATATATTCAACCCCAAGGTTACAGGAGGGACAAACAACTATTGAGGGGCAGACTCTGAGCGGTGTTATATGACAAATGTCTCTGAATTGAAATATTCCCTCCTGGTGGGAAGAGGGAGGCTCAGTAGACGCAGGAGGTCAAGAAGTCTGGGGGACCTGGCATGGTGGCACACGCCTTTAATCCCAGCACTCGGGAGGCAGAGGTAGGAGGATTGCCAGTGAGTTTGAGGCCACCCTGAGACTACATTGTGAATTCCAGGTCAGCCTGGGCTAGAGTGAGACTCTACCTCGAAAAACCAAAAAAAGAAGAAGAAGAAGTCTGGGGAACAGTTATGTAAAGGGTCAACAGCTGCTCAAGGAAAGACCTCCTGACCGGCCCTGCAGCCTGCACGGCCTGCAGCGAGCCCCAGAGGTGCAGCTTCCACGAGTCACCAGCTAACCTGCGGTGGGCTTTTTGGAGATGCGGCTGCCTCTGAGTCGTTCGTTCTCCTGTAAGCAGCTCCTCACCCTGCTCTGTACACAACCCCAATGAACTCATGGATTCACCTACTTGGGGTGAATCGATGAGCGTTTGTGTCCGGGGTCGGGGGGTTGCCACTTCGCACATTCTCCAGAGGGGTGAAGATACGTTGCATAAACCAGGCATGGTGGTGTGCGTCTTTTAATCCCAGCACTCAGGAGGCAGAGGTAGAAGGATCGTTGTGAGTTTGAGGCAACCTGAGACTACATAGCGAATTCCAGGTCAGCCTGGGTTAGAGTGAGACCATATCTCGAAAAACCAAAAATAATAAGTACTCTCTCATATGTGGATCCTAGCTACAGATAACTGGACTTCTGTGTAAGTAGGAAGAAAACTCAGTAGCATAGGCCAGTAAGCTAGAAAGGAGATATAAAGGAAATAGAAAGGGAGGGGGGGACTTAATAGGATGGTATTGTATATATGTAAATAGAAGAACAGATAAATGGGGGTGGAAAGGCCTAAGTGAGGTCAGGGGAAGAGATTGAGTAAAGGAAAGGTGGAGGGAGGGCTAATCAAAATCTAAAAGGAGATTAAATAAGTCATATGGAAACCTACTTTTTTGGACAATGGAACACACAGGAGCCATAGATTGTTACTGGAAAATTTACAGTGCCAAGGATGGGATACCTTCCAGTGAGTTATTGGCCAGGGAGGTCCCTGATGCCCCCAAAATATTATAGGCTATTGCCGAGGCTCTTGGTTTCCCACCAGGAATAGATGTTAAGACCCTATTGCTGAAGACTCCACATACTTGGGCTGCAAGGTCACTGAGAAACCTTGCTGGAGCTGAGCTGATAACCTCCTCTATGTAGACCAGCTGACAGGAAGCTGAAAAAGCCATTCTGCATGAAGTTCAATAGGGGAGAGAGAAATCACCAGTGAAGATACTCAGCAGTGGACACTGCAAGCCTTATATTTGGCCAGTCAGGCCAAATGAGCCAACAGGTGCAATAGTGGCACGTCTGTTATGGGGGAAACCAACTGCCCTCTAATGGGACTGGAGGCCTGTTCCATGGGAAGGAATACATCCTTGATACTGAAAACCCGCAACAGGGGTAGTCATGAGCCCTAGGCGTGTAATGTCTGCTGCTGTCTGGCTAAATGTATATACTATGCTCATCAAACTACCCAGTAAGCGCTTCTCTTAATGTTCATACCCATATATTAATACTACTCTCACTTTTGGTAGAGAACCTTCTCTTTTCAGATAGCGGTGACCTTGGGATGACTCAGAAAGCACCATGGTGCTGAGAAGAAGTGACAGAGGAGTGCTCAGCACTGAAATATCTCTATCACACCTTCCATGGCTCAGGGTCCATTGCAGAAGAGGTGGCGGAAAGAATGTAAGAGCCAAAGGAAGGGTAGGACTCCTCCGGACACAAAATGGCCTGGATATCCATGACCTCACAGTGCCTGACACGACCTACACAAGACGATCATAATAGGAGGAAAAGATCATGACATCAAAATAAAAGAGAGACTGATTGAGAGGGGGAGGGGATATGATGGAGAGTGGAGTTTCAAAGGGGAAAGTGGGGGAGAAGGGAGGGAATTACCATGGGATGTTGTTTACAATTATGGAAGTTGTCAATAAAAATAAATAAATCAATGAATAAAAAAAATTTAAAATAAATAATTAAATAAATAAAAGGTGTGTCATAACAATTTGAGTTCAAGTCTTGCCCCTCGCTGCTGCCACAAGGTCCAGGACAAGACACTGATCTATCTGGGCCTCCGTTTCCACATCTGTAAGATGTGTGTATTAATTAGAAGCCCTCTGGGTTACAGTGACAGAAGCTCATCTTTTTTTTTTTTTTTTTTTTTTTTTTTGCCTCGCAAACACTCCTCCTGTCACGCAGCCCACCCAGGCTCTTGCAGCTCTCCCCGCCCCCACCCCCCAGGGGCCACATCCGCCCCGCAGCCTCTCAGCCTCGCGCATGCTCTCAGGAGCTGCAGCTCTTTCCTGTCCATTTCAGCCCTCGGCTTAGGGCCGTGCCTTCCAGGAGGTCTTTGATTCACTCTCCCACGTCTCCAGGCTGTGTCAGGGGTCCCCTGTCCTCTCCTCACAACCTTCACTCCCGTGGGTGACCCTGAGTGTCTCCCCATGGAGACCTGTGAGCCTGAGAGGGCGGAGGCTCCGGGTCTTCTTTGGCCTGTGTCTCAATGACCACCACTGGACCCGGCCCAGGGAGGCACTCGGCAGACAAGCGGTCTGCGGTAGTGTGTTCTGCGGAATGGATCACACCGTCATCCACAGGCATATTCAACATATTGTTGGGTCCACAGAGCCTGTGGGTCAGGAATATTCAGCCCAGGCATGGTATGGAATGCTCCTCTGATTGTTTTCTTTTCTTTTGTTCTTTTTTGGTTTTTCGAGGTAAGGTCTCGCTCTAGCCCAGGCGGTCCTGAAATTCACGGTGTAGTCTCAGGGTGGCCTCAAACGCATGGTGATCCTCCTACCTCTGTTTCCTGGGTGCCAGGATTAAAGGTGTGAGCAGTCATGCTTGACTTCCTTTTTTAAAATATTTTGATATTTTATTGACTTATTTATTTGCAAGTAGAGAGATAGAAGAGAGACAGGTGTGCCAGGGCCTCCAGCCACTGCAAATGAAGTCCAGATGCATGCACCACTTTGTGCTTTACATGGGCACTGGGGAATCAAACTCTCGTGGTCAGGCTCTGCAAACAAGTGCCTTGACCTCTGAACCATCTCTCCACTGTCCAGCCCTGATTGTTCTCGCTCTCTCTCTCTCTCTCTTTCTCTCTCTCTCTCTCTCTCTCTTTTCCGAGGTAGGGTCTTCCTTTAGCCCAGGCTGATCTGGAATTCACCATGTAGTCTCAGGCTGGCCTCGATCTCACGCCGATCCTCCCGCACTGCCTCCTGAATGCTGGGATTAAAGGTGTGTGCCATCATGCCCAGCTTCTTTCTTCCTTTCTTTTCTTGTATAAGACACATAGCTCATGCTAACCCAACTCTCCATGTAGCCAAGGCTGGCACTGAGCTCTTGATGCTCCTGCTTCTGCCTACCGAGGGCTGGGATTACAGGCGTGCGCCGTCTCGCTCAGCTCCGGCTTCTTGATCTCTGCGGCCTGGGCTATGAAGATTCGCTGACTGAGACCTGGAGGTGTCGCCTCTCACCCCATGTTGGGTGCTGGCTAAGTCCTTACGGAACATTCAGGTGGCCCTTGAAAACAGCAGCCCATGGGACCTTTCTCACCTGGTCCTTTCTCACCTGGGGCTGACACCAGGTGCCATATTACTGGTAAAAAATAATAGTAATAATCCAGCTAGAATTTTTTTTATTTTTTTGTTTCCCTTTTATTTTATTTTATTTTTTGTATTTTTTTCAAATTTCTATTAACACCTTCCATGATTATAAAAAATATCCCATGGTAGTACCTTCCCTCCCCCCACTTTCCCCTTTGAAACTCCATTCTCCATCATATCCCCTCCCCTTCTCAATCAGTCTCTATTTTATTTTGATGTCATGATCTTTTCCTCCTCTTATGATGGTCTTGTGTAGGTAGTGTTAGGCACAAGGTGGCGCATGCATCTGGAGTTCATTTGCAGTGGCTAGAGGTCCTGGAATGCCCATTCTTTCTCTGCCTGTCTCTCTTCTATCTCTCTCTCCTTGCAAATTAATTAATTAATTAATTAAATTAAAAAATTTAAAGAATTCTTTAAAAAGAGAGAGAGGGCTGGAGAGATGGCTTAGCGGTTACGCGCTTGCCTATGAAGCCTAAGGACCCCGGTTGGAGTCTCGATTCTCCAGGACCCACGTTAGCCTGATGCACAAGGGGGTGCACGCGCCTGGAGTTTGTTTGCAGTAGCTGGAAGCCCTGGCACACCCATTCTCTCTCTCTCTCTCTCTCTCTCCCTCTTTCTCTGTCTGTCGCTCTCAAATTAATAAATAAAAATAAACAAAAAAATTAAAAAGAGAGTGTGTGTGTGTATTGGGGAAACATTTTCCAAGTAGAGGAAAGCCAGAATAAAAGCCCTGGGATAGGGTCATGTCTGAGGAACAAGGAGGCTGTGGTGGTTTGATTCAGGTGTCCCCCATAAACTTCCTCAGCTAATGGATGTTTGGGAATTAAAGCCTCCTGGAGGCAGTGTATTGTTGGGGATGGGTGTTATAGCCAGCTTCCCCTTGCCAGTGTTTGGCACAGTCTCCTGTTGCTGTTGTCCATCCAATGTTGGCCAGGAGGTGATATCCACCCTCTGCTTATGCCATTGTTTTCCCCTGCCATCATGGAGGTTTCTCTTGAGTCTTTAAGCTAAAATAAACCCTTTTTCCCACAAGCTGCTGTTGTCAGGTTTTCTGTCAGCAATGCGAACCTGACTGCAATGGTAGAAATTGGTACCAGAGCAGTGGGATTGTTGCTGCTAGAAACGTGACTTTTGGAACTGCTTTGCAGGAGGATGTGATGAATTTGAAATTGTGGCCTAAGAGACGCCTTGCAGGACTGTAAAGTGCAGCTTGATGGACGATTCTGGTCAGGGATGAAAGACCTGAATGCAGTAAGAACTATGGACTGTGAGGTTTGGCTTATGAGGGTGAGAAAGAGCTTTGCCTGGATTGGGCTAGAAGCAGTTTGTGCGAGAAACTTGCTGTTAAACCCATGTCCTGAGAACATGTCCAGGGTTGCTTTGCATAGAAATGGACTAGTGTGTGCAGAGGGATATGGCACAGAAAAAAAAAAAAAATGAAATCTTTGGGTGAAACTGCTGACTGTTCAGCTGCAATTGTATGAGAGATTACAACCTTTGAGATTGGGCCAGCTGACCTGTATTGGGACAACAGGAAGAATGTGGACTCTTTGGAAGCTGGCCTGAGTGCTGAAAGAGTGTCCTGTTCTTCAAAGTCTGCATTATTCCCCCCTGGATTAACAAGTTGGCAGCCCACCTGGTATGATGGAGTATAACAAATGCAGGAAAGAGAGGGTCATTGAATTGACAACATGGTTTTGTTTTTTGGAAATGGCCATGGGCAGTGTGAAGCAGGCTTGTTACCTATGTGGAGACCCTGTGGAGCCATGAGGATGAGCTGTGGCTGCGGTGGAGACCCAGTGGAGATGCCAGGACTATGGGATGGCTGTCAAGGAGAGCTGCCAGCACCAGAACAGTTTTCTGGAAGTGCAAGTAACCTAGCTGGAGGGGAAGAACTGGAACTCCAGAGACTTGTCACTGGTTAGAGTTATCGGACTTGGAAACTTGTCACTGACTAGAGTTGTTGGACTTGGAGCTACAGAGTTTGATGTTTGCCCTGTTTAAACCTTGTATTGGTTGAATATTTCTTTGCTGTGCCCAATGGCATCTTTTGTAGTGTGAATGTTTATTCTGTGCCTTTATGGGTTTTTTTTGAGGGTATTTTGTTTGGTATTACAGCTTAGTTAAAAGACCTTGGACCATGGGAATGTTTGAACATCATTGGGATTGATCAGAACTATGGGGACTTTTAAAATGCATTGCATTTTACATCATGGATGGTTCAGTTTATGGGGGCCATTCTTTTCCCCTGCCACCATGGAGGTTTCTCCTGAGTCTGTAAGCCAAAATAAACCCTTTTTTTCCACAAGCTACTCTTGGTCAGGTGCTTTCTGCCAGTAATGTGAACCTGAGTGGCGCAGAGGTCTGTGTGGCTGGACCTGAGTCTGGGGACACCAGCAGAGATGATGTTAGCAGGGGGTTGGAGGCCATGGGTAAGAGTTTGGATGTTTATGCTATTTCCCATCTCCTACCTCATCAGAGGTTCTTGGGATGTGGTAAGAGAAGCTCACACAGCCGGGCATGGTGGCATACGCCTTTAATCTCAGCACTGGGGAGGTAGAGGTAAAGAGGATCACCATGAGTTTGAGGCCACTCTGAGAGTGCAGAGTGAATTCCAGGTCAGCCTGGGCTAGCATGAGACCCTACCTTGAAAAACCGAAAAAAAAGCTCACACAATGGCAAACCAGTCCCCGCCCCCTGCTCAGGGGCTCCCCACGCGGCAGGCAGGGACACTGAGGATGTGCTTCATGGCGACAATTCCTGATGCAGCGCGAGGGAGGGGACCACGCTCTGCTAGGTTAGGGGCCTTGGGAAAGCTGCGGGATGCGTCATCTGAGACAAAGAAGCAGACGTGCATTTCAGACAGATGGAGCTGCGGCCTAACGCCCAGAGAAACGAGAGGGCTGGAGAGTGCCTGTAGGGGAGCTCAGAGTGGCCAGGATGTGGGGGAGCCTGAGGTGCCAAGAGAAGTTGTGGTTCAGTATATCTTAGTCTGTTTTCTGTTGCTATGACAAAATGCTTGAGACTGGGTAATAAAGAATAGACGTTGAAGCCAGGCATGGTGGCGCACACCTTTAATCCAGCACTCCTCGGGAGGCAGAGGTAGGAGGATCGCTGTGAGTTCAAGGCCACCTTGAGACTACATAATGAATTCCAAGTCAGCCTGGGCTAGAATGAGACCCTATGTCTAAAAAATATAAATAAGATAAAATAATAGTTTATTTGGATCACAGTTCCAGGGATCCGTTTGGCATCTGCTGGGGGCTTTCTTGCTATCAGTGTGGTGAGGGCTTCATATGGTGAGACAGAAAAAGCATATACTAGCTTTGGGTCTCTCTTTTTATAAGGCCATGAACATCTTCAAGGGGGCCCCATCCTGATGATCTCATTTAATACTAATTACCTCCCAAGGTCACCCCTCCAAATATTACTACCATATGAATTTAGGGACTAAGTTTCCATCACATGGATTTTTGGGGGGTCACATTCAAATCATAACAAGCAATACCATGGACTATTATGCAGATGTGCAAAATAGTGAAACAGCCCTTTACACATATAAAAAAAAAAAATCTCTTGCCAGGCATGGTGGCTCACGCCTTTAATTCCAGCACTTGGGAGGCAGAGGTAGGAGATCACAATGAGTTCGAGGCCACCCTGAGACTACATAGTGAATTCCAGGTCAGCCTGAGCTAGAGTGAGACCCTACCTCAAAAAAAAAAAAAAAAAAAACAACTCTAAGCCAGGTGTGGTGGTGCATGCCTTTCATCCCAGCACCCAGGAGGCAGAGGTAGGAGGATCGCCATGAGTTCGAGGCCACCCTGAGACTACGTAGTGAATTCCAGGTCAGCCTGAGCTAGAGCAAGACCCTACCTTTGTGTAAAAAGTTGGGGGTGGCTGGAGGTAGCTCGCTTGTATTTGCATGAGCTCTGGAAGGGTACCCAAGGGACACAGTGGGTGATGGGAACTAGAGCTGAGGCGCATGTGGGGGTGAGACGGGATTCACTCACCCTTTGATTTTGAGTTCTTGTCCTATCTTTGCAGTGCTGAGTATAGAACCCACGGCCTTGGGCATGCTAGGCAAAGCTATGCCCCAGTCCTTCCAACTGGATGGTTGGAACCTATAACTGTGTACTTCACGGAGGGAAAACAATGGCTGGCAAGAGCAGAGGACGAGGGTGACCACTGAGCCAGCGGGGCCGAGGCTGCTGTCTCCGAATGCTGTGGGCACGTGGTGGGGGCGAGATTCGTGAGGCCATCAAGCCACTCGAGCATCTCTCAGGACCGACACAGTGTGCCACTTGACAGTGTGACACAAGGCCACCTCAGCACAGATGCAACTTTCTTTAACCTTAAGGCAAGCATGCCTGACAAGAATAACTCACCTGTCCCCCTGTTAAAAAAGAAACGCTTTGACAATGGACCCAGGCTGAAGGCAGGTATAAGAAAGAGGGGGGGGCTGGAGGGATGGCTTAGTAGTTGAGGTGTTTGCCTACAAAGCCAAAGGACCCAGGTTCGATTCCCCAGGACCCACGTTAGCCAGATGCACAAGGAGACGCACACGTCTGGAATTCGTTTGCTGTGGCTGGAGGCCCTGGCGCGCCCACTCTCTCTCTCACTCCCCCTCTTTCTCTGTCAAATAACTAAATAATAAAATATTTTTAAAAAAGAAAAAAGAAAAGAAGAAAGAAAGTGGGAAGAAGCCCTACCCAAGCTCTGAAACTGGCCCTTGGGTGGACACACTCTTGGCCCCTGACCGTCTGGTCCTGCTGTCAACCAGCTACTTACTGATATCTGTCTTGCAAGACCACCGCCTGAATAAAGTTCATGGGCACGGGATGATATCTTCCAGTAATCTTTGAGATGAATTGAACTAAAAAGCAATACCGGAAGCCGGGCGTGGTGGCGCACGCCTTTAATCCCAGCACTCAGGAGGCAGAGGTAGGTGGATCCCTGTGAGTTCAAGGCCACCCTGAGACTACACAGTGAGTTCCAGGTCAGCCTGGACTAAAGTGAGACCCTATCCTCGAAAAACCAAAAAAGAAAAAAGCAATACGGGGCTGGAGATATGACTCCGTGGTTAAGGCGTTTGCCTGCAAAGCCTAAGGATCCAGATTTGATTCCCCACTACCCACATAAGCCAGATGCACAAAGTGGCACATGCGCCTGGAGTTCACTTGCAGTGGCTAGAGTCCCTGGCGCACCCATTCTCTCCTCTCTCTCTCTCTCTCTCTCTCTCTCTCCTATCTGCCTCTTTCTTTCTCTCTCAAATAAATAAAATATATAAACATTATTTAAAGATAAAATAAAGTAATAAAAAGCAATACCATCCCTGGGGAAGCTGGTCATCTAAGCCCACCCAATGACCAAACATGACAGCTATAGCCAGTAGAGCCACAGAAGGATAGACAAGTAGGGAACAGGTGCGTGTGACATGCCATGACCAGACTGTGAGTGGTCAGCGCTGAGGACAGCTGAGGGAGCGAGAGGTGAGAGGAAGGATCTGCGACCACCCCTGCCTCACCTCTCCTCATTTAGCTCACCTTCTGACAATCCCTTCACCCTCCCAACTCCTGCATCCCCCTAACTGCTGGGAGTTGAGATACGGTGGGGGTGGGGTGGGGGGCTATCCTCCTGCCAAGGCTGACAGAAGCCGGTCTGTCTGAGCAGCAGTGGAAGGAACAGGACAGAGTCAGGCCTCTCTGCCCCCAGATCACAGCCTTGCTGTTTCTGTGAGCTTCTGAAAGCCAGCCAAGCCATGACAGAGACTGTCACATTCATTATCCATCATGCAAGGCCACTGCACTATGAGGAGGGCAGATGAGGCCCAGGCTAGAGTCCCCAACCCGAGCACGGTGAGCGTGGGAGGGCTCCCAGAGAATGTTCCAGACCCTGCCCAGTGGCACTCCTTCCTTACTGAGAGAAGAGCAGTGTTTTTCAGGATGGGGAGGAAAAGTAGCACCCAAATACCCTACGTCTCCTGCCTCCCCGGGGCAGCAACAGCAGGGGAGGGGGAGGGGGCGGGACAGCCCAGTTCTGACAAGACAAGACAGGAGACAAAGATAGCATGGCTGGGAGCTGAGGAGATGGCTCAGTGGGTAAGAGCGTTTGCTGGGCACGCTTGAGGACCCGATTGAAACCGCCATCAGCCACGTAAAAAAAGCCGGGTGTGACCACGCGCACCTGGAGCGCCAGCCCCGAAGTGGCTCAGTCTAACAGAAAAATGGTGATCTCCAGGCACCATGAGAGATTGTCAAGGAAATAAGACAGAAGGGCAATAAAAGGAGGGCAACTGATGTCCTCCTCTGGCCTCAGCATCCACGCCCAGGCATCTGCACACGACACATGAATACACCACACACACACACACACACACACACACACACACACACACACACAGAAAGAGAGAGAGAGAGACGATGGCTGGAAGACAGAAGGGAAAGGGGACAGAGGATCTGGCAGCTTTGTGGAGTCATCAGACCCCTGGGGGACTGTCATACCCAGACTTCCAGCTGGGAAGAGTTGGGATTTTATGTATGTATGTATTTACTTTAAAATCTTTTTGTTTTGTTTTCTTTTTCAAGGTAAGGTCTTGCCCAGTCTGACATGTAGTCTCACTATGTAGTCTCAGGCTGGCCTCCAACTCACAGTATTCCTTCTAACTTTGCCACCCAACTACTGGGATTAAAGGTGTGCGCCACCACACCTGGCTCTTTAAATTCTTGCTCATGGTCCTGGGAATTGAACCTAAGGCCTTGAACATGCTAGGCAAGTGCTCTACCACTGAGCTAATCTCCCCAACCTTTTTTTTCTTTTTTACCTTTTTTTCTTTTCTTGGCACGTGAATGGGTATGTGGTGTTCATGTGTGTGTATGCATATTCATATTCATGCAGGTACACCGTTTGGTTGTTCAAGGTGGAGTTTACTATGTAGTCTCAGGCTGGCCTTGAACTCACAACAATCTCCCTACCTCTGTCTCCTGAGTGCTGGGATTAAAGGCATGTGCCACCACACCCAGCTAATATTTGTTTATTTTTAGTTATTAGAGAGAGCAAGTGAGTGAGTGAGAGAGAGAGAGGGAGACAGAGAGAATTGGAGCACCAGGACCTCAGCCCCTGAAATTGAACTCCAGACGCTTGCGCCACCTAGTGGGCATGTACAAGCTTGCACTTGCCTCACTTTTTGTGCATCTGGCTTACGTGGGATCTGGAGAGTCAAACCTGGGTCCTTAGGCTTCACAGGCGAGCGCCTTAACCGCTAAGCTATTTCGCCAGCCCTAGTATTTTTTTTCATGTTAGCATACTAAGTAATATGTTTCATCATGGCATCTTCATATGTTCTCATTTGCTCCCCTCCTCCATTGCCCTCCTCTGTTCCTCTCTCCTCTTTCTTCTGCCAGTTAGTCCCCCTTTCTTTCCCTCACTACATGCATTCCATTACTCTCTATTTCCACTTCTCTTAAGATCTCTTCCTCTCCTCTCATGATCCCCTTTCCAATTTTATGATCTGCAGACACACACACACACACACACACCCTTTAATTTTTAAGTCTAGGTTCTGTGTTTGGGGTATTTTTTAATATTTTTATTTGTTTATATGAGAGACAGACCAACAGACAGAGAGACAGAGACAGAGAGTGAGATTAAGTGCACCAGGGCCTCTTGACACTGCAAAGGAACCCCAGACACGAGTGCCACTTTGTGCATCTGGCTGTATGTGGATATTGGATAATCGCACCCAGGCCATTAGGCTTTGCATGAAAACGCCTTGAACCCCTGAGCCATTTCTCCAGCTAAATCTGGGTTCTGCATATGAGAGGAAACGTGGTGTTTGTCTTTCTGCGTCAGGCTTATTTCATTTAACATAGTAATTCCAGTTGCATCCATTTTCCTGCAAATGTCATGATTTCCTTTTTCTTTACAGCTGCATAAAATTTCATCCATTGTGTGCATGTACCACGGTTTCTTTATCACTCATCTGTTGACAGGCATCTAGGCCGGCTCCATTTCCTGGCTATTGTGCATAGTGCAGCTATAAATATGGATGTGCAAGGATCTCTGTCATATGCTGACTTAAGAGTCCTTCGGGTATACACCCAAGAGTGATATAGCTGAGACGTATGGTAGTTCTATTTTCAGGTTTTCTGTGGAGCCTTCATACTGATTTCCATAGTGTCTTCACAAGGTTACACATCCCACCAGCAGTGAATAAGGGTTCCTCTTTCTTACATCTCTGCCAGCGTTTGTTCTTTTGCTTTTTTTTTTTTTTTTTTTTTTTTAAGTAAGGTCTCGCTCTAGCCCAGGCTGACCTGGAATTCATTATGTAGTCTCACGTTGGCCTCAAACTCATGGAGATCCTTCTACCTCTGCCTCCCGAGTGCTGGGATTAAAAGATGTAAGCCACCACACCCAGCTCCTTTTGCTTCCTTGATCACAGCCATTCTGGCTGGGATGCGATGGAATCTCAGAGCAGTGCTAATCTGCATTCCCCTAGGTTCTACCCTAGCACTTCAAACTCCAATAAACAAACAATAACAACAAAAACACCACACAAAACCAAACACCCTTCACTACTTTAGCACTTGGGATACTGAGGCAGGAGGTATACAAGTTTGTGTCTAGCCTAGACTAAGTAATAAGACTCAGTGTCTCAACAAAAAAAAAAAAAGTTGGAGGGCTGGAGAGATGGCTTAGCAGTTAAGCACTTGCCTGTGAAGCCTAAGAACCCCAGTTCAAGGCTCGATTCCCCAGGACCCACGTTAGCCAGATGCACAAGGGCGGTGCTTGTGTCTGCAGTTCGTTTGCAGTGGCTGGAGGCCCTGGCATGCCCATTCTCTCTCTCTATCTGCCTCTTTCTCTCTCTGTCTGTCACTCTCAAATAAATAAATAAAAATGAACAAAATCTTAAAAAAAAAAAATAAGTTGGAGGCTAGAGAGA
Organism: Dipus sagitta; assembly: GCA_036346955.1. Taxonomy (NCBI): domain Eukaryota; kingdom Metazoa; phylum Chordata; class Mammalia; order Rodentia; family Dipodidae; genus Dipus; species Dipus sagitta. The sequence continues at coordinate 28,741,777 of CM070779.1, forward strand.
TGGCTTAGCAGTTAAGGCGCTTGCCTGCAAAACCAAAGGACCCAGATTCAATTCCCCAGTACCCACATAAGCCAGATGCACAAGGTGGTGCATGTGTTTAGAGTTTGTTTGTAGTGGTTGCAGGTCCTAGTGTGCCCATTTTCTGTCTTCCTATCTGTCTGTCTGTCTGTCTGTCTCTCTCTCTCTCTCTCTTTTGTTTTTTTGTTTTTTTCAAGGTAGGGTCTCACTCTAGCTCAGGCTGACCTGGAATTTACAATGTAGTCTCAGGGTGGCCTTGAACTCACAGTGATTCTCCTACCTCTGCCTCCTGAGTGCTGGGATTAAAGGCGTGCGCCAGGACACCCATCTCTCTGTTAAATAAATAAATGCTAAAAAATCAGAGACTAGCTGAGTGTTGTGGTGTGCACTTTGAGAGGTGAGTCAGGAGGATCCAGAGTTCAAGGTCATCCTTAGCTACTTAGTGAGTTCTAGGCCAGCCTGGACTACATAAGGTCTTGTCCCAAAAATAACAACAATGAAAATAAAATCAGGGCTGGAGGGATGGTTTAGTGGTTAAGGCATTTGCCTGTGAAGCCAAAGGACCCTGGGTTTGATTCCTCGGGACCCACGTAAGCCAGATGTACAAGGGGGCGCACGCGTCTGGAGTTCGTTTGCAGTGGCTACAGGCCCTGGCATGTGCCCATTCTCTCTTTATCTGTCTCTCTTCTCTCTCTCTCTCTGCTTGCAAATAATAAATAAAATTTAAATAAATAAATAAAATCAGCCAGGCGTGGTGGCACACGCCTTTAATCCCAGCACTTGGGAAGCAGAGGAGGATCGCCATGAGTTCGAGGCTACCCTGAGACTACATAGTGAATTCCAGGTCAGCCTGAGCTAGAGCGAGACCCTACCTCAGAAAACAAAACAAAACAAAAATCAGAAACTTGATGGCTTGCACAGCTGAAGTTTGTTTTCTCACAGCTCCGGACGCTGAAAGTCCAAGGTCATGGTGATGACAGGGTTGGTTTCTCTCGAGGCCTCTCTCCTCGGCTTGCAAGTAGTGTCTTCTCAGAGAGCTCTCACATGGTCTTTCCTCTGTGTGGTCAGGCCTCTGCTGAAGAATGGGCCTGGAGTGTTCCAGAATCCCTGGGCTCAGCAGGGTTGGGAGCTGCCACTAGGGCCTTATCCAGCGGGTGGTCTGTGGACTCACTGTCAGTGTGGAGTCTGAGCAGGGGTGCTTGGTCCTTCCTGGGCTCTGCTCCTGCCATTCCTAAATTCAGACAGACACCCCCGCTAAGTGAGGTCAGCGAGCCTCCACCAAGCTCTGTAGCACCGCAGGCGCGAGCAGCCCTCCTGGGAGACTCCAGACAGAGAAAGTTCTCAACCTGGATGTCACGGCCCAAGGACAAGTGGACAGGACACTGGCCCTGTCTAGCACAGGAAGCATCAGCGTTGACACACAGGACATGCAGACAGAGACTGCCAGAATTCATGTTCTTCCTTGTTCCTTCTCTCTCTCTCTCAGTCAGGATTCTCTAGAGAGAACCAATAGGAGAGGGAAGAAAACTATGAGAGCTGGCAAGGATGAAACTATGGCGGGCTGAAGGCTACGAACAGGATTTTGGACTGCAACCTTGAGGCAGAGTGTCGTCTTCTGGAAGTCTCCATTTCTGCTCTTAAGGTTTTTTTTTTTTTTTTTTTTTTGAGGTAGGGTCTCACTCTAGGCTAGGCTGACCTGGAATTCACTATGTAGTCTCAGGGTGGCCTCGAACTCACGGTGATCCTCCTACCTGTGCCTCCCGACTCTTAAGGCTTTTAACTGATGCCTGAGGGGCTCCCACATCACCAAGGATGACCTCCTTTAATGTCTTTCACAAAACTCCTTCGCAAACAGGCACGATGGTGCACGCCTTTAATCCCAGCACTCGGGAGGCAGAGGTAGGAGGATCGCCGTGAGTTCGAGGCCACCCTGAGACTACATAGTGAATTCCAGGTCAGCCTGGGCTAGAGTGAGACCCTACCAAAAAAACCACCTTTGCAGCAGTGTGTACAGATGTGGGTGCCTCAGGACACAAGTGCGGAGGTCAAAGGAAGACCTCAGGTGTCCTTCTCTGTTAAGGCTCTCACTGAGCCTGGAGCTTGGCGGGGCGGGGGTGGAGGAGCTTCAGGTAGACCAGCAAGCCCTAATGATCCTCCTGTCTTTATTCCCTTAGCACTGGGGTTACAGGCATGTATACCACATGTAGCTTCTTACACTGGGTGCTGGGGATCGAACTCAAGTCCTTATGCTTGCGCAGCAAGGGCTCTTACCCACTGAGCCATCTCCTCTGCTCCAGGTGACCTGTGCCCAGACTTCCCCTAGCACATGCTGGCCTATCATCTTGTTACCCTAGATTTAGTGGCTCAGGGACTCCTAGACAAGGCTTCCCACCTGTTCGACACTCACATTCTCTGTCTTCTCTGTTCCTGATGGCTGCTGTGGACCTGACACTGGACACCCTTCCCCTTTCAATCCTTCATCGCACAGCTCCTTAATCAACAACCCTGGACTAACAGAGAAGGGCCTGATACATGGTGGCTCCAAGATTTCAGCCCCAGGTCTTCTTAAAGTCAAAGCCCCGGCTGTGTCTCACAGCCTTTCTGAAAAGCAAACAACGAATAAGGGGCTGGAGAGATGGCACAGCTGTTAAAGGCACTTTCTTGCGAAGCTGGTAGTCTGAGTTCGATTCCCTGGTACCCACATAAAGCTAGACGCACAAAGTGGTGCATACACCTGGAGTTGGTTAGCAGTAGCAGGAGACTGTGGCGCACCCATTCTCTCTCTTCTCTCTGTTTCTCTTTCTTAAATCAATAAATAAAATATTTAGGAAAAAAGAACCAGAGTTCATTATGATTGGGGCCAGGTCCCTATACTCCTGGCTGGTTCAGAAAGGCAGGGCCTATTCTTCCTTGAACAGCATTGAAAGAGTGAAGAGTTTTTTGTTTTGTTTAACTATTTAAAATTTTATTTTATTGTATTGGGGCTTTTTAAAATTTTTATTTATTTCTGTATTTAAGAGAGAGAGAAAGAGAGGGCGCATTCCAGGGCCTGTAGCCACTACAAATGAATTCCAGATGCGTGCACCCCATTGTGCATCTGGCTTACATGGGCCCTGGGGAATTGAACCTGGGTCATTTGGCTTTGCAGGCAAGCACCTGAACTGCTAAGCCATCTCTGCAGCCTAACAAGGCTTTTTTGTTGTTGTTGTTTTTTCCAGGTAGGGTCTCCCTCTAGCCCAGGCTGACCTGGAATTCACTCGGTAGTTTCAGAGTGGCCTCTTACTCATGGTGATCCTCCTACCTCTGCCTCCCAAGTGCCGGGATTAAAGGAGTGTGCCACCATACCCAGCTCCAACAAGGCTTTCATAACAGGTTATACCCTCTTATCCCCTCACCCCTGCTCCTGATACCTTGGAGGCCCTCGTAGATGGGATTATGGTCTTCACTGTGGGCATGAAGGCCTCAGTCCCTGTCAAGTAGCAGGGGACTATGTCTCAGAGTATTCCCACCTGAGTGAAATTTTTTAAAATATTTATTTATTTAGGGAGAGATAGTCAGAGAGAATGGGCATGCCAGGGCCTCCAGCCATTGCAAATGAACTACAGATGCATGTGCCACTTTGTGCATCTGGCTATACATGGGTACAGGGGATTCAAACCTGAGTCATTAGGCTTTACAGGCAAAGCCTTAACCACTGAGCAATGTCTCCAGTCCCCCCACCCACGCAGTGAAGGTTTTTGTGTCCTTTCCTTGCTCCTTCCTGGGCCCCTAGCTGCCAGCCAGGCTCTGATAGCACAGACGCTCAAATATTCCCATCTAATTTTGTTTTGTTTTGTTTTTCTAGGCAGGGTCTCACTCTAGCCCAGGCTGACCTGGAATTCACTATGTAGTCTCAGGATGGTCTCGAACTCACAGTGCTCCTCCTACCTCTGCCTCCCAAGTGCTGGGCTTAAAGGTGTGCACCACCACGCCCAGCTCTACCTAATTAATTACCTGAAACTACATAGTGAATTCCAGGTCAGTGAAACCCTACCTTGTAAAAAAAAAAAAAAAAGGTCTGGAGAGATGGCTTAGCTTGTAAGGTGTTAGCCTACAAAGCCAAAGGATCCCAGTTCGATTCTCCAGAACCCACAGAAGCCAGATGCACAAGGGGGCACATGCATCTGAGTTCCTTTGCAGTGGCTGGAGGCCCTGGCAAACCCATTCTCTCTCTCTCTCTCTCTCTCTCTCTCTCTCCCTCCTTGCAAATAAATAAATAAAAATTTTAAAAACAGAAAAAGAAAATCAAAGAAAGAAAACTTGGGGCTGGAGAGGTGGCTTAGCCATTAAGGCGCTTGCCTGTGAAGCCTAAGGACCCAGATTTGACTCCCCAGGACCCACGTAAGTCAGATACACAAAGTGATTCATGCACACAGGTTGCACATGCGCACAAGGTGGTGCACATGTCTTAAGTTTGTTTGCAGTGGCTAAGGCCCTGGCACACCAATTCCTTCTCTCTTCTTTCTCTCACTCTCTTGCTCTTTCTCTCATATAAAATTTTAAAGCCGGGCATAGTGGCACACACCTTTAATCCCAGCACTCAGGATGCAGAGGTAGGAGGATCATGGTGAGTTCGAGGTCAGCCTGGACTAGAGTGAAATGCAACCTTGAAAAACAAAACAAACAAAAAAAATTTTTAATATTTTACTTTTAGTTATTACTTTTTAATTTTTTGTTTATTTTTATTTATTTGAGAGCAACAGACAAAGAGAGAAAGAGGCAGATAGATAGAGAATAGGTGCACCAGGGCCTCTAGCCACTGCAAACAGACTCCAGATGCATGCGCCCCCTTGTGCATCTGGCTTACATGGGACCTGGGGAATCGAGCTTCGAACTGGGGTCCTTAGGCTTCACAGGCAAGCACTTAACCAATAAGTCATCTCTCCAGCCCATAAAAAAAATTTTTAAGAGGGCTGGAGAGATGGCTTAGCAGTTAAGGCATTTGCCTGCAAAGCCAAAGAACCTCTGTTCTCTGTTCAATTCCCCAGCACCCATGTAAACCAGATGCACAAGGTGGCGCATGAGTCTGGAGTTCCTTTGCAGTGGCTGGAGACCCTAGCATGCCCATTCTCTCTCTCTCTCTCTCTCTCTCTAATAAATAAATAAAATATAAATAAAATATTTTTTAAAAATTTAAAAGAAGAAAGAAAACTTTTTATTACACTTCTCTAATGGTGGAAAATACTTCCAGGCATTAAAAAAAAAGGGGGGGGGGCATTTAGCTGGCTACTTCCCAGACACCAAAAATTAACAGCCACTACATTTTATTCTGAGGAATTAATGGAAAATTTTACATGGTGGCATAAAATGCAGGGGACAAGATGAAGGGCACAATTCTCCAGTGAGGAGTTCAGCACCTCGCTGGTGGCTGGGTTTGTCCACCTACTCTGAATGGAAGCCACAGAGTCACAGTGGCCAGATGGGACGCGGGGGGCTCGGGAGAGGAGATATGGGGAGCTGTGTTCAGTGTCCAGTGGAAGATTCCAGCCCTGGCTGCTCGAGCTGTCATCTTTCCTGCACATGTCTCTTCCCTTGAAGTGACAGCTAGCTATTGGTGACAGCTATGGGCGGGGATGGTTCATCTGGGCTCATCTCTTGGTTCTGTGACATGGAACAAGAGCTCTGAGACGCCCACAGGACTCTAATGTAAACAAACCTGGTCATTGTTCTCAGCTGTGAATGTGAACAAGACAAGAACCTGGGCTTCACAGCCGGGGACATCTGCGTTGGAACCTTAGCTCGGCCCCTGGTCAGCTTCACAACTAAGGCGAGGCTCAGTTTCCACCTCTGTAAGATGGGAGCAGCGGTAGCGTCCTCTCCCGTGACTGTTTCCTGCAGATGTCAGCGTGTTATTCCTCCTCCGCCACCACTAGCTCCGGGGCCTCTGGATGAACTCCCCGCACACACAGCCAAACTCCTCTTGTGACCAGTGGGCCCTTTACCAAAACCTCTCTGGGCATGGGTAAAGGAATGGCATCCCCCAGATAATTGCTTTGAAGCAAATTCCAGAACACTCTCTACAGAGTACCACAGAGTGTGGCAGGGCGCATGGGGAGGTTTTATAAAATACAGTCTAGCTGGGGAGACAGACATCCCATCACTATTTTATTTTATTTTTTTAATTTTTTGTTTATTTTTATTTATTTATTTGAGAGCAACAGACAAACACAGAGAGAAAGAGGCAGAGAGAGAGAATGGGCATGCCAGGGCCTCCAGCCACTGCAAACAAACTCCAGATGCATGTGCCACCTTGTGCATCTGGCTTACGTGGGTTCTGGAGAATGGAGCCTTGAACCAGGGTCCTTATGCTTCACAGGCAAGCACTTAACCTCTAAGCCATCTCTCCAGCCCCCATCACTATTTTATATATATGTCTGTGTTTTTTTTTCCGGAAAGTGTTTCTGAATTTACTCTGTAGTCCCAGGCTGGCCTCAAATTCACAGCCATCCTCCTACCTCTGCCTCCCAAGTGCTGGGATTAAAGGCGCGCACCACCACGCCAAGCTTGTGTATTTATTCATTTAATTTTTTTTTTTGCTTTTTTTTTATTAACAACTTCCATGATTGTAAACAATATCCCATGCCTTCCCTCCCCCCCCCCAACTTTCCCCTTTGAAACTCCATGCTCCATCATATCTCCTTCCCCTCTCAATCAGTCTCTTATTTTGATTTCATCATCTTTTCCTCCTATTATGTTGGTCTTGTGTAGGTAGTGTCAGGCACTGTGAGGTCATGTATATCCAGGCCATTTTGTGTCTGGGGGGAGCACGTTGTAAGGAGTCCTACCCTTCCTTTGGCTCTTACATTCTTTCCGCCACCTCTTCCGCAATAGAGCCTGAACCTTGGAAGGTGTGATAGAGATATTGCAGTACTGAGCACTCCTGTCACTTCTTTCCAGCACCATGATGCCTTCTGAGTCATCCCAAGGTCACTGCCATCTGAAAAGAGAAACTTCTCTACCAAAAGTGAGAGTTGCATTAATATATGGGTATGAACATTAAGAGAAGTGCTTACTGGGCAGTTTGATAAGCATAGTATATACATTTAGCCAGACAGCAGCAGATGTTACATCCCTAGGGCTCATGACTACCCCTGTTTTAGGTTTTCAGTATAAGGGATGTATTCCCTCCCATGGAGCGGGCCTCCAGTCCAATTAGAGGGCAATTGGTTTCCACCATGACTCGTGTATTTATTTATTTATTTTTATTGCAACTGCCTTCAGGGTTCTGTTTATTTTTGTTGATTTCTTTTTTTTTTCTCAATTTTTATTAACATTTTCCATGATTATAAAAAATATCCCATGGTAATACCCTCCCTCCCCCCACTTTCCCCTTTGAAATTCCATTCTCCATCTTATCCCCTCCCCATCTCAATCAGTCTCTCTTTTATTTTGATGTCATGATCTTTTCCTCCTCTTATGATGGTCTTGTGTAGGTAGTGTCAGGCACTATGAGGTCATGGATACCCAGGCCATTTTATGTCTGGAGGGAGCACGTTGTAAGGAGTCCTACCCTTCCTTTGGCTCTTACATTCTTTCTGCCACCTCTTCCGCATTAGACCCTGAGCCTTGGAAGGTGTGATCAGAGATGTTACTCAGTACTTCAGTCACTTCTTTCCAGCACTATGATACCTTCTGAGTCATCCTAAGGTCACTGCCATCTGAAAAGAGAAGATTCTCTACCCAAAGTGAGAGTAGTGTTAATATAAGGGTATAAATACTAAGAAAAGTGCTTACTGGGCAGTTTGATAAGCATAATATATATATTTTTCCAGACATCAGCAGATGTTACACCCCTAGGGCTCATGACTACCCCTGTTTTAAGTTTTCAGTATCAGGGATGTATTCCCCCCCATGGAGCGGGCCTCCAGTCCAATTGGAGGGCAGTTGGTCTCCACCATGACAGACGTGCCACTATTGCACTCGTTGGCTCATTTGGCCTGGCTGGCCAATTATAAGGCTTGCAGTGTCCACTGTTGAGTATCTTCACTGGTGATTTCTCTTTCTCCCATTGAACTACATGTAGAATGGCTTCTTCCAGCTTTCTGTCAGCTGGTCTACATGGAGGAGGTTATCAGCTCAGTTCCAGTCGTGTATTTATTTTTAAAATAAATGTTGGAGCTGGAGAGATGGCTCCAGTGGTTAAGGCATTTGCCTGCAATGCCCAAGGGCCCAGTTGATTTTCCAGCCAGATGTACAAGGTGACGTATGTGTCTGGAGTCCATTTACAGTGGCTAGAGGCCCTGGTGCGCCCATTCTTTCTTTTTTAATATTTTAGTTATTTATTTGAGGGACAGAAAGAGAAAGAAGCAGATAGAGAATAGGCACACCAGGGCCTCCAACCACTGCAAGCAGACTCCAGAGGCATGCATCACCTTGTGTATCTGGTTTACATGAGTACTGGGGAATTGAACCTGGGTCCTTAGGATTCGCAGGCAAGTGCCTTAGCTGCTAGACTATCTTTCCAGCCTTACTCTTTTTCTCTCTCTATCTCAAATAAACAGCTAAACAGAAGCCAGGCATGGTGGCACACGCCTTTAATCCCAGCACTCAGGAGCCAGAGGTAGGAGGATCACTGTGAGTTCGACGCCACCCTGAGACTACATAGTGAAAGCCAGGTCAGCCTGGGCTAAAGTGAAACCCTACCTCAGAAAACCAAAAAGTAAAAAAATAAAATAAAATAAAATAAAAACAAACAAACAAATAAATGTTAAGGGCTGGGGGAGTTAGCTCAGCCATTAAAAGCACTTGCTTACAAAGCCTACCAACCCAAGTTCAATTCCCCAGGACCCACATAAAGCCAGATGAATGAGGCAGCATGTATCTGGAGTTTGTTTGCAGTGGCTGGAGGCCCTAGCCTGACCCCCGTCAAATAAATAAGTATAAAATATATTTTTTTAGAGCATGTAATGCCCAGGCTATAGCAAGGCCCTACCTTGAAAAAAAAAAAAAAAACATGCAATGACCACCTTCTTTGTGCTGGGGAGTCTGTGTCAAGTCTCTACCTTCAGGGACTTGCCAGTCTAATAAAAATGACTGACACGGGTGATTAAAATCCTGCTTTAAACCGGACATGGTGGCTCACACCTTTAATCCCAGCACTGGTTGGCAGAGGTAGGAGGATCGCTGTGAGTTCGGGGCCACCCTGAGACTACATAGTGAATTCCAGGTCAGCCTGGGTTAGAGCAAGACTGTACCTCGAAAAACCAAAAACAAAATCTGCTTTAATGATGTTTCATGATGATGGGATGAAGGATGCTCATCACAGGACTGGATTCCAGAAGAAACACTAACACAGCTGAGGAGAGCAAGAGCAGCTCCCTTCCTCAGGGCGGAGAAACAGAGGCGGTCCTAGCACAGAGGAAGATGGGGCAGCTCAACGGGCAGAAAGCCAGCACAGGCAAAGGCCTGGGGAGTGTGGCTTCCAACCACGGCCCAGCCTCAACTGGAGAACTCTCCCAGTGGCCTCTTTGGCATACGTAATCCGGGGCTCTGAGCATTCCCAAGACTTTGGGGCATTGCTCAGAGTAAAGCTCTCTTCTGACAACCAAGAATTATTTATTTGGTTGTAAAGTGGAAGCAGATCAGGGCTGGGCATGAAGAGCAGAGAAGGTTTATTAACAACTCTGTTAGGCAGGCTGGCAAGGTTGCTCAAAGGCAGAGGGCTTGCCTGGAGGCTCCAGGTTCCGTTCTTAGCACAGCCAAAGAGAGCTTGCAGCTCTGTCATTTGTAAATTCTGAAGGGAATGTCTGGCCCTAATTTGATATTATTTATTTATTGCTACTTATTTATTTATTTTGGTTTTTCGAGGTGGGGGGGTCTCACTCTAGCTAGCTCAGGCTGACCTGGAATTCACTATGTAGTCTCCGGGTGGCCTTGAACTCTGAGCGATCCTCCTACCTCTGCCTCCCGAGTGCTGGGATGGAAGGAAAGTGCCACCATGCTTGGCTTTATTTTTATTTTTAGTTTTATTTTTTTCAAGGCAGGATCTCACTGTAGCCCAGGCTGACCTAGAATTCACTCTGTTGTCTCAGGGTGACCTTGAACTCATGGCAATCCTCCTACCTCTGCCTCCCGAGTGCTGGGATTTAAAGGCGTGCGCCACCACACCTGGCTTGGCCCTAATTTTAACTGCACTTTTTAGAATATGGGATAAATGATGTGTTTCTCTTGTCTCAGTCACCATTTCTGGGGCATCAGGGCAATTTATCCTGGTAGGTGGGCAAAAATGTTTGCTGCCTTATTATCTGTAGAACCCTGCCAGTGGCCCTAGTGCCTAATGGTAGGGGAAGATTGGAAGCCCTACAGGAGAGTGGGCATGATGGCCCATGCCTGTAATATCAGCACTTGGGAGGCAAAGGCTAGAGGATGGAGAGTTCAAGGCCAGCAGCCAGCTTGCTAGCTTGGGCCACCTAGTGAGACCTTGTCCCTAAACAAACAAAAAGAAACCCTACACTGACTGGAGCCACACCTACCTTCACTGTTATATCCCCCATGCTTGGCACACACAGGAAATGTGGAAGAAAGAAAAGAAGGGAGGGAGCAAGAGAGGGAAAGAAGGAGAGAAGAGAGAGGGAGAGAGAGAAAAAAAATAGAAACAAGACTTTGAAAGGTTCTCCCAGAATCACAGAAAGCAAACCCAACTCGTTCTACTAAGCTGGAAGAGGTGCACAATGGGGGGCTGTTGTTCATTTTTAAAGCTTCCACCAGTGATTCCAAAATTCAATTCCATCCTGAACGTTTCTCTTTTTTCGTTTCTGCTCTCCCTCCGCCATCTTTTTAACACTCTCTGGAGAGGCTGATTAAATTGTGGCTCCCTGGGCTTGCCATAGGTCACTTTAGACACTTAAGAAGAGTTCCAATCACACTACTACCACCCCAGGGCCCCCCTCCACACACACACCTGAGCGCTGGAAAGATGGTCTCTTACAAGAACCGATTATGTCTTTACAGCCCAGAACTTCATACTTTAAGATACAGACCATAAAAATCAGAACTCTCAGGCCAGGTGTGATGGCACACACCTTTAATCCTAGCACTCAGGAGGCAGAGATAGGAGGAGCACTATGAGTTCGAGGCCACTCTGAGACTACATTATGAATTTCAGGTCAGCCTGGGCCTAGAGTGAGACCCTACCTTAAGAAAAAAAAAAAAAAGCCGGGCATGGTAGCGCACGCCTTTAATCCTAGCACTTGGGAGGCAGAAGTAGGATCGCCATGAGTTCGAGGTCACCCTGAGACTACATAGCGAATTCCAGGTCAGCCTGGGCCAGACTGAGACCCTACCTCAAAACAACAACAACAACAACAACAAAAAGGCAATAAACGGAATAAGCAGCTTGGTGTTGCTACGGCTATAAATACCGAGACAGACCGCTGGAGAGGTTGGAGGCGAACACAGGAGAAGTCATGCAGTGGTTTGTAGACCTTGGCACAAACAGGGAGATAAAGGAGCAGGCTATTACAGTCCTCCAGAGAACAGACTTGTGGGGCCTGGAGAGACAAATCCTAGAGGCAAAGCCAACATGGCCGAACAGCTGATTCTCGCTGCCCATAGCGGCTGAGGTGAGGAGAGACGAAAGCGTGATACCTAGGGTCCGGCGTCCAGGGCTGATTTGGGGGACCCATGGGAGGTACAGGTGTTGGCCACCAGCCTGGAAATGAGTCCTAAAGTCACAGAGCCAAAGGTGTTGTAAATAATTGGAGGTAGGAGGTTGCAAGGGAATAGCCTTTGGTTTCAGTTTGGCCAGCAAAAAACCTGAGCCAGGGTTTAAAATGAAAGCGCGAGCCGGTGTGGTGGTGGCGCACGCCCTTAATCCCAGCACTCGGGAGGCAGAGGTAGGAGGATCACCACGAGTTCGAGGCCACCCTGAGACTCCATAGTGAATTCCAGGTCAGCTTGGGCTAGAGTGAGACACTACCTCGAAAAAAAAAAAAAAAAGTATATACATATATATAATTTTAGGAGCCAGGCATGGTGGTGCATGCCCTCAATCCTACCACTTGGGAGGCAGAGGTACGAGGATCACCATGAGTTCAAGACTAGCCTGAGACTACATAGTGAATTCCAGGTCAGCGTGGGCTAGAGCAAAGTCCTACCTTGAAAAATCAAAGCAAGAAGCTGGGCGTGGTGACGCACGCCTTTAATCCCAGCACTCAGGAGGCAGAGGTAGGAGAATCACCGTGAGTTTGAGGCCACCCTGAGGCTACATAGTGAATTCCAGGTCAGCCTGAGCTAGAGTGAGACCCTACCTCAAAAAAAAAAAAAAAAAAAAAAAAAATCAAAACAAAAATATGGGCTGGAGAGATGGCTTAGCAGTTAAGGCACTTGTCTGTGAAGCCTAAGAATTCATGTTCAAATCTTCAGGTCCCACGTAGCCAGAAGCAAAGTGATGGCAAACATACGATGTCGCACATGTGCACAAGGAGGAGTCCATTCACAGCAGCTAAAAGGCCCTAGTGCGCCCATTGTCTCTATATACGTGCCTCTTTCTCTCTCAAAAATAAAATATGTATATATAATTTTATGGCTGGAGAGATGGTTCAGCAGTTAAGGCGCTTGCTTGCAGAGCCTAACAACCAGGGTTCGATTCCCCAGTATCCCAGTATGTAAAGCCAGATGCACAGGGTGGCACATGCATATGGAGTTTGTTTGCAGCAGCTGGAGGCCCTAGCATACCCATTTTCTCTTTCTCACTTGCTCTCTTCCACATGCAAATAAATAAATAAAATTTCTAAAATTATAATATATATATGTATATATATATATATATTTTTTTTTTTTTCCCCTGAGGAAGGGTCTCACTTTAGCTCAGGCTGACCTGGAAATCACTGTGTTGTCTCAGGGTGGCCTCAAACTCACGGCGATCCTTCTACCTCTTACCTCTGCCTCCTGAGTGCTGGGGTTAAAGGCGTGCACCACCACGCCTGGCTTTTTTTTTTTTTTTAGAAAAGAAGTATCCTGCATGGGTAGATAATGGTACTCCCAGATGCCATAGGTTGTTATAGGAAAATCCCAGTGTCGGGGGTGGTATACTTCCCAGTGTCTCAGGGAGTTGTCAGCCAGGGAGATCCCCGAGGCCCCCCCGATACATTACAGGCTATTGCCAGTGCTCTTGGCTACCCACCAGATTAGGTGTTAAGATCCTATTGCTGAAGACAACCACACGCTTTGGCTGTAAGACACACAGAAAGAAAACAAGCCGGAAATGGCTAAGCTGGACGCCTCCTCCTTGTTGACGGGCTGTCACAATGCTGCAAAGTGACATGAAGGCTGCTAGGGGAGAAAGCCATCCACACTCTTACCTGACAGTGACACACACGACCAGCCAGGCAAGATGTGCCCACTGGTGCAATAGTGGCATGTTTGTTACAGGAGCAACTGCTCCTCTGATTGGATCCGAGGCCTGCGTCACAGGAGGGAATTCACGCCTTGTACTGAAAACCTAGTCAAAAGCCCATGGCTGGGAAGATCACAGGCCCTAGAAGAGAAGCTACTGTTATTTGGCTAAATGAACATGTGAGCCCATCCGATTGTCCTCTGGAGGTTTATGTTGATGCCCGTGGATTAGCACCGCTTTCACCTTTGGTCAGAGAATCTTCTTCTTCTTTTTATTTATTTATTTGAGAGAGAGAGAGAAATAGGGAGAATGGGTGGGTGTGCCAGGGCCTTCAGGCCACTGCAAACAAACTCCAGACATGTGCACTCCCTTGTGCATCTGGCTTACATGGGTCCTGGGGAATTGAACCCGGGTCCTTTGGCTTTGCAGGCAAGTGCCTTAACTACTAAGCCATCTCTCCAGCCCCGAGAAGCTTGTTTTTGGCAGGTAGAGGTGACTACTGCAAAATTCATCAACGTGCTGAGTGTTCAGCATCCAATTAGACATCTCTTTGTTGTTGTTGTTTTCGAGGTAGGGTCTCACTCTGGCTCAGGCTGACCTGGAATTCACTATGTAGTCTCAGGGTGGCCTCGAATTCACAGCAATCCTCCCACCTCTGCCTCCCAAGCGTTGGAATTAAAGGTGTGCGCCACCACATCGGGCAAAGAGACATCCATATCTCTACTTCCGAGGCTCAGAAACCAACACAGAAGAGGAGCAGAAAGAATATAGGAGCCAAATGATGGGGTGGAGTGTTTTGGACATTTGGAGTCTTCTGGAGATTTCAGTGGCCATTACATTCATAACCACAGCAGCTGTGGTTACCTGCACAATATTGAGACCATCAACATTCCATCATGAATGATTGAGGAGGGGAAAAAAAAGAGACCTCAAAGTAGAAAAAAGGTGGGCGTGGTGGCGCACGCCTTTACTCCCAGCTCTCAGGAGGCAGAGGTAGGAGGATCGCCATAAGTTCGAGGCCACCCTGAGACTACATAGTGAATTCCAGGTCAGCCTAGGCTGGAGTGAGATTCTACCTTGAAAAACAAACAAACAAACAAACAAACAAAAAAAGTAGAAGAAGAACTAGTTGGAAAGAAAGAAAGGGTTCAGTGGAAGGGATTAGGGAAAGGGAATAAGAGAAGGTAACAGGTGGGGATTATGATCAAAATACATTATGTATATGGATGAAACCTGTAATAAAAAGTGCTTTTTCAGACTGGAGAGATGGCTTAGTGGTTAAGGTACTTGCCTGCAAAGAAAAAGGACCCAAGTTTGATTCCCCAAGACCCACATAAGCCAGATGCACAAGGTGGCACATCTGTCTAGAGTTCCTTTGCAGTGGCTAAAGGCCCTGGCGTGTCCATTCTCTCTCTATTTGCCTTTATCCCTTGCCCTCTCTCTTTCTCTCTCTCAAACAAATAAAATAAAATAAAGTTTTTTTTTAAAAAGTGCTTTTTACCGGGCGTGGTAAACACCTTTAATCCCAGTACTTGGGAGGCAGAGGTAGGAGGATCACCACAAGTTTGAGGCCACCCTGAGACTACATAGTGAATTCCAGCTCAGCCTGGGCTAGAGAGTGAAACCGTACCTCGGAAAAAAAAAAAAAAGAAAAAAAAAGTGCTTTTTCATGGTGGCGCATGCATCTGGAGTTCCTTTGCAGTGGCCCTGGTGCACCCATTCTCACTCTTTCTCTCTCTCTAATAACCAAATAAAAATTTTTAAAAATTTAAAAAGAAAGGTTTTTTTAAGTGCTTTTTTTGTTTGTTTGTTTGTTTTTCAAGGTAGGGTTTCACTCTAGCCCAGGCTGACCTGGAATTCACTATGTAGTCTCAGAGTGACCTTGAACTCATGACAATCCTCCTACCTCTGCCTCCCGAGGGCTGGGATTAAAGGTGTGCGCCATCATGCCAGACAGAAGTCTATTCTCTGTTGTTATTGTTGTTTGGTTTGCTTCTTTTCTGAGGTAGGGTGTCACTCTAGTAAAAACTTTTTTGAAAAAGCCAGGCGTGGTGGTGCACACCTTTAATCCCAGCACTCAGGAGGCAGATGTAGGAGGATCACCGTGAGTTCGAGGCCACCCTGAGATTACATAGTGAGTTCCAGGTCAGCCTGGACTAGTGTGAGACCCTACCTCGAAAAACTTAAAAGAAAAAAAACTTTTTTGAAAGAGTGGTCTGTGAGAGAAATGCTGTTTCAAAGCAAAATAGGAGAGATCTTTGCAGACGTCAAGACAAGTCCTTTGCCTTTTCATATGAGAAACAAGGCTGGGTTTCAAAGCCTAGGCCAGGGCAGGCCCTCTTCTGTCATTCTTAGGACCTGCTGGGCGACCTTGGCCTAGAGAGAGACAGGGGGAAATGCAGGGAAGAGAGCAGAGGAGGAGGGTGGCGTGAGAGGAGACCTTACGGAGCTGTCTAATGTTGCCAGAAAGTTCAATCAGTAAGGCAGGACAGCTTTGCGACATGCAAGTACACACCGAACCACACGTGTATCCACACAGGAAGAAGAATGGACACATGTGCGTACATGCGTGTACAAGAGCATGTTCAGGCTCACTAAGGCTCCTGTGTGAGCATGCCTGCTTGCACACGAGGGAACGCGTGTGCACATGCAGAGAGGAGAGTGACACGAATGTGGATGCATAAACATGCACACAGGTATACATGTGAACACACAGACATTGACACATACGGGCAGGCCCCCTTATGATCCTGTACATCTTGCAGCCAAAGGCGCATACATTTACACGCAGGCAGGAGAAAGACAGGGATAGACAAGCAGGAGTAGACACACATACATGCAGACACACGGACACCAGGAACGAGGCATGCGTGTCTGACAGACAGTGGCACATATGTGTGCACACAGCCTGCGCCCTCTCCAGAGAGCTCAGCTCACGCCTCATGAAACACTGCTGGTTCCAACCCAGCAACCTGTACCGAAATAAACATGAAAAACAACCCCTCCAGATGGCTCCACACACCCCCACTCCCTGTGCTCGCAGGGAGGGATGGCACATTCTATGCCAATAAATCCTCCTGTTTGAAAACATTTGCCTTCTTAATTGGCCCGTTTATGGATAAAATATGTTTTGGGGCACTGTTCTGTCAGACTGAGCCGCTGAGCACAGGGCTGGACCACATCCCTTCCCTTCCCTTCCCTTCCCTTCCCTTCCCTTCCCTTCCCTTCCCTTCCCTTCCCTTCCCTTCCCTTCCCTTCCCTTCCCTTCCTTTCCCTCCTTTCCCTTCCCTTCCCTTCTCTTCCCTTCCCTGGGGCTTCACCTGACCCATATCCTGTAAGAGCCAGTGGGAGGGTCTCAGGGCAGCCAAGGTGGGCATCCTGAGGCCTTTTCCTCCCAGTATACACTCCCCTCTGAAGACTGTTGCTCCTGAGCTGACTGTGTGGAACACAAAGTCCTAAAAGGACCCTCCGGCTTCACTTTTGTTTCTGTGTAAAATTGGATACTTGGGCTGGAGGGATGGCTTAGCAGTTAAAGCACTTGCCAGCAAAGCCAAAGGACCCAGATTTGGTTCCCTAGGACCCACGTAAGCCAGATGCACGAGGTGGCACATGTGTCTGGAGTTCTCCTATCTGCCTCTTTCTCTTTCTCTCTCTCTCAAATAAATAAAAATTAAATAAATGTAATTTTTTTAATGTGGATAGTGCTGTGTGTGGTGGCACATGTCTTTAATCTCAGCACTCGGGAGGCATAGGTAGTAGGATCGCAGTAAGTTCAAGGCCACCCTGAGACTCCATAGTGAATTCCAGGTCAGCCTGAGCTAGAGTGAGACCCTACCTTGAAAAACAAACAAACAAAAAGTGGATAGTGACATCCCTCAGCAGTGGGAGGGCGGCGTCCCAGAACATATGGCCCCACCCCAACCCCCAGACCCATGGGATCCGACGACTGTAACATTACTGGACAAAAGCTCTTGGCAGATGGAAATGAGGGTTTTAAGGTGACGTCATCCTGGATTGTCCTGGTAGGACCTGAAGCTGATGACAACATCCTTAGATGAGAGAAGACAGAGGAAGGGCTGATGTAAGATTGGAGCACAGATAGAGGCTGATGGACCCAGGAAGGCCAAGGCTGTCTCCGTGACCCCTGGAAGAACTCCTTCTTTAGCAACACCTCCCTTGCAGACTCTGGCCTCCTGAGCCAAAAGGGAGTGCGTCGCTATTATTTTAAGCCATGCAGTCTGTGGTGATCTGTTACAACAGTCTCAGGAAAATGATCCAGCCCCTTGTTTATGCAAGAAGGGTCCTGGTACCTGGTAGCTCCCAGTAGGCCCCAAACTGCCTTTTGCACTGTACCCTGAGGCCTCACAGACTGCCAGAGACCCATGCTAGATGAGATCCCAGAGGGATTGGGCGGGGTGCCCCCAAGTGGTCCAAAATGAGGATCAGAACCCGGCCTCTGGCCCTCCTCTCCTATCCCCACCTAGAGGGTTTCTCATCAGGAGTAGAGGGGAGCAGGGCACATAGCTCAGAACAGCCAAGCACAGGCACCCCCAAACGTCTACTCTGCGATCTACTGGGGAAGGACGAGGAAAAGATGCCTTGTGGCTTCTGTCGGCTTCTACTATGAAATGGGCCCAGGGCATTGAAGAGCCCGCTGTGCTGCTCCCACAGGGGCCAACTTCTTCTCACATGCCCACCTAACCCACACAGGTGGATACTAACGTCCGTCCTCCCTTAACTTGGCTGAGGAGTGAGGCCAGAGAGCCACACCCCCCACATGGTAGGATTCCAGTTCAGGACTCTCTGCTTCCCACCCTCTCGGCCTTGCTGTCTCCCAGGAGAGACAGGGCTGTCCCCAGGAAGCCCAGAACTCTTCAGGCCAAAGCAACAGCCGAGGCCCTGGCTCCACTTCCCCTCTTGTTGGGAGGGTGGGGAGCTGCCCCGAGGCTCAGAGCCCCGCACCCCACCTCCCGCTGCCCTGTATCCTGGTCAGAGTAGGTGAGAGGCCTGAATCACCCACTGGTAACTTTGACAGGCACCCAGCAGGTGGCTAACAAATGCCAGGTGGTGTCAAGGCGAGATCAGAGGCCAGTGAAAGGGTCCATGTCACCTCTGGTTGCGGAAGGTCACTTGACCAAAGTGAGGGCCGGATGACAGCACAGTGAGAGGGACAGGCGGGCTGCGCTGGCAGGTGCGGCTGCAACCTTCCCCTGTGCTCTCCACAGGACACCAAATCCCCTGCCTATGACTCACCCCAGACACTGTTCTGGGAGCCCAGGGGTGAGGCGATGGGAGCAGCACCCGGATGTACAGCCGACAGGACAGCTAAGATGCAGTCAGGCTGATATGAGCATAGACCAGATCCTTCACATTAGCCAGGAGGAGCAGCAACTAAGGTCAAATTGTATTGGTGACAATGTTGTTGTCACTAAGCCTTTCATAGCTCTTCAGGGACACTATGTAGAGTCTGGGGTCAGGGTACACCCCTCCCTGGACTGTTAGCCCACACTCTAGTGGCAGGCAAAACAGAGAGACCCTTGTTTCATGTCATGAAAGATCTCATTTGTCTAATAATTCTATTACCCAAGAAAAGTTAGAAAATTCCTGTTACTGTTCAACTGTCCTTTTAATCAATGAATTCACTGTTCAGCTTGTTTTTTTGTTTGTTTTGTTTTGTTTTGTTTTGTTTTTCAAGGTAGGGTCTTGAGCTAGCCCAGGCTGACCTGGAATTCACTATGTAGTCTCAGGGTGGCCTCCAACTCACAGCGATCTGCCTACCTCTGCCTCCTGAGTGCTGGGATTAAAGGCATGCACCACCATGCCTGGCTTGTTTTTTTTTTTTTTTTTTAAGGACAGGGTCTCACACTGTAGCCCAGGCTGGCCTTGAACTGTTGGCAATCCTCATGCCTCAGCCTTCCCGGTACTCAGTTACAGGAGTGAGCAACCATGCCCACCTTTTGAAATTCTGAACTTTTGGACAATGGGCTGTGTATTTTAATTTTGTGCTGGGCCCCCACAGGTTAGGTGGCTGGTCCTGGCCAACGCAGAGGAGAAATCTTTCTTTAACATTCACATTCAAAAGCCCACTTTTCCCTCAGGTGCACTGGAGCGGGGTTGTAAGGGCTCTCAGAGCCAAAGGTTCCATTCTGAAGAATGTTTTGTTTTGTTGTTATCTTGGTGGCTTCAAAGTGGTCACGGTGGAATAGAGACAGCAAGCCTTACCTTGAGGTTTCCGAAGCACACTCCATTGACGGCATCTCCAATGTGCCCAAGATCCACCTTGGCATGTTTCTGGACACTTTCCTCAGGCCTGATGGATCACCAGTAGGGTCCTGAGTGACCCTCCAGGTGATTCCAGTGCCCCACGACTGGAAGGACAGGGGGAAAAGGCCAAAATGCTACCAACAGTCTCACTGATGAGGCTGAAGAGTGGTTGTCTGAGACTGGAAAACGCTCACGCGGAGAGCAGCGGGCAGCGGATCGTGGGTTGTGCTCCGTGGGACCCACCCTGGGACAACTGAAATCTCCAACCTGGGCTCCCCTCCCCACCCTCCCCACCAAGTTAGCGGGTTGACCTCTGCCCATAGTGCTGGGCTCCTTGGGGGAGGGCAGGAAATTGGGAGAATGAAGTTTCCTTCAGCAGCCCCCTCCCCCACAGCCCCATGAAGAGCTCTGGTAAAGTGGCCTAGGAAAATGTTTAGCACTGCTATTTTTTTTTTAATTTTTAGAACTTTTAAAAAAAAATATTTTATTCTTATTTATTTATTTGAGAGAGAGAGAAAGAGGCAGAGAGAGAGGGAGAGAGAGAGGGAGGGAGAGAGAGAATGGGTACATCCGGGCCTCTAACCACTGCAAATGAACTCCAGATGCATGCGCCACCTTGTGCATCTGGCTTAGGTGGGTCCTGGGGTAATGAACCTGGATCCTTAGGTTTGTTTTTTTTTTTTGTTTTGTTTTGTTTTTCGAGGTAGGGTCTCACTCAAGCTCAGGATGACCTGGAATTCACTATGGAGTCTCAGGGTGGCCTCGAACTCACGGCGATCCTCCTACCTCTGCCTCCCAAGTGCTGGGATTAAAGGCGTGCAACACCATGCCCGGCTGGATCCTTAGGTTTCACAAGCAAGTGCCTTTACCGCTAAGCCGTCTCTCCAGCCCTATATCAGAACGTTTTATTGACAACCTCCATACATAGAGACAGCATAACATGATTATCATCATTGCTATTGTCGCGATGGCCCATTTTCAGTTTGGCCTGTGTCCCTTCTCTTAGGCCTCGCCTCCTGAGGCGTATCACACACCTGTCCCTCGACCCGACCGTTGCGGGTAGGTACCTCTACGAGGACGCGTAGGGGTGAGGATGGCTGGCTGGGATGGTGGAGAGAGGCAGGCCCCACCCAGCAGTCTACGCTGGAGAAGACCCCCCCACCCGCTGTGTGCTCAGGAGCCATGCTGGCCTCACTGCCTGGGAGATGGCGCCACCTGCAGGCTCCTGCGAGCACTGCCGCGTTGGCCCCCAGTAACCCGGGAGGAGTGGGAATTCCGCGCTGGCCAGCTGTCTTGCTGGTCCATGTCGCATTGCCTGCGGGGGTCTGCCAAATGATGTTCTACGCAACTTGAACCCTGATCAGGTAGTTTGGAAATGCTCTTTGGAGATATTCAATGCACATTTGCCCCTGGGTCTGACTGAGAGAATCAGTTTATCTGAAGTCTCTGAGCACTGAGGGCCTGAAAAGTTATTCTTTCTAGCGGTATGCCTCTCTTCTCACTCTCCTCATCTGCACAGTGGGAGTGAATGAGCTTCACTGGAAGACTTGACTGAGAAAGAGAGGCCCGCATGATGGCCCACACCTGTAACCCCAACTCAGGTTGAGGCTGAGGCAGAAGGATTATCCTGAGTTCCAAGCCAGCAGAGTGGGGAGAGAAATACATAGAGATAGGCTTCGTTAAAGTCCCTGGGCCTCACTCCTGGAGGAATTCTTTTTTTTTTTTTTTTTTTTTTTTTGGTTTTTCAAGGTTTTTCAAGGTAGGGTCTCACTCTAGCTCAGGCTAACCTGGAATTCACTATGTAGTCTCAGGGTGGCCTCGAACTCACGGCGATCCTCCTACCTCTGCCTCCCGAGTGCTGGGATTAAAGGCGTGCGCCACCACGCCCGGCTCCTGGAGGAATTCTGACCCACACTGGGATCTGTATCTGTTGAGCCTGGGGAGAATCTCATGCAAATGCTCTGCCCACCTTGAGACATGGGAACAAATCAGCCCCCAGATTCCTGGAATCTGGAATCTGTGATTTGCAACGGGAAGTTCTAGAGGCTAGAAGGGGAATGCCAGGTTTTTTAAAAAATATATATTTAATTTATTTATTTATTTGAGAGAAGATAGAGAATGGGTGCACCAGGGCCTCTAGCCACTTCAAACAAACTCCAGATGCATGTGCCACCTTGTGCGCCTGGCTTTATGTGGGTACTGAGGAATTGAACCTAGGTCCTTTGGCTGTGTCAGCAAGTGCCTTAACCACTAAGCTATTCCTCTAGCTCTCTTCTTGGTTTTTGAGGTAGGGTTTCGCTCTAGCCCAGGCTGACCTGGAATTCACTATGTAGTCTCAGGCGGGCCTCAAACTTTCAGGGAATCCTCCTATCTCAGCCTCTGGAGTGCTGGGATTAAAGGTGCATGCCTATCCAGTTTTATTTTTATTTAAAATTGTGTGTGTGTGTGTGTGTGTGTGTGTGTGAGTGAGTGACAGGGCAGGGCTGTGGTGGTTTGATTCAGGCGTCCCCCATAAACTGAGGTGTTCTGGGTGCTAGGTTCCCCAGCTGATGGCAATTGGAAATTAAAGCCTCCTGGAGGCAGTGTATTGTTGGGGGCAGGCTTCTGGGTGTTATAGCCAGTTTCCCCTTGCCAGTGTTGGGCATACTCTCCTGTTGCTACGGTCCACCTTATGGTGGCCAGGGGGTGATGTCCACCCTCTGCTCATGTCGTCATTTTCCCTGCCATCATGGAGCTTCCTCCTCAAGGCTGTAAGCCAAAATAAATCTCTTTTTTTAAATATTTTTTAAAATTTATTTGAGAGACAGAGGCACAGAGAGAGAGAGGAGGTGGGGAGAGAATGGACACACCAGGGCCTCCAGCCACAGCAAACAAACTTCAGATGCATGTGTCCCCTTGTGCACCTGGCTTATGTGGGTACTAGAGAATCAAACTGGGATCCTTTGGCTTTGCAGGCAAATGTCTTAACCGCTAAGCCATGTCCCCAGCCCATAAACCTCTTTTTCCCACAAGCTGCTCTTAGTTGGGTGATTTCTACCAGCAATGCAAACTTGACTGCAACAGTAAAGTGGTACCAAGGAGTGGGATTGCTGTTAGACACCTGACTGTGTGGCTTTGGCCTTTTGGAACTGATTTTCAAGAGGAATGTAAAAGGATTTGAAACCTTGGCCTAAAGCGACGCCTTATAGTGCTGTAAGTACAGCTTGATGGACGATTCTGGTCAGAGTTGAAAGACTTGAATGCAGTAAGAACTGTGGACTGTGAGGTTTGGCTTATGAGAGTTTATGAGAGCTTTGCCTGGACTAGGCTACCAGTTTGTGAGTGAAGCTTGCTGTTATGCCTGTGTCCTGAGAAGTTGTGCAGGGTTGCTTTGCATAGAAATGAACTGGTGTGAGCAGAGAGATATGGCACAGAAAAAAAAAAAATCTTTGGGTGAACTGCTGCCCGTTCAACTGCATCTGAGAGATTATAACCTTTGAGATTGGGCCAGCTGATCTGCACTGGGACAACAGGAAGAATGTAGACTCTTTTGAAGGGGCCTGAGTGCTCAAGGAGTGTCCTATTCTTCAAAGTCTGCTTTATTCCCTTCTGGATTAACAAATTGGCACCCTACCTGGTATTGTGGAATATAAGAAATGCAGGAAAGAGAGGGTCATTGAGTCTGCAACACGGTCTTGTGTTTTGGAAATGGCCATGGGCAGTGTGAAGCAGGTTTGCTGGATGCTTGCATGGAGACCCCATGGGGCCATGAGGATGAACTGTGGATTTCAGTGGAGACCCAGTGGAGATGCCTAGGACCATGAGAGATGGCTGCCAAGGAGAGCTGCTGGCCCCGGATGAAGTTTTCCAGTACTGTCCGCGGAATTGGAACTCCAGAGACTTGTTGCTGGTTCGAATTATCAGACTTGGAGACTTGTCATTGGCTAGAGTTGTTGGACTTGGAGCTACAGGGTTTGATGTTTGCCCTGTTTAAATCTTGTATTGGTTGAATACTTCTTTGCTATGCCCAGTGTTCATGTCGTCACTTTCCCTGCCATCATAGAGCTTCCCCCTTGAGCCTGTAAGCCAAAATAAACTTCTTTTTTCCCATAAGCTGCAGCTTGGTTGGGTGATTTCTACCAGCAATGCAAACCTAACTGCAACAAGGGCCTCACTACACAACCCAGAACTTGTGATCCTCCTACCTCCTCCTGCCACAAGTGCTTGGGTTACAGGTATGAGCCACCATGCTGGGCATGTGTCATCTCTTTAGAAAGCCCCCTCTGGTTCTGGCTATTATGAAGAGAGCATCATTGGGTTGGGCAAGGTGGGCAGCAGGAAGACCACGGAGGCAACGGCTAAAGCTATCCAGGAGAAAATTAACGATGTCTCTGCCAGGCAGAGGCAATGGGTGTGGAGATAGGAAGGAGCAGATTTCAGAGGAGAGTCCTGGAACTCCTTTGGAATACAGGAGAAAATAGTGGACATTTTGATTGTGTGTGTGTGTGTATATATATATATATATATATTTAAATTTTTTTTGTTCATTTTTATTTATTTATTTGAGAGCGACAGACAGAGAGAAAAAGGCAGATAGAGAGAGAGAGAGAGAATGGGCGCACCAGGGCTTCCAGCCACTGCAAATGAACTCCAGACGCATGAGCCCCTTTGTGCATCTGGCTTACATGGGTCCTGGGGAATGGAGCCTCAAACCGGGGTCCTTAGGCTTCACAGGCAAGCGCTAAACCACTACGCCATCTCTCCAGCCCTGATGGTATATATATTTTTATTAGCCTTTCAAAGCTTCAAGGAGCTATATATGTTGTTAAACAATATAACGACTGTACTGCTGGAGAGATGGCTTAGCAGTTAAGGCACTTACTTGCCTGCAAAGCCAAAGGACCCAGGTTCGATTCCCCAGGACCCACGTTAGCCAGATGCACAAGGGAGCGCAAGCATCTGGAGTTCATTTGCAGTGGCTAGAGACCCTGACGCACCCATTCTCTCTCTCTCTCTTCCCCTCTTTCTCTGTCAAATAAATAAATAAATAATTTTTAAAAATGGTGGTGCACACCTTTAATCTCAGCACTTGGGAGACAGAGGTAGGAGGATCACCATGAGTTTGAGGCCACCTTGAGACTACATAGTGAATTCCAGGTCAGCCTGAGCTAGAGTGAGACCCTACCTTGAAAAAAGGAAAAAAAAGAGTTATATGGAAGGAGTCCTAACTATTGCATGATTCCATCCCACTGCTCCATTTCATGTCACTGTCAACTCTCCTGGGTCCTGTTGCTGTGACCTTTTTGCTCTCAACAGGAAGTAGAAATCTGAGAGAATTTGCCGCCTCTTTGAACCCCAGCATTTGATCACACTCAAGGTTGACCTTGGCACCTTTGAGGGTAAAGCGGACACATCTCTGCACCCGCCCTTCCCCCACAATGACAGAAAAGGACCCTAGAGGCTGATTCTTGTGCCTCCCCTGCTGGCTGCTCTGTGACCTTGAGCAAATCACCTTGTCCCTCAAAACCTGGCTCGCTCCGCTGCGAAAGAGGGCAGTAATGTCCGGACATAGCTCCCGTGCGTGCTAAGTAAAATGATGGTAACGGGCTTTTCTCAGTAAGTAGCTCCCTTCATGGTCACTGTTCAGTGCTGCCATTCCTACTGGAAACCAAAGCTAGGGTCTGTGGTGCTGTGAGCCAGAGGACAACTTCTGCTGGAAATGGGGACAGCAAGGCCAGGATGCAGCTGAGCAGGAAGGAAGCCAGCACAGAGGAAGAGGCCTGGATAGGGAGACAGGAGCAAGCTTTTTGTGTTTGCTTTTTAAAATACATTTATTTATTTATTTATTTATTATTTATTAACAACTTCCATGATTATAAACAATATCCCATGGTAATGCCCTCCCTCCCCCCCAACTTTCCCCTTTGAAACTCCATTCTCCATCATATCCCCTCCTCCTCTCAATCAGTCTTTTATTTTGATGTCATCATCTTTTTCTCTTATTATGATGGTCTTGTGTAGGTAGTGTCAAGCACTGTGTGGTCATGGATATCAAATTTTTTCATGTTTTGGTTTTTCAAGGTAGGGTCTCACTAGCCCACGCTGACCTGGAATTCAGTATGTAATCTCAGGGTAGCTTCGAACTCACAGCAATCCTCCTTACCTCTGCCTCCCGAGTGCTGTAATTAAAAGTGTGCACCACCATTTTTTAAAATTTTTATTTATTTATTTATTTGACAGAGAAAGAGGGGAAGAGAGAGAGAAAAAAATGGTTGTGCCAGGGCCTCTAGCCACTGCAAACGAACTCCAGAAGTATGTGCCCCCTTGTGGGCTTAATTAATCCCAGCACTCAAGAGGCAGAGGTAGGAAGATCGCCATGAGTTTGAAGCCACCCTGAGACTACATAGTGAATTCCAGGTCAGCCTGGAGTGAGACCCCCTACCTTGAAAAATGAAAAAGAAAAAAAAAAAGTGCCACCACCCTGGGCTCTATTTATTATTTATTTGAGAGAAAATGAGCATGCCAGGACCTTTAGCTTCTGCAAACAAACTCCGGATGCATGTGCCACCTTGTGCATCTGGCTTACATGGATTCTGGGGATTCCAAGGTGGGTCCTTAGATTCACAGGTATACGCCTTAACTGCTGAGCCATCTCTCCAGACCCCAAGTTCATGTGTTACTGCTTTGCTCTTGAAGTACCTTGGAACTTCAGTTTCCTCATCTGTAGTTCATTTCATAAACATTTTTGCAGGTCTATTATGTCTGTCGCTGCTCAACTGGGACCCAGGCTTTTGCTCGTGCTGTGGTCCATCCTCCTGTCCTGTATCTTTCTCTGAGTCCTCATCACCCTTTGGCCTTAGCTGAGCCAGGGCCCTTCTGAGTCTGAGTGTGGACCCCACCTCACCTATATCAGTCACCGAGGACTGAAATTCTTGGGTCCCCACCCTGTGCTGGGCCTTTAAAACAGGCTCCCTAGGCTGGAGAGATGGCTCAGCAGTTAAGGTGCTTGGCTACAAAGCCTAACAACCCAAGTTCGATTCCCCAAGTACCCACCCATGTAAAAGTGCACAAAGTGGTGCGTGCATCTAGTTTGTTTGCAGTGGCTGGAGGCTCTGGTGCGCCCCTTCTGTCTCCCATCTCTCTGCTTGCAAATAAAAATTCAGCAGACACTGGTAGCACGAACCACACATCTTCTGATGTTTGTGGTGTCTGCTTACATACTGGATATTGTTGGTGTCACCTACTTAGCAACCATGACCCCTTCCTTCCTGCTGACAGAAATCTGCTTCTGTCTAGGTAACAAGTGGGTGCAGGCAGCAAGTGACTCTGAAAAGGGAGAGTTCATCTGCAGCCTTAAGGGAGAATCCGACCCCTTTGTGTGCCTCCAGAACCTTTCCAGATTCCTTTGCAGCAAGATCCTGCTTGCCTGGGGGTTGATGCAGGACCAGTGCATGACCAGAGGTGGCAGCCCAAGAAGGAAAAATCCTGGGCCTCAATCTCCTGTCAGCCTTCCCAGTGCTGGAAAATTACAGGTATATACAATCACGCCCGGCATAAGCTTGGTTCTTTCTTTATTTATCTAAAAAAAAAATTTTTTTTTTGAGGTACAGTCTCACTCTAGCTCGGGCTGACCTGGAATTCACTATGTGGCCTCAAACTCATGGCGATCCTACCTCTGCCTCCCGAGTGCTGGGATTAAAGGTGTGTGCCACCACGCCCGGTTTTTTTAAATTTATTTGAGAGAGAGAGAGGGAGGGAGAATGGGCGTGCCAGGGCATCCAGCCACTGCAATCGAACTCCAGACACATGCGCCCCCCTTGTGTGCATATGTGGCATTGTGTGCTTGTGCCACTGTGCATCTGGCTTACATGGGACCTGGAGATTCGAACGTAAGTTGTTAGGCTTCATAGGCAAGAGCCTTAACCACCAAGCCATCTCTCCAGCTCTCCCATTTTATTATTTGAAATATTTTAAAAGTTTTTATTTATTTACTTGACAGAGAGACAGAGAGAGAGAAGGGCGCACCAGGGCCTCCAGCCACTGCAAACAAATTCCAGATGCACGCACCCCTTGTGCATCTGGATAACGTGGGTCCTGGGGTATCAAAACTGGGTCCTGCAGGCAAATGCCTTAACTGCTAAGCCATCCCTCCAACACCTCCCCCCCTTTTTTTAATGAGCATGAAAGCAAGAGCAAGAGTGAGAGAATTGGTGCACCTGGGTCTCTAGCCACCATAACAACTCCAAACGTGTGCCATCTTGTGCACATCCATCACCTTGTGCATCTGGATTATGAGAGCTCTGGGGAGTCAAACCTGGGTCCTTAAGATTCACAGGCAAGTACCTTAACTGCTAAGCCATCTCTCCAGTCCATAAGCCTGATTCTTTTTTTATTTGAGAGAGAGAGAGAATGGGTGCACCAAGGCCTCCAGCTGCTTCAAATGAACTCCAGATGTATGTGCCACCTTGTACATCTGGTTTACATGGGTCCTGGGGAATTGAACCTGGGTCCTTTGACTTTGCAGGCAAGCATCTTAACTGCTAAACCATCTCTCCAGTCTCATAAGCCTGATTCTTGAAGACACAGTAGAGCCACTGCCATCAAGATTACAAGCTCCTTGAGGGCAGGGACTCCATCTACTGAATGGACTTCCAGTGCCTTGAAGTATTGGGACACAATAGGTACTCGATAAATACTTGAATATATTTAGAGTGAGCTGGGTATGGTACATACCTTTAATCTCAGCATTCAGGAGGTTGAGGTAGGAGGTTTGCTGTGAGTTCGAGACCGGCCTGGGCTACAGAGTGGGTTCTACGTTAGCCTATAGCTAGAGAGAGACCCTGCTTCCAAAAACAAAAATATTTAAATTTAAAAATGAGGCGCTATTTCTCAGAGGAACCCAGACAGTGCCTTGGAGGGGTCTCTGTGCCTGCCAGAATTGATGTCAAGGTTAGGTCCAGGGGCTCCATCACCCAAACCTGGGGTAAGAAGCCCAAAGCAGCTGATATAAAGATACAAGAACCCTCTGGTCTCCATACCCAAGAACGCCTGGGGCCACATAACTACAGGGGGAAAAGGGGGAGCTGGTGGCACCAAGTGCTACCACTAGACTTGTCACAAGGTATAAAGAGCTGATGTTAGCCAGATTCATGATGTATACAAGTCATGAACTTACAAATGGGCCAAGTCCCAGTTCTGAGTGTGGTGACCCTGGCTCTTTTTTTTGAGGTAGGGTTTCACTCTAGCCCAGGCTGACCTGGAATTCACTATGTAGTCTCAGGGTAGCCTTGAACTCACAGTGATCCTCCTACCTCTGCCTCCTGAGTGCTGGGATTAAAGGCGTACACTACCATGCCCAGCTTGACCCCAGCTTTTCAAAGCCATGAGGGGTAAGGAACAAAACATGAGCAGCTACACGCAGGCAGATGGGAAATGAGAGCTAGGGAGGGTAGGCTTGTCCAGAGCACCGAGTGAGCATGAGAGGTCTAAAGAGATGCTGGGAGAATGGAGGTGTCCTCCTATGCCTGAGAATGTGCCTGTAGAATTAGATTAGAGATGCACACGTGTAGATCTGCTTTGCTGAAGGACAGGGTCCACAGTGTGATCAGATTCTCAAGTGGGGGCACAAGGAGAAAGAAAAGTGGAGAGAGGACTGGTGTGATGGCTCAGCAGTTAAGGCACTTGCCTGTGAAGCCTAAGGACCCATGTTCGATTCCCTAGTACTCACATAAGCCAGACACACAAGGTGGCACATGCATCTGGAGTTATCTGCAGTAGCTGGAGGCCCTGGCGCACCTATTCATCTGTTGCTTTTTCTCTCTTTCCCTCCCCCTCTCAAATAAATAAAATATTTCTTTTTTAAAGGGGGAGCTGGAGAGATGGCTTAGCAATTAGACACTTGCCTATGATGCCTAAGGACCCCGGTTCAAGGCTTGATTCCCCAGGTCCCACATAAGCCAGATATCTGGAGTTCGTTTGCAGTGGCTGGAGGCCCTGGCGCACCCATGTGCACTCTCTCCCCAGAATCTACCAGGTTTTAAAAACCTGTGAGCCGGTAGTGGTGCACGCCTTTAATCCCAGCACTTGGGAGGCAGAAGCAGGAGGACTGCCGTGAGTTCGAGGTCACCCTGAGACTACGTAGTGAATTCCAAGTCAGCCTGAGCTAGAGTGAGACCCTGCCTTGAAAAAACGAAGAAAGAAAGAAAGAAAAATCCTGTTCTAGAGAAAACTAGGAAAGGGCAGGTTAACTACAATTGTGGTCATCACAACACATTCTACCTAAAGTCAACTGCCCATAACATCACTCCCACAGTGCCAGGACTCTGTAGGAAGTACTCACTGGGTTTGGATGGAAGGGATATAGAGGGAACATTTGGTAGAGGGACTGTTTCGGGTCCACTGATCTCCAGCAAATTCTTGTCTAGCTCCTCCTGTTCTAGTTCTTCTAATTCCGCCATGAGTTCATCCTGTAAGAGCAAACAGAGTGAAACCCTCCTTGGGACTCCCATGCTTCCAACCCGATCCACAGTGAGCACCTTCTGAGGCAGTCAGAGGAGAAGCAAACTCCAGGGGAGCAGTTACTGGTGTAGGTATGTGTCTGGGGTCCTGTGCTCTGAGCACCTTTTGAGGAGGGGATACTGGGGACTGAACCTAGGACCAGAGGCTAGGGAGATGTCTTAGCACTTAAAGGTGCTTAAACCCCAGACCTTATACATACTAGACAAGCACTGCCACCAAAATATATTCCCAGCTTCCTTTAACCTTTTTTAACTGTTTTATCTAAGTGTGTGTGTGTGTGGTACATGTACATGTGTGTATGGAGGTGCATATGTCCATGAAAGCCGGAGGGTGATATCCATGGAACTTACGGACTTGGATATTAGCCAGCAAGCCCTCGAGATCCTCCGTTTCTGCCTCCCCACATGCATGCCACTAAGCCTGATGTTTATGTGGATGCTGGGGATCTGAACTCAGGTCCTCAGATTTGCAAGGCAAGTACTTTACCCACTGAGCTATCTCCCCAGACCACTTTCTACTTTTTCTAAATTCTTGCTAAATTGTCCAGGCTGGCCTTAAACTTGTAATTCTCCTGCCTCAGGCTCCCAAATAGCTGGGATTAGAGGCCTGTGCCACATGACCCAGCTTTACTCCTATGTATCAGAATTGGAAACCCTGGGCAAATGCCCAGGAATATCTGCTGAATTGATACTTGGCCTATCCAACCCCAGCCTAAAACCACAAAACCCCTGATGCCAGGGGGAAAGGGCAAGAGCTACAAGCTGACTTCTCACACAATGGGAGTCAGAGGCACAAAGAATGCAGTCCAGGGCCAGTGAGACGGCTCAGGGGTAAAAGTGCTTGCCTTGCAAAACGAGTACCTGAGTTCTGACGCCTAAGCTCCATGGAAGTGCCAGGTACAGACATTACACTGCATACTGCCACGGCTTGGAGACAGACAACAGTTCTCCAGGGCAAGTTGGCTACTGGTCAGCTCTGGATTTAGTGAGAGACCCTGTCTCCAAAATAAGGGGACAGCAACTGAGGATGACACCCAACAGTGCCCTTTGGCCTCCTTACTTATACACACATGTGTACAAACACATGTGCCCACATACATAGAAACACTCATACACACACTACTCACACATTAAAAATTCCGTTCAGTACAGAGCTGGCTTTGGGAGACTCAAATCTAAGTACTTCCACTAGGACCTGTCAGTGTCTTAAAAATGGAAGTGATTCAAGGCCTCAACCCTGTTATAGCAGCAAACAGTAGGTGACAATGGAACAAAAGAACCTGAGAGATCAGAGGTATGAATGTTCCTTCCTTGGCTTTCCCTCCTGTCAACGCTGACTGACGGAAGGCTAGCCTTGTAAACACCACGAGGCCATGGTCAACCTCAGCTCTGAGCCCAGTATCCATCATGGAAAGGCCCAGGGACACTACTTGTTGAAACAAATTATTGACCAAAGCCTATTAATGAAGGTTCCCTTACTGCATAAGCCCCGAACAGTAACATCCCCCCCCCCCCCACTGAATTCCAGGAGGAGCAGGCACACCATGCCCTGTCCATATCCAAGTCTGGAAGTTAAGACTTTGTGATTTCCACATGCCCAGCTTGAGAATCTTCAGTGACATATCAAGAGACAGCTTGGGTGTCATCTGTGTGGCTCATGTGATCTGTATGAAGCTACTTACCTCATCGAACTCTTCTCCAAAGCCTACAGGTTTGGAGATGGCTGTGGAAATCTCCTCTGCAAGTTCTTGCTGGTCAGCAATGTCCTGCATTAACTCATCGACTTTATCGATGTCCCTTGAAATGAAATGAAGAGACTGTCATTTGATCGGCCTGTGAAGGGGGTTCTGTGAGGCTGGAGCAGAAACCCGGTTCCATTCAATCTGT
This sequence comes from Dipus sagitta, assembly GCA_036346955.1. Taxonomy (NCBI): domain Eukaryota; kingdom Metazoa; phylum Chordata; class Mammalia; order Rodentia; family Dipodidae; genus Dipus; species Dipus sagitta. The sequence continues at coordinate 28,773,817 of CM070779.1, forward strand.
GTCCTAGCCCTACCCCTACAGTTAGTAACACCCCTTTGAGGAATTTCTTGTCATTACTGCCTTCCTCCTCCCCTTTAAAATTAAGAATCACAGCCAGGTGTGCAGAGGTAGGAGGATCACTGAGAGTTCGAGGCCACCCTGAGACTACATAGTTAATTCCAGGTCAGCCTGGACCAGAGTGAGAGCCTACCTTGTAAAAAAAAAAAAAATTGAGAATCACAGAATCAAGCAGATGGAAGTGTCCTTAGACATTACTTTGTCTAACACCTAAGGAAATAAGGCTTAGCAGCTAGGTGGCTAGTCAAGTTCCAATATGGAAATGAGTAAACATAGCAGATGAGACCACAGGCCTTTAACTCCTGGGCAAAGAGCCCCAAAGCAACTGTGCATAGGAGAAGATAAAATCACAAACCACAAAATACCGTGGTCATGGGTCTGGCAAGATGGCTCACGGGTTAAAGGTGCTTGTTTGCAAAGCCTAATGGTCCAGGTTTAATTACCCAGGACCCATATAAAGCCAGATGCACAAAGTGGCACATGCATTTGGAGTTTGTTTGCAATGTCAAGAGGCCTTGGTGTGCCCATGCTCTCTTTGCAAATCAATGAAATATTTTTTAATTTTTTTGTTTTATTTTTATTTATTTGAGAGAGCAACAGAGAGAGAAAGAGGGGGAGAGGGAGGGAGAGAATGGGTGTGCCAGGGCCTCCAGCCACTGCAAACGAACTCCAGACACATACGACAACTTGTGCATCTGGCTTACGTGGGTCCTGGGGAATTGAGCCTTTAACCAAGGTCTTTAGGCTTCACAGGCAAGTGCTTAACCGCTAAGCCATCTCTCCAGGCCCTCAACAAAATATTTTTTAAGCCAGGTATGGTGGCACATGCCTTTAGTCCCAGCACTTGGGAGGCAGGGGTAGGAGAATCACTGTGAATTCAAGGCCACCCTGAGACTACCGAGTGAATTCCAGGTCAGCTTGGACTAGAGTGAAACCCTACTTCGAAAAACCAAAAACCAACAACAACAAAATTAAAATATAGCAGTTAAGCCAGGCATGGTGGTGCACGCTTTTACTCCCAGCACTCGGGAGGCAGAGGTAGGAGAATACCACGAGTTCAAGGTCAGCCTGAACTAGAGCGAGACCCTACCTCAAAAAAAAATAAAATAAAATAAAAAAGAATATACCAGTCACCTAGGAGGCCCTTTCCATTCACTTTAGCCCCTTTTCTAGCTCCCAAAGGAAAGGCAGATACACAGCTTCTTTAAAATTAACATAGTTGTTCAGTATGACCTATACACACACTTCAAAGCATGCATACTGTTTACTATTCTGTGTGTGGTGGCTTGAGTTAGCTGTCCCCCATAAACTCATGGGTTCTGAATGCTTGATCCACAGCTCGTGACAACTGGCGAGGTGCAGCCTTGCCAGAGAAGATATGTTGCTGGGGGCAGGCTTTGGGGTGCTCTAGCCAGCTCCCCCTTGGCAGAGCTCGGCTCACTCTCTTGCTGCTGTTTTCCACCTGCTGTGGCAGAGGTGACATTCAGCCTCTGCTCTTGCCGTGCTCTTCCCTGCCATCATGAAGCTTCTTGCCCTTGAGATGGTAAGCCCAAATAAACCCTTCCTCCCAGCAGCTGCAGCACTGTGCTAGGTGTCTGGGAGAACACAGAAATGAAAATGGTATGCCTTTACCCAAGCAGCAAATTCCAGAGAACATCAGTCTTCAGACAGCATCATACTTGTGTGAAGACAACTTTTTTGGCTTGGCAGTTAAGGCGCTTGCCTGCGCAGCCCAAGGACCCAGGTTCAATCCCCAGTGCCCACACAAGCCAGATGCACAAGGTGGCACATTCTTCTGGACTTCGTTTGCAGTGGCTGGAGGCCCTAGCTCTCCCATTCTATCTCTATATCTGCCTCTTCCTCTCTCTCCCAAATAAATAAATAAATAAATAAATAAATAAATAAATATATTTTTTAAAGCTTGTGGTTTTATACAGACTTCAAATATTCTATTTGGAGCTGGAAAGATAGCTTAGCAGTTAAGGTGTTTGCCTGCAAAGCCTAAGGACCCAAGTCCAATTCCCCAGTACCCACATAAGCCAGATGCGCAAGGTGGCACATGTGTCTGGAGTTCATTTGTAGTGGCTGGAGGCCCTGGCACGCCCATTCACTCTCTCTCTCTCCAGTATATATATATATATATATATAAAATTCTATTTGTAGCACAAAAGCAGCTACAGAAAATATATAAATAACATGACTGTTTCTATAAAAATGTATTCACAAAAACAGACGTAGAGTCCACACACTGCATTTTGCCAACCTGTACCAGAGTACAACTCAGCAGCCAAAGGAAAGCAACAAGTACGCCCACACCTCTTAACATAGCTGCAACATTGAAGAACTGGACAAATGCACAACTGTGCTCAGGGGAAGGTCCTTGTTTGGACCTGGTTACATCCTTGGCCTTTAATAGGAACAAGCTTGGGCATTTAATTCTTTTCTTTTTTTAAATTATTTTACTTATTTATTTAAGAGTGACAGGCAGAGAAAGAGGCAGAGAGAGAGAGAGAGAGAGAAAGAGAGAGAGAGAATGGGAACACCAGGGCCTCCATTCACTGCAAATGAACTCTAGATGCATGTGCCACCTTGTGCATCTGGCTTACGTGAGACCTGCAGAATCGAACCAAGTTCCTTTGGCTTTACAGGCAAGTGTCTTAATCACTAAGCCATCTCTCCAGTCGGGCAATGAAGGTGGAACTGCTGAGGACATGAGATTGTCAATATGATGATAGCTACAGCCCAGAAGCAAGGGAGGCAGCAGAAACTTCCATCAAAGGACAGAAAGGTCCAAAGCCCTCTGATGAACTAACCGTGCATGCCAGGGCTCTGCCAGCACCAGGAAAGTCATGAGCACTGATTCTGAGCACTGATCCAAGCCCAGTCCTGTCCATGCTCATTAAACCCAGGGCAGGTGGCCTTCCCTCTCGGGGACACAGATTTCTCTACCTTGATAAACAGAATCTTGGCTGAGAAGACTAGGACCTTCCCAGCGGCTAACTATGCCTCTCACATAACTCAGCACACACACGCAGGTTTTCACTCCATGAGCCCTGTGTGGAAACAGCAGCAGGCTATAGAGTGCACTTTAGGAATTCCCAAAGGAGAAAGCACATTATAATCAAGTCAGGTGACTAAACGATAGGTCCAGGAATCCTCCCCAAGGCCACGGCTGGAACAACGTCCTGTCACTCAGATGGCCCTCCTCCAACGATGACACGTACATGTTGTCGTGGGCAGCCTTCATGGCCTTTGCTGCATAGCCCATGTTCTTGAGCACCTCCGTGTTGGTGTTGGCATTCTCCAGGGCTTCCCGCTGGAACTCAATGGTTGACAGGGTACCATCAATCTGTGCCAGTTGCTTCTCATACCTCTTCTTGCGCTTCAATGCCTGGAGGGCGGCTGAGGGGAGAAAAGATGGTGTGAGAGAGTCCGGACACAGTGCGATGTCCCAGAAGGCACTGAGCTTCCCTCATGTGCGCTGGAAGCACCAGTTGCTGCCTCCACTACAAGAGCACATTCAATTTACCAAGAAAATGCACAAAATTCACATAGCCCACAATATGGCCTGGGAACAAGCACATAAACAAAAGTTCATGTTCTCAGGGTAACGTCACCCCTGCCGAGCAAAGCACAGGCAGGCACCCAGAGAAAAGAATGCACTCTGGGGCCAAAGCGCAACTCTCACACACACATGAGCTATTGAGCCCGCGCAGTTCATCATGCGGAGTAAATATGCTAGCAGTCAGAAACACCAGAACACTAAGCAAAGTAGACCCCCCAAAAAACCCAAGCAGCTCTAATTATTATAAAGCATCATCAGAGTACCATTTCATGCCAATTAAATTACAAAAATAATAAATGACTGTAGCAAATAGCAGATCTGTCTGGATTAAAATGCTAAACTGTTATGATTCTGGAAAGTAATATGGCAACAAATAGTAACAACATAAAAATGTTTCTGTCTCTTGGAGCCAGAAATGTCTGCCTGGAAATTTATTCAACAAAACCAGAAAGCCCTATGCCTAAAGACAGCTAGGATCACATTCTCTACCACAGAAAACACATAAATTACACTAAAGAAGGAACTCCTACCATGGACTAATCTGGAGTCTGACCACTTGTATATAGAGAGCATTTTGTTCTAAGGTCCAATCAGGGCAAACAACTTGATCAACGTAAATTTGTTGCAAAAACCCAGGATTTTTCTAGTCTCAGTGCCCCTCTTTACACTAAACATCTTGGATGAGCATAAAACTAGGAAAGCTGCCTGGCTGAGCTGAACGGGGCTGAAGGAAGAAGTGAAATCTCCAGCTCGGTGCCTGGCAGGGACTGTTGACCGTTTTGTTTGTTTTGCTTTAACTTTATTTATTAATTTGTGAGGAGAGAGAAAGACACCAGTGCTTCTTGCCACTGCAAACAAACTCTAGACTCAAGCAACACTTTGTGAATCTGGCTTTACATGGGTACTGGGAAATGAACCTGGGCAGGTGGGGCAGGCGGGCTTTGTAAGCAAGCACCTTTAACCACTGAGCCACCCACCCACCCCATTTTTTAAAAAATGTCATCTAAAGCCGGGCGTGGTGGCGCACGCCTTTAATCCCAGCACTCAGGAGGCAGAGGTAGGAGGATCGCCAGTGAGTTCGAGGCCACCCTGAGACTCCATAGTGAATTCCAGGTCAGCCTGGGCTAGAGTGAGACCCTACCTCGAAAAACCAAAAAAAAAAAAAAAAAAAATGTCATCTAACTTAAGTATTTCTCAGGTAGCTGAGAGCTACAAAGGGAAACAGCACACACTGAGAAATCCCAAAATATAGTTCACTGGTACAATCAGCCTGCACACTGCCGTGGTCAGTGTCTGGACCACAAAAATACGGCCAACACAGTGTTCACATAGAGTGCCCAATGGAGCCCACACTCACAAGCATGCGGCGCAGCATGACGTAGTAAAACGAAGGCTTAGAGGAACAAGTTCGCGACACTCTTCCTGAACCCTCACTCAAAGTAAAGTTTTCCCCATCCCTGCCACTTTTTTTTGAGTGGGGAGGGGATTAGGGTCTCACACCATAGTTCAGGCTGGCCTAGAACTCAATATGTAACCCAGGCTGCCCTTAAACTAATGCTAATCCTCCTGCAGGCATGAGCTCCAACCAGATTTCGAGTTTTTATTTTGTTTTGTTTTGTTTTTTGTTATTTTTGGTTTTTCAAGGTAGGGTTTCACTCTAGTCCAAGCTGACCTGGAATTCACTATGTAGCCTCAGGGTGGCCTCGAACTCACACCAATCCTCCTACCTCTGCCTCCCAAGTGCTGGGATTAAAGGTGTGCACCACCATACCTGGCTCCAACCAGATTTCTGGCAGATTTGTAGCCAAAGTCTAAAAGGTCCAAGCTCAGTGTTTATAGAAATACATGCTGGCTCGCAATGTCTTGTCGACTTGTCCAAATTCTGGATGGTTGGATTAAAAAAAAAAGTGCTGGGCTAATGAGGAGTTGTTCATCTAAGCCAAATATAATGAGACATCCAAAGAAAGCCCTTTTCTGCCAAAGAACTCAGTATCATTTGAAAACACAATGGCTTTAATAACTAAAATCTAATCCACCAACAGAAGTTTAAGAGGTTGCTTTTAGATGGGGAAAAAATAGTGCTTAGAATCTCCATTTTTAATTATGCCTTTGCTGGTTCCAAGAGAGTAATTACAGCAGCAATTACAGAATCTAATAACCAGCTTTATTGGCTCGGAAAGCTGAAGCAAAAACAACTGCAACCATGTTGAAATAAACATTGGTCTCCAGATAGTTGTTTCATTAGACCCTCCAACAGCTACTCAGAAGAAAGGCAGAGAAGAGAGGCCGCAGAGAGCAGTGGGAACCCCTTCTGCAGGCATCTACCTGGTACCGACAACAGAAGCTATCTTCAGAGAGTGGTCATTCAGCACAACTAGGCGGGACACTCCTTTCTCCTAGACCAACTCAACAGGATTCTCCCTGAAGAGGAGCTGAGGAAGGCAAGCTGGTCTGCTGCCATCTGCCCCACATTCATTACGGAGGCAAACAGCCCAACATATCTCAACAGATGCTAACAAGGCATGTCTGCACGCTCCTTACTGGTGCAAGTGCTGCAGCTAGAAGGGAGGAAGACCAAGGAACCTTCTCTTGGTAAGTGCAGTCCTTTCAAAGACCATCTACAACTGAAGATTCCCAGGGGAGACGAGGGCTGGAGAGATGCCTTAATGGTTAAGGTGTTTGCCTATGAAGCCAAAGGACCCAGGTTCAATTCCCCAGGACCCACGTAACCAGATACATAAGAGGCACATGCGCCTGAAGTTTGTTTGCAGTAGCTGGAGGCCCTGGTGTGCCCATCCTCTCTGTGTCTCTCTTCTCTCCCTCTCTCTGCTTGCAAATAAACTAAATAGAAAATAAATAAATAAAAAAGAGTGGGAAACAAGCAGCGCGTGCTACCTTCCTGCTCAGCACAAATGATACAAATACCCACACACTCCAGGACCCTTCCCTGGGCCTCCAGCCTAAGAGACACTCTGAAAAACCCTCCGTGGTATGCACAGGCCCAGCAGAGCCACTGGCTAGCAATAAGCCAAAGACAGCTGAGGAAGCCCCACTTTGCCTGTCTCCCCGTCACCAGTCAAAATGACTCTATTGAAATCCCACCGCCTGCATTGGATAGCTGAGAAAAATGATTCCAGATGCTGCAGGACAAACAAGGAAGGCTCAAGACGAGAGCACCAGGTTCCAGCCCAGGGCGCCCTCCATCACCTTAAGTCTGTTACCTCTACAACTGCTGGAAAGAACCGACCAAAAACAGCCTGACTAACGCTCCTGGCCCATTTCTCAGTTCTGCCTGTGTGGTTTGAATATGAAATGTCCCACAGACTCGTGTGTTTGTACAGGTACTCCTAGGCTGGTGGTGCCGTTCAGGAAGGCTGTGGAGCCTTTGAGAGGTGAAGCCTTGCTGAAGAAAGCGTGTCACTGGGGGCAGGCCTGGGGACCGTATAGTCTAGCCCCACTTGCTGCACTCACCTAGCTCGTTTTTTCTACTTCTTCTCCACTAGTGGGACAATGTGGCTGTCAGCTCTTGTCATGCTTTCTTTCCCCATCATGACAGAAACTTCCCTCTAGAAAAGTATAAGCTGAAATAAACCCTTTGCCTTCCATAAGCTATTTCTGGCCTGGTATTTTGTTCCAGCAACAAAAAAGTAACTGTTACAATGCCCTTTGCAAACCTTGTGCAAAAAGCTGGAGTTGCAGAAGGCATCATGGTGCTGGGAAGAAGGGACAGAAGAGGGCTCAGGACTGCAGTATCTCTATCACACCTTCCAAGGCTCAGGATCCATTGCGGAAGAGATGGCGGAAAGAATGTAAGAGCCAAAGGAAGGGTTGGACTCCTTACAACGTGCTCCCCCCAGACACAAAATGGCCTGGATATCCATGACCTCACAGTGTCGGACACGACCTACACAAGACCATCATAATAGGAGGAAAAGATCATGACATCAAAATAAAAGAGGAAGAAAAAAAAGCCGGGTGTGGTGGCGCACGCCTTTAATCTCAGCACTTGGGAGGCAGAGGTAGGAGTAGGAGGATCACTGTGAGTTCAAGGCCACCCTGAGATTACATAGTGAATTCCAGGTCAGCCTGAGCTAGATTGAGACCCTACCTCAAAATAAATAAATAAATAAATAAATAAATAAGAGACTGATTGAGAGAGGGAGAGGATATGATGAATGGAGTTTCAAAGGGGAAAGTGGGGGAAGGGAGGGCATTACCATGGGATATTGTTTATAATCATGGAAGTTGTTAATAAAAAAATAAACAAAAATTTTAAAAAAAGCTCAAGTTGGCTTAATTCCAGCACTAGGGAGGCAGAGGTAGGAGGATCACTGGCAGTTTGAACCTGGAGCTAGAGTGAATTCCAGGTCAGCCTGGGCTAGAATGAGACCCTACCTAAAACAAACAAACAAACAAACAAACAAAAAAAAAACAGAAAACAGGGGCTGAAGCGATAGATGGCTTAGTGGTTAAGATACTTGCCTGTGAAGGCTAAGGACCCAGGTTCAATTCCCCAGTACCCACATAAGCCAGATGCACAAGGTGATGCATGCATCTGGAGTTTGTTTCCCGTGGCTACAGGCCCTGGCGTGCCCATTCTCTATCTGTCTCTCAAATAAATACATAAAAATATTTTTAAAATAAAACAAATTAGCTGGGCATGGTGGTGCACGCCTTTAATCTCAGCACTCAAGAGGCAGAGGTAGAAGGATCTCTGAGAGGTTGAGGCCACCCTGAGACTACATAGTAAATTCCAGGACAGCCTGAGTTAGTGTGAGACCCTACCTCGAAAAACCAAGACAATAAAAAATACACCAAATTATAAGAACTGGGGCTGGAGAGATGGCTTAGTGGTTAAGGCGTTTGCCTGCAAAGCCAAAGGACCTCAGTTCGATTCCCCAGGTCCCACATAAGCCAGATGCATAAGGTAGCACATGCATTTGGAGTTCGTTTGCAGTGGGTAGAAGCCCTGGTATGCCCATTCATTTCCTCTCTCTCTCTCTCTCTCTCGCGCTATGTGTCTGTCTCTTTCTCCCTCATGCTCTCTCAAATAAATAAATGAAAATAAAAACATTAAAAAGTCCAGCACTTGGAAAGCAGAAGTAGGAGGAATTATGTGAATTCAAGGCCAGCCTGGGCTGCAACCTGAGTTCCAGGTCACACTAAGCTACAAAGTAAGTCCCTGTCTCAACAAAACAAAGCCCAACAATAACAAAAGAGGTACTGGGTCAAGGGCACTTTCCCCAGGTGGGTGCTGCTGGCCCTGCCTGCCATTCACAAGTCGGGGACAGGGTGAGCTTCTCATGTCTTTCCCCTGTATGGAGAACAGCAGGGGCCTGCATGGCTCATAGAAGGTTCTTAGAAACCCAAACGCATCTCTGCAGCCCAGACAGTGGCTGTTCTATGTTGGCTCCACACATTACCCCAGGCTCACCTGCAGGACAGCTGGTCTCAACCTGCAACAGCTCCGGAATGCTGTCCCTGACATTGCTGTATTTATCCCATGCAGCTGGGGCGTTCAGGCCTGAGGCACAGACACATTTTCCCAAGCGGCCTTATTCTCTCTGATGTATCTCTCTGTTCCCCTAATTTGCTCTCCATGGCCTGGAGCTAATGCATCATCTCATTTAGAGATGGTAAAATAAGTACTTGTGTATTACCAGAAAACTGGAGTCTGAAACCCTGCTGACTTCATCAGCAAATACACAGGGAGTACAGTACTACTGCAAGGGAAGATTCGGCAGGGGGGGGGGGGGGAAATAACCTTATCTGTTTAACAGGGACAAAGATGAAAGAAATAAATCTCACAATTAACAACCTAACGGAACATTAAACTGTTCCAGCTGCATTTAAATGCACAAGTGTGTTCTGTATGATGCTTGATCAAATACCTGCAAGCTTAATCTACCTTAGGAAAATTCTGGGTCACATTACAATGATAGTTTAAGGAGTCCAGGTGTCCATCTTCAAGGTCCATCTCCACCATCATCAACTGAAGCCAGTTATTTAGCCTCATTAATCCTTATAATAACAATAGCACCCATTTCAAAGAATTACTGTGCCGGGTGTGGTGGCACACACCTTTAATACCAGCACTCAGGATGCAGAGGTAGGAGGATTGCCACAAATTCGAGGCCACCCTGAGAATATATAGTGAATTTCAAGTTAGCCTGAGCTAGAATGAGACCCTACCTTGGGGGGCGGGGGAGAAAAGATACTCAGTGTAGAGGATCTGAGAGGGAGGAAGGGGAGGGTGGTGAGAGGGGATTATCATCATGATATTGTCTATATTTATGGAAACTGTCAAGTTTTTAAAAATGTGACATAACCAGGTGTGGTGACACACGTCTACAATCCCAGCACTCAGGAGGCTGAAGCAGAGGCTCTTGAGTTGGAGGCCAGCACAGACTACATAGTGAGACCCTATGGGGGAGGGGAGTAAACTCATAAGAACAAACATGTTTTATTATATAAATTTAAATTTTTGTATTTCACCCCAAAAAAATCCAGATTTGGATTCCTTTGCTAATGCAGGGTCTCTGGCAACACTGAGCCCTCTGTAGCCCACAACAACCCACCGTAGCTGAATGGCAGCCATTCCTTTCGCTGAGTAATCTACTTATTTCAGGGTGTTTTTTGTTTGTTTGTTTTGCTTTGTTTGAGACGCGGTCTAACTATGTTGCCCAGGATGACTGAATTCACGATCCCCCTCGCTTGACCTCTGAAGTGCTAGGCGTACAGGCACTCACCATCCTGCTCCACTCTTTAGCAGGGGTAAATACTTCCAGTCCACCATAGAGCCCACCACTGTGCACCTGCTCCCTAGACAGTTAAGCTTAGGTCTGGAGGAGACTGCTAGGAGTTTTCAGCAGAATCCCTTACCTGAAGGCAGTTTAGGTTATACCCAATGGAAAGCTAAGCAACTGAAGTCATAAAGACTCAACAGCTTGAGCTGGAGAGATGGCTTAGTGGTTAAGCGCTTGCCTGTGGAGCCTAAGGACCCCGGTTTGAGGCTTGATTCCCCAGGACCCACGTTAGCCAGATGCACAAGGGGCGCACGCGTCTGGAGTTCGTTTGCAGTGGCTAGAAGCCCTGGCATGCCCACTCTCCTCTCTCTCTCTGCTTCTTTCTCTCCGTGTCTGTCGGACAAACAAAACAAAACAAAACAAAACAAAAAAGACTCAACGGCTTGATTGTGGTCATACAGTTGCAGGTAAGAGACAGGAAGAATCCAAGCCAGGGTCCTGAATGGAGAGCACTCCCTACGCTACTCCAAGAGACTTGTGTCCACACAGCACCTCTAACGCACACACCCCGTGGTTCTGCATATGGTTTCTAGTTCCAGCTGTGCCATTACCAAGTTATGTCACTAAGTAAGACCCTTCACCTCTTAGGCCTCACACTCCCCAAAGACATGGGAGCCTTCTTCCAACTGAAACAATATAGAAACCCACAAAGTTATGAAATTTCCTGCAACAGATTAAAACACAAAAAATGAATTTAAGGGCTGGAGTGATGGCTTAGTGGTTAAGGCACTTGCTTGTGAAGCCTAAGGACCCAGGTTCGATTCCCCAGTACCCATGTAAACCAGATGCACAAATACCTCAAACTCATAATCCTCCTGCCTCTACCTCCTGAGTGCTGACATCATAAGTGTGTGCCACACTCAGCCCTATCACCAACCCAAAATGGACAAATTCTTTGAACAATCCAAATCCATGCTGTACTTTATCAAGAATTATATCTTTGGGCTGGAGAGATAGATGGCTTAGTGGCTAAGGCACTTGACTACGGAACTTAAGGACTCAAGTTAAGGACTCAAGCCCAAGAACCCATGTGAGCCAGATGCACATGGTGGCACATGTGTCTGGAGTTCATTTGCAGTGACTAGAGGCCCTGATGCCCCCATTCTCTCTCTCTCTCTCGAGTAAATAAATAAAATTCAAAAAGAAAAAAAGTATCGAGGCTGGAGAGATGGCTTAGTGGTTAAATCACTTGTCTGCAAAGCCAAAGGACAAAGGTTTGATTCCCCAGGACACACGTAAGCCAGCTGCACAAGGTGGTGCATGTGTCTGGAGTTTGTCTGCAACAGCTGGAGGCCAGGGTGTGCCCATTCTCTCTATCTGACTCTTTCTCCCTTTCTTTCAAATAAATAAAGCTTAAGCCAGGCATGGGGGCACACGCCTTTAATCCCAGCACTGGGGAGGCAGAGGTAGGAGGATCAGTGAGTTCGAGGCTACCCTGAGACTACATAGTAAATTCCAGGTCAGCCTGAGCTAGAGTGAAACCCTACCTCAAAAAAAAAAAAAAAAAAAAAAAAGAGAGAGAGAGAGAGAGAGAGAGAGAGAGATTTTTGCATGTGTATTTGTGTAGTAAGCATATGTGTGTAGGTGCATGTGTGTGTGCCTGTGGAGGTCACAGGTTGACATTGGGTACCTTTTTTTTTTTTTTTCTTCAGACAGGGTCTCTCATGTAACCCAGAGGCTGGCCTTAAGCTCACTATGTGGTTAAGGATGACTTTGAACTTCTGATGCTCCTGCCTCTACCTCCTGAGAGCTGTTATTACAAACATTCACCTCTATGCTTCACTGTACACAGTGCTAGGACTGGAACCTAGGGCTTTATGCATGCTAAGGAAATACTCTACCAACTGAATCACTTATCCAATCCCCTCACCTTATTTTTTGAGACAGGCTCTCTTACTGAACCTGAAGTTCACTAATTCAGCTAGATTAGCTGGCCTCAGGGATTCTCCTGTATCCACCTCCCCAACACAGGGCTTACAGGCATGCACCAGTACGTCTAGCTTTTCCATGGGTGCTATACCTGAACTCAGGACCTCATGCTTGCATGGCAAGTCCTTTACAGACTGAGTCATCTTCCAGCCTAAGAATTATATCTTGCTTGTGACGCTTATTTTTCTAGGGGCCTTGAGTAAAAAATGGTTTAACCTCAAGGCTGAGGGAACTCATAGGACAGAAGAAATGGATACTGTGATGTGACGAGAGAGGTAAGCTCAGGGCATTTTAAGAGGGGAACCTAGCTAGCTTTAGCATTCTACATACTTGAGCTAAGAGTACGCTTTGTTAAGAAGCTGCTGGACTTTATCCCCGGGTCAGTGGGAAGCTATTGAGAGATTTAGCACAGGACAGAAACATGAGCAGATTCACATTCAGAGAGATCTCTGGCTACTGTGCAGAGAAGGGACTGACAGCCAGTGCACTAATGAGAGGGACTGGATTTCAAGGGCTGAACCAAAGGGCTGGGGAGGTGGGTTTGAACTTGAGAGACACTAAAACAGCAGATTCTGTGGGCCTGTACCATCTGTTTGAATGTTCAGAGAAACAAAATAGAGGGCATCAGAACAGACTCCTAGGTTCCTGGCTAGAACAGCCAAGTGGTAGAGTTGACATGTCTCAAGAAACCACTGAGTTACTAAGGAACAGAAGATGGGACTGGGAGAGAACAGTTATCCTCCCGGTCTTCCTGAGAGATTGCAAGCTTCAGAATTCAAATTAGCACTTAAAAATTGCAGTATACAGTTTCCAAGTATATATAATGAAATCTTGGAATTTCTGCCCAAGTGGGACAAATCTAAATGTTTGTTTAGTTTAGGTTTGGTTCTTTGTGGTTTTTTCAAAATATTTATTTATTTATTTGACAGAGAGAAAGAGGGAAAGACAGACAGAGAGAGAGAGAAAGAGGGAGGGAGGGAGGATGGGCCCAGGGACTCCAGCCACTGCAAATGAACTCCAGACACATGCACTACCCTGTGCATCTGGCTTACTTGGGTCCTGGGGAATCGAACCTGGGTCCTTTGGCTTTGCAGGCAAATGCCTTAACCACTAAGCTATCCCTCCAGCCTGGTTTTTGTGTTTTCTTAAGCTGGCTTCAAACTCATTATGGAGCCCAGGCTGGCTTGAAATCTGCCATCCTCCTGCCTTCACTTCTTGATTCCTGTGATAGTTATGTGCTACATGCCTGGCTCAAGTTCTTTTTTACATAAAACTACAAAGAGCAAGCATTCAAATGTGATCTAAGGGTTACTATTCTACATATGTATGTCAGGAGAACATACAGGCTTATGTTTGTATCTGCAGAGACCACCTCTGAGTCATCTTTACAAGGCACAGTGGACAGAGCATGGAAGGTGCTTTTTAGCTTGTCACCACTTCTACAACTTTATACATTTATTTTATTACTATTCTTTTTTGTTTTTTATTATTTTATTTTTATTTATTTATTTGACAGAGAAAGAGGGAGGGAGGGAGAGAGAGAGAGAGAGAGAGGGAGAGAATGGGCACGCCAGGGCTTCCAGACACTGCTAACGAACTCGAGATGCGTGTGTTCCCTTGTGCATCTAGCTAACATGGGTCCCGGGGAATCAAACCTGGGTCCTTTGGCTTTGCAGACAAACGCCTTAACAGCTAAGCCATCCCTCTAGCCTCTTTGTTGTTTTTTTTTTTTGAAGTAGGGTCTCACTCTAGCTCAGGCTGACCTTGAATTCACTATCTCGTCTCAGGGTGGCCTCAAACTCACGGTGATCCTTCTACCTCTGCCTCCCGAGTGCTGGGGTTAAAGGCGTGAGCCACCACGACCGGCTACAGCTTTCTTTTTAAAGAAAAAGTGCAAACAGCCGGGAAGCTGAGGTAGGAGGATCACTGTGAATTTGAGGCCACCCTGAGATTACATAGTGAATTCCAGGTCAGTCTGGGCTAGAGTGAAACCCTACCTCGGAAAAAAAAGTACAAACAAAAATTAACAGCCAATTTCTTCCACCATAGAAAAGCAGCTCTATTTCAAGCCACCAACGTTTACTAAACAGTCTATGCCTGGCCCTGGAGCCCAGTGGTCTGGTCCCACCCAGTGAGTATAGGAGGGCTCTGACAACCCTCCCCCACCAGCCAGGCCCCAGGCTAGATGCTTTCAGCCTAGGTGACCAGCCTCTTGGCTGGGACAGAGGTTTCCGGTCCCAGGCTGGGATGCACTGTTTCTTTTCTGACTGGCTTTTCTTCCTCTGCTTTCAGCTAAATCCAAGCCAACAAAACCCCCCTTTCTGCCTGAGCAAGCATGAGTGCCCTGGCAACTGAGATGACAACGAAGGGCTGGGGGTTGGGGCCATTAATGTGGAAGCGAGGAAAGAGAAATGTCAGCAGCATACTTCAAGTGTGTGCACTTGTTAGGACAAAAGCATGGGGGCAGACCAAACCACAATCCAAGCATGAGAAGGGGGCCACAAACTTATCTTGCTCCCTGCCTAAATGGCAGCAGGGGAGACCAGCAAAAGCAAACACAGGAAGCTGGTTCTGCTGTGGAAAAATGTAACTTTGCATGGTCCACAAAAAAAAAAAAAAGCACAGAAGCCCACAGCCTTAGAACCATGATACAAGTTTCCTTTTGAAAAAAAAAAAAAAAAAATGTCTATATGTACTGCACTCCAGGGTCTGTTGTCACTCAAACAAACACAAGATCCTTGTGCACCTTGTGCACAATTTTTTAAACATGTTAAAAATATTTCATTTATTTTATGTGAGCAAGGGGGGTGGGGAAGAGGTAGATGGAGAACTGGCGAGCCTGGGCAAAGGAACTCCAGACACATGCGTCACCTGTGCCTCTGGCCCCGCATGGGTGTAGAACCTGCGTCCTTTGGCTTTGCAGGCAAGCGCCTTAACAGCTAAGCAATCTGGCCAGCCCCTTTTTGCATCCAGTTTACAATGGTGGCTTGGGATTGAGCCCTGGCTGGCAGGCCTTTAAAGCAAGTACCTGTGCTATCTTCCCAGTTCCTTTTTATTCTCATGACCTTAACAGGAATGTGCTCATCTCAGGATCTTTAGTACATAAATACCCAGAGGCTGGAGAGATGGTTCAGTGGTTAAGGCACTTGCCTACCAAACTTAACGGGAGTTCCATTCCCCAATATCCACATAAAGCAGATGCACAAAGTGGCATACCCATATACACACAATTCTCCCTCCCCCCTACAACTTGCAAAAAGAAGTGCTCAGGCGTGGGTGGCTGGCCAAACAACCTTGTTTATACAAACAGGAAAACTGTACAGCCCAGGGGCAGATGCCCAGTAAACTCCCTAGAAAGAAGCCCTCAGAGGAGGGGTTAAGGCTATTCTCTTCCCTTCCCCACAAGCCTTGCTGTGGCTGGCAGCAAGCTCTACCAGGCAGAGGAGAAATGTGACAGGCAACTGCTTTATAGAAACCAAGCCCCACCCCCCAACCCTAAGCCTCCCTGGCAATAGGGTTGGTTTGTTTTTCAAACTGAGCCACAGGAAGCCAAGCTCTGGATCATGGTGATTGGCTAGTCATAAACACATGACCCAGCAGCCAATCAGAATCTCCCCTTGGGATTTCTCTAAGTGCTTAAAAAATAAATAAATAAAAGACGTGGGAGGCACTTTCTTTCCAGGAACAAAACACAGTGGCCAGCAGTGGTAACCAGGCTTAAGAGGAAATCAGTAGAATGAAATAAACAGCAGAAAGAGGGACCGGCTCCACCCTGTCCTTTCAGTCATGTGAGTCAATAAATCCCCTTCTGAAGGATTTGATGACAAAGCTCATGCTGGCACCTGTATCTTTAAAAAGTTAGCAGGCAAGCATAGTGATACACCTATAATCCCAGCAATCAGGAGGTGGAGCAGGACCATCAGAAGTTCAAGGCCATCTAGAAACTACATAGTGAATTCCAGGTGAGGCTGGGCCAGAGCGAGAGGCTGAGGGAACAAGGTAGCTCTTTTAGGCAGGTAGGGTGACTGCCCTGAAAGTAAGAAACAGGAATGTCTTTGGGCCTTTCCTTGCAGTCTGCACTTGCTAAAGATCAAAGGATGATTAGATTTTTATCTTTTGCCTAAAGATGTTTTCCACAAACATCCTGGGTCCCTCCTGGGACAGAGGGCTGCTTTCCTAATCTAGCCTCTTCCTGGACATCCCACAACCCAGACCAATCACCCCTCACTGGTTCACCTGAGCCAGATAGTAGGGCCCACCACCACAAAGGTATACATACATTTGCAGGGGAGGGCAAGGTCTTTGTGTCCTTCTGACCTCTCCTGAACATCCAGCTCATGGTGAGTTTCTCTTCAGTTTGGCCAAACTGGGTCAAGGGGAACCCTCCAACCCTTACATTCCACATGGGCTGTTTACCCCTCCTGCTCTCCACCTCTTTCTCTCTCTCAAAAAAAAAAAAAAAAAAATTGACATGAACCTAGGGTTTAGGGTTCAAAAATTTTCCTGAACCTGTAGCACCCTGTTACAACCCTACCTAAAAAAGGGGGGGGGGCTGAAGAGATGGCTTAGCTGTTAAAGGCACTTGCCTGCAAAGCCTAAGAACCCAGGTTCAATTCCCCAGTACCCATGTAAGCCAGATATACAAGGTAGCGCATGCACCTAGAGTTCCTTTGCAATGGTTAGAGGCCCTGGCATGCCCATTCTCTTTCTCTGCAAGGCGTGGTAGCACTCAGGAGGCTGAGGTAGGAGGACAGCTGTGAGTTCAAGGCAGCCTGAGCGCACATAGTGAATTCCAGGTCACCTGGGCTAGAGTAAGACCATACCTCAAAAACAACCACCAGCACAACATAATAATAATAATAATAGCAGTAATAATAATAATGCTATGGGCTGAACTGTCTTCCCAAAACTCACAAGTTGAAGCCCTAGTCTCTGATGTGTCTGTATTTGGAGATGAGACCTTTAGGAGGTAATTAGATCACATGAGGGAGCACTAATCAGGTAGGACTAGTAACTCTATCAAAAGAGAGATCCTCTGTCTTCCCATCTCCCCACAGTACAGCCACTGACCAAGGAAAGACCATGTATGGACAGACAGACAATTTGCAAGCCAGAAAGAAAAACCTCACTAAAAACCTTATCACAGAGTGTGGTAGTTTGAATGGATGTCCCCCAATATATTCAGGAGTTTATTAAAGCTTGTAATTTAGATGTCCAGCAGCCTGGCTGGAGGAGGTGTCACCACTGTGGGCAGATCCTAGGGTCCAGCCCTAAGGTATGGGGGGGATCTAAATTCCAATCCTAGAATATGCAAAAAGTGCTTGAGTTCTGCCTGGGTTCCTGAAGTGTGTTTGATGGTGCTGGTGGTGTTTTTTTGTTTTCTCTCTGTTTGGATTTGTAAAAGGGGGGCCAACTTCTTCCACCATTATGGAACTTGCCCTGCAATTGTAAGCTTCAAATAAATTCCCTTCCTCCCATACTTGTGCCTGGCTTGGAGGTTCATCCCAGCGATCTACACCCAGCACCCACTTTGATCTTCACCTTCCAGTCTCCAGAACTGTGGGAAGATCATTTTTAGCAGTGACCTTGGGACGACTCAGAAGGTATCATAGTGCTGGAAAGAGTATTGAGTAACATCTTGATCACACCTTCCAAGGCTCAGGGTCTAATGCGGAAGAGGTGGCGGAAAGAATGTAAGAGCCAAAGGAGGGGTAGGACTCCTTACAACGTGCTCCCTCCAGACATAAAATGGCCTGCATATCCATGACCTCATAGTGCCTGACACTACCTACACAAGACCATCATAAGAGGAGGAAAAGATCATGACATCAAAATAAAAGGCTGATTGAGATGGGGAGGGGATATGATGGAGAATGGAATTTCAAAGGGGAAAGCGGGGGGAGGGAGAGTATTACCATGGGATATTTTTTATAATCATGGAGAATGTTAATAAAATTTTTTTTGAAAAAAGATCATTTTCAGCTAAGCCGCCTTGTGTGCTGCATTTTGTTGAGGGAGTCAGAGCTAACTAATACAAAGAAGGTGGGCACTGAAAAGCCTCCAGCCACCAGAATTCTTCACATTGGCCATGGCACCCCACCCCCATTTCCTCTTGTCTGTTTCCCAGGGCCCTCCTCTAGGTAAAGGACAGCCTCAGTGTCCTCCCTACCTCCCCCTTCCCTCATCAGCACTTGGCTACTACTGGCCCCAAATGCTGAGGGCTGAGGGCTGGGGGCAGGGTTGCTGCTGCCATTCACCCTCCTCCTTGCTACCACCCTCTCCCATTCATGCTCCAGACATGGGAGCTGGTTCTGGCTCCAACTCTGGCCAAAAGGCTTAGTTTCCTCATCTATAAAATGGGATGGGTTTAAACACAGGTGACCTCTGGTCCTTTGTGTTTCTAAGACAGTATCACATTAGAAACTGCACAAGATTCACCCAGGCTGAGCCATCATTTCTTCCTTCCCTATCTGCTGTCTACACATGTAACAAGATCTGGTTCTGCAGTGTTCAGATGTCCTAAGGCATTGTCTCTTCACACTGACCCTTCCACCTTAGAAGGCTCCTTTAAAAAAAAAAGTCACCAGGCACTTACTTTGGACATGGGCTTCTTTGCTCCTACTCATTGCCCTATGCCTTTATTAGAAATTAAAACAAACCATGGGCTCAAAACTATTCAGTGAGTACAGTGCTTGCCAAGTAAGCCTGGGAACCTGAGTTCAGATCCCCAACACCATATAAAATGCCAGGCACCATGGCAAACACCCACAATCTCAGCACTGGGGAGGCAGAGAAACAGAATCCTAGGGCTTGCTGTCTAGTTCGTCAAACTGGTAGGCTCCGTGTTTAGTGAGAGACCCAGTCTCCAAAAAAAAAGTGGTGAATAATTAAAGAAGCTACCCAACATTGGCCTCTGGCCTACACATGCACACATACACACACATACGACATACCTACATGCACACCAAACAAATACATGCAAAAATGAATGAATGAATCAAACTTTCTCAGTGACAGAGGAGTGCTCAGCACTGAAACATCTTTATCACTCCTTCCAAGGCTCAAGATTCATTGCGGAAGAGGTGGAGGGAAGAATGTAAAGAGCCAAAGGAAGGGTAGGATTCCTTACAACGTGCTCCTCCAGACACAAAATGGCCTGGATATCCATGACTGCAGTGCCTGACACTACCTACACAAGACCATCATAATAGGAGGAAAAGATGGCAACATCAAAATATGAGACTGATGGAGAGGGGGAGGGGATATGGAAAGTGGACTGGTGAAGGGGAAAGTGGAGAGGGGGGGAATTATCATGGTTTATTGTCTGTAATTATGGAAGTTGATAATTTTTTTAAAAACTTTCTCATTCACTAAAAGGATCAGAAAAATCCTTCCTGGGTCTATTTTCACTTAAAATAGAAAGCTCATATTTTAAACTTCTGGAAATTCAGGCCAAAATCATCTCAGAAGGTTGGTAGTCTTACAGTCTGAAGACTCAAGACCAAAAGGGAGTCAATTCCTGAGCTCCTGGGGCCAAAACCAGGAGAGAAGAGCCTCTTGTTTTTGCTTTCAGCTCATCACTCTACAATGGGCTAGGCATCTAGCCACCCCTTCCTTATTTCTGAGTCCTCAGCAATACCTAGCACTCCACACTACAAGGGATTAAGAAACATGTTGCAGGGTAACAGAAGGCCTCTGAGGTTTTTAAAGAGGTCAAGATAAACACAGTTCTCCCAAGTCCTGTACTGCTATAAAGTCGAAACTACTGGAGGTGAAAACCTTTTGTAGTTTGATGGAGGTGAGAGGGTTACCCAGGTGTGTACATTTATAAAAATTCACTGAGCTGTACACTTAAGATTCGTCTGCTTTACTGTAAATAAGTTAGACCTCAATCAAAGAAGAGAAGCTAGGGAGATGGTTCAGTTGTTAAAAGCGTTTACTTACAAAGCCTGCCAACCAGGGTTCATTGCCCAACATCCATATGAAATCGGATGCAAAATAGTGCATTCATCTGGGATCCCAATGCACCTACAACAATGGAAGGCAGAGACAGGCTTGCGGGCCGGCTGGCTAGTCTGACATGTTCATTTGCAGTCTGGTAGTTTCTTTACAGCAGTAAGAAATCCTGTCTCAAAGGAGGTAGAGCAGCAGCACAACACCCTGAAGTTGTCCTCTGACCTTCACATGTGTGCTGGGCCATGTACACACACGCTTAAGGAAGGGGGGGTTATGGGCTGGAAAAATGGCTTAGTTTGGTTTTTAAGGCGCTTGCTAGTAAAGCCAAAAGACCCATGTAAAGCCAGATGCACAAGGTGGCACACGTGTCTGGAGTTCACCACCATCCCTGCCCTGGTCCCCCATGGCTGTTGTCCAGAGGATGGAGCCAGGCATCCCACCCTGCTCTGCCACCTGTCTTAGCATGACAGGTGCTAGACAACACTGCTAGCCCTCCCCTGTGCAGGACCACCCTGCAGGCTTTCTTTTCTGTTCCTGGAGAGCGGGGAGGGCTAGATGCCCTGTGTGCCCATTGTCTCCCTCTTTCTCTCTCTCTCTCATAAATAAATAAATAATATTTTAAGGGGGGACAGCTAAACCAAGCATGGTGGTACATACCTTTAATCCCAGCACTCATGAAGCTCTGAGGTAGGGAGAGTACTGTAAGCTTGAGACCAGCCTGGACTAGAGTGAAACTCTGAATCACACAAAAAAAAATATCCAGGTGTGGTGGCGCACACCTTTAATACCAGCACTTGGGAGGCAGAGCAGAGGTGGATCACCATGAGTTCAAGGTTAGCCTGAGACAGCGAATTCCAGGTCAGCCTGGGCTAGAGTGAGACCCTAACCCCCAAAAATCAAAAATGAGGGCTGGAGAGATGGCTCAGTGGTTAAGGCATTTATTTGCCTGCGAAGCCAAAGGACCCAGGTTCAATTCCCCAGGGCCCACATAAACCAAATGCACAAGGGGCACATGCATCTGAAGTTCGTTTGCAATGACTAGAGGCCCTTACATGCCCATTCTGTCTGTCTCTCCTCCCTCTCTCCCTCCCCCCCCCTCTCTGCTTGCAAATAAAAAAATTAAAAACAAAAACAAAAACAAAAAACTTAAGGCCAGGCGTGGTGGCGCACGCCTTTAATCCCAGCACTTGGGAGGCAGAGGTAGGAGGATTGCCCAGTGTTTGAGGCCAGCCTAAGACTACATAGTGAATTCCAGGTCAGCCTGAAAGAAAGCCAAAAAACTGGGCATGGTGGCACACACCTTTAATCCCAGCACTCAGGAGGTAGAGGTAGGAGGATCAATGTGAGTTCCACGCCAGCCTGAGACTACATAGTGAATTCCAGGTCAGCCTGGGCTAGAGTGAGACCCAACCTTGGAAAAATAAAGCAAACAAAAATCAAGCACCACACATTGCTATTATACATACCAATTCTTTCTTATAAGGAAAGACAGTGCCTTGTCACCAAGTCAGAAATGTAGCTGCTGCAAACAAACCCTGGGGTGGGGTTTGTGACCCTCCACACAGGCTATGTCAGCCACCAAACCACTGACAGCTGGTTGTAACTCCAAAGAAAACAACCCCCTAAAATAGCAACTGTTTGCTCCATCTCTCCTGTCAGTTGGCTTTCTGTATAGCAACTGTATTTTCAAAGCCATCCTGGCAGAGTTGGGAACTGTGCCACCATGCCACAGTTTGTCACCAGAATCAGTGAGGGAGCAGAACTCACTGGAATAGGGAGGGGAGCTAGGAGCCATGGGTTCTGGTCCTAGCTTCCTCTTCAATGAGCTCTATCACTTTCAGCAGGACCTAACCCCTCTGGGCTAGACTGTCTCCAGCATGGACACAGTAAGCTTTTGGTTTTCCAGAGGTTCTTAGGAGACAAGAAGGTACTATGCAAGTTAGCAACAAGCAGAGGTGCTTTAATGGATTCTACTTGAGATTTGAGGTTTTAAAGGTCCTAATTTGAAATGAGGGGTAAATGTTTTCCACATTAAGAGGCTGAGCTGGCCAGGTGTGGTGGCACCCTGGGAGGCAGAATTAAGAGGATCAATGTGAGTTCAAGGCCACTCTGAGAATTCCAGGTCAGCATGAGCTAGAGCGAGACCCTACCTCGAAAAAGAGGCTGAGCTGCTCATGGTGGGGCCAGGACTTACATAAGCAAAGAAACCTTTGGAGAAAAGCCTGCTGCTCTTCCTGACACTTCAGCATCACCACTGGAGTCGGTACCCCAATCACCATCCAGAATTGCAGATTTACTTACAGCACTCAAGGCAGGCCAGCCCTTAGCAAGCAGCTGGTTACCCTTACACAGGGGTCAAATCTATATCCAGAGGCCCCACCGACGGGTCAGTGAGGAAGTGAAGTCCTGTCATGGGGTTTAACCAGTGTGCTTAACTGGTCACTGCTGGATTTTTGTTCAGTAGGGCTTAAGGTTGCTCAGACCAAAAGAAAATCTATGTCTGATTCAACCTGAGGCCAGCTGCTATGAGTCCAAACAAGGCTCGGGCTCCGGGAGCAGCTGAAAGTCACTATCCAGCTCTGGCCTTCGGACTGGGGAAAAAACACCCACTACCTTCTACAAAACAGCTGGTGGCTGCCCTCCACTTTTACAATGAACAATCTGTTAAGACAAAATAAATGCTGAGCTACTCTGTCTTTTTATGCAGCAAAACCGCTTGGAGCAACACCTGGAGGGTTCCAGTAATATGGTACTTACTGACTCAGAGGGGTGGAGCAGGAAGGAACCTCAGCTCTCATTTAATCCACCCTCATTTTATTTTTGAGAAAATAAAGGTGGGCAGGCAGTTACTTAAAAATAACAGAGCTTGGGCTGGAGATATGGCTTAGCGGTTAAGTGCTTGCCTGTGAAGCCTAAGGACCCCGGTTCAAGGCTCGATTCCCCAGGACCCACGTTAGCCAGATGCACAAGGGGGCGCACGCATCTGGAGTTCCGTTTGCAGTGGCTGGAAGCCCTGGAGCGCCCATTCCCTCTCTCTCTCTCTCTCTCTATCTGCCCCTTTCTCTGTGTCTGTCGCTCTCAAATAAATAAATAAAAAATGAAGAAAAAAATTAAAAAAAAAATAACAGAGCTTGCTGGGCGTGGTGGCACACGCCTTTAATCCCAGCACTCATCCCAGCACTCAGGAGGCAGAGGTACGATTGCCATGAGTTCGAGGCCACCCTGAGACTCCATAGTAAATTCCAGGTCAGCCTGGGCTAGAGTGAGACCCTACCTCGAAAAACCAACAACAACAACAACAAAACAAAACCACAGAGCTGGACTGGAGAGATGGCTCAATGGTTAAGTGCTTGCCTATGAAGCCTAAGGACCCTGGTTCGAGGCTCAATTCCCCAGGACCCATGTTAGCCAGATGCACAAGGGGGTGCATGCGTCTGGAGTTTGTTTGCAGTGGCTGGAGGCCCTGGCGCGCCCATTCTCTCTATCTGCCTCTTTCTCTCTATGTCTGTCACTCTCAAATAAATAAATAAAAATAAACAAAAACTTTAAAAAAAGAAGACAGAGCTAAAATCAAAACTAGAACCTCTGTGCACACTGTCTTGAAGTCCCAAGGCTCTGCTTGATCCCTGTGGGCAAGAGGGAGCACCCAGGGCAGAAAGCCAACAGAAAGCTAGGAACGCAGGAAATGGAGAAATAAGTTCCCAGATTTTTGTGAATGAGACAGCAGATAGTCTGGACTTGAAATGTATGGCCTCAGAAATAGGGGTCAGTGCCACGGAAGACAAGTAATTACCTATGTCTTGGATCAAAGGAAACGTACAGGGCTGGAGAGATGGCTTTGCCATTTAGGCACTTGCCTGCGAAGCACCCAGGTTTAAGCCAGATGCACATGGTGGTGCATGTATGTAGAGTTTATTTGCAGTGGCTGGAGGCCCTGACATGCCCATATTCTATCTCTCTCTCAAATAAATAAATTATTTTTTTGAGGCAAGCCTAACAGACTGCCTTTTTTTTTTTTTTTTTTAATGCGAGTGAAGGAACTGGCGCACTAGGGCCTCCAGGTGCTGTGCCCTCTTGTGCACATATGTGACCTGGCGTCTCTGTGCGTCTAGCACACCAGGGCCTCCAGGTACTGCAATTGAACTCTAGATGTGTGTGCCCTCTTGTGCGCATGTGCGACCTTGCATGCTTGTGTCACTGTGTCCAGCTTATGTGGGACCTGGAGAGTTGAACGTGAGTCCTTAGGCTTCACAGGCAAGTGCCTTAACGACTAAGCCATCTCTCCAGCCCTAAATATTTTTTTTAAAAAAAGGAAACAAGCCAGGCGTGGTGGTGCATGCCTTTAACCCAAGCAAAGCTAGGAGGATCAGTGAGAGTTCAAGGATACCCTGAGGCAATATAGTGAATTCCAGGTCAGCCCAAGATAGAGTGAGACCCTACCTTGAAAAACAAAACAAAACAAAACAAAATAAATAAATAAATAAAGGAAGCATACAGCAAAGATTACATAATTCTGAAACTCACAACTGAGAATCAGCCTTGCGGCTGCCAATACCTCCACTTAAAATGGTACATCCCTTCCTCTGGCCCAAGTCCCATTAATCTATGGAGCTCTGGCTCAAAACTATCCCTTTCCTGGCACTATCCAAGGACCCCAGGTGGAATTCTTCCTTAGCCTGCCATGCTTTGACCAGATAACCAATGGTAGTACACCTTATTTTAGCTTTAGCTGGCTGGGCTCCTGGAAAGTGTACCAGAAGGTCTCCACAGTGAGCAATGAAAATGCTTTAGAACTGGGTGGAACGTATTCTACCAACCTTTTCCCTTCCCTATTGTCATCAATAGAAACAAACAACCCATCGTGGGATGCCAGCTAGGAGCCCCAGCGGTTGGCACTTATTATAGGGATGATTCGTGTGGCTTGGACTCTATGCTTCTTACCTCTGAAATAAGAATAATGATTCTTGTCAGAGAAGCTGAGTGGTCTGAGATGAAAAGCTCTGGAAACAGATTCTCAAGTTCCAGACCATTCTTTTAAACTCCCTTTAGACCCTTGCACCATTTACCAACTAATGCTAGAAACTTAGAACTTGTTTCCAGCCAGATGCCTCGTGCTTGATCACAAACCCCCTGTGTATTGTATAGCAGCTGAGAGCTGCAGTAAGGACTCTTGGGTAGCCTGTTGACTTTGAGCATGGAGACAGTGCATGGTTTCAAAGGAAGCCCGAGTTTGAGGCCTTGGGAGGCAGAGGTAGGAGGATCGCCATGAGTTTGAGGCCACCCTGATACTACATAGTGAATTCCAGGACAGCCTGGGCTAGAGTGAGACACTAGCTCGAAAAACCAAAAAATAAATAAATAAGTATACTTTTTAAAAAAAAAATAGGCCAGTCTGGGACTACAGAATGAGTGCTAGGTCAGCCTGGGCTACAACAAGACCAACCTCAGGAAAAAAAAAGATCTCTGTGAGTTTGAGGCCACCCTGAGACTACATAGTGACTTCCAGGGCAGCCTGGGCTAGAGTGAGACCCTACCTCAAAGAAAAAAAAAAAAAAAACTATTCAGGCACCCTTCTCTCACTTGCCTCTGTGCCCCACACTGTCACATGTCAGTCACAACTCTAGGGTGCCCTCCTCCCCTGAGTGCCCTCTCTCCCTCCTATGAGCATCCCACCACCACCAAGTCTAGGAAATGGAATCACCCTAGATCACTTCAAATTTCTTGATTAGTGGGTATAAGTGAGAATGAGTATCTGCAGGGCCAGGAAGCTGAAAGGAGCCATGGAGGGGGATAGTGGAGCACATGGAACATGAAAGTAGAGGGAGTAATAGTGAGAGGAAAAGGGTTAACTAAGGATGGTGTGGCCAGGGAGGGGTGGGGGTAATGAGGGAAAGAAGTGGGTGGTGGGGGAAAAAAAGAAAATGAACTCCAGATGCAAGCACTACTTTGTGCATCTGGCTTTATGTGGGTACTATGGAACCAAATCCAGGCCAACAGGCTTTGCAAGTAAAGGCCTTTAACTGCTGAGCCATTTCTGCAGCCCCATTTCTGACTTTTTTTTTCTTTTTTTTTTCTTTTGGTTTTTTGAGATAGGGTCTCACTCTAGCTCAGTGTGACCTGGAATTCACTACGTAATCTCAGGGTGGCCTTGAACTCACGGCAATCCTCCTACCTCTGCCTCCCAAGTGCTGGAATTAAAGGCGTGGGCCACCACGCCCGGCTTGACTTTTTTTTTTTGGTATTAGAAAAGGGTCTTCCAACCTCAAAAGACTGAGGATATCTGGACCCCAGCCCAAACCAGAGTCCCAGGAAGCAAAGCCATGAGAGCAAGGCATTCATTTCCTAGCAGAAAGCCTAAAGGGCAGGCCTAAAAAGTACTCTCTTAATAGTCAGTAACATGCATGCCACACAAGCACTAGGACCACCAGAATCCCCATAAATGCAGGGTGTGGTGGTGGCAGTTTACGAATCTAGAAATCTAATTAAGACTCAGGAAGTAAACAAGGCTCAGAACCTCATGTCTCAGAAAGTTCCTCAAACTTAACAGATTCACAAAGCCCCCTCCCCAGTGATACATAAGCAGCAAGAACTGCTTGCCAGGGAACAGTGAGTGCCAGCTTCTGTGAACTGCCACTTATGCCCGTGGGCTCTGCAGTGACACAGCAGCTCGGTAATCCATGACCCTGTACAGAACCCCTCACCATACTCCTGTAACACCAATAAACTCACTGGCTCACTAAGCTAGGCTTGGGTGGAATCTTTTCTCTGATCTGTGTCGGTTCCCGATCTGGGCTGAATAAATGTTTGTTCATGTCTCCCCAGGGAAAGTTTAATGTAATGCCCTTTCACAGTAAATAAGGTGGACAGTGATTAAAGGAGACACCATGCCTCTGGCCTCCACAAACAAATACACATGTGCATGTACACACACACATGCCAACATGTATACATACATGCATACTACACACATATACAAGCAAAAATTAAATAAACCAGGTGTGGTTGCACACACCTTTAATCCCAGCATGCGGGAGACAGAGGTAGGAGATACAGAGTTTCAAGGCCACCTTGAGACTACATAGTGAATTCCAGGTCAGCCTGGGCTAGAGTAAGATCCTACCTCAAAAAACCAAAACAAAAAAAATTCGACAGACATGATGGCGCATACCTTTTGAAGGATTAATAGCCTTTCCTGAAAACTAGGGGGAACTAAAGAGTTAATGACTATCCCTAAAACTAGCTGGCAATACAGAAGTCACAGAGGCATACAGCTGGTCCAGTCTGTTTTTCTTAGGATCCTCCTTATAAACTTGCACCCCAGCCTGGCTCAGTGCTTCAGCCTTCATCCTTCTCTGTTTCTCTCAATAAAATAACTGTCTGTAGAGATCAAGTCCAGTGTTCTCTTTTGCTTTTGTCTTACATTTTCCTTACACCTTTAATCCCAGAATTTGGGAGGCAGAGGTAGGAGGATCACCATGAGTTTGAGGTCACCCTGAGACTACACAGTGAGTTCCAGGTCAGCCCGGGCTAGAGTGAAACCCTACTTTGAACACCACCACCCCCCAAAAATCTACCAGGTCCTCCCTGCCCTGCAGCTTTAGGCTGGTTATCTGTCATGACTTGACAAGCCCTATAGCAATAGTGATCAACCAAAGAGACAGCTGTTTAGAAACATTTTACTTGTCACAACTGGGTGCTGTGGACATCTAGTGGACAGAAGCCAAAAATGCTGCTCAGGATCACATAATACCCAGGCAAGCCTCTCACAATGAAGAACCACCCACTCTAAAATGTCAATAGGAAAGAGGCTGAGAAAGACAGCTCCAGAGGAACTTAACACAGGAAAAGATGGAAAGCAGGTAGGGAAAGGCACAATGCGGATGTCACAGAAGACTGAATAAAGGAATGCAAGTGAACAAAGGCTCTCCAACCTCAGTCTTCTCTCTGACTAGTCCTTGTGTACAGCATGCTCCAGTTACTCTACGGACCCCTCCACCTGACCCACACCCACTACTGACACACAGCCTTACTGAAGTGGGCAGACAAATCTGACACTGAGCCATAATAGACAAAATCAGGGGGGGGAAAGGAAGCCAAAATGACATGACAGAAAGCACTAGACTTAGAGTCTAAAGAAAGCTCTAGCTTGACTTGGCCTTTAGAAAAACCACTCAATCACTCTGAGATAGTTCTTCTGTAAAATGGGGCTATTAGGACTGGAGAGATGGCTTAGCAGTTAAGGCACTTGCCTGCAAAGCTATAGGACCTCGGTTCAATTCCCTAGGACCCACGTAAGCCAGATGCACAAGGTGATGCATGCGTCTGGAGTTCATTTGCAGTGACTGCAAGCCCTGGCACGCCCATTCTCTCTCTCTTTCCCTCTCTCAAATAAATAAATTAAAAGTGAAATATTTTTTAAAGGGGCTATTAATCACAACCTGGAAGCCAGGAGTGTAGCTTGGTGGTAGAGCCTTTGTCTAGCAATATGCAAGGCCCTAGGTTTGAGGCCCAGGGGTTGTGACCTGCCCTCCTTACCTTTAGGCTTCTCTGAGTTTCAAAACCAGATTGTGTATGTGAAAGTGCTTTAGAAGCCTTAAGACCCTGTGCAAATGTGAAATAGTTCCTGCAGGTATTCACACTGAGGAGGGAACATTATAAAAAATTCATTCCCAATGACAGTACTCTCTCTGTTGATAATTTATGAGTGCTCAAGGGCATGAGTTCTGGTCTTCTGAGTGTGATGCAATCTATCTCAGAATCCCTGAGAAACTGGATCAGTCCAGCAACAATGATGTAATATGAACCTCAGCTTTCTCATCTCTGAAACTGGATAGTATCATATAATGCATGGGGTTGTTGAAAAGTCCAAAAGAATGTGATCAAGAAAGCTAGGTATAGCCGAGCATGGAAGCACATACCTTTAAAGCTAAGCGTGGTGGCACACGCTTTTAAAGCCAACACTTGGAAGGCAGAGGTAGGAGGATCGTGAGTTCAAGGCCAGCCTGAGACTACATAGTAAATTCCAGGTCAGCCTAGACTAGAAATGGGCCCTACCTTGGAAAACAAACAAATACCAGGCACGGTGACACATACCTTTAATCAACGTCAGCCTAATGCTACAGGGTAAATTCCAGGTCAGCCTGGGCTACAGTGAAACCTTACACCCCCCCCCCAAAAAAAAGTGATCAAGTTTGTAAAATTCATGGCATTTCCCCAAAATTAGGAAATGTTTCAATTTCAAATGTTTTCTTTAGAAAAAAAATCTTTAATTTCAAATACAATTTTTGAAGACAAGATCTTGCTATGTAGCCCAGGCTGGTCTCAAACTTCGGCTCCTCCTGCTTCAGCCTCTCAAGTGCCAGGACTGCAGATGTACACCCATAACCACCTTGAAATACACTTTTTCTGGCAGAATGTTGAAAGCTACTTAAGTGTTTCTATTTATTACCTGTCCTTTAGGCCTCTAAAATCTAAGTATCAGAAGAGCTATAGTCTGGCTATGAGCCCTGCTGCCCTGTCCACTCAGAGAAACAAGCTGAAAAGCAGGCAGATTGATAGAAATTCCCTCCTCAAACACAGAGCCACAGAGGGCCAGTTATAACATGACATAGCACAGAACTCCAGACTTGCCAAGCAGTCAGTGACAATGTGCTACCTGTGAGCAAGATTCTAACAGGAGAGAATGCCCTACAGAGATAAAAGCAACTATCCACCTGAGGAAGAATTAAAAACTAGCAATCACAGCTGGAAAGATGCCTTAGCAGTTAAGGCCCTTGCCTGCGAAGCCTAACAACCAGAGTTCAATTCCTCAGTACTCACATAAGCCAGATGTACAAGGTGGCACATGTGTCTGGAGTTTATTTGCAGTAACTAGAGGCCCTGAAGTGTCCATACTCTCTCTCTCAAATAAATAAATTTTAAAAAAGCTAGCAATCTGAATGGAAATGGCTTAGTGGTTAAGGCACTTGTCTGCAAGCCTAGGGGCCCAGGTTTGATTCCCCAGTACTCACGTAAACCAGATATACAAAGTGGTGCATGTATCTGGAGTTAGTCTGCAGTGGTTAGAGCCCCTAGTGTGCCCATTCTCTTTCTCTCTCTCTCTCTCTTTCTCTCTCAAACTAGGGCTAGACAGATGGCAGAAAGATTAAGGCTCTTGCCCGTGAAGCCTAAGGGACCATGTTCGATTCTCCAGGTCCCAAGTAAGACAGATGCACAAGGTGACACAGTGTGTGCAAGGTCGCACATGCTCACTAGGTGGCACCCGCAAGTGGAGTTCGATTGTACTGGCTGAAAGCCCTGGTGCACCCATTCTCTCTGTCAAAAAAAAAAAATCACGCCAGGCATGGTGGTGCACACCTTTAATCCCAGTAGTTGGGATGCAGAGGTAGGAGGATCGCCATGCGTTCGAGGCCACCCTGAGACTACATAGTGAATTCCAGGTCAGCCTGAGTTAGAGCGAGACCCTACCTCAGAAGTCCAAATAATAATAATAATAATCAATTAAAAAAAAACTATCACCCCCACAGGACCTGGTGGTACCCACCTTTAATCCTAGCACTTAGAAGGCAGGTGTATAGGAGGATTGCTGTGAGTTTCAGGCCAGCCTGGTAAATTCCAGATCAGCCTGGGCTAGAGAGAGACCCTACCTTGAGAGAAAACAAAAAACAAAAACCTAGGAGTCATTTGGGTTTTAAATGTCAACTATCATCTCTAAGCCCTTCCTACAAATTCTACAACATCAACATGATCAAACTACTCACTTTAATGGGAAAATCTCAAAGCAAACGCTTCTAAATACATATGGCCGAGTCTGAATAGCAACTCCTCTCCAAGCCACTACATGTCGCCAGGCTCCACACACAAAAGTCTTACTTTGATTTTATACCTATCAGATCTTAAGAGGATAACAAACAAGGAATCCACAGTCCCTGCTTATATAAATAGTAAAAATACACTCTCCAGGTTTCTGAGTTCTGCTTCCTTTTGTAGAAAGCAAGGCAAATATTATTAATTGGTCTAATCAAATTAAACAAATTGATTATAACAATAAACAATGCATTAAAATTCATTTCAATGCCAGGCATGGTGGCACATGCCTTTAATCCCAGCACTCAGGAGGCAAAGGTAAGAGGATCACCATGAGTTCGAGGCCACCCTGAGACTTCATAGTGAATTCCAGGTCAGCCTGGGCTAGAGTGAGACCCTACCTTGAAAAACCAAAAAATTATTTCAAACCTGGGCATGGTGGTGTACACCTTTAATCCCAGCATTTGGGAGGCAGAGGTAGGAGGATCACTGTGAGTTCAAGGCCAGCCTGGGACTACACAGTGAATTCCAGGTCAGCCTAGGCTACAGTAAGACCCTATGGGGGGGGGGGGGGAAGTACTGCATTGTTGGGCTGGAGAAATGGCTTAGAGGTTAAGGCACTTGCCTGAAAAGCCTAGCGGCCCATGTTTGACTCCCCAGATCCCACGTAAGCCAGACACACAAGATGATGCATGCACAAGGTCATGCATGTGCACAAGGTAGCACATACGTCTGATTGTAGTGGATGGAGACCCTGGTGCACCAATTCTCTCTCTCATAAAATAAATAAATAAATAAATTTTTTTTTTTTAGAAAAGTACTGCATTGCTGGACATGGTGACACATGTCTTTAATCCAAGCACTTGGGAGGCTGAGGTAGGAGGATCACTGTGAGTTCAAGGCCAGCCTGAGACTACATAGTTAATTCCAGGTCAGCCTGGACTAGAACAAGACTCTACCTTGAAAAAAAAAAAAAGTACTATATAGAGCTGGAGAGATGGCTTAGTGGTTAAAGCACTTTCCTGCAAAGCCTAGGGACACAGGTTCAATTCCCCAGTACCCACATAAGCCAGATGCACAAGTTGTC
Organism: Dipus sagitta; assembly: GCA_036346955.1. NCBI lineage: Eukaryota > Metazoa > Chordata > Mammalia > Rodentia > Dipodidae > Dipus > Dipus sagitta. The sequence goes on from CM070779.1 coordinate 28,806,023, forward strand.
ACATGCATCTGGAGTATGTTTGCAGTGGCTAGAGGTCACAGTTTGCCTATTCTCTCTCTAATAAATAAGCAAATAAAAAGTACTGCACATATTTCCATATTCTTCCTTCCCACATTTTTCCCTGTTAACTTAAAGTTACAAGCACTCATATATTCTTTTCTGCTTTAGCATTCCATTACTCCAAAATAACTGCTCAATAAAACATAAATAAACTGAAGCCCCCTCAAGGCCATTTCCTCATAAGGCTACCCCAACTCCCTCGGATGCCTATCAAGTCTGAATATGCTTCCACTACAGATCACACTGTACCCCAATTACATCTATCCGTCACTCCAACTAGACTGCAAGATCCTCAGGAGCAATGACCTGACTTTGCCCGTGTGTACCTAGCAACTAGGACAGTATCTGGCACACAGCTCCAATTAAAGCACGTCTACTTATCAGAGAGATACGTGAATGAAGCACAGGTTTCCAGCTATCTTTGTAATGCAGACCACCAGACCCAAGCAGGACCTAGTGGTGCAGGCCTATAATCCTAGCTATTTGGGATCACAAATTCAAGGACATCTCGGACAACTCAACAGAACCCTATCTCAAAAACCAAAGTGCTTGCCGGGTGGTGCACGCCTTTAATCCCAGCACTTGGGAGGCAGAGGTAGGAGGATCGCCATGAGTTCGAGGCCACCCTGAGACTACATAGTGAATTCCAGGTCAGCCTGAACTAGAGCAACACCCTGCCTCAGAAAACCGAAAAAAAAAAAAAAAAAAAAAAAGTGCTTGCCTAGCATATACAAGGCCCTCTGGTTTGATCTCTAGCGCCACATAAATCACTTACAATCTCAACATTCCCACAGGTTAAAATAGGAGGATCAGGATATCAAGTCCAACTTAGGCTACACAGGGCTGCACAGTGAACTCGAGGCCAGCATAGGCTAGTGCCCAGAATGGTTACTCACTGCTGTAAACTTAGCTCTTAAGAGTCTGAGGTAGGTGGATTGGGATGAGTTGGAGGCCAGCCTGGCAAATACAGAGTAAAACCCTGTATCAAAAAAAAATGTGTTTGTAATTTTTTAAAAGCCAGACGTGGTAGCACATGCCTGTAATCCCAGCACTTGGGAGGTAGAAAAAGGAAAATTAGAAATACAAGGCCAGACTCAGCTACATACCAAGTTCAAATACAGTCTGGACTGTATGTCTCCAAAAATATAAATAAAAAACACTACATAAATAAATAAATAAAGAGCTGGGGATGTAGTTCAATAGTAGAGTGCTTGCCTAATATGTGTGAGGCTCTAGAGTTCAATCCCAGTACTGGAGGGGGGGGGGAAACGGACAACTCACCTGAAGGCTGGAGAGATGGCTTAGCGGTTAAGGTGCATGCCTGCAAAGCCTAAGGACCCAGGTTCGATTCTCCAGGTCTCACGTAAGCCAGATGCACATGGTGGTGCATATGTCTGGAGTTCGTTTGCAGTGGCTAGAGGCCCTGGCGTGTCCGTGTTCTCTCTCCTTCTCCCTCTCTCTCTGTCTCTAATAAATAAATAAATAAATAAAAATAAATCTTAAAAAGAAAAAAAAATAAATCTTAAAAAAAACTCACCTGAAATTAAATGAAAATTTCTGTCTATATGGCATTAAAACCAAAAATATAAAGTGGAATATCTCTAGGCCATGATGGTACATGCCTGTAATTCCAGCATTTGGGAGGTAAAAGGATTCTGGAAAGGAATTCAAGGCCTACTTAGGCTACATATTAAGTTCAGGGCCAGCCTGAGCTACATGAGATGCTGTCTCAAAAATAAAATAAAGAGCTGGAGAGATGGCTTAGCGGTTAAGGCACTTGCTTGCAAAAGCCAGAGGACCCGGTTTGATTCCCCAGGACCCACGTAAGTCAGATGCACAAGGTGGCCCACACGTCTAGAGTTCGTTTGCAAGGGCTGGAAGCCCTAGAACACCCATCCTTTCTTTCTCTGTCTTTACCCAACTCCCACCTCAAATTAAAAAATAAAACAGACCAGCCTGAGACTACATAGTGAATTCCAGGTCAGCCTGGGCTAGAGCAAGACCCTACCTTAAAAAAGCCAAAAGATAAATAAATAAACAAGAAAAGGGCTGGAGAGATGGCTTAGCAGTTAAGGCACTTGCCTGCAAAGCATAAGGACCCAGGTTTGACTCTCCAGGCCCTGCATAAGCCAGACGAACAAGGTGAAACAAGCACGCAAGGCCACACCTGTGTAAAAGTTGACGCACGTGCCTGAAGTTTGACTGCAGTGGCTGGAGGCTCTGGCACGCCAATTCTCCCTCTCATAAAAAATAAATTACAAAAAGAAAAAAGAATTGGAGATGGCAACATCAGAGTTCTTCCAAACCATATATCCAAATTCTGTCAAGCCTCCTCAAACCTGCCAAGCATGGTGGCACAGACCTGTAATCTCAGCACTCCAAAGGTAAGGCAGATTCACAAACTCAAGGTCAGCCACTATTACACTGTCTCAAAATACAAAACAAAAAAGTCCCTGAAACTTCACTAAGCATACAAACCATATAGGGATCCCATAAAAATAAGTAATTTAGTAAGTCAGGATGTGACCTCACTTGGTGTCTGTATTTCTAGCCATTTCCCAGATATTCCCTCAGAGCACTCGTTACCAAGGATACATGGTAAATATTGTATACTTGGTTTTACAACTGAAGAAGTTGAAGCTCAGAGATAAGGAACTGACTCAGGATCACAAAACTACCAAGTAGGTAAGGGCAAAATGTGAACTCAGGCCTTCTGACCCTAAGCCCAGCACCTTTCCCACTATACGAGAATATCACTGACCTTTTCAGCTAAACAGCCACAACCAAAGACGTGCACAGCTTCCTTCATCCCTCAAAGTCCTCTAACCAGCTTAGCCCTTTAAGGAAGAGGGAGGAGGCAGAGCTAGATACACCAGGTCAGTCTGGACCAGAATGAGACCCTAACTCGAAAAGCCAAAAAAAAAAAAAAAAAAGCACACAGAACAATTTAGTTTAATTCCCAAACAATTTAATTTAATTCCTAAACAAATGGTTTGACTCTGCATGCTCTGGGCTGGACTGCTCACACACTGTTGTGAGCATTCAACTCTACCCATGAGCAGATCCACAGGAGTAACAAGGAAGAATCAGAAACATCGGTCTGTCCTAGAGAAGGGCAGGCTTGAAACGTAAGTACATCTTTCTGCACCAGGGACCAGACCTGGAACTCTGTAGCCCCAGGATGCTGAACTTGCAGCTATTTTCCAGTTCAGCTGCCAAGTGTCAGAGCTGCGATTTGCCCCCAAGCCTTCTAACTCCAGTCCAGGTTACCACCCAACCTGATGATCCAAGGTAGACAGTGCAGGAAGACAGCTCTCAGTTCCAAACAGGAACAGTACAGCCTAGCCTGTCACTGGACAGCCCTGCCTGTGACGACAGAGCTTCTAATACAAAAATCCTGTCAGCAGAGGGGTTCAGTCAGAGGTTAATCACTTGGCAGGAATATGGCACAAAGACTCTGAGCACTAGTTGGGTGGCTGGGTGAGATGAACCTGTCCAACCCGAGGAAGAATTAATTCATCTCTTCCTGCTCTTTTTCATTTGTACACTTGTCAGTTATTGTATCTGTATCTTACTTGCTGGGCTGTGAGTCTCGGTGGGAAAGACAGCAGAGTCTTACCCATCTTTCCACCTTCCTGGGGTGAAGACTAGGAGGAAACCACACAAAAACATCCCTTTATGTGCCAGTCTCTCTAGGCACAGGACACTCACTTACTCTAGCCCCTCACAAGGACTCTGAAGGAAGTAACAGTACCAGTCTCCGAGAGTAAGTGAGCAACCACTGGCAAGAGAGAGAGCTGCAAGTAAAGTGGGACACGGCTGCCTAAACTGTTAGGCTGCCTCCCTCCTAGAGGACGCACACTGTGTCTCAGAAGCAGCCCAGTACCACATGCAGCTAGGACTGCTGTTTCCTGATGCCTCTTCAAATTCTCCTTCCACCCGGGCGTGGTGGAGCACGCCTTTAATCCCAGCACTCAGGAGGCAGAGGTAGGAGGATTGCCATGAGTTCGAGGCCACCCTGAGACTACAGAGTGAATTCTAGGTCAGCCTGGGCTACAGTGAGACTCTACCTCGAAAAACCAAATAAATAAATAAATTCCTTCCTGATATGACTAACCTAACATTTGCTAATTTTTTACTTTGTTTTTATTGTTTTTCAGGACAAGGTCTTACTGTGTAATCCAAACTGACTTTGATCTCATAGTAATCCCCCTGCCTCAGCTCAGCCTGCTTAGTCCTGGGATCATATAGATGTGAGCCACCACACCCAACTAGCATAAAATTGTTCTTGAGAATATCCTCTCTTCTGCCACACACATTTGGTTTTTTCTTTTTTCTTAATTTTGAGGCACGGCTACCCAGGTACTCCAGCTCTTCCTGCCTTCACCTCCCAGAGCTGGGATTACAGACGTTTCCACCATGCAGTCTTCTCTCACTTTTAAATACGGAGCACAGCACAAAACAATTTTGGTTTCACAAACCTTTCCTCCTCCCTGAAGGCCCTGGCTGCATAGCAGGACTGTGGGCCAGTGGAAACAAGTAAACTCCTGGCTTTCTGCCTCAGAAGCTGATGATACATGTTTTCATAGCTGTTCTCCAGGACCCGACACCCCACACTCAACCCCAACTTTACACAGCTCAACATATGCTTCAGCACAACGGTCTGGCTCAAAGGTCTTCATATTTAAACTCCCAAACAAAATCTACTTTGAATTTCAAATCATATTTTCTAGCAGAAAATAGCAATAAAAGAAAAACTTGTGCTAGGTTACAGAGCTCCCCCCCCCCCCCCCCCCCCCCCCGCCAACAGTCCTGAAGTTACCCACAAAGAGCAGAGATAAGTCCCTGGTGGCCTCTGAGCCACCTGCAGGGAGAGACCAGAGAACAAGAGAGATAAGCTCCTGCTTGCCTACAAGCCTTCACAGGGAGCCCAGAGAACATACAGGTAAGTCCCCTGCCCACGCTGCGAGTTACTGATAGTTTGGGGCTAAGAACAGAAATTACAAGAAATTTGAACTATGTAAGCTGTACACTCATGCCATGTACACTTCTGTAACTTGTTTGCTTGTAGGAAGAAAGATATACAAAGTCCCTCTTGCCTAAGCTTGGGGCTGACAACATTACAGAGAGATCTGGTATCAGTCCACTAGCGTGAATAAATAAATCTCCCAGCCAAGCGTGGTGGCGCACGCCTTTAATCCCAGCACTTGGGAGGCAGAGGTAGGTGGATCGCCATGAGTTCGAGACCACCTTGAGACTACATAGTGAATTCCAGGTCAGCGTGGGCTAGAGTGAGACCCTACATCGAAAAACCAAAAAAATAAAATAAATCTTCCTCTCCTCTGTCCGCACGGCTCCGAGTCTCATTCAGGAAATTCCCACAACATTATAAACTTAATCTTGTAGGGACTTAAAAGATTTGAGATTTTTCCATTCAAATCAAAGACACCGGCATATAGGGTCTCTCTTGACACTGAATCTATCTTAAGAAAAAAAACCAACGGGGGCTGGCGAGATGGCTGTGGTTAATGGTGTTTGCTTGGAAAGCCTAACAGCCTGTGTTCGATTCTCCAGTACCCACGGAAAGCCAGATGCCCAATAAGTGTCACCAAGGGAAATTTTCACTGCTCAGTTCCCTGGGTGAATTTCAGGTTTTCCATCCAAAAGGCTTCTGTGGTGGATGATCCAGCTGGCACACATATTATTATGATACTGTGGTTTTCCACCCAGTATCTTGATGTTGCAAACAACCAAAAGGACACATCACTGTAAGTTTAATTTAGTAAGATGTCTTCTTCTATGCTAGTGTTTTAGAGCAACTTTTATTAAATATGAGGATGCCACCCTTGTTTTAGCAATGAGCAGAACTTAATGAAGATACAGTTCCCATGAGGTCCTGCTCAGACATTGTCAGTTGAACCTAAATTAACCAGGAAAATGAACTGATTTGCTGTAATTCCACAGAAATGTAGCAATGTAGGATTTGGATATTTAGTTTTCATCTCTCAATCTCATGTAATTCTCTTGTTAAACTAAAATACGGTCTTTCTTATGCACTGCTTCCTCTTTATTAAGATAGGAAAGGGCTGGAGAGATGGCTTAGTGGTTAAGGCCTGCAAAGCCAAAAGACCCAGGTTCAATTCCCCAGGACCCAAGTAAGCCAGATGAACAAGGGAGCACATGCATTTGGAGTTCGTTTGCAGTGCCTGGAGGCCCTGGCATGTGCCACCCCCACCTCCCGCCTATTTCTCTCCCTCTCTCTCAAAAAAATAAATTTTAAAAAAAGGAGGGCTGAAGAGATGGCTTAGTGGTTAAGCACTTGCCTGTGAAGCCTAAGGACCCAGTTCAAGGCTGATTCCCCAGGACCCACGTTAGCCAGATGCACATGGGGGCGCATGCATCTGGAGTTCGTTTGCTATGGCTGGAGGCCCTGGCGCGCCCACTCTTGTCTCTCTATATCTGCCTCTTTCTCTGTCTGTCGCTCTCAAATAAATAAATAAAAATAAGCAAAAAATAAATAAATAAAAAAGGACAGGAAAAAAGAGAACTATGAACTACCTATGGTAGGTATTTCTTTACCTAGCCACCCTGCCATAAAAAGAAAAGAATCTTTGCTTGGTCGAGTGGTGCACATCCTTAACTCTCACTCCCTGCACTGAGGCTTAGGGCAAAGAGAATCACAAGTTCAAGAGCAGCCTGGGCTATGAAGAGCAAGACTTTCCTCCAACCCCATCTTTAGAAAAGCAAAGAGAGTGTGGTGGCACACGCCTTTAATCCCAGCACTTAGGAGGCAGAGGTAGGAGGATCGCTGTGAGTTCAAGGCCACCCTGAGACTACATAGTGAATTCCTGGTCAGCCTGGGCTAGAGTGAAACCCTACCTCGAAAACCCAAAAAATAAAAAAATAATAATAAACTTTAAAAGCCCAAAAAGTAAAATAAAAGGAATATTATTTTACAAGTGATAATATTTAAGTCTCTGGGATAGGAGGGCTCATGTCTTTACTCTTGGCACTCAGCATGGGGACTGGGAAAAGAAATCTGGAAAAAACACATGCAACCCAAATTTTGCTCGAACTAAAACCGCTGCATGGGACACACCGCAAATAATCCAGTCAAGTTTTCAATGTTTGTTTCAGAGGGCAGTAGGCCTATCTTCTTTGTAATGTGTACACCATCAAGATAGCTGCCCCATGTGGCTACATGGTTTGCAGGCAGGGCTTGGTCCCGTCTCACTTTTCCTTCTCCTTAGCCCCACACTTGCACGGGTGAAGCATGTAATAACCTAACAATGATGAAGACCACAACAGCCACCTCTGACATCGTGGAAGTGAACAACCCAAGATGCCCCAGCCACTGGATGAACTGGTCTCTGGGTTGTTACATCCCCTCTAAGCCTCGTTTTCCTTCCTATACAATGGGAATAAAAGAGCATACCTACCAGACTGATTCACAAATCCTCATTCATAAATAAATGCCTATGAAGCTGGGCGTGGTGGGCCACGCCTTTAAACCCAGCACTCGGGAGACAGAGGTAGGAGGATCACCATGAGTTCAAGGCTACCCTGAGACTATATAGTAAATTCCAGGTCAGCCTGGGCCAGAGTAAGACCCCAGTACCCTTATAATAGAGCCAGATGCACACATAGCTGGGTGTGGTGGAGCACACCTTTAATACCCAGCATTCAAGAGGCAGAGGTAGGAGGATCCCTTGAATTTGAGACCACCCTGAGACTACAAAGTGAGTTCCAGGTCAGCCTAGGATAGAGCGAGACCCTACCTTAAAAGAAAAACCAGAAGTCTCACACACATATTTGTTTTCCTTTTCCATTCTTCTACTGTGGACCCTTTGTTCCCACCTGAACAACTGAATAACTACAAGTCTCCATGTAATAATGATAATGGCAAGCAGTTATTGATCTCTTACCATATGGCAGGTACTGTCTTTGAGTTTTGCATGCATAACATATTACAATCCCGTAGTGCCGATCCTCAGAGCCTAATGTGTGGAGGAATAGGAGGCACAGAGTAACATGCTGCCCTGGCACACAGCTAATAAGTAATGAAGCTACAGTTCAAACCTGAGCCTATGAGATTGTATCCTTATCCCTCACTGCCTCAGTCCCTGGTCAGTTTACACACCTGTTTATGGTGCTACTAGAATGTTCCTATAAAAACCTAAGTAGTAGCCAGGAGTGGTGGCGCACACCTTTAATCCCAGCACTTGGGAGGCAGAGGCAGGAGGATCACTGTGAGTCTCAAGGCCACCCTGAGACTACATAGTGAATTTCAGGTCAGCCTGAAGAGACTACAGACCCTACCTCAAAAAACAAACAAACAAAAACCCCAAGTAGATTCCCGGCTTGGTGGTACATACCTTTAATCCCAGTACTTCCAAGGCAGAAGTAGTAGGATCACCGTGAGTCTGAGGCCCCCCCTGAGACTACATAGTAATTCCTGAGACTACATAGTGAATTCCAGGTCAGCCTGGGCTGGACTGAGATCCTACCTTGAAAAAAAAAAAACAAGCCCAAGTAGATAATGACAGTCCATGACTACTTATCTTTTCCAGGGAAGGTCTCCAGTGATATTTCTCTCCTGTTCTGCCCCAGACTCAGACTAGGAGACACTCACTGCTGACCCACTTCAATCTCCTTCCTCTGCAAAGCCTCCCTCCCTCCCTCTCTCCCTCCAAACAAGAACGCCCACTCTGCAGCCTCGGTCATTTAACACTCACGCTTCATCACTCACTGCTACAATTACTCCTCCCTCCCGCTCCCCACCCCCACACTTCCAATCTTGACTTCCTGGTAAGACAGGCATAGAGTTGGCTCATCTCTGATACTCCCTGGTCACAGTGCAGTGGCTGGTCAGTAAGCAGACTAAATGAACAGCAGGTCTGCATGTAGTGATGGCAAAACCCCACAGCACACCCTAGGAAGTAGATTAGACCCTTCCCCAAAGGACAAAAACTAGAAAGGCAGCTCCTGTCCCTTGCAGGCAAGCTCAATAGGGCAGACCACTTTGAGCAAAGTTATTACAAGTGAGACTGTTCTCAGCCTCTCTCCAAGCCTCTTGAAAACTAAGTCAGTCATCTCCTCAAGTCCAGAAACTAAGCTAGCCCTGGACCAAGACCCTGAGTTAGTAGAGCTTTGTGCTTAGAAGCCCTTGGGATGGGAGAGGAGTATAAGCTGACACCCTACTCATCACTCCTGAGGAGGCAAGCCTTCCAAAATGCAGACTGGTAAAACCTATGAGTCTAATTACCACTGGTAAGTAAGAGGATCCTGACTGAGGGAGAGTTGTCAGAGAAAACAGTTGGAGTCAGCAAATACAGCCCTGTTTTCCATCTCCACAACTACAACTGGAGTCCAGGCCACAGATGAATACCTTGGTCTCCCTGCCCTGCCCCCTCACACTCTCCAAAGAGCATCTAGACAATGTTTTCAAATTCTTACCAAGCCGGGGTGGTGGTGCACGTCTATAATCCCAGCACTGAGGTAGGAGGATCACCATGAGTCTGAGGTCAGCTTGGTCTACAGAGTGAGTTTCAGGTCAACCTGGGCTAGAGTGAAATCCTGTGTCAACTTCTCCTACCCACCCCAAAAAAGAAATGTAATTTTTTTTTTTTTCCGAGGTAGGGTCTTGCTCTAGTCCAGGCTGACCTGAAATTTACTATGAAGTCTCAGGCTAGCCTCGAACTCAAAGCGATCCTCCTACCTGTGCCTCTCAAGTTCTGGGATTAGCTTTTCTTTCTGTTTAGTACTTATCACTGCCATCTCTAAAGTGATCAGTTTCTTCATGGTTTTTGTGTACGTACGGTGTATGTGTATACGTTTGAGTGTGTGTATGCATCTTCCTCACTCTCCACCTTATTTTTTTAAGCTTTAAATTTTATTATTACTTTATTTATTTATTTATTTATTAGTTTTTCAAGGTAGGGTCTCACTCTAGCCCAGGCTGACCTGGAATTCACTATGTAGTCTCAGGCTGGCCTCAAACTCACAGTGATCCTCCTACCTCAGCCTCCCTAGTGCTGGGACTAAAGGCGTGCGCCACCATGCCCGGCTTCCTTATTTTTTGAGACAGTGTCTCAAAAGACTGAACCTGAAGCTCACCTAACTAGATGAGCTGTCCAGCAAGCCCCAGAAATTCTCCTGTCTCTGCCTCCCCAACACTGGGATTATAGGTGCGTGCCTCCGTGGCATTTTTAAAAAATATTTTTATTTAGCCAGGCGTGGTGGTGCATACCTTTAATCCCACTACTCAGGAAGCAGAGGTAGGATTGCCGTGAGTTCAAGGCCACCCTGAGACTCCACAGTGAATTCAGGTCAGCCTGGGCTAGAGCGAGAGCCCTACCTTGAAAAACAAAAAACAAATTTTTGTTTTGTTTTTTGCAAGGAGAGAGGAAGAGAGACAACTGGTGCACCAGGGTACATGCCACTGCAAAGGAACTCCAGACACATGTACCACCTTGTGCTTGTGCATCTGGCTCTATAAGGGTACTGGGGAATAGCATGTGGATCCTCTGGCTTTGTAGGCAAGCCATCTTAACCGCTAAACCATCACACCGGCTCCATGCAGTTTCTTATGTGGGTGCTGAACTCACAAGGTCTTCATGACTAACTCGCCTCCCTCCGCCCCTCAGGTTTTTTGTTTGTTTGGTTGGTTGGTTTCGGTTTTTTCGAGGTAGGGTCTCACTCTAGCTCAGGCTGACCTGGAATTCACTATGTAGTCTCAGGGTGGCCTCCAACTCACGTCAATCCTACTTCTGCCTCCTGAGTGCCGGGATTAAAGGTGTGCGCCACCACGCCCGGCACCCCTCAGTTTTTTGAGACAGGGTCTCTCATGTGACCTCAAACTCACACCAAGGATGATCTTGAATCCCTGGTCCTCCGGCCTCCACTTCCCAGGGGCTGGGATTACTACTGGCAGGTACCATTATGGCCAGCTAGGGTCCTTGTCTCTGTATCATTAAGGTGGAAACTGTGTTTTGCTCACCTCTTTGAATACAGCTGGGTGTACTAGGCACTCAGAATTTCTAGAAGGTTTGTTGACTACTAGAAGAGGAGTATCCCCTGGATAGGTTCATCTTGTTCTTCTATCAGAATGAAAAAAACACCAAATGTTTAGTAAGCTACATAGCCTAAGTGCTGGGTACTATACATCCATGATCTTCCTTTCAGAAGAGTAAACTAACTAGTTCAGGAGCACACAGCCAACTTCGCTCACAGTCTTCTGAAGTCACATCCTTGTTTGTCTGACTCTTAAATCCTCCTCACCTTTGCTCTGCTCCCGTGGGAAGAGCTGTCACACTGGGATTCACCCTCACATTGCCATCAACAAGAAACACAAGAGCGTTTCTCCATTCTCTACAGTCATTAAAGCATTCTCACACTCACCTAAGAAAAACACAAAGTACTTCCCCAAAAGCCATACAAACAACAAGACTTTGTAAAGTAAGGGTGCCTGCCTTAAGATTCAACAACCCCGCAGGGAGGACCGAGTTGGGCCCATGGAGGCAAGGCGTCCTTATTTCTGGTCAGGAGCGATGGGGGACGCCCTGAGTCACAGGGTGAAGACTTGCAACACGGGTGAAACCCTGATAAGGCCAGACGATGAGGCAACAAAAAAAGTGAATCACAGGGCTGGAGACATTTTAGGCCTCCCTGGTGGATGAGGAAACTGAGGTCTCAAACTTGTTCAAGTTCACTCAGCCAAGTGAACAGAGTGGGAGCCAGAGACTCCTCTGGCCCGATCCTCTCCATAGAAGAAGAGGCTTGTCAAGGAGAACCCTGGGTCGGAGGTAGAAGCCCCAGGCGGAGGAGAAGCTCCGACTCCACGTAGGGACAGGGAGAGGACAGGGGTGGAACCAGGAAGAAGGAGGGCAAAAAAAAAAAAAAAAAAAAAGAGCTAAGGTGAGGGCAGAGCCAGTAGCTGGGAAGATGGGTGAGGCCAAAGGCAAAAGGAAATGGCGAAGGAGAACGGAACAGAAAGAGTGCAGAGAAGAAAAGTCCTGAGAGATGCGGGTCTGGGTGGGCCAGACAGGTCTGGGAAGAGCCCGACGCCCGGCGAACGCGATGGGTCTGGGGACGGAGGCGCGCAGGGCGTCGGGTGCGGAGCGGGGTTCCGGGCCTTGAGCACGTACGGACGCAAGTGGGACCCGGGAGTTCGAGGGTCGGAGGAGACCCCCGCCCCGCCCCGCCCCGCCCCGGCCCGGCCCGGCCCAAGACAGGTCAGACCTCCGTGCAGCCCCGGCCCGGGGAACCTCGGCGGACCCAGGAGGGAGTGTGGTGGGGCCCGGCCGCCTTACCGCGCTTGTTTTTGGTGCCGTGTTTCTTGGCGGCCGTCAGCTCCTGCTCGATCTTTTTCTCCAAGAACTCCTGCTTCTTGCTTAGCATCTCCTCCGTGTCCCGAAGCCTCTGGATGGCTTCTTGGGGGGTCGGGCCGCCCTTGCCGGCCTTCCCCCCTCCAGCCCCGAACAGCTTCCCGAACACCGACATGGTTACTACTCGCCGTGCCGGCCTTCCGCCGCCCGCTCCGGCTCGGTCGGCTCGGCCCGGGCGCCCGCTCCCAGCCACGCCGCTCCTGCCGCCGCAGGCCTCTCCTCCGCCTCCGCCCCGCAGCTGGGCCCGGCCGCGCCACCTCCCTCCCACAGGCCCCCACGCCCGGCCCGGCCGGCGTCAGGGCAACGCGCCGACGACTACAACTCCCAGCGTGCAACGCGCTGACCGCCCCTTGAGTCTAAGGGAAGGGGACGCGCTGCATGCCGGGAGTCGTAGAGTCTCCCGGCTTGAAGCGTTCCGCGGCGCACCTTTTTGGTCTCGCTAAGGTTAAAGGGCGAGGTGGCATGCTGGAAGACGTAGTCTCTGGAATGTGTTCTGTAGGGGTGGAAGAACAAGAAGAGAAATAACTGTTATTAAAAAGATTGAGGGGGTCGGGCGTGGTGGTGATCCCAGCACTCGGGAGTCTGAGGTAAGAGGATAACTGTGAGTTCGAGGCCAGCCTAGGACTGCAGAGTGAGTACCAGGTCACCCTGGGCTAGAGTGAGACTCTACCTCAAATAAATCAAAACAAGCCAGGTGTGGTGGCGCACGCCTTTAATCCCAGCACTTGGGAGGCAGAGGTAAGAGGATGGCCAAGAGTTCAAGGCCACCTTGAGACCACATAGCGAATTCCAGGTCAGCCTGGGCTAGAGTGAGACCCTACCTCGAGAAACCCTCCCCCCCCAAAAAAAATTTTCATTTATTTATGACAGAGAGAAGGAGGCAGAGAGAGAGGGGAGAGTATGGGCGCACCAGGGCCTCCTGCCGCTGTAAACTAACTCCTGAAGCATGCGCCACTTTGTGCATCTGGCTTTTTAATGGGTACTGGGGAATCAAATCCAGGCCATCAGGAGTTGCAAGCAAGTGCCTTTAACAGCTGAGCCAGCCCTGATTTAATTTGAAAAATGTGTATTTTGGGGCTGGAGAGATAGCTTAGCAGTTACGGCACTTGCCTGCCAAGCCTAAGGACTCATGTTCGACTCTCCAGGTCCCACATAAGTCAGATGCACAAAATGACACTAGCATGCAAAGTCGCACATGTGCACAAGAGGGTACATGTGTCTAGAATTCGATCGCACTGGCTGGAGGCCCTGGCGCACCAATTCTGTCTCACTCTCACTCTCTCGTTTAAAAGAAAGAAAGAAAGAAAGAAAAAAGTCCAGGGCTGGAGAGATGGGTTAGTGCTTAAGGCACTTGCCTGCAAACCCAAAGGACCTCGGTTCAATTCCCCAGGACCTACATAAGCCAGATGCACAAGGTGGAGCATGACTCTAGAGTTTGCAGTGGCTGGAGGCCCTGGCACACCCATTCACTCTCTCAAATAAACAAATTAAATAAAGAAAATGGTTGTCTTTTTAAAAAAAAAAAAAAAGGCCAGTCTGTTGGGCTTACCACAAAAAAAAAATGTGTATTTTAAGGTGGGTGAGGTAGCTCATATCTGTAATCCCAGCTCCTTAGAGGTTGGGGTAAGAGAATCCCCATGACTTCAAGGTCAACTTGAGCTACAGAGAAAGTTACAGGTTAGCCTAGGCTAGAGTGAAATCCTACCTTAAAAAAGAAACGTAGGGCAGGCGAGGTGGTGCATGCCTTTAATTCCAGAACTCAGGAGGCAGAGATAGGAGGACCACTGTGAGTTCAAGGCCACCCTGAGACTACATAGTGAATTCCAGGTCAGCCTGAACTAGAGTGAAACCCTACCTTGAAAAACAAGCAAACAAACAAAAAGTAGGAGCTAGGCATGGTGACACACACCTTTAATCCCAGCACTCAGGAGGCAGAGGTGGGACGATTGCTGAGAGTTCAAGCCTAGCCTGACACTACATAGTGAATTTCAGGTCAGCTTGGGCTAGAGCAAGACCCTACCTCAAAAAAACAAAAAAAGAAAAGTAGGGACTACAGAGATGGCTTAGTGGTTAAGGCGTTGCCTGAGAAGCCTAAGGACCCAAGTGCCTGAGAAGCCCAAGGACCCAAGTTCGACTCTCCAGATCCCAAGTTAGACAGCTGCACAAAGGTGAGATAAGTGCAAGGTCGCACATGCCCACTAGGTGGCCAAGTGTCTGGCATTTGACTGCAATGGCTGAGGCATGTTTGCCCCCCAGCCAACATAAAATAAAAAGTAGAAACTAGGCTTGGTAGTGCACACCTTTAATCCCAGCACTCAGGAGGCACAGGTAGGAGGATCACCATGAGTACAAAGCCAGCCTGGGCTAGAGCAAGGCCCTACCTCAGAAAGAAAGAAAGAAAGAAGGAAGGGAGGGAGGGAGGGAGGGAGAGAGGTAGGGAGGAGGGGGCTGGAGAGATGGCTTAGCAGTTAAGGTACTTACCTGCATAGCCAAAGGACCCAGGTTCGATTCCTCAGGATCCATGTAAGCCAGATATACAAAGTGGTGCATGCGTCTGGAGTTCATTTGCAGGGCTAGAGGCCCTGGTGTGATCATTCTCTCTCTCTCTCTCTCTCTCTCATAAATACATAAAGTATTTTTTTAAAGAAAAAAAAAAGTAGGGCTGGAGAGATGGCTTAGTGGTTAAGACGGAGGCAAAAAAGATCAGGAAAGAATTCAGGGCTTACCTTCCATACCTAATGAAGGACATAGGAGAAAAATAGCATCTTTGAGGCAGTTAGTCAGGGTCCAAAGAGGGAACCAGGAGATGTCACCCTGCTGGGCTTGGCAGAAATCGAATCCAGCATCTGATCGGATCTCATCCACCAATGGTTGCAACGCCCCCTACTGCTTTCCTCTGTCTGGAACACTACCAAGGCAGACTAGCCTTTAGGTCAGCCTCCCGCTCTAGTCAGAGGCTGACCCCTCTGGATCCACGGGGTCAACCAGGTCTCTCCCCTTCATACCTGAGTCTGAGAACAGAAATCCATCCTAATTAACTATAAAGGCTTGTTGGTGCTAACTTCTTCCTCTCTTCCACATTGGTGACTTGTTTGATCTGAGCTTCCTTCAACTGAATAGTGAGTGTCTTTCCTCTCTCAGCTCCTGGGAGAGGGGGGCTGTCGTTACCTGCCTGGGTATTTCTCTGTGCATTCCTCACATGTACTCTGTTTCCATAGGCCTTCTCACTTTGCTATGATTTTCCTCTAAACTCTGGGTCTATCATGTGTGTGATGACTCACTTGGCTTTTTTTTTTTTCAATTTTTTTTCTCAATTTTTATTAACAACTTCCATGATTATAAAAAATATCCCATGGTAATACTCTCCTTCCCCCCACTTTCCCCTTTGAAACTCCATTCTCCATCATATCCCCTCCCCCTCTCAATCAATGTCTCTTTTACTTTGATGTCATGGTCTTTTCCTCCTCTTATGATGGTCTTGTGTAGGTAGTGTCAGGCACTGTGAGGTCATGGATATCCAGGTCATTTTGTGTCTGGAGGGAGCACGTTGTAAGGAGTCCTACCCTTCCTTTGGCTCTTACATTCTTTCCACCACCTCTTCCGCAATAGACCCTGAGCCTTGGAAGGTGTGATAGAGATATTACAGTACTGAGCACTCCAGTCACTTCTTTCCAGCACCATGATGCCTTCTGGGTCATCCCATCTGAAAAGAGAAGATTCTCTACCAAAAGTGAGAGTAGCATTAATATAAGAGTATGAACATTAAGAGAAGTGCTTACTGGGCAGTTTGATAAGCATAGTATTTACATTTAGCCAGACATTGACTTTCTTTACTAATTTTCCAGGCATCTGAATGTCTTGGTCTGGGTTTTGGTACATTCTGCCATCCTTCCTTTAGCCCTGAGTCCATCACTACCTAATTTCTCAACTTCCTTCTGTGTGGAGGTGCCAGGCTGGCACTGTTATGCTTTGCCCCACAACAGTATTTTTTGTTTGTTTGTTGTCTTTTTTTTTTTTTTTTTTTTTTTTTTTTTTTGGTTTTTCGAGGTAGGATCTAGCTCAGGCTGACCTGGAATTCACTCTGTATTCTCAGGGTGGCCTCGAACTCATGGCAATCCTACCTCTGCCTCCTGAGTGTTGGGATTAAAGGCGTCCATTACCATGCCTGGCCTGCGGTGTTTTATGTTTTTTTTTTTTTAATCTTTGCCTGTCTTCTACATGTATAACTGCTCCAGCCTTTTCCTAGATATGTTTTCCCTAAATAAACCTCATGAGTCAGAATTTCTCCCTAAACTCAATAGTTCATAATTTATCCTTCTCAGCCTGTTTATTTTTTTTTTCCAATTCTTTGTTAAAAATAGACAAGAAGGAGCTGGGGCATAGTGGTGCATGCCTTTAATCCCAAGATTTGGGAGACAGAGGTAGGAGGATCTCTGTGAGTTCAAGGCCACTCTGAGACTACATAGTGAATTCCAAGGCAGCCTGAGCTAGAGTGAGACCCTACCTCTGAAAACAAAACAACACAAATGGACAAGAAGGATTGGAGAGAAGGCTTAATGGTTAAGGTGCTTGCCTGTGAAGCCTAAAGACCCATGTTCAACTCTCCAGGTCCCATATCATAAGGTTGTACATGTACACAAGGTGGTGCACGTGTCTGGAGTTCGATTATAGTGGCTGGAGGCCCTGGTGTGCAAACTCACCCCCTCCCCCACTCATTCTCACTCTCTTGCATTAAAAAAAAAAAAAAAAAAAAGCCAGTCTGTTGGTCTTGCCTCAGGAAAAAAAAAAATAGACAGGAAGCTGGGCATGACAATACACACCTTAAATCCCAGCACTCAGGAGGCAGAGGTAGGAGGATAGTCATGATTTCAAGGCCACCCTGAGACCACAAAGTGAATTCCAGGTCAGCCTAGGCTAAAGTGAGACCCTACCTTGAAAAAACTAAGAGTCCAAAAAGTGGGGTTCACAGGTCAAGAGGCCCCACCTGAACCCCAAAATTTGAGACCAGTCTGTGAGGTACATGAGACTGTCTCGAAACATCAGAAGCTGGGGAGATGGCTCAGTGGGTAACGTGTTTGCCACACAGGCATGAGGACCTCAGTGTAGATTCCCAGCACCCACATAAAATGCCAGGTTTGGTGGCACATGCCTTGACTCTAAGCACCAGGGAGGCATGAACAGGCTACAGACTTTGCCTAAAAACAAACAAAAACCACATTTGGAGCAATAAATTGAGCATGGTGGCTCACATTTGTAATCCTAGCACTTGAGAGGTGAAAGCAGAAAGATCGGGAGTTCAAGGTCGTCTCTGGATACAAAGCAAATTCAAGGCCAGCCAGGGCAAGGGACCCTGTCTCAAAAACTGAAAAGGCTGGGCATGGTGGCACACTCGGGAGGCAGAGGTAGGAGGATCTTGGAGGGTTCAAGGCCACCCTGAGACTATATAGTGAATTCCAGGTCAGCCTGGGCTAGAGCAAGACCCTACCTTGAAAAACCAAAAGAAGAAAAGAAAAGAAAAGAAGGCCTTTGATCAACTGGAATTAGTTCACTGAAAGTTATGTGAGCAGCTGGCATGGTAGCACACACCTTTGATCCCAGCACTTGGGAGGCAGAGGTAGGTGGATTGCCATTAGTTGGAGACCACCTTGAGACTACATAGTGAATTGCAGGTCAGCCTTGACTAGAGTGAAACTTTACCTCAAAAAAAAAAAAAAAAAAGTTAGGTAAGGGCTAGAGAGATTGCTTAGTGGTTAAGGTGTTTGCCCGCAACGCCAAATGACCCAGGTTTGATTCCCCAGGTACCCACATAAGCCAGATGCACAAGGTAGCACATGCATCTGGAGTTCCTTTGCAGTGGCTGGAACCCCTGGCACTCCCATTCTGTTTCTCTCTCTCAAGTAAATAAAAGATTGAAAAGAAATATGGAGAGCCAGGTGTGGTGGCACATGCCTTTAATCCCAGCACTCGGGAGGCAGAGGTAGGAGGATTGCCTTGAGTTTGAGGCCACCCTGAGAATACAGAGTGAATTCCAGGTCAGCCTGGGCTAGAGTGAGACCCTACCTCAAAAAATAAAGTAAAATAAAAAAATAATAATAAAAAGAAATCCAGGCTGGAGAGATTGCTTAGTGGTTAAGGCATTTGCCTGCAAAGCCAAAGGACCTAGGTTCGATTCTCCAGTTCCCACGTAAGCCAGATAGATGCACAAGGGGCACATGCATCTGGAGTTCATTTGCAGTGGCTACAGGCCCTGCCATGCCCATTCTCTCTCTGTCTGTCTCTCTTCTCTCTCTCTCTCTCTCTCTTTCTCTGCTTGCAAATAAATGCATAAATAAATAATTTTTAAAGTTATTTTATGAGCTAGAAAGATGGCTGAAAGGCTACAAATACTTGCTGCTTAAGCATGAGGGCTTTCAGACCAGTGATCACCAAGTTCAGCTCCTCAAAACCCATTAAAAAGCTGAGCATGAAGCTGGACGTGGTAGCGCATGCCTTTAATCCCAGCACTTGGGAGGCAGAGGTAAGGAGGATTGCCGTGAGTTCGAGGCCACCCTGAGACTCCAGAGTGAATTCCAGATCAGCTTGGGCCAGAGTGAGACCCTACCTCGAAAAACCAAAAAGAAAATAATAATAATAATAATAATAATAATAAAATTAAAAAATATATTAAAGAAGACTTTAGGAGGATGAAGAGAAGGGAGCTTAATTAAGCCTAGAACATAAGAGAAGGAAGCAAGTTGAAGCTCTTGCCCAGGGAGGAAAGAGGGGGTCTGAGAAGCCCCATGAGGGAAGAGGGCAAAGCCCTTGCCCAGAGGGGCAACAGTGGTTGAGAAGCCCACCTCAGGACTCAGATGTGTGTGTGTGTGTGTGTCTGTCTGTCTGTCTGTCTGTCTGTGAGGAAAGCCCAACAGAGACTGGCCTGACCTTTTTTTTTTTTTTTTTTTTTTTTAGGTAAGGTCTTGTTCTAGCCCAGGCTGACCTGGAATTCACTATGTACTCTCAGGGTGACCTTGAACTCATGGCGATTCTCCTACCTCTGCCTCTCAAGTGCTGTGATTAAAGGCGTGCGCCACCATGCCCAGCCGTCCTTTTTTTTTTTTTTTTAATGAAAAAGAGAGAATTGGCACATGAGGGCACCCAGCCACTATAATCAAACTTCATATGCCTGCGCCACCTAGTGTGCATGTCCATCCTTGCACACTTGTGTCACCTGTGCATCTGGCTTATGTGGGACCTAGGGAGTTGAACATGAGTCCTTAGGCTGGGCAGGCAAGCACCTTAACCACTAAGCCATCTCTCCAGCCCAGATATTTTTTTTTTTTTTGTAATGGGGAGTGGCTTCATGAGGAAGACCAAGTCAACAGGTTACTATGGACAAAGACCAGATTTTACAGCTTTGCCAGTAATCTCAGGTAGGGATCAGAGTTTCTGTCCTCTAGGAAGGGTACAAGCTTAATTCAGAAATCTTTCCTGGAGGGTGTAATATCCAGGTTTCTGCAAGCTTAGTAACATTTCCTATTCTTTTTTTTTTTAATTTTTTTTTATGTTTATTTATTTGAAAGTGACAGACAGAGAAAGAGGCAGAGAGAGAGAAAGAGAGAATGGGCACGCCAGGGCCTCCATCCATTGCAAACGAACTCCAGATGCGTGTGCCCCCTTGTGCATCTGGCTAACGTGGGACCTGGGGAGTCGAGCCTCGAACCGGGGTCCTTAGGCTTCATAGGCAAGCACTTAACCGCTAAGCCATCTCTCCAGCCCAACATTTCCTATTCTTATTCTTAGTCAGGTCCTACATAAGCCAGATGCACAGTGATGCAAGTGCACAAGGTTGCACATGTGCACAGGGCACGCACGCATCTGGAGCTTGATTGCAATGGCTGGAAGCCCTGGCATGCCAATTTTTTCCCTGTCTCTCACTCTCTCGCATTAAGGGAAAAAAAATTTTAAGCTGGGTATGGTGGCACATGCCTTTAATCTCAGCACTCAGAGGCAGAGGTAGGAGGATCACGGTGAGTTCGAGGCCACCCTGAGACTACAGAGTGAATTCCAGGTCAGCCTGGGCTACAGGGAGACCCTACCTTGAAAAAGCAAACAACAACAACAAAAAAGAAAGGCACTCTGTTGGCTTGCCTCAAAAAAAATTTTTTTTTCAGACAGAGCCCCAGCAGGGTGAGCACAGGGAACAGGGAGCTTGTGGGCTGGGGACTCTATACTTGAGGTAATGGTGGGTTCATCTGAGCCTCTGCAGACCGAGCGACGACACAGCCTGAGGCTCCAGTGGATGACGCGTGACTCCCTGGGCCTTAACCCAGAGAAACCCACTTCCTCACTCAGTTCCTGAACTCAAACCAGACCGGAAGTTTCACTCTGCAAGGAAGGATGAGTCCATATCCTCCAACCACTTAGAATAATCTGTTGGGGCCTGGAGAGATGCCTTAGTGGTTGAAGCACTTGCCTTCGAAGTGTAAGGACTCAGGTTCAATTCCCCAGAACCCTAAGCCAGATGCACATGGTGTCATGCATCTGGAGTTCGTTTGCCGTGGCTAGAGGACATGGCATGCCCATTCTCTCTCACTCTTTTTATAATAAATAAATATTTTTTTTAAAAAAGAATATTCTGGGCTGGGGAAATGGCTTAGCAGTTAAGGCGTTTGCCTGCGAAACCTAAGGACCCCAGTTCAATTCCCTAGGACCCATGTAAGCCAGATGCATAGGGGCCACATGTGTCTGGAGTTCGTTTGCAGTGGCTGGAGGCCCTGCTGTGCCCATTCTCTCTGTCTGTCTGCCTCTTCCTCTCTCTCTCTCTCTCTCTCTCTCTCTCAAATTAAGAAATAAAATATTTTTTAAAAAAAGAATATTCTGTTGGTTCAGCTCTCAGAATATATCCAGAAACTCCTTTGGCACTATCTTAATTTCTGTCACTCCATCCAGGTCACCATCATCTCTTGCCTGGACTATTGTAGTAACCTCTGCAGGAAGCCAAATAATGGCTCTTCAGGGATGCCTCCACCAGTCTCCAGACTGTCCTTTGCAGGTGCTTGAGAGGTGGACAGTATACTGGATTATCTAGCTAGGTTCAGTATAATCTCAAGGAGACCAGAGTGGCCCTGATGGTGGAGAAAGAGGCCACAAGCCAAGGAATGCAGGCGGCTTCTAGAAAGAAAAGGCAGTGGGGCTGGAGAGATAGCTTAGCAGTTAAGGCGCGTGCCTGCAAAGCCAAAGCACCCAGGTTTGATTTCCCAGGATCCACGTAAGGCAGATGCACATGGTGGCACATGCGTCTGAAGTTCGTTGGCAGCGGCCAAAGGCCCTGTCACACCCATTCTCAATCTCACTGTCTCAAATAAGTAAAGCAAAAATAAAGGCAATGGGACAGATTTTCCCTCTCCTAGAACCTCTGGAATGAACAGAGTGAATATAGCCTTGCTCATTCCTTAATTTTAAATGTCCAGCAAGAAATGTATCAGACTTCTGGCCTTCAGAACTGTGAGATAATTGTCAGGTTCAGGGTTCACAATACAGGACTCTGAGACAGTGTCTTGGACCCAAAGTTTTATTTAATACCAGCAAGAGAGTGGTGGGACTTGGAGCGAGAGGGAAGGGGATCTGAAACAAGAGCAAAGAGGAAGGGGGAAGGACAAAGGAAACTCCAAACTATCAGAGGGAAAGGAGAGATTTTTAAGCCCTGTTGCAGTCAGGTTTGCACTGCTGGCAGAAATAACCTGACCAAGAGCAGTTTGTGGGGGAAAAAAGGGCTTATTTTGAGCCAGGTGTGGTGGCGCATGCCTTTCATCCCAGCACTCAGGAGGCAGAGGTAGGAGGATGTGAGTTTGAGGCCACCTTGAGAATACAGAGTAAATTCCAGGTCAGCCTGGGCTAGGGTAAGATCCTACCTCGAAAAACCAAAAAAAAGCTTTTGCTGGGCGTGGTGGCACATGCCTTTAATCCCAGCACTCAGGAGGCAAAGGTAGTATCACCACGAGTTCGAGGCCACCCCGAAGCTGCATAGTGAATTCCAGGACAGCTTGAGCAAGAGTGAGACCCTACCTCGAAAAACCAAAAAAAAGTGGGGGGGCTTATTTTGGCTTACAGACTCAAGGGGAAGCTCCATGATGGCAGGGAAGACGATGGCATGAGCACAGGGTGGACAATACCAATAGGAGAGTGTGCCCAACACCAGCAAGGGGGAACTGGCTATAACACCCATAAGCCTGCCCTCAACAATACACTGCCTCCGGGAGGCATTAATTCCCAAATCTCCATCAGCTGGGAACCTAGTATTCAGAACACCTAAGTTTATGGGGGACACCTGAATTAAACCACCACATTCCACCACTAGCCCCCATAAACTGATAACCATCTGTGATGTAATAGGCAATGCATTCAGTCCAACTTTAAAAGTCCCCATATTCTTTATTTATTTATTTGAGCATGACAGAGAGAGAAAGAGGCAGATAGAGAGAATGGGCGTGCCAAGGCCTCGAGCCACTGCAAACAAACTCCAGATGCATGTGCCCCCTGTGCATCTGGCTTATGTGGGTCCTTGGGAATACGAGCCTCAAACTGGGGTCCTTAGGCTTCACAGGCAAGCACTTAATCACTAAGCCATCTCTCCAGTCCCCATATATATTTTTAATTTTTTTGTTTATTTTTATTTATTTCTTTGAAAGTGACAGAGAGAAGGAGGGAGGGAGAGAGAAAGAGAGAGAGAATGGGCGCACCAGGGCTTCCAGCCACTGCAAACAAACTCCAGATGTGTGCGTCCCCTTGTACATCTGGCTAATGTGGGTCCTGGGGAATCGAGCCTCGAACCGGGGTCCTTAGGCTTTACAGGCAAGTGCTTAACTGCTAAGCCATCTCTCCAGCCCCAGTCCCCATATTTTTTATCAATCCTAATGATGTTCAAACATTCCCACAATCCAATCTTTTTGGGTTTTTTTGGTTTTTTTTTTTTGTTTGTTTTTGTTTTTCAAGGTAGGGTCTCACTCTAGCTCAGGCTGACCTGGAATTCACTATGTAGTCTCAGGGTGGCCTTGAACTCACAGCGATCCTCCTACCTCTGCCTCCCGAGTGCTGGGATTAAAGGCGTGCGCCACCACGCCCGGCAACACAATCCAATCTTTTAACTGAGCCATAATACAAAAAAAAAAAAAAAAAAAAAAAAAAAAAAAAAAAACCACATAATGGCACAGAATAAACATTCATACTGCAAAAGATGGCATTGAGCATAGCAAAGAAATATTCAACCAATGCAAGATTTAAACAGGGCAAACATCAAACTCTGAAACTCCAAGTCCAACAACTCTAGTCAGTAACAAATCTCCAAGCCCGATAATTCTAACCAGCAACAAGTCTCTGGAGTTCCAATTCCGCCCCTCCAGCTAGGCAACTCAGTCCTGGAAAACTTCATCAGGGCCGGCAGTTCTCCTTGGCAGGCATCTCGTGGTCCCGGCATCTCTACTGGGTCTCCACTGCAAGCCACGATTCATCCTTATGGCTCCACAGAGTCTCCTTGCAGGCATCCAAAACCTGCTTCACACTGCTCATGGCCGTTTCCAAAACACAAGACTGTGTTGCAGATTCAGTGACCCTGTCTTTCCTGCATCTCTTATACTCCATAATACCAGGTAGAGTGCCAGTTTGTTAATCCAGGGGGGAATAAAGCAGACTTTGAAGAACAGGACACTGCTTGAGCACTCAGCCCCTCTATTTATTTTTTTATTTTTTTATTTTTATTATTATTATTATTATTTTTTTTTTTTTTTTTGGTTTTTCGAGGTAGGGTCTCACTCTAGCCCAGGCTGACCTGGAATTCACTATGGAGTCTCAGGGTGGCCTCGAACTCACGGCGATCCTCCTACCTCTGCCTCCCGAGTGCTGGGATTAAAGGCGTGCGCCACCACGCCTGGCCACTCAGCCCCTTTAAAAGAGTCTACATTTTTCCTGTTGCCCCAGTGCAGGTCAGCTGGCCCAATTTCAATTCCTGTAATCACTCATATAATTGCAGTTGAACAGGCAGAAGCTTCAGCCCAAAGATCTCTCTGTGCCATATCCCTCTGCTCACAGCAGTCCATTTCTACACAATATAACCCTTCACAGTTTCTCAGGACACAGGCATAACAGCAAGCCTCTCACACAAACTGCTTGTAGCCCAGTCCAGGCAAAGCTCTTTCTAACCCTCATAAGCCAAACTTCACAGTCCATCGTTCTTACTGCATTCAGGTCTTTCAACGCTGACCAGAATAGTCTGTCAAGCTTTATTTACAGCACTGCAAGGCATCTCTTAGGCAAAGGTTTCAAACCCTTTCACATTCCTCTTGAAAATCAGCTCCAAAAGGCCAAAGCCACACAATCAGGTATCTAGCAGCAAACAATCCCACTCTCAGTACCAACTTAACTGTTGCAGTCAGGTTCGCATTGCTGGCAGAAATCACCCGACCAAGAGCAGCTTGTGGGGAAAAAAGAGTTTATTTTGACTTACAGGCTCAAGGGGAAGCTCCATGATGGCAGGGGAAAACAATGGCATGAGCAGAGGGTGGATATCACCCCCTCACCAACATCAGGTGGACAATAGCAACAGGAGAGTGTGCCCAACACTAGCAGGGGGGAGCTGGCTGTAACACCTATAAGCCCACCCCAGCAATACACGGCCTCCTGGAGGTGTTAATTTCCAAATCTCCATCAGCTGGGAACCTAGCATTCAGAATACCTGTTTATGGGGGACACCTGAATCCAACCACCACAGCCCTTTGGGGGAAAGGACAATCCACATTGTGGGGGAGGACTGGCTGATGACTGCAGTAGTAGCCAGCTGGCTGGACACCCTCTGGAACCCTTCTGGGAAGCAAGACTCTGGAGTCCACAAAGGTGATGGCTGGGAGGAAGGTGCCCTTTCTCTCAACTCAGGTGCCGAAAGGCCTAGACAACTCCCGTAATAGTGGACAGGGATTCTTCCATAACAGGAGATAGTTCCAGAGCCTCCCTGTCACACCTAGTTAGAATATGGCTGGTTGGGAGGGGAGAGAGAGGGAGATGGGTACAGAGCTCTGAGGCCTACAATAATGACTTTATGTTGTAGAGCACTACTGAGACATTACAGGAGCTAGACAGTTTCCTTGGCTGGGCAGGCAGGGAAGAAGAGCCCTTGGTGGGTGACTATATGATAACCCAAGATGGTGATGGGGTGACCAAACTTCTTCCTTCCTAGCCTGGGTGAATCTTCCCTTTGGTGGGCTGTTTTCTTGGGCTTTCTGGAACCTATGCAGTACTGAATGCATCATGGACTTTCATTTAAGTTGAACAATCATGGACTCTGGATGGGCAGGTGAGCTTCCCCCATTGGGTAAACGTCTAGTTCCCAGTGGGACAGCACATTTTCCAGCTCTGGAATGCCCTCCCAGAGGCATCTGTTCTCTCTGCTTGCTTTTCCTCCTTACTCTGAAATAAGCTTTATTCTTTTAAACACTCTTCTGTCTTTTAATTCTTTAACCAGCAGAGAAAACGAGCCCAACATCCCTTAGACAGTATCACTAGTTTGGGGACCTTCCTTACAGCAGCAGCAGGAACCTCATACCCTTCCCCATAGTCCTTCCCTCCATCATTCTCACCCTTCCATTCCTTATGGGCGACAGACCGACTCCTAGTTACTGCCCTGCTCACAACCTTCTGATGGTGTTCCATGTTCCTCAGAGTTAGAGCCAAAGTCCTTTCAAAGTCCGTTGATGACACTCTGTCATCCAACCCCTCCCTGCACCTTAATCCAGCCACACCTGCCTCTCTGCTTCTCCTTATTAAATGCACTCACCTTGTCCCACTTTAAAAAAAAAAAAAAAGGTAGGGTCTGGCCCAGGCTGACCTGGAATTCACTATGTAGTCTCAGGGTAGCCTTGAACTCATGGCAATCCACCTACCTTTGTCTCCAAAATGCTGGGATTAAAGGCATGTGCCACCACACCCAGCTTTAAAATATATTTTTATTTATTTGCAAGCAGAAAGAGAAGAGAGAGAGAATAGGCATGCCACTGCAAATAAACTGGACACATGCACCACTTTGCGCATCTATCTTTACATGGGTACTGGGGAATTGAACTCAGGTTGTCAGGCTTAATCACTGAGCCATCACTCCATCCTTTATTTTTTTTTAGACATTTATTTTATTTTTATTTATTAAAGAGAGGGAGAGAGAGAGAGTGAGTGAGAATGGGCACACCAGGGCCTCCAGCCTCTGCAGAAGAACTCCAGACACAGGTGCCACCTTGTGTATCTGGTTTATGTGGGCCCTGGGGAATCGAACCTGGGCCCTTTTGCTTTGCAGGCAAATGCCTTCACTGCTAAACCATCTCTCCAGCCCCTGCTTTTCTTTGTTGTTGTTGTTGCTTTGTTTTGTTTTGTTTTGTTTTTCGAGGTAGGGTCTCACTCTAGCTCAGACTGACCTGGAATTAACTATGTAGTCTCAGGGTGGCCTCAGACTCACAGCAATCCTACCTCTGCCTCCCAACTGCTGGGATTAAAGGCATGTACCATCACGCCTGGCTTCCCTGCTTTGTTTTTGTTTTGGTTTTTTTTTTGAGGTAGGGTCTCGCTCTGGTCCAGGCTGACCTGGAATTCACTATGTAGTCTCAGGGTGGCCTCGAATTCTTGGTGATCCTTCTACCTCTGCCTCCAGAGTGTTGGGATTAAAGGCGTGCGCCCCTGCTTTGTTTTTTAATACCTTCCAGCAAATGGCATAACTGACGTATTTACTTTGTTGCCTGTCTCTTGCTCCCTCTGCAAGGGATCTCAAAAATCATGGTTATGTTTACCACACATCTTCAAGGAAGGCCTAGAACAAAAAGTATTAGTTGGGTTGGAGAGGTGGCTTAGTGGTTAAGACACTTGCCTGTGAAGCCTAAGGACTCAGGTTCGACTCCCCAGTACCCGTGTGAGCCAGATGCACATGTGGCTGGAGTTTATTTGCAGTGGCTAGAGGCCCTGATGCAACCATTTGCTCTCTTTCTCTCTCAAATAAATAATTTTTTTAAAGTATTTGTTAAATGAATTAATGAAAGGACTGAGGTAGTAGTGATCTGGTAGCTTTGCTTGGATAACACCTTGTACAAGACACTTTCCCTCCATCCGGGGCCACAGTGAATCCTCTGAAGCTCTACAAAGGACAAGCCGTGGTGTTGAGCTTTGGCCGCCTGCCCCACGGCTGTATGTTTAAGTGTACCCCAAGCAGCCCAGAGAATACCAGATCCTTAACCCTGATCTGCATGCTTCAGGGCCCAGCACCTGAGCTCACAGGCCCGCAGCTGTGGGGGTTGAGAGCACCTGCAGCTGCCACCACCTCTCCTTCCTTGCAAGGGAGGCAAAACTGGTCCAACCCGTTCTCTAACCACGGCTACAGGGACACCCGATCTGCCAAGCGAGAATTCCAAGCCACTGCCTTAGTCCTTCCTCCCACACAGTCTCTGCTCTGTCTTCAGACAACTGCCATACATCTCTTCTGTTATCAACCTCCACGATTCGAGTCTAAACCTGGCCAGCAGAGTCTTCCTGGGGGCAGCCCACCCTTAACTTCCCTGTGGCTGGAGGAGAAGATGGGCCCTGTGTGCCTGTTCATCCAGTCCACAGAGATGTTTGAATGGATAGTTCATGGGCAGTTCCAGGCCCTGTAGATAGCCATGAGCAAGTTTTTGCTTTTGTGGAATTTTTGTTTCTAATGAGGATCACAGACAGTAAAAGAAATGTCTGGGCTGTGCGTGGTGGCGCATGCCTTTAATCCCAGCACTCGGGAGGCAGAGATAGGAGGATCATCGTGAGTTCGAGGCCACCCTGAGACTACATAGTGAAATCCAGGTCAGCCTGGGCTAGAGTGAGAACCTACCTTGGAAAAAACAAAGGAAAGAAAGAAAGAAAGAAAGAAAGAAAGAAAGAAAGAAAGAAAGAAAGAAAGAAAGAAAGAAAGAAAGAAAGGGAAGGAAGAACAGACGCCAGGTGTGGTGGTGCACACATTTAATCCCAGCACTTGTGAGGCAGAGGTAGGAGGATCACTTTGAGTTCAAGGCCAGCCTGAGACTACAGAGTGCCAGGTCAGCCTGGATGTTTCTCCACTTAAAATAATAATAATAATAATTGAAGCCGGGTGTAGTGGCGCACACCTTTAATCCCAGCACTCGGGAGGAAGAGGTAGGAGGATCACCATGAGTTTGAGGCCACCCTGAGACTACAGAGTGAATTCCAGGCCAGCCTGAGCTAGAGTGAGACCCTACATCAAAAACAAACAAACAAAAAATTTGTGTTGTGTAGGGGAGGGGAGGGAAATACCATGGTTTGTTGTCTGTACGTATAGAAGTTGTCAAAAATATATATATATATATGTATGTATATATATATAGTTTTTTTTAATGTGAGAGAGAGAGAGGCAAATATATAGAGAGAATGGGCGTGCCAGGGGCTCTAACCACTGAAAACGAACCCCAGATGCATACATCACCTTGTGTATCTGACTTACATGGGTACTGGAGAACTGAACCTAGGTCCTTAGGCTTTGCAGTCAAGCACCTTAACTGCTAAGCCATCTTTCCAGCCCTAAAACTTTTTCTTGTGTGTGGTAGGGTTTTATTTATTTATTTATTTATTTATTTATTTATTTGAGAGAGAGAAAAAGAGCGAAAGGGCACACCAGGCCCTCAAGTCACTGCAAACAAACTCCAGATGCATGTATCCCCTTGTGCATATATCCTGGAGAATCGAACCAGGATCCTTTGGCTTTGCAGGCAAATGCCTTAACCACTAAGCCATTTCTCCAGCCCTGTGGTAGGGTTTTTTTTTTAAAACTTTTTTTTTTTTTTTTGAGGTAGGGTCTCACTCTTGCCCAGGCTGACCTGGAATTTACTAGGTAATCTCAGGCTGGCCTTGAACTCATGATGATCCTCCTTCCTCTGCCTCCCAAGTGCTGGGATTAAAGGTGTGCGCCACCACAGTAGGGTTTTGATATAGCTCAGGCTGACCCTGGAACTATGTAGTTTCAGGCTGGCCTAGAACTCACAGCAGTCCTCCTACCTCTGCCTCCAGAGTGCTGGGATTAAAAGCGTGTGTCACCACACCCATGTTTTTTTCACTTTTGACACATGGAAATTTAAAAATAATTCTCTATGAGAAATCACCAGTGAAGATACCCAACAGTGGACACTGCAAGCCTAATATTTGGCCGGCCAGGCCAAGTGAGCCAATGGGTGCGATGGTGGCACATCTGTCATGGTGGAAACCAACTGCCCTCTAACTGGACTGGAGGCCCGCTCCATGGGAGGGAATACATCCATGATACTGAAAACCTAAAACAGGGGTAGTCATGAGCCCTAGGGGTGTAACATCTGCTGCTGTCTGGCTAAATGTATATACTATGCTCATCAAACTGCCCACTAAGCACTTTCTTAATTTTCATACCCATATATTAATGCTACTCTCACTTTTGGTAGAGAATCTTCTCTTTTCAGATGGCAGTGACCTTGGGGTGACTCAGAAAGCATCATGGTGCTGGAAAGAAGTGACAGGAGTGCTCAGCACTGCAATATCTCTATCACACCTTCCAAGGCTCAGGGTCTATTGCAGAAGAGGTGGTGGAAAGAATGTAAGAGCCAAAGGAAGGGTAGGACTCCTTACAATGTGCTCCCCCCAGACAAAAATTGCCTGGATATCCATGACCTCACAGTGTCTGACACTACCCACAAGACCATCATAAATAGAGGAAAAGATCATGACATCAAATTAAGAGAGGATTGAGAGGGGGAGGAGATATGATGGAGAATGGAGATTCAAAGGGGAAAGTGGAGGAGGGAGGGTATTACCGTGGCATTTGCACAGAAAATGCCCTGTAATAACCATCCTGGAAATACCAAGTCCGTATCTTTTTTTTTTTTTTGAGGTAGGGTCTCACTCTTGCCCAGGCTGACCTGGAATTCACTATGTAGTCTCAAGGTCTTGAACTCATGCTGATCCTCCTACCTCTGCCTCCTGAATGCTGGGATTAAAGGTGTGCGCCACCACAGTAGGGTTTTGATATAGCTCAGGCTGACCTGGAATTCACTATGTAGTCTCAAGGTCTTGAACTCATGCTGATCCTCCTACCTCTGCCTCCAGAGTGCTGGGATTAAAGGTGTGCACCACCTCTCCCTGACTGGCTGGGAAGGCAGGGGAGGATGGAGGTGGGGACATTGATGCCCCATTAGAGATAGACTTCTGTTCTAGCCAGAGCTTCTGAGTCTACAGCATTGGGGTTAAAGACCAGGATTCCAAGTTTTCACACACAAGAACAAGGCCCTACCACCAGGCATTTGCACAGAAAATGCCCTGATAACGGATCCTCCTACGTTGGCCTCCTGAGTGCTGCGTTAAAGGCATGTGCCACCACATCTGGCAAAGAAAGCAAATGGGCAAGCCAGGATCTCCAGCTGCTGGAAACGAACTTCAGATGCATGTACCACTTTGTGCATCTGGATCTATATGGGTACTGGGGAACTGAACTCAGGTCATTAGGCTTTTCAGGAAAGCACCTTAACTGCTGAGCCATTTCTCCAGCCCCTCTACCTTATTATTATTATTACTTTTTTTTTGTAGCAAGACAGACACACACAGAGAGAAAATTGTTACACCAGGGCCTCAGCCAGTGAAACTGAACTCCAGACGCTTGTGCCTCCTAGTGGCATGTGTGACCTTGCACTTGCCTCACCTTTGTGCATCTGGCTAATGTGGGATCTGGAGAGTTACACATGGGTCCTTAGGCTTCGCAGGCAAGTGCCTTAATCGCTAAGCCATCTCTCCAGCCCCATCTCATTTTATTTTTTGATTTTTTGAGGTAGGGTCTCACTCTAGCCCAGGCTGACCTAGAATTCACTATGTAGTCTCAAGGTCTTGAACTCATGCTGATCCTCCTACCTCTACCTCCCAAGTGCTAGGATTAAAGGCGTGAGCCACCACGCCCATCTCCCACCTTATTATTATTATTTTATTACTATTTTATTTATTTATTTATTAGAGAACAGTGAGAGGGGAAAAAGAGAGAGACAGAGAGTGAAATGGGCATGCCCAGGGCCTGTAGCCAACCGCAAAGAACTGACTCCAGATGCACGTGTCACCATGTGCATGTGGCTTACGTGGACCTGGAGAATTGAACTGGGTCCTTAGACTTTGCAGGCAAATGCCTTCACTGCTAAACCATCTCTCCAGCCCCTGCTTTTCTTTGTTGTTGTTGTTGCTTTGTTTTTGTTTTGTTTTTTTTTTTTGAGGTAGGGTCTCACTCTAGCTCAGACTGACCTGGAATTAACTATGTAGTCTCAGGGTGGCCTCAGACTCATAGCAATCCTACCTCTGCTCCCAACTGCGGGATTAAGGCTTGTTAACAATAACGCCTGGCTTCCCTGCTTTGTTTTTGTTTTGTTTTTTTTTTTTGAGGTAGGGTCTCACTCTAGCCC
Organism: Dipus sagitta; assembly: GCA_036346955.1. NCBI lineage: Eukaryota > Metazoa > Chordata > Mammalia > Rodentia > Dipodidae > Dipus > Dipus sagitta. The sequence goes on from CM070779.1 coordinate 28,837,917, forward strand.
AGGCTGACCTGGAATTCACTATGTAGTCTCAAGGTCTTGAACTCATGCTGATCCTCCTACCTCTGCCTCCAGAGTGTTGGGATTAAAGGCGTGCGCCCCTGCTTTGTTTTTAATACCTTCCAGCAAAATGGCATAACTGACGTATTTACTTCTGTGCCTGTCTCGTGCTCCCTCTGCAAGGGATCTCAAAAATCATGGTTATGTTTACCACACATCTTCAAGGAAGCCTAGAACAAAAAGTATTAGTTGGGTTGGAGAGGTGGCTTAGTGGTTAAGACACTTGCCTGTGAAGCCTAAGGACTCAGGTTCGACTCCCAGTACCCGTGTAGAGCCAGATGCACATGTGGCTGGAGTTTATTTGCAGTGGCTAGAGGCCCCTGATTGCAACCATTTGCTCTCTTTCTCTCTCAAATAAATAATTTTTTTAAAGTATTTGTTAAATGAATTAATGAAAGGACTGAGGTAGTAGTGATCTGGTAGCTTTGCTTGGATAACACCTTGTACAAGACACTTTCCCTCCATCCGGGGCCACAGTGAATCCTCTGAAGCTCTACAAAGGACAAGCCGTGGTGTTGAGCTTTGGCCGCCTGCCCCCACGGCTGTATGTTTAAGTGTACCCCAAGCAGCCAGAGAATACCAGATCCTTAACCCTGATCTGCATGCTTCAGGGCCCAGCACCTGAGCTCACAGGCCCGCAGCTGTGGGGGTTGAGAGCACCTGCAGCTGCCACCACCTCTCCTTCCTTGCAAGGAGGCAAAACTGGTCCAACCCGTTCTCTAACCACGGTACAGGGACACCCGATCTGCCAAGCGAGAATTCCAAGCCACTGCCCTTAGTCCCTTCCTCCCACACAGTCTCTGCTCTGTCTTCAGACAACTGCCATAACATCTCCTTCTGTTATCAACCTCCCACGATTCGAGTCTAAACCTGGCCAGCAGAGTCTTCCTGGGGGCAGCCCACCTTAACTTCCCTGTGGCTGGAGGAGAAGATGGGCCCTGTGTGCCTGTTCATCCAGTCACAGAGATGTTTGAATGGATAGTTCATGGGCAGTTCCAGGCCCTGTAGATAGCCATGAGCAAGTTTTTGCTTTTGTGGAATTTTTGTTTCTAATGAGGATCACAGACAGTAAAAGAAATGTCTGGGCTGTGCGTGGTGGCGCATGCCTTTAATCCCCAGCACTCGGGAGGCAGAGATAGGAGGATCATCGTGAGTTCGAGGCCACCCTGAGACTACATAGTGAAATCCAGGTCAGCCTGGGCTAGAGTGAGAACCTACCTTGGAAAAAACAAAGAAAGAAAGGAAAGAAAAGAAAGAAAGCAAAAGAAAAGAAAGAAGAAAGAAAGAAAGAAAGAAAGAAAGAAAGATGAAAAAGAAAAGAAAAGAAAGAAAGGAAGGAAGAACAGACGCCAGGTGTGGTGGTGCACACATTTAATCCCAGCACTTGTGAGGCAGAGGTAGGAGGATCACTTTGAGTTCAAGGCCAGCCTGAGACTACAGAGTGCCAGGTCAGCTGGATGTTTCTCTCACTTAAAATAATAATAATAATATTGAAGCGGGATGTAGTGGCGACACCTTTAATCCCAGCACTCGGGAGGAAGAGGTAGGAGGATCACCATGAGTTTGAGGCCCACCCTGAGACTACAGAGTGAATTCCAGGCCAGCCCTGAGCTAGAGTGAGACCCTACATCAAAAACAAACAAACAAAAAATTTGTGTCTGTGTAGGGGAGGGGAGGGAATACCATGGTTTGTTGTCTGTACGTATAGAAGTTGTCAAAAATATATATATATATATGTATGTATATATATATAGTTTTTTTTAATGTGAGAGAGAGAGAGGCAAATATATAGAGAGAATGGGCGTGCCAGGGGCTCTAACCACTGAAAACGAACCCCAGATGCATACATCACCTTGTGTATCTGACTTACATGGGTACTGGAGAACTGAACCTAGGTCCTTAGGCTTTGCAGTCAAGCACCTTAACTGCTAAGCCATCTTTCCAGCCCTAAAACTTTTTCTTGTGTGTGGTAGGGTTTTATTTATTTATTTATTTATTTATTTATTTATTTGAGAGAGAGAAAAAGAGCGAAAGGGCACACCAGGCCCTCAAGTCACTGCAAACAAACTCCAGATGCATGTATCCCCTTGTGCATATATCCTGGAGAATCGAACCAGGATCCTTTGGCTTTGCAGGCAAATGCCTTAACCACTAAGCCATTTCTCCAGCCCTGTGGTAGGGTTTTTTTTTTTTAAACTTTTTTTTTTTTTTTTTTGAGGTAGGGTCTCACTCTTGCCCAGGCTGACCTGGAATTTACTAGGTAATCTCAGGCTGGCCTTGAACTCATGATGATCCTCCTTCCTCTGCCTCCCAAGTGCTGGGATTAAAGGTGTGCGCCACCACAGTAGGGTTTTGATATAGCTCAGGCTGACCCGGAACTATGTAGTTTCAGGCTGGCCTAGAACTCACAGCAGTCCTCCTACCTCTGCCTCCAGAGTGCTGGGATTAAAAGCGTGTGTCACCACACCCATGTTTTTTCACTTTTGACACATGGAAATTTAAAAATAATTCTCTATGAGAAATCACCAGTGAAGATACCCAACAGTGGACACTGCAAGCCTAATATTTGGCCGGCCAGGCCAAGTGAGCCAATGGGTGCGATGGTGGCACATCTGTCATGGTGGAAACCAACTGCCCTCTAACTGGACTGGAGGCCCGCTCCATGGGAGGGAATACATCCATGATACTGAAAACCTAAAACAGGGGTAGTCATGAGCCCTAGGGGTGTAACATCTGCTGCTGTCTGGCTAAATGTATATACTATGCTCATCAAACTGCCCACTAAGCACTTTTCTTAATTTTCATACCCATATATTAATGCTACTCTCACTTTTGGTAGAGAATCTTCTCTTTTCAGATGGCAGTGACCTTGGGGTGACTCAGAAAGCATCATGGTGCTGGAAAGAAGTGACAGGAGTGCTCAGCACTGCAATATCTCTATCACACCTTCCAAGGCTCAGGGTCTATTGCAGAAGAGGTGGTGGAAAGAATGTAAGAGCCAAAGGAAGGGTAGGACTCCTTACAATGTGCTCCCCCCAGACAAAAATTGGCCTGGATATCCATGACCTCACAGTGTCTGACACTACCCACAAGACCATCATAAATAGAGGAAAAGATCATGACATCAAATTAAGAGAGGATTGAGAGGGGGAGGAGATATGATGGAGAATGGAGATTCAAAGGGGAAAGTGGAGGAGGGAGGGTATTACCGTGGGATATTTTTTATAATCATGGAAGTTGTTAATAAAAAAACTGAAAAGAAAAAAACTAATTCTCTATAATAAATCACAACTGACATTCAACTGGAATGCCAGAGTCACAGCAGAGAACAGAGAACAATAGAGTTTAGCCCCACGTGTAATACACATGCCCATCTTTTGTTTTTCTTTTATGGGTTTTTCGAGGTAGGGTGTCACTCTAGCCCAGGCTGACCTGGATTTCACTATGTAGTCTCAGGGTGGCCTTGAACTCACAGCAATCCTCCTACCTCTGCCTCCTGAATGCTGGGATTAAAGGAAGGCATGCGCCACCACACCCAGCCACATGCCTATCTTAAGGGGCTGGCCAGCACAGTTCTACCTGCTGCCCACTGTGCCAGATAATCCAACTTCCAGTATAACAGGGATCCTCCTACGTTGGCCTCCTGAGTGCTGCGTTAAAGGCATGTGCCACCACATCTGGCAAAGAAAGCAAATGGGCAAGCCAGGATCTCCAGCTGCTGGAAACGAACTTCAGATGAATGTACCACTTTGTGCATCTGGCTCTATATGGGTACTGGGGAACTGAACTCAGGTGATTAGGCTTTGCAGGAAAGCACCTTAACTGCTGAGCCATTTCTCCAGCCCCTCTACCTTATTATTATTATTACTTTTTTTTTTGTAGCAAGACAGACACACACAGAGAGAAAATTGTTACACCAGGGCCTCAGCCAGTGAAACTGAACTCCAGACGCTTGTGCCTCCTAGTGGCATGTGTGACCTTGCACTTGCCTCACCTTTGTGCATCTGGCTAATGTGGGATCTGGAGAGTTACACATGGGTCCTTAGGCTTCGCAGGCAAGTGCCTTAATCGCTAAGCCATCTCTCCAGCCCCATCTCATTTTATTTTTTGATTTTTTGAGGTAGGGTCTCACTCTAGCCCAGGCTGACCTAGAATTCACTATGTAGTCTCAAGGTCTTGAACTCATGCTGATCCTCCTACCTCTACCTCCCAAGTGCTAGGATTAAAGGCGTGAGCCACCACGCCCATCTCCCACCTTATTATTATTATTTTATTACTATTTTATTTATTTATTTATTAGAGAACAGTGAGAGGGGAAAAAGAGAGAGACAGAGAGTGAGAATGGGCATGCCAGGGCCTGTAGCCACCGCAAAGAACTCCAGATGCACGTGTCACCATGTGCACGTGGCTTACGTGGGACCTGGAGAATTGAACTGGGTCCTTAGACTTTGCAGGCATGCACCTTAACCGCTAAGCCATCCCTCCAGCTCCTCCCACCTTAGTTTTTGAGACAGGGTCTTGCACTGAACCTGAGAGGGAGTACAGTTAGGGTGACTGGACCCTTGGAAGTAAAAAAGGCAAGAAAGTCTACACTTGGTAGAAATAAAAAATGATCTGACCTCTTACCTAATTCCCTAGACCTGTTTTTACACAAACAACCAGGACCCCTCCTGGGAGGGAGGTCTTTCCTAGGATTTAAACATTGTGGTTGGTCAAGTTCAAACCCCTGCAATGTGGTGTCAGGGTTAGCCTCTTCCTGAGATGACCCCTAGCCCTAACCAACCAGCTGTCCCTCTGGTTCACCTGAGCTGGAAGACAACCCACCACCACTATAAGGTTATAAATACCTTTGCAAGGGGAGGGCGTGCTCTCAGAACTACCTGACTACTTGGAAACTTCCAGTTGTGGTTTTTTTCCCCCTTTAGCCACGTGGGTATCTTTCCTTGGCTCTGTACTTCCCTCAATAAATATAATTTAGCCGGGCGTGGTGGCGCACGTCTTTAATCCCAGCACTCGGGAGGCAGAGGTAGGAGGATTGCCGTGAGTTCAAGGCCACCCTGAGAATACATAGTTAATTCCAGGTCAGCCTGGGCTAGAGTGAGACCCCACCTCGAAAAACCAAAACCAAAACAAAACAAAATAAATAAATATAATAATTTAATAATTATCATTCTCAGTCTTTTTTTTTATTAAATTATTTGATTAAAATTAGAAACAAGGGCTGGAGGGATGGCTTGGCAGTTAAGGCGCTTGTCTACGAGACCAGCAGATCCAGGTTCAATTCCCCAGGACCAGACGCACAAGGTGGCGCATGTGTCTGGAATTCAATTGCAGCGACTGAAGGTCCTGGTGCACCCATTCTCTCTCTCTCTCTCTCTCTATCTGCCTCTTTCTCTCTCAAACAGATAAAGACTATTTTTTTTAAAGTTAGAAACGAACCTAGGGCTTGGGGTTCAAGGACTTTCCTGGAACCTAAGCACCCCGTTACAAACCTACAACGCACTAATTTAGCTCGAGTAGCCAGCAAGCCCTAGGGATCGTCCTGTCCCAACATCCCCAGTGCTGGGGCTGCAGGCGCGCGCTGCCAAGCCCCGCATTTTGTTGTGTGCTGAGGATCTGAACTCAGGTCCTCATGCTTGTACAGCAGCCACTTTACCCAATGAGCCATCTCTTCAGTCCTTGTTCTTTTATTTTATTATTCTTCTAGTTTTTTGAGGTAGGGTCTCACACTAGCCCAGGCTGACCTGGAATTCACTATGTAGTCTCAGGGTGGCCTCAAACTCATAGTGACCCTCCTACTTTTGCCTCCCGAGTGCTGGGATTAAAGGCATGCGCACACCCAGCTTCAGTCCTCATTTTTATTTACTTTTTGTTTCTTACAGTAGATTCAGTTTATCATTTGGTGTCATTTTTTCATCAGTAAAGATTGTCTTGGGCAGGAGAGATGGCTTAGTGGTAGCTAAGCACTTGCCTGTGAAGCCTAAGGACCCCGATTCGAGGCTGGATTTCCCAGGACCCATGTAAGCCAGATATACAAGGTGTCACATGCATCTGGAGTCCATTTGCAGTGGCTAGAGGCCCTGGCGCGCCCATCCTCTATCTATCTGCCTCTTTCTCTGTCGCTCTCAAATAAATAAATAAATAAATAAATAAAAACAAAAACATTTTTAAAGATTATATATATAGACAATATATATACAGATATATATATATTTATCTAAACAGAAATATAAACAGAAATAATATAAAATATTACAAAAATATAAACAGAAACTAAACAAACTAAAACACTAAAACCCATTCTGTGCTAAATCCCAGTTCAAATGTTATCCTCTTTGAAATGTTTTGACCCTACCAGTCCTCTGTGGGGCCCCCTTTTTTTAAATTGTAGCTTTGAGACATTTTATTACAAAACAGTGCTCATAATCTAATATGAACTTAAATTCATCATACATTTACTTCATTTCTTTAGCTTGACCTTCTAGTAAATCTTTAGCTTCATTGATTTTGGCTGCTGTGTATGGAGATCCACCTTTGTCTGGGTGATTTAAGAGCATAATTCACCGATGAGCAGCTCTTATTTTTCCTTTATTGGCAGTAGGGTTTACACCTAGTATTAATGCTGCTTCACGTTTTGTCATTTTGGGTTCAAACCCACCTCTGTAAAAAGCCTCCACTGAAGGCAGATTTTGGTAGACTTTGAAAAACTTGTTTTACTGGAGGCTCCACATGCTTCATGACTTGTAAACCTTAACGACCTGCAAATCCTGCAGCAGCTGTGGTCAATCCAACCGCCACCATTGTACTGGCCATGGCTCCGGCTCCACCAACCCCAAAGCCTCTCCCGAAAGCCTCTCCAGTCCAGCACGGTGAAGCACCGCCCCTCGGTGGGCCCTTTTGTAGGTTGGGACACAGATCCTCACCCTCACTGACTTTGACCCTCCTGCTGTTTCACGCTTTCCTGAGGAAGTGAGGCGTGACTCTGAGTCCCAGCGCTGGATCCCAACATGGGGATCTGAGGGTCAGGCCAGCCTTCCACGAAACTTAGTCATCAAACTGAGCCACACACCCCTTCTAGGTCCTGCCCTGGCTCTTCTCTGAGCCTCAGTTTCCTCTTCTGTAACAGTAGCAATGTGGCCCAGGGGACCCAGAAAGAGGCATGGCTGCAAAGATAAGTGGAAAAATATGAATCAAGGGTCACTTTGTCCTAGCTTTTTTTTTTTTTTTTTTGAGGTAGGGTCTCATGCTAGCCCAGGGTGACCTGGAATTCACTATGTAGTCTCTGGGTTGCCTCGAACTCATAGTGATCCTCCTGAGTGCTGGGATTAAAGGTGTGCACCACCTCTCCCTGACTGGCTGGGAAGGCAGGGGAGGGATGGAGGTGGGGACATTGATGGCCCCATTAGAGATAGACTTCTGTTCTAGCCAGAGCTTCTGAGTCTACAGCATTGGGGTAAAGACCAGGATTCCAAGTTTTCACACACAAGAACAAGGCCCTACCACCAGGCATTTGCACAGAAAATGCCCTGTAATAACCATCCTGGAAATACCAAGTCCGTATCTTTTTTTTTTTTTTTTTTGGTGGGGGGCGGGCTAGAGAGGGACTCTCCATATAGCCAAGGCTGGCCTAGAACTCTCAATCTTCTGAGACACGAGCTGGCATGCACCACCTGCTCTGCTCCTCTTCATGGCTGGTGGCTGGCTGAGGTGTGACAGCCCCAGGGTACCTCAGGTGTGCTTTAGAGAGAAGTGCTGCCACCTCGGGCTGAGAAAGGAAATAGCAGGTTCAGGCCGAGCCATCGGGGACTGGAGGCATGTTAAATACATTTATTAAACACTTCGGAAGCCATGGACACTGTGCCCAGCCCTTCGCACATTTCAACATCCGGCTCCCCAGGACACTAAGGAGGTAGTGCTATCATACTCCCCACTTGCAGAGACCACATACAAGGGCGTGGCAACTCGGATTTGAAGCCAGGTGTGGCTGGTGGCTTCTCTCGAACCCGGATGCTGAATGCCTCCAACACGCCCACCTCACACAGCTGTCTGGGGACACCGGCAGGAAACCATTCTGGAAAAGGTCCACCAGACAAGGGCTCCGGCTATATCCAGCCTCTTGAAGAGTAGCTTGATTTGAGGTCACTCCGGGTGGCCTTTGTCTTCGCTGGAGGAAGTTCGAGTCCCCGCCTCATCAGCCAGTCCCTGGACGGTTCGTGCTCCGGCCACTTCTGGTTGTCCTTGGTCAGCTCCGGGGATGCAAATGCCATCGCAGGACGCTGCAGGCTTTCCCAGCAGGATGCAGGGCGCGTGAGGTCAGTCACTAGACTGGACTGACACGTACCATTCCGGGAGGACTCGGGCCAGTGACCTGCGCCATGCCCCGCCCCTCGAGGTGCTGGGGGGGGAGTCACTCGGAAGCCTGGATGTAAACGGGCACGGCGAGCATGGCGCATGCGCCCTCGGCCCCCGCCTGCAATTCGGCCAGGGCCAGGTTGGAGCCGAGCCCCTCGGCGTGCCCGGGCACCACGAGCTCCGAGTCCCCGCCGCCCACGGCACCGCCCACCACGATGGACAGCACGGCGTCCTGCTCGGCGAAGGGCGGCTTGCCCGGGGCGGTCTCGGGCGCGGGCTCGGCCCCGGCAGCCTTCAGGTCCTCCAGGCCCAGCGGGTCGGGCAAGGGAGTCAGCGCTTTGTGCCCGCCGCCGCCGCCGCCGCCGCGCGGGGCCGCCCTCCTCCGCGGGGGCCGCAGGGCTTGCAGATCCTTGTCCTTGGAGGGGCCGAGGCGGCAGCGGTGATCCTTGAGGTATTTGTGGCGGGAGAAGCCCTTGGCGCAGCCCGCGCAGCGGAACTTGTAGTTGCCCGTGTGCGCGCGCTGGTGCTCGGCGAGGTGGGCGCGGCGGCTGAAGGACTTGCTGCACAGCGCGCACTTGTGGAGCTTCATGCCTGCGGACGGACAGACGGACACGGGAGGGAGCGAGCGGTCCCCCAGCCGCTCTCCCCGCCACCCCACCTCCTCCCAGCCGCTCCCACTCTAAGGCTCCTGGGCTGGGCCTTTGCAATCTGCTGTTTCCTTTCCGTGCAAACGCAGGCTCAATCCCTGGACCTTGAACTTTGCAGGTGACCTGGATGACCAGAGACAGCCACCTCCTCTGGGCTGCCCACCTTACCTGTGCTCCCCAGACCACTGCCCACAGGGAGCCAAGGAGCATGAAGCTCGTTGCTCTAACCTCCCACTGACCACCTGTCAGTCCCCTGGAGACCCCCCTGCCTGCGCTGACCTCCACGTCACTGAGGACCAGGCCAGCTCTGCTGCCTCTTTTCAGACCAGCTTCTCCTGAGGCTGGGGACTGCCTCTGATTCTAGCAGAAGCCAGTTTGACTGGACAAGGCAAAGGTCTCATACATGAGTCCTCTCTTCCCCCTGACAGGTCTATCCCGGGCACTCAGCCTGACCCTTTGGCAGAGCTCCTTACCGGAGTGGGAGAGGATGTGGGCTTTCAGCTTGTCTGGTCGGTTGAACTCCTTACTGCAGCCTGTGTGCGTCCTGGAACGGGAAGCCACCACCAGTTAGGAGAGCTCAGCACCTTAGCACCTTCTCCCTGGTTCCACCGGCCCTGGGCACCCTAAGGACTAGGCAGGGGAGGGAGACACGCAGAGCCCCCAGAGAAGAGGAAAGGCTTCTGGCTGTCAGGCCGGTGGTCTTCCTGCCCAGCCCTTCTTGTTGGCCCCGCTGGGAAAGTCTGAGCCCCGGGGCCCCACCCGCACAGTGGCCCCTACTCACGAGAAGGGGCATTTGTACTTCTTGAAAGGCTCGTGGATCAGCATGTGTCTCTTCAGCTTGTCCTTGCGGTTGAACGCCGACTCACACACGGAGCATTTGTAGGGCTTCTCACCTGCCGGCCACAGGAGGTGAGAATGTGAGAGTCCCACGAGGAGCAGCCTGAATTTAGGGCCTTTCTCATCTCCCCCCCCCCCCCCCCCGTTTTCGCAGGCAGAAGAGGGAGGCTTTCTGTTTGTTGAGGCAGGGTCTCTCCACACAGCTCAAGCTAGATTGCAACACCCCGTCTTCCTGCCTCAGCCTCTGGAGTGCTGGGATTGCGGGCGTGCATGGCAACACCCAGCCATGCTGGGGATGGCACTTGGGTCCTGCCACATACTCAGAAAGCACTCTACCCCCACACTACACCGCAGTCCCAGCTTCTTTGGTTTTTGTTTTTCAAGGTCGTGTCTTGCTCTAGTCCAGGCTGACCTGAAATTTGTTTTGTAGTCTCAGGGTGGCCACCTTGCTCAACCTATCTCAGCTTATTTATTATTATTATTATTTATTTATTTGAGAGACACAGAAAGAGGCAGAGAGAGGAGAGACAGAGAAAGAGAGAGAGAATGGGTGCACCAGGGCCTCCAGCCACTGCAAACGAACTCTAGATGCATGCGCCCCCTTGTGCATCTGGCTTATGTGGGTCCTGAAGAATCAAACCGGGATCCTCTGGCTTTGCAGGCAAAGCCTAACCACTAAGCCATCTCTCCAGCCTCATTTTTTTTTTCTTTTCTTTTTCTTTTTTTTTTTGAAGTAGGGTCTCACTCTAGCTCAGGATGACCTGGAACTTACTATGTAGTCTCAGGATGGCCTTGAACTCACAGTGATCCTCCTACCTCTGCCTCCCCATCCCCAGTGCTGGGATTAAAGGCATGAGCTGCCACTCCTGGCTTCAGCTTATTTTTGAAGAGACAAGGCACTACGGTCTTGCTAGAGCTCGTCCTTCTTTTCTCTGTTTAAACCTAAAGTTCATGCCAGTACCCCAAAGATGGATCACTGGACCCCTTTATCTGTTCCTCTTTTATTTTTATTTTATTTTTATTTTTATTTTTTATTTTTGGTTTTTCCAGGTAGGATCTCAGTCTAGCTCAGGCTGACCTGGGAATTCACTACGTAGTCTCACGCTAGCCTCGAACTCACAACGATCCTCATATCTCTGCTTCCGGAGTGCTGGGATTAAAGGCATGCGCCACCACGTCCGGCCATCTGCTCCTCTTTGAAGTATGACCACAGTGAATAAATATTGCATTGCTTTCACTATGGTTTATCTCTTGTTAAATTAGGGGCAGGTGGCCTGTTGGGCATGCCAGAGGCCAGTCTTTGACCCTAAAAACTCCAGTTACAAGAGGAGACTGAGGGATGAGACAGGCGGCTGGTACAGTGAATGGATAGGGGCATGCTAGGGTCTCCAGCTACTGAAAACAAATTCCAAATGCATGTGCCCCCTTGTGCATTTAGCTCCCAGCCCTCTTTTTTTTTTTTCAGATTAAAAGAAAATGGGGCCTGGAGGGAAGGCTTAGCAGTTAAGGCATTTGCTTGGAAAGCCAAAGGACCCTGGTTTGATTCCCTGGGACCCACGTTAGCCAGATGCACAAGGAGGTGCACGCCTCTGCAGTTCGTTTGCAGTGGCTGGAAACCCTGGTGCGCCCATTCTCTCTCTCTCTGTCTTTCTCTGTCAAATAAATAAATAAAATATTTTTTTTTAAAAAAAGAAAGAAAATGGGACGGGAGAGATGGCTCAGAAGTTGAACGCACTTGCTTGCAAAGCCTGATGGCCCAGGGTCAATTCCACAGTACCCACGTAATGCCAGATGCACCTAGTGGCATATGCACCTAGAGTTCATTGGCAGAGGTCCTGGCACGCTTATACTCCCTTTCTCTCTCTGTCTACTTTCTCTCTCAAATAAATAATTTTTTTAAAGTATTTGTTAAATGAATTAATGAAAGGACTGAGGTAGTAGTGATCTGGTAGCTTTGCTTGGATAACACCTTGTACAAGACACTTTCCCTCCGTCCGGGGCCACAGTGAATCCTCTGAAGCTCTACAAAGGACAAGCCGTGGTGTTGAGCTTTGGCCGCCTGCCCCACGGCTCTATGTTTAAGTGTACCCCAAGCAGCCCAGAGAATACCAGATCCTTAACCCTGATCTGCATGCTTCAGGGCCCAGCACCTGAGCTCACAGGCCCGCAGCTGTGGGGGTTGAGAGCACCTGCAGCTGCCACCACCACGCCTTCCTTGCAAGGGAGGCAAAACTGGTCCAACCCGTTCTCTAACCACGGCTACAGGGACACCCGATCTGCCAAGCGAGAATTCCAAGCCACTGCCTTAGTCCTTCGTCCCACACAGTCTCTGCTCTGTCTTCAGACAACTGCCATACATCTCTTCTGTTATCAACCTCCACGATTCGAGTCTAAACCTGGCCAGCAGAGTCTTCCTGGGGGCAGCCCACCCTTAACTTCCCTGTGGCTGGAGGAGAAGATGGGCCCTGTGTGCCTGTTCATCCAGTCCACAGAGATGTTTGAATGGATAGTTCATGGGCAGTTCCAGGCCCTGTAGATAGCCATGAGCAAGTTTTTGCTTTTGTGGAATTTTTGTTTCTAATGAGGATCACAGACAGTAAAAGAAATGTCTGGGCTGTGCATGGTGGCGCATGCCTTTAATCCCAGCACTCGGGAGGCAGAGGTAGGAGGATCGTCATGAGTTCGAGGCCACCCTGAGACTACATAGTGAAATCCAGGTCAGCCTGGGCTAGAGTGAGAACCTACCTTGGAAAAAACAAAGAAAGAAAGAAAGAAAAGAAGGAAGGAAGGGAAGGAAGAACAGACGCCAGGTGTGGTGGTGCACACATTTAATCCCAGCACTTGTGAGGCAGAGGTAGGAGGATCACTTTGAGTTCAAGGCCAGCCTGAGACTACAGAGTGCCAGGTCAGCCTGGATGTTTCTCCACTTAAAATAATAATAATAATAATTGAAGCCGGGTGTAGTGGTGCACACCTTTAATCCCAGCACTCGGGAGGAAGAGGTAGGAGGATCACCATGAGTTTGAGGCCACCCTGAGACTACAGAGTGAATTCCAGGCCAGCCTGAGCTAGAGTGAGACCCTACATCAAAAACAAACAAACAAAAAATTTTGTGTTGTGTAGGGGAGGGGAGGGAAATACCATGGTTTGTTGTCTGTAAGTATAGAAGTTGTCAAAAAAAAAAATATATATATATATGTATGTATATATATATAGTTTTTTTTAATTTGAGAGAGAGAGAGGCAAATATATATAGAGAATGGGCGTGCCAGGGGCTCTAACCACTGAAAACGAACCCCAGATGCATACATCACCTTGTGTATCTGACTTACATGGGTACTGGAGAACTGAACCTAGGTCCTTAGGCTTTGCAGTCAAGCACCTTAACTGCTAAGCCATCTTTCCAGCCCTAAAACTTTTTCTTGTGTGTGGTAGGGTTTTATTTATTTATTTATTTATTTATTTATTTATTTAAGAGAGAGAAAAAGAGCGAAAGGGCACACCAGGCCCTCAAGTCACTGCAAACAAACTCCAGATGCATGTATCCCCTTGTGCATATATCCTGGAGAATCGAACCAGGATCCTTTGGCTTTGCAGGCAAATGCCTTAACCACTAAGCCATTTCTCCAGCCCTGTGGTAGGGTTTTTTTTTAAAAAACTTTTTTTTTTTTTTTGAGGTAGGGTCTCACTCTTGCCCAGGCTGACCTGGAATTTACTAGGTAATCTCAGGCTGGCCTTGAACTCATGATGATCCTCCTTCCTCTGCCTCCCAAGTGCTGGGATTAAAGGTGTGCGCCACCACAGTAGGGTTTTGATATAGCTCAGGATGACTGGAACTATGTAGTTTCAGGCTGGCCTAGAACTCACAGCAGTCCTCCTACCTCTGCCTCCAGAGTGCTGGGATTAAAAGCGTGTGTCACCACACCCATGTTTTTTCACTTTTGACACATGGAAATTTAAAAATAATTCTCTATGAGAAATCACCAGTGAAGATACCCAACAGTGGACACTGCAAGCCTAATATTTGGCTGGCCAGGCCAAGTGAGCCAATGGGTGCGATGGTGGCACATCTGTCATGGTGGAAACCAACTGCCCTCTAATTGGACTGGAGGCCCGCTCCATGGGAGGGAATACATCCATGATACTGAAAACCTAAAACAGGGGTAGTCATGAGCCCTAGGGGTGTAACATCTGCTGCTGTCTGGCTAAATGTATATACTATGCTCATCAAACTGCCCACTAAGCACTTTTCTTAATTTTCATACCCATATATTAATGCTACTCTCACTTTTGGTAGAGAATCTTCTCTTTTCAGATGGCAGTGACCTTGGGGTGACTCAGAAAGCATCATGGTGCTGGAAAGAAGTGACAGGAGTGCTCAGCACTGCAATATCTCTATCACACCTTCCAAGGCTCAGGGTCTATTGCAGAAGAGGTGGTGGAAAGAATGTAAGAGCCAAAGGAAGGGTAGGACTCCTTACAATGTGCTCCCCCCAGACAAAAATTAGCCTGGATATCCATGACCTCACAGTGTCTGACACTACCCACAAGACCATCATAAATAGAGGAAAAGATCATGACATCAAATTAAGAGAGGATTGAGAGGGGGAGGAGATATGATGGAGAATGGAGATTCAAAGGGGAAAGTGGAGGAGGGAGGGTATTACCGTGGGATATTTTTTATAATCATGGAAGTTGTTAATAAAAAAACTGAAAAGAAAAAAACTAATTCTCTATAATAAATCACAACTGACATTCAGCTGGAATGCCAGAGTCACAGCAGAGAACGAGTTTAGCCCCATGTGTAATACACATGCCCATCTTTTGTTTTTCTTTTATGGGTTTTTCGAGGTAGGGTGTCACTCTAGCCCAGGCTGACCTGGATTTCACTATGTAGTCTCAGGGTGGCCTTGAACTCACAGCAATCCTCCTACCTCTGCCTCCTGAATGCTGGGATTAAAGGAAGGCATGCGCCACCACACCCAGCCACATGCCTATTTTAAGGGGCTGGCCAGCACAGTTCTACCTGCTGCCCACTGTGCCAGATAATCCAACTTTCAGTATAACAGGGATCTTCCTACGTTGGCCTCCTGAGTGCTGCGTTAAAGGCATGTGCCACCACATCTGGCAAAGAAAGCAAATGGGCAAGCCAGGATCTCCAGCTGCTGGAAACGAACTTCAGATGCATGTACCACTTTGTGCATCTGGATCTATATGGGTACTGGGGAACTGAACTCAGGTCATTAGGCTTTTCAGGAAAGCACCTTAACTGCTGAGCCATTTCTCCAGCCCCTCTACCTTATTATTATTATTACTTTTTTTTTGTAGCAAGACAGACACACACAGAGAGAAAATTGTTACACCAGGGCCTCAGCCAGTGAAACTGAACTCCAGACGCTTGTGCCTCCTAGTGGCATGTGTGACCTTGTGCTTGCCTCACCTTTGTGCATCTGGCTAATGTGGGATCTGGAGAGATAAACATGGGTCCTTAGGCTTCGCAGGCAAGTGCCTTAATCGCTAAGCCATCTCTCCAGCCCCATCTCATTTTATTTTTTTGATTTTTTGAGGTAGGGTCTCACTCTAGCCCAGGCTGACCTAGAATTCACTATGTAGTCTCAAGGTCTTGAACTCATGCTGATCCTCCTACCTCTACCTCCCAAGTGCTAGGATTAAAGGCATGAGCCACCACGCCCATCTCCCACCTTATTATTATTATTTTATTATTATTTTATTTATTTATTTATTAGAGAACAGTGAGAGGGGAAAAGAGAGACAGAGAGTGAGAATGGGCATGCCAGGGCCTGTAGCCACCGCAAAGAACTCCAGATGCACGTGTCACCATGTGCATGTGGCTTACGTGGGACCTGGAGAATTGAACTGGGTCCTTAGACTTTGCAGGCATGTACCTTAACCACTAAGCCATCTCTCCAGCTCCTCCCACCTTAGTTTTTGAGACAGGGTCTTGCACTGAACCTGAGAGGGAGTACAGTTAGGGTGACTGGACCCTTGGAAGTAAAAAAGGCAAGAAAGTCTACACTTGGTAGAAATAAAAAATGATCTGACTTCTTACCTCTTGCCTAATTCCCTAGACCTGTTTTTACACAAACAACCAGGACCCCTCCTGGGAGGGAGGTCTTTCCTAGGATTTAAACATTGTGGTTGGTCAAGTTCAAACCCCTGCAACGTGGTGTCCGGGTTAGCCTCTTCCTGAGATGACCCCTAGCCCTAACCAACCAGCTGTCCCTCTGGTTCACCTGAGCTGGAAGACAACCCACCACCACTATAAGGTTATAAATACCTCTGCAAGGGGAGGGCATGCTCTCAGAACTATCTGACTACTTGGAAACTTCCAGTTGTGGTTTTTTTCCCCCTTTAGCCACGTGGGTATTTTTCCTGGGCTCTGTACTTCCCTCAATAAGTATAATAATTTAGCCGGGCGTGGTGGCGCACGTCTTTAATCCCAGCACTCGGGAGGCAGAGGTAGAAGGATTGCCGTGAGTTCAAGGCCACCCTGAGAATACATAGTTAATTCCAGGTCAGCCTGGGCTAGAGTGAGACCCCACCTCGAAAAACCAAAACCAAAACGAAACAAAATAAATAAATATAATAATTTAATAATTATCATTCTCAGTCTTTTTTTAATTAAATTATTTGATTAAAATTAGAAACAAGGGCTGGAGGGATGGCTTGGCAGTTAAGGCGCTTGTCTACGAGACCAGCAGATCCAGGTTCAATTCCCCAGGACCAGAGACACAAGGTTTCGCATTTGTCTGGAATTCAATTGCAGCGACTGAAGGTCCTGGTGCACCCATTCTCTCTCTCTCTCTCTATCTGCCTCTTTCTCTCTCAAACAGATAAAGACTATTTTTTTAAAGTTAGAAACAAACCTAGGGCTTGGGGTTCAAGGACTTTCCTGGAACCTAAGCACCCCGTTACAAACCTACAACGCACTAATTTAGCTCGAGTAGCCAGCAAGCCCTAGGGATCGTCCTGTCCCAACATCCCCAGTGCTGGGGCTGCAGGCGCGCGCTGCCAAGCCCCGCATTTTGTTGTGTGCTGAGGATCTGAACTCAGGTCCTCATGCTTGTACAGCAGCCACTTTACCCAATGAGCCATCTCTTCAGTCCTTGTTCTTTTATTTTATTATTCTTCTAGTTTTTTGAGGTAGGGTCTCACACTAGCCCAGGCTGACCTGGAATTCACTATGTAGTCTCAGGGTGGCCTCAAACTCATAGTGACCCTCCTACTTTTGCCTCCCGAGTGCTGGGATTAAAGGCATGCGCACACCCAGCTTCAGTCCTCATTTTTATTTACTTTTTGTTTCTTACAGTAGATTCAGTTTATCATTTGGTGTCATTTTTTCATCAGTAAAGATTGTCTTGGGCAGGAGAGATGGCTTAGTGGTAGCTAAGCACTTGCCTGTGAAGCCTAAGGACCCCGATTCGAGGCTGGATTTCCCAGGACCCATGTAAGCCAGATATACAAGGTGTCACATGCATCTGGAGTCCATTTGCAGTGGCTAGAGGCCCTGGCGCGCCCATCCTCTATCTATCTGCCTCTTTCTCTGTCGCTCTCAAATAAATAAATAAATAAATAAATAAATAAAAACAAAAACATTTTTAAAGATTATATATATAGACAATATATATACAGATATATATATATTTATCTAAACAGAAATATAAACAGAAATAATATAAAATATTACAAAAATATAAACAGAAACTAAACAAACTAAAACACTAAAACCCATTCTGTGCTAAATCCCAGTTCAAATGTTATCCTCTTTGAAATGTTTTGACCCTACCAGTCCTCTGTGGGGCCCCCTTTTTTTAAATTGTAGCTTTGAGACATTTTATTACAAAACAGTGCTCATAATCTAATATGAACTTAAATTCATCATACATTTACTTCATTTCTTTAGCTTGACCTTCTAGTAAATCTTTAGCTTCATTGATTTTGGCTGCTGTGTATGGAGATCCACCTTTGTCTGGGTGATTTAAGAGCATAATTCACCGATGAGCAGCTCTTATTTTTCCTTTATTGGCAGTAGGGTTTACACCTAGTATTAATGCTGCTTCACGTTTTGTCATTTTGGGTTCAAACCCACCTCTGTAAAAAGCCTCCACTGAGGGCAGATTTTGGTAGACTTTGAAAAACTTGTTTTACTGGAGGCTCCACATGCTTCATGACTTGTAAACCTTAACGACCTGCAAATCCTGCAGCAGCTGTGGTCAATCCAACCGCCACCATTGTACTGGCCATGGCTCCGGCTCCACCAACCCCAAAGCCTCTCCCGAAAGCCTCTCCAGTCCAGCACGGTGAAGCACCGCCCCTCGGTGGGCCCTTTTGTAGGTTGGGACACAGATCCTCACCCTCACTGACTTTGACCCTCCTGCTGTTTCACGCTTTCCTGAGGAAGTGAGGCGTGACTCTGAGTCCCAGCGCTGGATCCCAACATGGGGATCTGAGGGTCAGGCCAGCCTTCCACGAAACTTAGTCATCAAACTGAGCCACACACCCCTTCTAGGTCCTGCCCTGGCTCTTCTCTGAGCCTCAGTTTCCTCTTCTGTAACAGTAGCAATGTGGCCCAGGGGACCCAGAAAGAGGCATGGCTGCAAAGATAAGTGGAAAAATATGAATCAAGGGTCACTTTGTCCTAGCTTTTTTTTTTTTTTTGAGGTAGGGTCTCATGCTAGCCCAGGGTGACCTGGAATTCACTATGTAGTCTCTGGGTTGCCTCGAACTCATAGTGATCCTCCTGAGTGCTGGGATTAAAGGTGTGCACCACCTCTCCCTGACTGGCTGGGAAGGCAGGGGAGGGATGGAGGTGGGGACATTGATGGCCCCATTAGAGATAGACTTCTGTTCTAGCCAGAGCTTCTGAGTCTACAGCATTGGGGTAAAGACCAGGATTCCAAGTTTTCACACACAAGAACAAGGCCCTACCACCAGGCATTTGCACAGAAAATGCCCTGTAATAACCATCCTGGAAATACCAAGTCCGTATCTTTTTTTTTTTTTTTTGGTGGGGGGCGGGCTAGAGAGGGACTCTCCATATAGCCAAGGCTGGCCTAGAACTCTCAATCTTCTGAGACACGAGCTGGCATGCACCACCTGCTCTGCTCCTCTTCATGGCTGGTGGCTGGCTGAGGTGTGACAGCCCCAGGGTACCTCAGGTGTGCTTTAGAGAGAAGTGCTGCCACCTCGGGCTGAGAAAGGAAATAGCAGGTTCAGGCCGAGCCATCGGGGACTGGAGGCATAGTTAAATACATTTATTAAACACTTCGGAAGCCATGGACACTGTGCCCAGCCCTTTGCACATTTCAACATCCGGCTCCCCAGGACACTAAGGAGGTAGTGCTATCATACTCCCCACTTGCAGAGACCACATACAAGGGCGTGGCAACTCGGATTTGAAGCCAGGTGTGGCTGGTGGCTTCTCTCGAACCCGGATGCTGAATGCCTCCAACACGCCCACCTCACACAGCTGTCTGGGGACACCGGCAGGAAACCATTCTGGAAAAGGTCCACCAGACAAGGGCTCCGGCTATATCCAGCCTCTTGAAGAGTAGCTTGATTTGAGGTCACTCCGGGTGGCCTTTGTCTTCGCTGGAGGAAGTTCGAGTCCCCGCCTCATCAGCCAGTCCCTGGACGGTTCGTGCTCCGGCCACTTCTGGTTGTCCTTGGTCAGCTCCGGGGATGCAAATGCCATCGCAGGACGCTGCAGGCTTTCCCAGCAGGATGCAGGGCGCGTGAGGTCAGTCACTAGACTGGACTGACACGTACCATTCCGGGAGGACTCGGGCCAGTGGCCTGCGCCATGCCCCGCCCCTCGAGGTGCTGCGGGGGGGGGGGTCACTCGGACGCCTGGATGTAAACGGGCACGGCCAGCATGGCGCATGCGCCCTCGGCCCCCGCCTGCAATTCGGCCAGGGCCAGGTTGGAGCCCAGCCCCTCGGCGTGCCCGGGCACCACGAGCTCCGAGTCCCCGCCGCCCACGGCACCGCCCACCACGATGGACAGCACGGCGTCCTGCTCGGCGAAGGGCGGCTTGCCCGGGGCGGTCTCGGGCGCGGGCTCGGCCCCGGCAGCCTTCAGGTCCTCCAGGCCCAGCGGGTCGGGCAAGGGAGTCAGCGCTTTGTGCCCGCCGCCGCCGCCGCCGCCGCGCGGGGCCGCCCTCCTCCGCGGGGGCCGCAGGGCTTGCAGATCCTTGTCCTTGGAGGGGCCGAGGCGGCAGCGGTGATCCTTGAGGTATTTGTGGCGGGAGAAGCCCTTGGCGCAGCCCGCGCAGCGGAACTTGTAGTTGCCCGTGTGCGCGCGCTGGTGCTCGGCGAGGTGGGCGCGGCGGCTGAAGGACTTGCTGCACAGCGCGCACTTGTGGAGCTTCATGCCTGCGGACGGACAGACGGACACGGGAGGGAGCGAGCGGTCCCCAGCCGCTCTCCCCGCCACCCCACCTCCTCCCAGCCGCTCCCACTCTAAGGCTCCTGGGCTGGGCCTTTGCAATCTGCTGTTTCCTTTCCGTGCAAACGCAGGCTCAATCCCTGGACCTTGAACTTTGCAGGTGACCTGGATGACCAGAGACAGCCACCTCCTCTGGGCTGCCCACCTTACCTGTGCTCTCCAGACCACTGCCCACAGGGAGCCAAGGAGCATGAAGCTCGTTGCTCTAACCTCCCACTGACCACCTGTCAGTCCCCTGGAGACCCCCCTGCCTGCGCTGACCTCCACGTTACTGAGGACCAGGCCAGCTCTGCTGCCTCTTTTCAGACCAGCTTCTCCCGAGGCTGGGGACTGCCTCTGATTCTAGCAGAAGCCAGTTTGACTGGAGAAGGCAAAGGTCTCATACATGAGTCCTCTCTTCCCCCTGACAGGTCTATCCCGGGCACTCAGCCTGACCCTTTGGCAGAGCTCCTTACCGGAGTGGGAGAGGATGTGGGCTTTCAGCTTGTCTGGTCGGTTGAACTCCTTACTGCAGCCTGTGTGCGTCCTGGAACGGGAAGCCACCACCAGTTAGGAGAGCTCAGCACCTTAGAACCTTCTCCCTGGTTCCACCGGCCCTGGGCACCCTAAGGACTAGGCAGGGGAGGGAGACACGCAGAGCCCCCAGAGAAGAGGAAAGGCTTCTGGCTGTCAGGCCGGTGGTCTTCCTGCCCAGCCTTTCTTGTTGGCCCCCGCTGGGAAAGTCTGAGCCCCGGGGCCCCACCCGCACAGTGGTCCCTACTCACGAGAAGGGGCATTTGTACTTCTTGAAAGGCTCGTGGATCAGCATGTGTCTCTTCAGCTTGTCCTTGCGGTTGAACGCAGACTCACACACGGAGCATTTGTAGGGCTTCTCACCTGCGGGCCACAGGAGGTGAGAATGTGAGAGTCCCACCAGGAGCAGCCTGAATTTAGGGCCTAGCCCCTTCCCAAGGTGTGCTAGTTTGAATGGATGCCCCCCCCACCCACCCACCCACGGCCCATCAATTCAGGAGCTTTATTCAAGCTTGTAACTTGGTGTCACCGTGGGCGTATTCTAGGGGCGGTCCTGCAATTCAGGTCTAGAGGCATCGCAGCGCCTGAGTTCTACCCTTCTGTGTGCCGGGTGTGCTTGTGTGGTTTTTCCTCCTCTACATGGACCTGTGAAATGGGACCAGCTCCTTCCGCCCATTAGGGAACTTCTCCTGTATCTGTAAGCTTCGATAAATCCCTTCCTCCCATAAACTGTCTGCTCCGGAGCTTCATCCCAGAAACCTGAGGCTGACTGCTACCCAAGGGAATCCACTTTTCTCATCCCCCCCCCCCCCCCGTTTTCGCAGGCAGAAGAGGGAGGCTTTCTGTTTGTTGAGGCAGGGTCTCTCCACACAGCTCAAGCTAGATTGCAACACCCCGTCTTCCTGCCTCAGCCTCTGGAGTGCTGGGATTGCGGGCGTGCATGGCAACACCCAGCCGTGCTGGGGATGGCACTTGGGTCCTGCCACATACTCAGAAAGCACTCTACCCCCACACTACACCGCAGTCCCAGCTTCTTTGGTTTTTGTTTTTCAAGGTCGTGTCTTGCTCTAGTCCAGGCTGACCTGAAATTTGTTTTGTAGTCTCAGGGTGGCCACCTTGCTCAACCTATCTCAGCTTATTTATTATTATTATTATTTATTTATTTGAGAGACACAGAAAGAGGCAGAGAGAGGAGAGACAGAGAAAGAGAGAGAGAATGGGTGCACCAGGGCCTCCAGCCACTGCAAACGAACTCTAGATGCATGCGCCCCCTTGTGCATCTGGCTTATGTGGGTCCTGAAGAATCAAACCGGGATCCTCTGGCTTTGCAGGCAAAGCCTAACCACTAAGCCATCTCTCCAGCCTCATTTTTTTTTTCTTTTTCTTTTTCTTTTTTTTTTGAAGTAGGGTCTCACTCTAGCTCAGGATGACCTGGAACTTACTATGTAGTCTCAGGATGGCCTTGAACTCACAGTGATCCTCCTACCTCTGCCTCCCCATCCCCAGTGCTGGGATTAAAGGCATGAGCTGCCACTCCTGGCTTCAGCTTATTTTTGAAGAGACAAGGCACTACGGTCTTGCTAGAGCTCGTCCTTCTTTTCTCTGTTTAAACCTAAAGTTCATGCCAGTACCCCAAAGATGGATCACTGGACCCCTTTATCTGTTCCTCTTTTATTTTTATTTTTATTTTTATTTTTATTTTTTATTTTTGGTTTTTCCAGGTAGGATCTCAGTCTAGCTCAGGCTGACCTGGAATTCACTACGTAGTCTCACGCTAGCCTCGAACTCACAACGATCCTCATATCTCTGCTTCCGGAGTGCTGGGATTAAAGGCATGCGCCACCACGTCCGGCCATCTGCTCCTCTTTGAAGTATGACCACAGTGAATAAATATTGCATTGCTTTTCACTATGGTTTATCTCTTGTTAAATTAGGGGCAGGTGGCCTGTTGGGCATGCCAGAGGCCAGTCTTTGACCCTAAAAACTCCAGTTACAAGAGGAGACTGAGGGATGAGACAGGCGGCTGGTACAGTGAATGGATAGGGGCATGCTAGGGTCTCCAGCTACTGAAAACAAATTCCAAATGCATGTGCCCCCTTGTGCATTTAGCTCCCAGCCCTCTTTTTTTTTTTTTCAGATTAAAAGAAAATGGGGCCTGGAGGGAAGGCTTAGCAGTTAAGGCATTTGCTTGGAAAGCCAAAGGACCCTGGTTTGATTCCCTGGGACCCACGTTAGCCAGATGCACAAGGAGGTGCACGCCTCTGCAGTTCGTTTGCAGTGGCTGGAAACCCTGGTGCGCCCATTCTCTCTCTCTCTGTCTTTCTCTGTCAAATAAATAAATAAAATATTTTTTTTTAAAAAAAGAAAGAAAATGGGACGGGAGAGATGGCTCAGAAGTTGAACGCACTTGCTTGCAAAGCCTGATGGCCCAGGGTCAATTCCACAGTACCCACGTAATGCCAGATGCACCTAGTGGCATATGCACCTAGAGTTCATTTGCAGAGGTCCTGGCACGCTTATACTCCCTTTCTCTCTCTGTCTACTTTCTCTCTCAAATAAATAAATAAGATATTTTATTATTGCGTGCAAAGCCTAGTGACCAGGATTACATTCCCCAGTACCCACATAAAACCAGATGCACAAAGTGGCACATGTGTCTGGAGTTCATCTACAGTGGCTGGAGGCCATGGCACATCTATTCTTTCTGTCTGTCTCTCTTCTCTAAATCTCTCTCTGCTTGCAAATATATATATATTTTTTGTTTTTGTTTTCTTGAGGTAGGGTCTCACTCTAGCCCAGGCTGACCTAGAATTTACTATGTAGTCTCAGGGTGGCCTTGAACTCATGGCACTCCTCCTACCTCTGCCTCCTGAGTGCTGGGATATATATGTTATATATATATATATATATATATATATATATATATATATGAAAAGAAAATGTCAATATATGTCAATGGGTGATCAAGTCAAGGGGATGAGAATTTTGCAGGAAGACCTTCATTGTACACCCATGAGCCCAGAGCAGTCCAGCAGTGCTGACTCCCATGAGACAGGGCCCCTCTGCTCAAATGGTGATAGGAACCCCTTGTTCCTAAGCGAAGGCAGGTAGGTGGGGCAGCAGGAAGGAGACAGGAAGAGGAGGAACGGGGATGGAGAAGGGGGATGGGAAGAGGGGCAGAGCTGGGGCAAGAGAGGGAGGACAGGGCAGGGGTGAGGCAAGGACAGGAGAGAGGAGTGGGCAGAGCAGGGGGCTCACCTGAGTGGATGTGGGCGTGCAGCTTGAGGTAGTGCTCCCTCCGAAAGAATTTCTTGCAGACCTGGCACTTGAACCGGCCCCCACTTCCATGGGTTGGCAAGTGGCGCCGTAGGTAGCGGTCACAAGGAAACACCTGGAGGAGAGGAGAGCTGCTGCAGGTGAGGGTCCAGAGCAACAAAACGCCCCCTTGTAGCCTCCCAGTGCCTGAAGCACGCACGAGCCTGCCAAAGCACGCTAGCGCTGTGCTTCTGCCCAGGCGCTCTCTAGTCTAAACTCCTACTCATCGGTCAAGACCCAAGTGGTCAGGGCTTGTGTGACGCCCGTCTCTGACTCTCTGGAGCCACGCTACAAAACACAGATGCTCACTATGCAAGATCACCCAAAACCAATAGTGGCATGTCTGCTATGGGGGAAACCGCTCTCTAATTAGACTGGAAGCCTGCTCCACAGGAGGGAATACATGCCTAGTACTGAAAACCTATGACGGGGGTAGTCATGAGCCCTAGGGGTGTAACGTCTGCTGCTGTCTGGCTAAATGTATATACTATGCTCACCAAACTGGGCAGTAAGCACTTCTCTTAACGTTCATACCCATATATTAACGCTACTCTCACTTTTGGTTAGAAAAGCTTCTCTTTTCAGATGACAGTGACCTTGGGATGACTCAAAAGGCACCATGTACTGAGAAGTGACAGAGGAGTGCTCAGCACTGAAATATCTCCATCACACCTTCCAAGGCTCAGGGTCCATTGCGGAAGAGGTGGTGGAAAGAAAGTAAGAGCCAAAGGAAGGGTAGGACTCCTTACAACATGCTCCTCCAGACACAAAATGGCCTGGATATCCATGACCTCACAGTGCCTGACACAACCTACACAAGACCCTCATATAGGAAGAAAAGATGATGACATCAAAATAAAAGAAAGACTAATTGAGAAGGGGAGGGGATATGATGGAGAGTGGAGTTGTGAAGGGGAAAGTGGGAGAGGAAATTATCATGGTTTATATTGTCCATAATTATGGAAGTTGTCAATTAAAAAAAAGATGGCACCGGGCGTGGTGGCGCACGCCTTTAATCCTAGCAC
This sequence comes from Dipus sagitta, assembly GCA_036346955.1. Taxonomy (NCBI): domain Eukaryota; kingdom Metazoa; phylum Chordata; class Mammalia; order Rodentia; family Dipodidae; genus Dipus; species Dipus sagitta. The sequence goes on from CM070779.1 coordinate 28,863,130, forward strand.
TTGGCAGAGGTAGGAGGATCACCGTGAGTTCAAGGCCACCCTGAGACTACATAGTGAACTGCAGGTCAGCCTGAGCTAGAGTGAGACCCTACCTCGAAAAACCAGAAGGAAAAAAAAAAAAAAAAAAAAAGATCGCCGGGTATCGTGGCACACGCCTTTAATCCCGGCACTCAGGAGGCAGAGGCAGGAGGATCACTGTGAATTGGAAGCCACCCTGAGACCGCATAGTGAATTACAGGTCAGCCTGGGCTACAGTGAGACCCTACCTCAAAAAACAAAATACATATAGATATAGATATAGATATAGATATAGATATAGATATATAATAATGATAACAATAATAAAAAGATCACCCAAAACTTTAGGTCAGCTTTGTTTTTGTTGTTTGTTTTTTTTTCAAGGTAGGGTCTTGGTCTAGAACAGACTGACCTGAAATTCACTATGTAGTCTTAGGCTGTCCTTGAACGATCCTCTGCCTCCCAAGTGCTAAGAGGTATGTGCCACCATACTCAGCTTTTTTGGGGGAGGGGATGAGGGTTGAGGTAGGGTCTCACTCTAGCTCAGGATGACCTGGAATTCACTATGCAGTCTTAGAGTAGCTTCCATAGTGCTGGGATTAAATGCATGTGTCACCACGTCCAGCTTAGATCAGCTGTTTTTCTTTTTCTTTTTCTTTTTGTTGTTTATTTTTATTTATTTATTTGAGAGCGACAGAGAGAGAGAGAGAAAGAGGGAGACACAGAGAGAGAGAGAGAGAATGGGCACACCAGGGCCTCCAGTCATTGCAAACGAACTTCAGATGTGTGTGCCCCCTTGTGCATCTGGCTAACGTGGGTCCTGGGGAATGGAGCCTCGAACCGGGGTCCTTAGGCTTCACAGGTAAGCACTTAACCGCTAAGCCATCTCTCCAGCCCCTAGATCAGCTTTTTTTTTAAAAAAATTATTTATTTATTTATTTGAGAGACACAGAAATGGGCATACAGAGAGAAAGAGAATATGGGCACACCAGGGCCTCCAGCCACTGCAAACAAACTCCAGATGCATGCGTGACCTTGTGCATCTGGCTTATATGCGTGGGTCCTAAGAAATCGAACTTGGGTTCTTAGACTTTTCAGGCAAGCACCTTAGCCACTAAGCCATCTCTCCAACTCTTAGGTCAGCTTTTAGCTCACTGAATCACAGCACTGTGCTTACATGTGACTCCTGAGAGGGAATGTGGGGTAGGAACGGGGGGCTGTCATTTTCTACTACTAGGTCTGGTCCGATGACTGACAAGTAAATGAATGGATGAAAAAGTGGACAGAGGCTGGAGAGATGACTCGGCAGTTAAGATGCTTGCTTGCCGGCCTGGGTTCAATTCCCCAGTACCCATGTAAAGCCAGATGGACAAGGCAGAGCATGCATCTGGAGTTGTTTGCAGTGGCAAGAGGCCCTGATGTGCCCATTCTCTCTGTCTCTCACTCACTCTCTCTGCAAATATTTTTTGTTTTGTTTTTTGAGGTAGGGTCTCACTCTAGCTCAGGCTGACCTGGAGTTCACTATGTAGTCTCAGGGAGGCCTCGAACTCATGGCGATCCTCCTACCTCTGCCTCCCGAGTGTTGGGATTAAAGGTGTGCGCCACTGCGCCTGCCATGGTCAGATAACTATAGAAATGAAAAGGAATGTAATAAAGAGCCAAAAACACAGGAGCCCAACGTTCTTTCCAAATCCAACCGAGGCCAGAGAAGGACATTCATTGTCCATTCATTCACTCATTTTCTCAAGCATCTGGTACAGAGACATGGTTAAGGACACAAACCCAAATTTCCTCCCTGCTTCTTAGTCCCATCACTTCCTACTGGGTGACCTTTCTGTCCTGGTTCCTACCTGTTGAGTGGGAATAACAACAGGGCATCTGCCCCGTAGGGTCAAGTGAGCCAATTCAGGCAAAATGCATGTGGGAACAGGCTTCTTGCTCAACTCATGACGCCTTCAAATTCCAAAGACCCAAATTAGGCTATATAACTAGAAACAACTAGAACGAGGCCAAAGTAAAAGCAGGGCTGTCCTGGAAAATCTGTCATGTAAGGTGGTTAGGAAAGGAGCAGAAAGAGGAAACGAGTTAAACACACCAGGGGCCGCCATCAGCAAAACCCAGACTGCAGGAAACCATAGAACTGATGGCCCAGTTTCTTCAGCAAATTAACCAAAGGAAAGAAAATAGAAGCAGAGAAAGAGAGAGAGAGAGAGAGAATAGTGTGAGCAGTGGGGGGAAGCTCCCATAGATTAACAGAGCTTCTTAGCTTCTGTTGTATTAATTGATCGCAACTGTGGACCCGACAAAAATGATGGGACCTGAGATAGTAGAAAATAGAACACTTCTTGAATATTAAATGACATCAGGGATGGACCACAAGGAGGGCTTCTCAAGTGACTTCAAAGAAGAATCGATGACAACCGGGATAAGACACACGGAGAAGGCCGGAAGCTGCCACTCAGAGCCCTGAGCTGTGCAGAGGTGTTGGGGGCAGAGAAGGGTGAGGGCTCACCTGCGACCTCATCAACCTCCTTAACCCACAGAGGGTGGGGCACCCACCTTCTGGCAGTGCGGGCAAGGGAAGCTGTGCGTAGCAGTCTGTACGTGGTGCTCCAAGGCCTCAGGGGTGGAGTATTTGTTGACACACTTGACACACCTAAGTGGGAAGGAATCAGAGAAATGAGAAGTGAGACCCAGGAGGCCTGGACACCATCCTCCACTTTCTCAGGGCCAGCGAAAATTCTACGTTTAGGGGCTGGAGAGATGGCTCAGCGGTTAAGGAGTTTGCCTGCAAAGACTAACAATCCAAGTTCAGTTCCCCAGTACTCATGTAAAGCCAGACGCACAAAGTGGCGCATGCATCTGGAGTTCATTTGCAGTGGCTGAAGGACCTGGCATGTCTATCTCTCTTCTATCTCTCACTGCTTGCAAATAAATAAAATAAATATGTATTTTTAATTCTATGTTTAGGGGCTGGAGAGATGGCTTAGCAGGTGTTTTTTTTCACCCCCGAGGTAGGGTTTCACTCTAGCCCAGGCTGACCTGGAATTCACTATGTAGTCTCAGCGTGGCCTCGAACTCATGGTGATCCACCTACCTCTGCCTCCCAAGTGCTGGGATTAAAGGTGTGCGCCACCATGCCTGGCTAAGGACCCAGGTTTCATTCCCCAGTACCCATGTAAGCCAAATATACAAGGTGGCGCATACATCTGGAGTTCCTTTGCAGTGGCTGAAGGCCCTGGTGCACCCATTCTCATTCTCTCTCTCTATTTGCCTTTCTCTCTCTCTCAAAACAAGTAAGTAAATAAACAATTAAGATTTGCTGGGCGTGGTGGTGCACGCCTTTAATCCCAGCACTTGAGAGGCAGAGGTAGGAGGATCACCGTGAGTTTGAGGCCTCCCTGAGACTACATAGTGAATTCCAGGTCAGCCCGGGCCAGAGTGAGACCCTACCTTGAAAAAAAAAGAATCTATGTTTAATTTGCTCTCAAGTCTGTCCACTCTTCTCATCTGACACTGCCTCTGTCCTGGTGTAAGCTGGTCAGATATGTGACTCAGCCTCTCTGACCTTCCTGCGGAATTCTACCCTCCTGTGCTCCATCATCCCTGGGCAGCCACAGAGCCTTGACAAATGAGCCAATGGTCCCAGCATGCAGGAGGCTGAGGTTAGGAGTGTCACCGTGAGTTTGAGGCCAGACTGCAACTAGTGAGTTCCAGGTCAGCTTGGACTACAGCGAGACTCTGCCTCCAAAAAAGTCAGGAACCCTTCAAATGCGCATGCCTATAAACCCAGCAGTTGGGAAGTACAGGCAGGGAGATCAGGAGTTCAAGGTGATCCTGGGCTACATAGCAAGGTTGAGGATAGCCTGGGCTACATGAGATCTTGTCTTAAAAGTCCAAAAAAAAAAAAAAAAAAAGGGCTGAAGAGATGATTCAGCAGTTAAAAGGTACTTACTTGCAAGGCCTGACAGCCTGGGTTTAATTCCACAATACCCACATAAAGCCAAATGCCTAAAATGGCGCATGCATCTAGAGTTCATTTGCAGTGACAAGAGGCCCTGGCACACCCATTCTCTTTCTCAACTCTCTCTGTCTCTGCTTGAAAAAATATAAATAAAAATTTCTTTAAAAAATATTTTACTTTATTTATTTGAAAAAGAGAGAGAAAGAAGCAGAGAGAGAGAGGACTATATAGAGAGAATGGGGGTTCCAGGGACTCCAGCCACTTCAAACGATCTCCAGACACATGTGCTACCTTGTACATCTGGCTTACACAGGTCCTGGGGAATCGAACCTGGGTCCTTTGGCTATACAGGCAAGTGCCTTAATCACTAAGCCGTATTTCCAGCCCCCAAAAATTTCTTTAAATTTTTTTTTATTTATTGGAGAGAAAGAGAGAGAGCGAAGCAGATGAGAGAGAGAGAGAGAGAGAGAGAAAGTACACACCAGGGCTTCCCAGTCACTGCAAATGAACTCCAGACACATGTCCTGGGGGTCCTGGGGGATCAAACCTGTTTCCTTGGGACTTCCAGGCAAGTGCTTTAACTGCTAAGCTATCTCTCCAGACCATAAATAAAACTTTTGGGGGCCGGGCATGTTGGTGGCACACGCCTTTAATCCCAGCACTCGGGAGGCAGAGGTAGGAGGATCACTGTGAGTTCGAGGCCATCCTGAGACTATATAGTGAATTCCAGGTCAGCCTAGGCTAGAGCAAGACCCCACCTCAAAAAACCAAAACAAAAAAAAAAAACATTTTTTTTTCTTCAGTTTTTCTAGGTAGGGTCTCACTCTAGGCCAGGCTTACCTAGAATTCACTATGTAGTCTCAGGGTGACCTTCAACTCACTGCTATACTCCTACCTTGGCCTCACAATGGCTGGTAGTATATGGCTTTATGTGAGTACTACAGACTCGAACTCAGGACATCAAGCTTTTCAAGCCAGTGCCTTTAACATCTGAGCATCTCTTCAGCCCCAAAAATCTTATTATTGTTCTTAAATATTTTTATTTACTTATATGCAAGAAGAAAACAGGCCCGCCAAGGCCTCTGGCCACTGCAAACAAACTCTAGATGCAGGTACCACTTGGTGCATCTGGCCTTATTTGGGTACTGGGGAATAGAACCCATGCTGTCAGACTTTGCAAGTTAATACCCTAACTGCTGAGCCCTCGAAATTTTAATTTTTTTGATATTTAATTAATGTATATATTTGAGAGAGAGAGAGAATGGGCATGGCGTGCCACAGCCTCTAGCTACTGCAAATGGACTCCAGACACATGCACCACCCTGTACATCTGGCTTACATGGGTAATGGAGAATAAAACCTGAGTCCTTAGGCTTCGCAGGCAAGTGCCTTAACTGCTAAGCCATCTTGCCAGCCCCCAAAAATCGTATTTTATTTATTTATTTATTTCATTTTTCTTTATTTCTTAAAGACTTTTAAAAAATATTTTATTTTTATTTATTTATTTGGGAGAGAAGGAGGTAGATAGATATAGAGAGAGAATGGGCACCCCAGGGCCTCCAGATGCAATCACCACCTTGTGCACTTGGTTTACATGGGTCATGGGGAATTGAATCTGGGTTTTGGCTTTACAGGCAAATGCCTTAACCACTAAGCCATCTCTCTAGCCCTACAGATTTTATTTTTATTTGTTTATTAGATACAAAGAGGGGGAGAGAAACAGAGAGAGAGAATGGGCACACCAGGGCCTCTAGCCACTGCAAAGGCACTCCAGATGTATGTGCCACCATGTGCATTTGGCTTACGTGGGACCTGGAGAATCGAACCTGGATCCTTAGGCTTCACAGGCATGTACCTTAATCACTAAGTCATCTCTCCAGCCCTTTTTCTTTATTTTTGAGAAAGACAGAAAGAGAGCGAGCAAGAGACTTGGCATGCCACTGAAATCGAACTCCAGATGCTTGCACCACCTAGTGGGCATGTGCAACCTTGCGCTTGCCTCACTTTTGTGCATCTGGCTTACGTGGGATCTGGAGAGTTGAACATGGGTCCTTAGGCTTTGCAGGCACATGCCTTAACTGCTAAGCCATCTCTTGAGCCCCAAAATCTTATTTTTAAAAGAAAAAAGTGCTAAGTGTGGTAGGACATGTCTGCAAACTTAGTACCACTTCAGAGGCAGAAGCAGGAGGATAGGTTCAAGGTTACCTGGTTTATACAAACAGTTGAAGGCCAGTCAGGACAATATAATAAGATCCTGTCTCAAACAAAAAGAAGGAAGAAGCTGGGCATGGGTGCATGCCTTTAACTCCAGCATTGGGGAGGCACAGTGTGGTGGTTTGAATAGATGGCCCCCAATATATTCAGTTGTTTATTTGTAGTTTGCATCTGCTGCCACCTGGCTGGAGGCAGTGTCACTGGGTGGCTCTTAAGGTGTGGTGGTGGGTTTCAGATTTCAATCTAAAGATATGCAAAGTGTGCCTAGCAGGAGTTCCTGAAGTGTGCTGTGCTGTGTGGCTTTTGGCTTTAGGCTTGTGCTTCTCTCTCTCTGCTTGGACCTGTGAAGGCAGGCCAGCTTCTCCTGCCATTTATAGAACTTCCCCTGGATCTGTAAGCTTCAATAAATATCCCTTCCTCCATAACTGTGTCTGGTCTGAAAGTTCATCTCAGCGAACCTGAAGCTGTCTGCTACACACAGGAAGGAGGATCACCATGAGTTCAAGGTCACCCTAAGACTACACAGTAAATTCCAGGTCAGCCTGGGACAGAGTGAGACCCTACCTCAAAACCCTCCCACCAAAAAAAAAGAAGGAAGAAGATAAAGAGGAAGAAGAAGGAGGAGGAAAAAGAAAAGAAAAATATAGTACAGATATAGTAGGCATACATGAAATTCACTCCACTGGTTTGGGGAGGTCCTACAGGGAGGCAGTAGTTTAGTTATAACCTATGTTTTATTGATCTTTTCATATTTTTAATGAAATTTTAATAAATATTCTTATTCAAATATTTTCATACCTTTTTAGCTTAGGAAAATAATCAAGCCAGACTTGGTTGTACCCTATTTTAATCCTAGCACTCAGAGTCAAAGTCAGAGGTAGGAGGATTGCTGTGAGTTTGCAGTCTGGGACTACAGAGAGGTCAGCCTACACTACAGTGTGACCCTACCTTGAAAGAAAGAAAAATAAAAAAAAAAAAAAAAAATCGCTAAATCTTTATTATTGAGAAAATATTAATTTCCTTTTTTCTTCCTTCCTTCCTTTCTTTTATTTTTATTATTATTATTATTATTTCTTGGCAAGCCCAACAGACTAGGCTTTTTCTTTATGCAAGAGAGTGAGTGAGAGAGAGAGAGAGAAAAGAAAGAATTGGTGCAACAGGGCTTCCAGCCATTGCAATCAAACTCCAGACACACGCACCCACTTGTGCACACGTGCAACCTTGTGCACTTGTGTCACTGTGCATCTGGCTTACGTGGGGCCCAGAGAGTCGAACATGAGTCCTTTGGCTTCACAGGCAAGTGCCTTAACCAGTAAGCCATCTCTCTAGCTCTCCTTTTTCTTTTTTTTTAAAGGGAGGGTCTCCCTCTAACCTGAGCTGACCTGGAACTCACTTGGTAGCCCAGGTTGGTCGTACACTCGCAGCAATCCTCCTCCCTCGGCCTGTAGTGTGTTGGGATTACAGGTGTGAGCCATCACCTCAGCTGGTTTCCCTTTACAAGGATGTTTCTCTATTATGTCTCCAGAGCAAAAATGATCTAAGAAGAGTCAGCATATTGTGTTCCCACCAGAAACACTCCACCAGGATGGACCCCGGACTTCAGCCCGTTTTCCTTTGAGGAATCTTTCTGGTCCTGGGCAGTCTAAACCCCAGGGATCCTTGCCCACTGGCCTGGCACCTGGGGGCACGTACTTGTAGACAGTGTTGTCCTTCTTGGGGCTGTGCTGCGGCAGGAGGCTGTGAGAGTACTGGTGCACACCCAGGTCATACAGTGAGGGGAAGTCCTTGCCACAGAGGTGGCAGCGGTAGCTCAGCTCCTCCTGGTGGCTTTTGATGTGCTCCAGAAATGTGTCCAGCTTGGGGAACATCTGGGCACAGCTTTTGACCACGCACTTGTACACCTGGAGGGGAGACAGGTGAGAGATGCCTCCGTTGCCACTCTTACCCTGTGGCCCTGACCAGGGACACTGCTGTGGACTACTTGACTGCTGTTCCTTGGATCCTAGTTTTCTCTCTCTGTCTCATACTGGCCATCAAACCCAGGCCTCCCACATCCCAGATGAGCACTCTACCATTAGCTATAGACTTCCAACTCTCTTTTTACTTATTTATTTATTTGTGGTCTCACTCTAGCCCAGGCTGACCTGATATTCACTCTGTAGTCTCAGGGTGGCCTCGAACTCATGGTGATTCTCCCACTTCTGCCTCCCGAGTGCTGGGATTAAAGGTGTGCGCCACCACGCCTGACTCTTTTGCCCAGGCTGGTCCTGAAGGTTGTAGCCCAGGAAGACCTTGAATTTTCCAATCCTCCTGCATCAGCCTCCTGAGGAGCTGGGATTACAAGCATGAGCTACCAAGCCTGGCTCCTGGTTCCACAGACATAGCAAAGACATGACACTGTGGGTGTTTTGTTTGTTTGTTTTGTTTTGTTTTTGTTTTTTTGAGGTAGGGTCTCACTCTAGCCCAGGCTATCCTGGAATTCACTATGTAGTCTCAGGGTGGCCTTGAACTCACAGTGATCCTCCTACCTCTGCCTCTGAAGGGCTGGGATTAAAGGTGTGCGCCACCACTCCCAACCCGACACTGTGCCACCCTGAGACTACATAATGAATTCCAGGTCAGCCTGGACTAGAGCAAAACCCTATGTGGAAAAAACAAAAAACAACAACAACAAAAAAAAAAGGGGCTGGAGATATTGGTCAGTGGTTATGGCACTTGCCTGCAAAGCCTAATGGCCCAGTACCCATATAAAGCCAAATACGCAAAGTGACGCATGCATCTGGGGTTCCCTTGCAGCAGCTGGTGGCCCTGGCATGCCCATTCTCTCTCTGTCTGTCTCTCTTCTCTCTATCTCCCACTGCTTGCAAACAAATAAATAAAAATATCTGAGTACCAGGCATGGTTGTGCATGCCTTTAATCCCAGAATTTAGGAGGCAGAGGTAGGAGGATTGCCGTGAGTTCAAGGCCACCCTGAGACTACCTAGTGAATTCCAGGACAGCCTGAGCTACAGTGAAACCCTACCTTGAAAAAAAAAAACTGAAGAAAACACAACACACACATGTAAAAGCACAAAAACATAAGTGCACCTACCTACATATACACTCTTACACCACAATAAACATGCAAAACATGTGCACCTATGTACATATACACTCTCACACCACATATATACATGTAAAATGCACATGCACCTACATACATACACATTCTCACACCACACGTGGACATGAAAAACACACGTGCACTTACATACATATACACTCTCACACAACACATACACATGCAAAACACATGCTCACCTACATACATATACATTCTCACACCAACACACAAGCAAAGCAAAAAAAGAAAAATGGGCTAGGCATGGTGGTGCATGCCTTTAATCCTTTAATCCCAGCATTTGGGGGGCAGGGCAGAAGTAGGAGGATCACCGTGAGTTCAAGGCTACCCTGAGACTACATAGTAAATTCCAGGTCAGCCTGGGCTAGAGCGAGACCCTACCTTGAAAAACCAAAATTAAAAGGCAAAGAAAAGAAGGGAAAGGAAAGGAAAGAAAAAAGGCAAACCTCTAGCAGACATCATTATCACAGACCACACTCCAGGGTACCTAATTTGGAAGCTCTGGACACCTAAGTTGCTGCTAACAAGGACTCATCAGATGATGCTAATGCTGGTCCAGGGATTTCATCTCAGCCTCTTCAGGGTCCTCTTGCTCTTTGGTTAGTTTTTTTTGTTTTGTTTGTTTTTACAGGTTATACTCTTTTTTTTATACATATAATTTTTTAAAATTTATTTGCAAGCAGAGAAAGAGAGAGAAACGAGACAGACACAGAGAAAATAGGTGCACCAGGGCCTCCAGCCACTGCAAACGAACTCCAGATGCATACGCCCCCTTGTGCATCTGGCTTATGTGGGTCCTGGAGAATTGAACTGGGATCCTTTGGCTTTGCAGGCAAATGCCTTAACTGCTAAGCTATCTCTCCAGCTCTTAAAAAAATATAATATACATACATACATATATATATATATATATATATATATATATATATATATATATTTTTTTTTTTTTTTTTTTTTTTTTTTGGTTTTTCGAGGTAGGGTCTCGCACTAGTCCAGGCTGACCTGTCACTATGTAGTCTCAGGGTGGCCTCGAACTCATGGCGATCCTCCTACCTCTGCCTCCTGAGTGCTGGGATTAAAGGCGTGTGCCACCACACCCAGCTTAAAAATATTTTTAAATTTATTTCTTTGTAAGCAGAGAGAGAGAAAAGAAACATGGGCACACCAGGGCCTCTAGCCACTGCAAAACAAAAAACAAAAAACTCCAGAAGCATGAGCCACTCTGTGTATCTGGCTTTATGTGAGCACTGGGGAATTGAACCTGGGCTTTTAGGCTCTTCTAGCAAGTGCCACTAAACCACTGAGCCATCTTCAGCCCCAGTTTTAATTTTACTTTATTTTTATTTTACAGTGATCCTCTTTCCTTGGCCTCCCAAGAGCTGGGATTAAAGGCATGCAACGCCATGCCCAGTTTTGAACCCCAATTTTTTATTTTATTTTTATTTTTATTTATTTATTTGAGAGAGAGATACAGAAATAGGCAGGGAGAGAGAGAGAGAGAGAGAGAGAGAGAGAGAGAAAGGGCCTGCCAGGGCTTCCAGCCACTGCAAACGAACTCTAGACATGTGCACCCCCTTGTGCATCTGGCTTATGTGGGTCCTGGGGAATTGAACTGGGGTCCTTTGGCTTTGCAGGCAAGCGCCTTAACTGCTAAGCCATCTCTCCAGCCCCTCAGCCCCAGTTTTTAAAAATATTTTTATTTAGGCTGAAGAATTGGTTTAAGCAGTTAAGGTGCTTGCTTGAAAAGCTTAAGGTCCCAGGTTTAATTCCCCAGTACCCATGTAAACTAGATACACAAGGTAGCACATACATCTGTAGTTCGTTTGCAGTGGCTAGAGGCCCTGGTGTGCCCATTCTCTCTATCTGCTTCTCTCTCTCCAATAAAAAATAAAAATAGGGCTACAGAGATGGCTCAGCAGTTAAGGCACTTGCCTGCAAAGACAAATGACCCAGGTTCAATTCCCCAGTACCCACATAAAACCAGATGCACAAAGTGGCACGTGTGTCTGGAGTTCATTTGCAGTGGCTAAAAGTCCTAGTGTGTCCATTCATTCTCTCTCCCCTTCTCTGCTTAAAGATAAATAAAATAAAATATTTAAAATATATTTTTAATTTAATTTATTTATCTGAGACACAGAGAAGGAGGAAAACAGAGAGAATGAGAGAGTATGGGTGCACCTCGGCCTCCAGCCACTGCAAACGAGCTCCAGACACATGTGTCACTCTGCGCATCTGGCTTTACGTGGGTACCGGGAATCAAACCCAGGCCGTCAAGCTTTGCAAGCAAGCGCCTTAGCAGCTGAGCCACCTCTCCAACCTATTTACTATTTATTGACTTAGGCCCTAGACTCTCAAGTTCAATGTTCACCTATGAAAAATAGACTCCATGTAAATGATTTTGTTTTTTTCTATGTGCTGATGCTGGGGATGGAACCCAGACCTTGCGCAAGCTAGGCAAGTGCTCTACCACTAAGCCATACCCCCTATCCTGATGTAAGCGATTTTGGTCAGGTAGAAGGGATAATCCTAAAAGTCATGGGTAGGACATTAATTTAGAGATTTGCACGTAGCTTAGTCTGATGTTGGGGACAGGCATATGCAGAAAAGAGGTGTGTAGCTCACATTTTCTTTTGAACTGGTTGTCATCTGTTCCGTTCCTTCATTCATGCGTTACGTGACATTCTGTTTCATTGCTTCAAGAAACAGGTTTTTAATATTTTGCAAACTATGATTTGGCAATGGTGCCCACACAATGTCCCACATTCTTGCAAACAAAGTTATCTGCCCAGGTTGGCAACAGGCCAAGTTGAAACTGTTGATCTGCTGCTGACAGCCACGCATCTAGTACTGGCCATGTGACCTCTTTCCTGGGAGTGGTATGTAGGGCAACAGTCTCTGGCGACAGCAGCCCTCCCAAAGAGAAAAAAGCTCCCTGGGAGGAATTCCTTAGATTTCTTTTTTCTTTTTCTTTCTTTCCTTTTCCTTCCTTTCCTTCCTTTCCTTCCTTCCCTTCCTTCCCTTTCCTTCCTTACTTCCTTCCTTTTTCTTTTTTACATTTAGCCCAACTAGGTAAATGTGATAGATAGAAATATAGCATCTATTTTGCAACTTGAGGATGAATGTCACAAACTAAGGACAGAAGAGCAGAGAATCAAGCCTGCTCCATGGTGGCATGTCTGCCCCTTTGTACAAGTCCAGTGCTGCCAAACAATGGACTTAATTTTTTGTTTTGTTTTGTTTTGTTTTGTTTTTCGAGGTAGGGTCTCACTCTAGCCCAGGGTGACCTGGAATTCACTATGTAGTCTCAGAGTGGTCTTGAACTCATAGTATCCTCCTACCTCTGCCTCCCAAGTGCTGGCATTAAAGGTGTGAGCCACCACACCTGGCTAGGACTAAAGTTTTAAAAATATTTTATTCATTTATTTGAGAGAGAGAAAGAGGCAGCTAGAGAGAAAATGGGTATGCCAGGGCCTCTAGCCACTGCAAACGAACTACAGATGCTTATGCCACCTTATTGCATCTGGCTTTATGTGGGTGCTGAGGAATCACACCTGGGTCCTTTGGCTTTGCAGGCAAGCACCTTAACCACTAAGCCATCTCTCCAGGCCTGGACTTAATTTTGATGTGAGAGGAATAAATCCCTAACTATCAAGCAGTTTTCTGTTATTTGAAATACAGTAATAAAAAAAGAAAGAGGGCTGTAGAGATGGCTTAGCGGTTAAGGCGTTTGTCTGCAAAGCCAAAGGACCCTGGTTCAATTCCCCAGGACCCACGTAAGCCAGATGCACAAGAGTTCATTTGCAGTGGTTGGAGGCCCTGGTGCACCCATTCTCTCTCTCTCTCTCTTTCTCAAATAAATACATAAAATACATTTTTTAAAAAGAAAGAAACATAGTAATACTTCTCTAAATGACAAAGAGTACTAGCTCTGACCCAGGAGAGACCTAGAGGATGCTTCTGGGGAAGGCTTCCATTGCTCATGAGAAATTCTATGAATTGCTGCCTATAAAGAGTGACCACTGGGCTGGAGAGATAGCTCAGTGGGTAAAGATGCTTGCTTACAAAGCCTGATGGCCCAGGTTCAATTCCCCAGTACCCATGTAAAGCCAGATGCACAAAGTGGCACATGCATTTGGAGTTCATCTGCAGTGGCAAAAGGCCCCAGTGCACCTATATTCTCTCTCTCTTCCTCCTTCCCTCTTATTGCAAATAATCTTTTTTAAGTGACTGAGCTGAGTGCAGCAGGGCACAGCTTTAATCCCAGCACTAAGGAGGCTGAGGTAGGATGATCACTGTGAGTTCAAGGCCAGCCTGGGACTATAGGGTGCATTCCAGGTTGGCCGGGGCTAGAGTGAGACCCTACCTCGAAAAGAACCAAACAAGAACTGGAGAGATGGCTTAGTGGTTAAGGCACTTGCCTGAAAAACCAAAGGATCCCAGTTCAATTCTCCAGGACCCACATAAACCAGATGCACAAGGTGGCGCATGCATCTGGAGTTCGTTTGCTATGGCGGGAGGCCCTGGTGTGCCTTCTCTCTCTCTCTCTCTCACTCAAATAAATACATAAATAAAACATATTAAACAAACAAACAAACAAAGAATGATCACCATCCTAGGAGCACAAGTAAATCATGGCAGAATAAAAAACACAAGGTGCTAAATGCTGAGCTGAGGACCTGACGTCTCACCTCCTGTCACGTCAGATGAGAGACTTTCCCAGACTTTCCCTGTCTCAGCCAGTTGAGCCAAAGGTTTCTGTGATTTGCCCCCTAACTTATTCCATCACCCTCTGCTACAAATCTATCCTCAGGTTAAAGAGCCATGTGAGAGGCCAGCCTGGCCAATCCTATCCCTTCCCAGGCAGCACCGGAAGCCCCAGGACCAGCCAGGTTCTCAACGAGGCAGGTCGGCCCTCGGCTCCATCACCCGCTCACCTGCTCATTCTTGTGCTGGGTCATGTGGGACTTGAGCTGGAAGTAGGTACTGAACTTGCTGGGGCAGAACTGGCACAGATAAGAGCTATCAATGAGGACCACCTGCTTGGGCTCCAGCTTGTCACCTTCGTCTTCACTTGCTGTGGGCAAGGCTTGGGGCTGGGGTACACTGGACAGGGTCTGGCCCAACCCTGTGGAGAGAGACAGGGAAAGAAGTCTCAGAGAAGGAGGCCGGGCATGGTGGCACACTGCCTGTAGTCCCAGCACTCGGGAGACAGAGGTAGGAGGATTGCAGTGAGTCCGAGGCCACCCTGAGACCACACAGCGAATTCCGGCTCAGCCTGGGCTAGAGTGAGACCCTACCTCGAAAAACCAAAACAAATAAAATAGAAAAAAGAGAGCCTGGCATGGTGGTGCACGCCTTTAATCCCAGCACTAGGGAGGCAGAGGTAGGAGGATCTCTGTGAGTTTGAGGCCACCCAAAGACTACATAGTGAATTCCAGGTCAGCCTGAGCTAGAGTGAGACCATACCTGAAAAAAACAAAATAAAATAAATTAATAAATAGATAAATTTTTTAAAAAATAGAAAAAAGAAGTCTCAAGAAGGGCTGCAGGAGAGCCAGGTCAGAAGCCATACCACCCAGGAGTAGCTCACAGAGTACCTACGGTAAACTGTGTCATCCTCTTTCTTCTACGTGCTTGGTGTTAGATGGCCATGTTCAAACCTACACTCATACTTAGGGTATGTGTATGGGCATATCCAGTAAAATATTAAAATACTGAAGTACATATTCTAAATATATAAACAGAGAAATATAGAAGAGAGATACAGAATGGGTAAACCAGGGCCTCCAGCCATTGCAAACAAACTTCCAGATGCGTGCACCACTTTGTGCATCTGGCTTTACATGGATACTGGAGAATCGAACCCAGGTTGTTACACTTTACAGGCAAGTGCTTTGACCACTGAGTCATCTCAAGCCCCCATTATTATTATAATTATTATTGGGTTTTCTGAGAAAAGGTCTCATCCTAGACTGGTCTTAAACTCACTATGTAGCTAAGAAATGGCCTTGATTGCTGATTCTCCTGCTTCCACCACTCAAATGCTGGAATAGCCAGGCGTGGTACACACACCTTTAGTCCCAGCACTTGGGAGGCAAAGGTAGGAGGATCGCCGTGAGTTTGAGGCCACCCTGAGATTATATAATGAATTCCAGGTCAGCCTGGACTAGAGTGAAACCCCACCTCGAAAAAACAAATTTAAAAAAAAATGCTAAAAGCCGGGGGTGGTGGCGCACGCCTTTAATCCCAGCACTCGGGAGGCAGAGGTAGGAGGATCGCTGTGAGTTCAAGGCCACCCTGAGACTACATAGTGAATTCCAGGTCAGCCTGGGCTAGAGTGAGACCCTACCTCGAAAAAAAAAAAAAAAAAAAAAAAAAAAAAAAAAGAAAAAAAAAAAGAAAGAAAAATCAAAACAACGACAACAACAACAACAACAAAAAAATGCTGTCAGATGGCAGTGATCTTGGGATGACTCAGAAGGCATCATGGTGCTGGGAAGAAGTGACAGGAGTGCTCAGCACTGCAATATCTCTATCACACCTTCTGAGGCTCAGGGTCCATTGCAGAAGAGGTGGCGGAAAGAATGTAATTTCAAAGGGGAAAGTGGGGAGAGGGAGGGCATTACCATGGGATATTGTTTATAATCATGGAAGTTGTTAGTAAAAAAATAATAAAAATAATAAATTCAAAAAATTCAAAAAAAAATAAATTAAATTAAATAAATGCTGGAATTACAGGCACTCATGACTACACTGAGTTTTACAGTGTGCTGGGGATAGAATTCGGGGCTTTGTGCATACTAACCAAGCACTAGCAACTGAGCAACATCACCAGTTCCCAAAATACATTCTGATTCTGATTGACAGCTAACGGTCTCCAGCTCCCCTCTCTGCCTTTGGACACTGTGACCTCTCCAAGGTTGTTAAAACCTGAACTCCACTGCTAGCCGTACTCACACCGCTCCCTGGGCTCCCAGCCGGAGAATAACACCTATATTTGTGATATTACCCTTTGCTCACTAGACCGTCCCTCGCTCTCCCTGGTGCCAGGGGGCCTCTGGCCCATGCACTCTATGGCCTAGCACGTACTATGTTCCACAACAGATGCTGAGTGGCTGGGCTCTGGTGCTGAACCAAGAGCCTGGAAAGCAAAGGGAGAAGTGGTCCTAAGAACCCAGGGGCCACAGAGCTGGCCCCAAGAACAGTGCTGGGGAGGTCAGGTAAAAGTGGCCACCTGGGCTGTAGCAATGGCTCAGTGGTTAAAAGTGGCCACCTAGCATTCACCCAACAAAAGGCCCCTCAGCAGCTGCATGTGGCTGGTGCTGTCCAAACCTGAGACTTGCATGGAAAGGGCTGGGGCTCTGGCTCTACACTGTCCCACATAGTGGCCACAAGCCATAGGTGACAACTAAGCAATAGAAATGTGGCCAGTCCCAGCCCAGATGTGTTGTCAATATAAATACAAACTGGAATTCAAGTAAATTTAGTTCAGGGGCTGGAGAGATGGCTCAGCAATTAAGGCATTTGCCTTCAAAGCCTAAGGACCCAGGTTCAATTCCCCAGTATCTATGTAAAGCCAGATAGGCAAGGTGGCACATGTGTCTGGAGTTTTTTGCAGTGGCTAATGGCCCTGGAGCACCCATTTTCTCTCGATCTATCTGCCTCTCTTTTTCTCTCATAAATAAAGCATTAAAAATTCTTAGTTCAGGGCTGGAGAGATGGCTTAGTGGTTAAGACACTTCCCTGTGAAGCCTAAGGACCCATGTTCAACTCTCCAGATCCCACATAAGCCAGACATACAAAAGGTGAGGCAAGTGCAAGGTGACACATGCCACTAGGTGGCGCAAGCATCTGGAGTTCGATTGCAGTGGCTGAGGCCCTGGCACACCAATGCTGTCTCTCTCTCTCTCTAAAATAAATAAATAAATAACATTTTAGGGCTGGGGAGATGGCTTAGAGGTTAAGGCGCTTGCATGATAAACCTAAGGACCCATGTTTCACTCTCTAGATCCCATGTAAGCCAGATGCACAAAAGGTGAGGCAAGTGCAAGGTTGCACATGCCCACTAGGTGGCGGAAGTGTCTGGAGTTCAATTTCAAGGGCTGAGGCCCTGGCACGCTAATTCACTCTCTGTCTCTCTCTCTCTCCTGCTCTCTCTAAAATAAAAAATTAAAAAAAAAAAAACATTTTAGTTCAAAAACTATGTACAGGAAAAAAAAAACTATATACAGTACTTTAATATGGCTGGGGGTGTATCTCAGTGGTAGAGCCTACTATGCACATGGTTTGGGGTTCCATTCCCAGGATGACAAAGATAATAATTATCCCAACAATTCCTTTATATTACATGTTAAAATGATAATACATTGGGGTCAGGCACAGTTAAAAAAAAAAAAAAAAAAAAAAAGAGGGACTTCTGGTTAATTTGGCGGCACAGGTAGCACTCCAAAGCAGCCTAGGGGGGAAAAAGCCGGAAAAAAAAAAAAAAAACGCAGCAAAATACACACTTTTACTAAAAAGTGAGGTGTATAGCAAATTGAAACGGCAGCGTAGAAGTAGGAGAGATCCAGAGCATCCAGAGCCCACACAGGCTGGCAGAAGCAGCTCGGGCAGGTCTGTGGACCAGGGCGGCGGCGGCAGCCAGAAAGCCGCCAGGCTCAGCTTGAGCCGCAGAAAAGCCAGGTGACGGGATTTTCCACTCACACCGGAGCTCTCCGCAAACTCAAGAAACGTGAAGGGAGAACGGCAGTGAACAATGGAAGAGCAGATCACAAGGTAGAAAAAACACGTGGAACAGCGAGAACTAGAGCAGCATCGGCAGCCTCCCCTCCCCCACCGCCAGTGCCCAGCTCCAGCGAACAGAGCAGCAGTCCAGGGACCCGACCACGCCAACTTGAACCAACAGCGGGACCCAAGCAGGAGCAGAGATAACTGGGATTACACCAGGGAAGGGTCTCACCTGGTCACAAGCTGACTTGGAACGTCAACGGATCAGAACTCTTAACCTCCTTGTTGTCAGGATTAAGGCTGTGGGTGGGGCACCACACACCCTAAGGGACAGTTAGAAGATAATACCTACTCTTGGATAAATATTCTGAGCTGTTTTGCATTGAAAGTGTACATTGTTTAATTAAATTTCAGAATCTATCTGTATTTGGTTCCACTCAGTCAACTTGAATACTCTCATAGCAGGCAAACCCAACACCTAGGGTCACTTTTGTAGATACTCTGAGAGTCTTGAGAGCCACACCTAATGCCTTAAGCTCCTACCCTGAAATTATATAGCATCAGATTGACTGATACATCTAATAATACCCAGCTAACTAGAAAATCCAATCATTAAATAATCCAGGATGCAAAAATATATACATTATAACACAAGAAACACCAAAAATCAAGACAATATAAATCCACCAAAAAGTATTAATGCATCAGAAATGACCTCCAGTGAGAACGAGTTAGAGGAAATGCATGAGAAAGATTTCAAAAGAATGATTATAAATATGTTTGAAGAAATCAAAGGAATGAAAGAGGAAATCAAAGGAATCAAAGAAAACACAGGACACCAATTTAATGAAATAAAGAGGTCAATACTAAACATAAATAAGGAAATAGAAATAATAAAGAAAAATCAATCAGAATTACTAGCAATGAAGAACACAGTTAATGAAATAAAAAACTCTGTAGAAAATCTCACCAGTAGAATGGATGAAGGGGAGGACAGAATATCTACGCTAGAAGACCACGTGGCAGATCTAATACAGTCCAACAAAGAGAAAGACAAACTAATAGAAAAGTATGAGTGGGAATTTCAAGATCTTCGGGACACTATGAAAAGATCAAACATAAGAATTCAGGGCATAGTACAAGGAGAAGAATTTCACTCCAAAGGCATAGTAGGCGTCTTCAACAAAATCATAGAAGAAAACTTCCCCCAAATTGGGAAAGAGGTGCCAATGCAGATACAGGAATCCTTTAGAACACCAGCCAGACAAAACCTGGAAAGAACCTCTCCTTGCCATATTATAATCAAACTACCAAACACACAAACCAAAGAAAAAATATTGAAAGCAGTCAGAGAAAAAAGTCAAATTACCTACAAAGGCAAGCCTATCAGGATTACAGCAGATTACTCAATACAAACTTGAAAAGCCAGAAGGGTGTGGAGTGATGTATTCCAAGTCCTGAAAGATAACAACTGTCAACCAAGGTTACTTTATCCTGCAAACTATCCATTCAAATAGCGGAGAAATAAGGACATTCCATGACAAAAGCAAGCTAACGGAGTATTTGAAGACAAAACCAGCTCTACAGAAAATACTTGAAAGAATTCTCCATGCTGAAGAAAAAGAAAAGCACACATATAAGGAACCGGGGAAAAAACAAACAATACTCAAATACTAATTAACACAAGAGAGCAAAGGTAAAACCGGAAGAACTACAAAAAAATGGCAGAAATGAATACACACCTTTCAATATTATCTCTTAATACCAACGGCCTCAATGCCCCAACCAAAAGGCATAGGTTCGCAGACTGGGTTAAAAAGCAGTATCCTTCAATTTGTTGCCTCCAAGAAACCCACCTTTCTACAAAGGGTGGACACTATCTTAGGGTGAAAGGTTGGAAAATTGTGTTTCAAGCAAATGGACCTAGAAAACAAGCAGGGGTTGCTATCCTAATATCTGACAAGGTAGACTTCAGTCCAACATTAGTTAAGAAAGATAGGTCACTTTATATTGATTAAAGGCACCCTCCAACAGGAGGACATTACAATCCTAAATATATATGCACCTAACATGGGGGCCCCCAAATTCATTAAACAAACACTATTAGAACTAAGGTCACAGATAACACCAAACACAGTGGTAGTGGGTGACTTCAACACCCCACTCTCATCAATTGACAGGTCGTCCTGGGAAAAAATAAACAGAGAGGCATCTGTACTAAATGAGGTCATAGAAGGAATGGACCTAACAGATATCTACAGGACATTTCATTCAAATGCTGAAGAATATACATTCTTTTCAGCAGCACATGGAACATTCTCTAAAATAGACCATATATTAGGACACAAAGCAAATCTTAACAGATACAGGAAAATTGAAATAATTCCTTGAATTCTATCTGACCACAATGGAATCAAACTACAAATCAATAGCAAGAAAGGCTATACAGCATACACAAAATCATGGAAATTAAACAACACACTACTAAATGATGAATGGGTCAATGAAGAAATCAAAAAATTTATAGAGTCAAACGATAATGAGAACACAACCAAAATCTCTGGGACACAATGAAGGCAGTCCTAAGAGGTAAATTTATACCTTTAAGTGTCTATATTAAGAAATTAGAAAGGTCACAAGTAAATGACCTAATGCTTCACCTTAAAGCCTTGGAAAAAGAACAAGGCAAACCAAAAATCAGTAGACGGGAAAAAATAAAGATTAGGGCAGAAATTAATGAAATAGAAACTAAAAAAACAATCCAAAGAATCAATGAAACAAAGAGTTGATTCTTTGAAAGGATAAACAAGATTGATAAACCCGTAGCAAATATGACCAAAAGAAAGAGAGAAGAGACACAAATTAATAAAATTAGAGATGAAAAAGGTAACATCACAACAGATGCCAGAGAAATTCAAAAAATCATAGGGACAAACTATAAAAGCATATACTCCACAAAGTATGAAAATCTGAAAGAAATGGATGATTTCCTTGATTTATATGACCTACCTAAATTAAATCAAGATGAGATTAATCACTTAAATAGACCTATAATAAGCATGGAGATCCAAGCAGTTATCAAAAATCTCCCAACTAAAAAAAGTCCAGGCCCAGATGGATTCACTGCTGAATTTTACCAGACATTCAGGGAAGAACTAACACCATTGCTTCTTAAGCTTTTCCATAAAATAGAAAAAGAAAGAATCCTACCAAATTCCTTCTATGAAGCCAGCATCACCCTGATACCAAAACCAGGCAAAGATAGAACAAAAAAAGAAAATTACAGACCAATCTCCCTCATGAACATAGATGCAAAACTTCTCAACAAAATATTGGCAAACAGAATATAAGAATATATCAGAAAGATCATTCACCCTGGCCAAGTAGGCTTTATCCCACAGATGCAGGGATGGTTCAACATACGCAAATCGATAAATGTAATACATTATATAAATGGACTGAAGGACAAAAATCACATGATCATCTCATTAGATGCAGAAAAAGCGCTTGACAAAATCCAACATCCCTTCATGATAAAACTCCTTCAGAGACTGGGAATAGAAGGAACATTTCTCAATATAATAAAGGCTATTTATGACAAGCCTACAGCCAACATATTACTAAATGGGGAAAAACTGGAAGCTTTTCCACTAAAATCAGGAATAAGACAAGGGTGTCCACTGTCCCCACTTTTATTTACTATAGTACAGGAAGTCTTAGCCATAGCAATAAGGCAAGAGACGCACATAAAAGGGATACAAATTGGAAAGGAAGAAATCAAGTTATCATTATTTGCAGATGACATGATTCTATATATAAAGGACCCTAAAGACTCTACCAGCAAACTGTTAGAGCTGATAAACACCTACAGCCATGTACCAGGATACAAAATAAATACACAGAAATCAGTAGCATTCCTATATGCTAACAACAAACACACAGAGGATGAAATCAGAGAATCACTCCCATTCACAATTGCATCAAAGAAAATAAAGTACCTTGGAATAAACCTAACCAAGGAAGTAAAGAATCTCTACAATGAAAACTACAAAACATTCAAGCAAGAAATTGCAGAAGACACTAGGAAATGGAAAAACATCCCTTGTTCCTGGATTGGAAGAATCAGTATTGTGAAAATGGCAATCTTACCAAAAGCAATCTACACATTTAATGCAATCCCCATCAAAATTCCAAAGGCGGTAGCACCATGGGATATTTTTTATAATCATGGAAAATGTCAATAAAAATTAAGAAAAAAAAATTCCAAAGGCATTCTTCACGAAAATAGAAAAAACAATCCAAAAATTCATTTGGAATCACAAAAAACCTCGAATATCTAAAATAATACTGAGCAACAAAAATAAGGCAGGTAGTATCACCATACCTGATTTTAACCTATACTACAGAGCCATAGTAACAAAAACAGCATGGTACTGGCACAAAAGCAGAAATGTAGATCAATACAGAATACAGGACCCAGATATAAGTCCAGGTAGCTATAGCCACCTGATATTCAATAAAAATGCCAAAAATACTCATTGGAGAAAAGACAGCCTCTTCAGCAACTGGTGCTGGGAAAACTGGATATGTATCAGTAGAAACATGAAAATAGATTCTTCTCTCTCTCCACGCACAAGAATTAAGTCCAAATGGACTAAAGACCTTAACATCAGACCTGAAACTCTGAAATTGCTAGAGGAAAAAGTAGGGGAAACCCTTCAGTATATTGGTCTTGGCAAAGACTTTCTGAATATAACCCCAATTGCTCAGGCAATAAAACCACAGATTAACTGCTGGGACCTCATGAAATTACAAAGATTTTATACTGCAAAGCACACTGTGAATAAAGCAAAGAGGCAACCTACAGAATGGGAAAAAATCTTTGCCAGCTATATATCTGATAGAGGATTAATATCTAGGATATACAAAGAACTCAAAAAGCTAAATAATAAGGAATCAAACAAGCCAATTAAAAAATGGGCTATGGAGCTAAATAGAGAGTTCTCAAAAGAAGAAATATGGATGGCGTATAAGCATCTAAAAAAATGTTCTACATCCCTAGTCATCAGGGAAATGCAGATTAAAACTACATTGAGATTCCATCTCACTCCTGTCAGATTGGCTACCATCATGAAAACAAATGATCATAAATGCTGGCGGGGATGTGGAAAAAGAGGAACTCTTCTACACTGCTGGTGGGAATGCAATCTGGTCCAGCCATTGTGGAAATCAGCGCGGAGGTTCCTAAGACAGCTAAAAATTGATCTACCATATGACCCAGCTATAGCACTCCTAGGCATATATCCTAAGGACTCATCCATTTCCTTAGAAGTACATGCTCAACCATGTTTATTGCCGCTTAATTCATAATAGCTAGGAAGTGGAACCAGCCTAGATGTCCCTCAACTGATGAGTGGATAATGAAGATGTGGCACATTTATACAATGGAGTTCTATTCAGCAGTAAAGAAAAATGAAATTATGAAATTTACAGGAAAATGGATGGATCTGGAAAGGATTATACTAAGTGAGGTAACCCAGGCCCAGAAAGCCAAGCACCGCATGTTTTCCCTCATATATGGATCCTAGCTACAGATGATTGGACTTCTGTGTGAGAAGAAAAAAACTCAGTAGCAGAGGCCAGTAAGCTAAAAAAGAGATACAAAGGGAAGAGAAAGCAAGGGAGGAGGGTACTTAATAGGTTGATATTGTATATATGTAAGTAGAAGAATAGATTGACGGGGGTGAAAAGGCCCAAAGTGAGATCAAGGGAAGAGACTGAGTAAAGGAAAGGTGGAGGGAGGGCTAATCAAAATCTAAGAGGATGCAAATAAGTCATTTGGAATCCTCTGGTTTTGGACAATGGAACACTCAGGAGCCATAAATTGTTGTTAGAAAATTTTCAGTGCCAGGGATGGGATACCTTCCAGTGACTTGTTGGCCAGGGAGGTCCCTGATGCCCCCAAAACATTACAGGCCATTGCCAGGCCCTTGGTTTCCCACCAGGATTAGATGGTAAGACCCTATTCCTGAAGACTCCACATATTTGGGCTGCAAGGCCACTGGGAAATCCTGTTGGAACTGAGCTGATAACCTCCTCCATGTAGACCAGCTGACAGAAAGCTGGAAGAAGCCATTCTACATGCAGTTCAATGGGAGAAAGAGATACCACCAGTGAAGATACTCAAGAGTGGACACTGCAAGCCTTATAATTGGCCAGCCAGGCCAAATGGGCCAACGGGTGCAATAGTGGCACATCTGTCATGGTGGAAACCAACTGCCCTCCAATTGGACTGGAGGCCTGCTCCATGGGGGGGAATACATCCCTGATACCGAAAACTTAAAACAGGGGTAGTCATGAGCCCTAGGGGTGTAACATCTGCTGATGTCTTGAAAAATGTATATACTATGCTTATCAAACTGCACAGTAAGCACTTTTCTTAATATTTATACCCTTATATTAACGCTACTCTCACTTTGGGTAGAGAATCTTCTCTTTTCAGATGGCAGTGACCTTGGGATGACTCAGAAGGTATCATAGTGCTGGAAAGAAGTGACTAAAATACTGAGTAACATCTTGATCACACCTTCCAAGGCTCAGGGTCTAATGCAGAAGGGGTGGCGGAAAGAATGTAAGAGCCAAAGGAAGGGTAGGACTCCTTACAATGTGCTCCCTCCAGACACAAAATGGCCTGGATATCCATGACCTCATAGTGCCTGACACTAGCTACACAAGACCATCATAAGAGGAGGAAAAGATCATGACATCAAAATAAAAGAGAGACTGATTGAGATGGGGAGGGGATATGATGGAGAATGGAATTTCAAAGGGGAAAGTGGGAGGAGGGAGGGTATTACCATGGGATATTTTTTATAATCATGGAAAATGTTAATAAAAATTGAGGAAATAAAATAAAATAAAAAAGATAGGTAAATAATTAGTAATGTCAGCCTTGGGAATATTATTAGAGTAATGACACAATTTGACATGTCTTTCTTTCATCTTATGCCTCTGTCTTGACACAGTCTTGCCTTTGTAGCCCAGTCTAGACTCAAATTCTCTATGCAGCCAAGGCTGGCCTCAAACTCCCGATCTTCCCGCTCTAGTCTCCTGAGTGCTGGGATTATTACACCTGTACACCCAGCTCTCTATCTCCACTTTACAGATAAAGCTGACTGAAGCCAAGAGAAGTCATGGAGATTGCACAAGGTCACGTGGCTAGTGATAAAACCAATGAATCTGGTGCTGGGGAAAGAGCTCAGACAGAACCTTTTATGCATGCCTAACATGCATAAAATCCTGGGTTCCGGGCTGGAGAGATGGCTTAATGGTTAAGGTGCTTACCTGCTAAACCTAAGGACTCAGGTTCAATTCTCCAGGACCCACATAAGACAGATGCACAAGGTGGTGCATGCCTCTGGTGTTCGTTTGCAGCAGCTGGGGGCCCTGGTGCACCCATTCTCTATCTGTCTGCCTCTTTCTCAAAAATAAATAAATAAATTGGGTGTGGTGGCATACGCCTTTAATTCAGCATGTGGGAGGCAGAGGAAGGATTGCTGTGAGTTGCAGGCCGCCCTAAGAGTGAATTCCAGGTCAGTCTAGGCTAGAGGGAGAACTTACCTCGAAAAACAAAGTAATTAATTAAAAACCTGGGTTCTGTCCCCAGTACTAAGGGTCTGGAGAGATGGTTCAGTGGTTAAAGGCACGTGTTTGCAAAGCCTCATGGTCCAGTTTCAGTTCCCCAGCACATACATAAAGCCAGATGTATCAAGTGTCGCATGCCCCTGGAGTGCATTTGCAGTAACAGGAGGTTCTGGTGCACCCTTACTCTCTCTCTCTCTGCTTGCAAATAAATAAATATATATATATATATACACACACATACATACATACATATAAAGAAATGATCAAACAGCCCCTCTGAAGCCACAGAAGGGACATGGTGAGAGTAGCTTTCTCCATTTCCACCCACCTGTGTCTTCCTCATCCTCTTGCCTGCTTGGGTTCAAAGCCATGACCTGTACTGTCACAGAGTTGCGAGAAACAGTGCCACCACTGCGTCCTGGAGGCCACACCTTGTGGGTCTGCATGTGCTTCTTGACATTAGACTTCTGGGCAAAAGCCCGCCCACACGCAATGCACTGGAAGGGCTTCTCCCCGGTGTGGCTGTGGGGACAAAGCTGGTCAGCACCGGTCGTGTAGGAATGGGGGACAGGGTCTCCACCTAAGAGCTCACCACCACCAGAAGGGCCAAAGAGGCTGCCACCTGTCACTTCGGACACCATCGAGACACGTCCTTTCGCCCAAGAGGCAGCCCAGAGGTGGAAAGACCTGGGAGTTTGATCACAGTGCTAAGATGCTCAGACAACCAACCTGGAGCTGACCTTCTCCCTGGCTACCTCACCCTCTGAGACGACACATTTCCACTCAAATGGTGATTTCAGCTGGGCGTGGTGGTACACTCCTTTAATCCTAGCACTTGGGAGGCAGGGGTAGGAGGATCTCTGTGAGTTTGAGACCAGCCTGGGCACTACAGGGTGAGTTCCAGGTCAGCCTGGGTTAGAGTGAGACCCTACTTAGAAAATAAAAGGAGAGGGCTGGAGGAATGGTTTAGCAGTTAAGGCATTTGCTTGCAAAGCGAAAGGACCCAGGCTCCATTCCCCAGGACCCACGTAAACCAGACGCACAAGGGAGCGCACACGTCTGGAGTTCATTTGCAGTAGCTGGAGGCCCTGGCTGGGATTAAAGGTGTGCGCCACGACGCCCGGCTTTGAATTCTTTTTATTTAATATTTTACTTATTTATTTAAGAGGGAGAGAGAATGAGCTTCCAGTTGCTGCAAACTCCAGACGCAAGCATCATCTTATGTACCTGGCTTACTGGGGACTGAAGCTGGATCCTAGGGCTTCACAGGTTAAGTGCCTTAAACCACTGAGCTATCTCTCCAGCCCAATCTTGCCCAGGCTGCAACCTTGAAACCTTGATCCTCCTGTTTCCACCTCCCAAGTGCTGGGGTTACAGGAGTTCACCACCATCCCTGGCAAATTAACTTTTTGTTTGTTTGTTTCATGTTGCTAGGGACTGAAACCAAGGCCTCACCCATGCTAGGCAAGCACTCCACCACTGAGTTTAACCTCCTGAGCTTATTGTGTGTGTGGGGGGGGCAGGGGGGGTACGTGTGGGGGGTGTGGTGTGTGTGCAGTTTTGTATACCCCGTGCGTACGGTGGGGACACCAGAGGAGGACGTCAGTGTGTTTTATAGTTCTGTCTTTCTTCCTTAAGACAGACACTTGGAGCCCGCTGTGTTCTGCCCCCCACCCCAAGGGATTCAATATGTAGTCTCAGGCTGGCCTCGAACTCACAGGGATCCGCCTACCTCAGCTTCCTAAATGCTGGGATTAAAGACATGTGCCACCACAACCAGCTATCACTGCTTTTAAGTTAGACCGGCTGACAAACAAACATCAGTTATCCTGTATCCTGTTTTGAACCCCTCACCAGCACTAGAGTTATAAGTGTGTGCAGCCATGCCCAGCATTTTTTTTTTTTTTTCGAGGTAGGGTTTCACTCTAGCCCAGGCTGACCTGGATTTCACTATGGAGTCAGGGTGGCCTTGAACTCATGGCGATCCTCCTACCTCTGCCTCTTGAGTACTGGGATTAAAGGCGTGCGCCACCACGCCTGGCTTGCATTTTTTTTTTTTATGAGCAAAGAGAGAGAATGGGTGTGCCAGGGTCTCCAGCTACTGCAAATGAACCCCAGATGCATGCGCCACCTTGTGCATCTAGCTTATGTGGTTCTTGGGGAGTTGAACCTGGGTCCTTTGGCTTGGCAGACAAGTGCCTTAACTGCTAAACCTTCTCTCTAGCCCAGGTCCTCATTCTTGAGTAGCAAGTACTCTTATCTACTTACCTACCGAGCTATCTCCCTAGACCTCTGAACTCAGTTTTTTGTTTGTTTGTTTGTTTGGTTTTGGTTTTCAGTGTAGAGTCTTGCCCTAGCCCAGGCTGACCTGGATTTCACTATTTTGTCTCAGGCTGGCCTTGAACTCACAGCAATCCTCTTACCTTGGCTTCCCAAGTGCTGGGATTAAATTAGGTGTGTTCCACCACATCCCACTGAACTCAGTTTGTTTTTAATATTTTTATTTTTATTTATTTGAGAGAGAGAGGCAGATAGACAGAGAATGGTCACACCAGGGCCTTCAGCTGCTGCAAAGGAACTCCAGATGCATGCGCCATCTTATACATCTGGCTTACAAGGATACTGGGGAATGGAACCTAGGTCCTTTGGCTTTTCAGGCAAGTGCCTTAACCACTAAGCCATCTCTCCAGCCCTGTTGTTTTTAGAGAATATTTTATTGAGCCGGGTGTGGTGATGCACACCTTTAATCCCAGCACCAAGGAGGCAGAGGTAGGAAGATTGCCATGAGTTCAAGGCCACCCTGAAATTACATAGTGAATTCCAGGTCAGCCTCCACTAAAGCAAGACCCTACCTCGAAAAACAAACAAACAATGCTGGACATGGTGGCTTAAAAAACCAAAATAAATAAATAAAACAAACAAACAACAAAAAAAAAGCAGAGTATGGTGGCATAAACCTATAATCTCAGCACTAGCCTGATTAGGCTAGTTCAGATCGAAAAGTGACCCTCTCTCTCAAAAAAAAAAAGGTGGGCTGGGGCTGGAGAGATGGCATAGCAGTTAAGGCATTTGCCTGCAAAGCCAGAGGATCCTGGTTCAACTCTCCAGGACCCACATAAGCCAGATACACAAGGTGACGCATGCATCTGGAGTTCATTTACAGTGGCTGGAGGCCCTGGTGTACCCATTCTCTCTCTCTCTCTCTGCTTCTTTCTCCCTCTCAAATAAATAAGTAAATTTTTTTTTTTAAAAGGTGAGGAGATGGCTTAGTGGTAAAGGCACTTTCTACAAAGCATAAGGACCCAGGCTCAGTTCCCCAGTACCCGCATAAGCCAGATGCACAAGGTGGAACGTGCATCTAGAGTTTGCTTACAGTGGCTGGAGGCCCTGGTGTGCCCATTCTATCTGCCTTTTCCCTCTCTAATAAATAATTTTTTTTAAAGAAACTTTTTTTTTTCATTTTATTTTTATTTATTTATTTGAGAGCGACAGACAGAGGGAGAAAGAGGCAGAGAGAGAGAGAGAGAGACAGAGGGAGAATGGGCGCATGGGACCTGGGGAATCAAGCCTCGAACCGGGGTCCTTAGGCTTCACAGGCAAACACTTAACCACTAAGCCATCTCTCCAGCCCATCTAATAAATAAATTTTTTAAGTAATTTTTTTTTAAGGTGGCAAGCTGGGTTTGGTGGCACACACCTTTAATTTGGCTAAGACACTTTTTTGTTCGTATTTTGTTTTTTCAAGGTAGGGTCACCCATCAGGCTGACCTGGAATTCACTATGTAGTCTCAGGCTGGCCTTGAACTCTCGGTGATCCTCCCGAGTACTGGATTTTAAATGAGTGTGCCACCACTCCTGGCTGGAGACACTTTTTGGCTGTCACAGTTGTGGCCATGGAGAGGGATTATTGGCATCTAATGGTCAGAAGTCAAGGTTGATCCTGAACATTCTACAAAGCATGGTCAGAATGCTCCCAATGTCAAAGGTTCAATAAGGCCAGGGTTAGGATACTGATCTAGAAAGAAACTATTCTCTGTGTGTGGCTGGAATCTGAGAATGGTTCATTACATCTCTCCTTCCCCTCCCTCTCCCTCTGAGATAAAAAACTACATGGAAGGTGCCAAAGATCGATTAGCTTGCTGGGCGTGATGGTGCACACCTTTCATCCCAGCAGCACTCGGGAGGCAGAGGTAGGAGGATTGCCGTGAGTTCAAGGCCACCCTGAGACTACATAGTGAATCCTAGGTCGGCTAGAGTGAGACCCTATCCCTGCCCCCCCCCAAAAAAAATGATAGATTAGCTCAAAGTTGAAGTGTCTCTCCAAGGACTGAAACTGAAAAGGGAATAAACTGTCTTAGAATTTTCCAACACCATAACTGTGAATGACTTAAAATCACCCATATATCTCTATATCCCACTGTGCAGAGGTGCTGAACCGATCCACCCTGTACTTCACAGATGGAAACCTGAGGCTCATGTTTTCGGGACAAGAGGTATCCAACAGCAGGCCGTCCTGGCACAGCTGGCAGCCCACAGGCCAACCCTTCTAACACATGCAAGACAGGGGGAGCCTCACATGTGTGCAAAGCCTCTCTGAGCCCAAGTATACCCCACCCACCCACATATACACCCCCATCTTCCTGTCATGGTGGGCAGGCCCCTGCCCCTGGTCTTGAGAGGGAAGAAGGATGTCATCTTGACCTGAATAGCAGGTCTGGAGAGTGTGACAGGACAGGCAGGGCCTTGGTCCCCATCCGGGCCTGAGAACAATGTCTCACTTCCCCACAGTGGACCCCCAGCCAGGGCTGCGCATGAGCCACTGGCCCCAGCTACCTTCGGATGTGCTGCTGCAGGTCAAAGTTTTTGGTGAATGACTTGTCACAGTAGGAGCACTTGAGTTTCTGAGCCTTGGGCTTCCCTGAAGCTAGAAGACAAAGCGAGAGGAGAGAGATGGTGAGACTGTGGGCCCCACTGAGGCACCAAGAGAAGCCTCCACACACTCTACCCTCAGTACCTGGAACCAGACGGCCCCACCCTAGGAAGTCTCCATGTAGGCCCAGGCAGGTCAAGAGGCACAGGTGAGCTTCTCACAGGGCCCAGAAGGAAAGCCCAGGTTATGCTCTGGCTGAAAAAGCCAGATGAAGTTCTCAAAGTTTTCTTCTACGCCAGGAGATAAAATTCAGCCTCGGCGATGGCCTTCACTATTCCACACTTCTTTCTTTCTTTCTTTTCTTTTCTTTTTTCTTTCTTTCTTTTTTTTTTTTTAGGTAGGGTCTCACTCTAGCTCAGGCTAACTTGGAATTCACTCTATTCTCAGGGTAGCCCCGAACTCACAGCGATCCTCCTACCTCTGCCTCCCGAGTGCTGGGATTAAAGGTGTGAGCCACCACATCCGATAGCCCATTCCACGTTTTCTAAGTCCTATCAACTTCATCTTCCCCTCTCTAGCTGTAATGGACTCCTTGTGAATCCCGAAGACCTCAAGCATGGCCGCACCTCAGGGCCTTTGCACCTGCTGGTCCCCCTTGCCTGGAATGCTTGTCCCTACAATGCCCACAAGGCTGCTTTCCTCTCTTGCCCAGATGGCTAGGTGAGTGTCATTTTCTTCGAGGTAGGGTCTCTCTCTGGCCTAGGCTGTTCTCACTAGTAAGATGCAAGCAAAAGTCTCATATGGAACTTCTGGAACCTGAGAGGGCACCTTTGAAAAAATTATTTTTCTCCCTCTCTTTCTCTGTAAAATAAATAAATAAATAAAAATAATTTTAAAAAGGGGAGTGGCTGGAAGGATGGCTTAGCAGCCAAGGCGTTTGCCTGCAAAGCCAAAGGACCCAGGTTTGATTTCCTAGGACCTACGTTAGCCAGATGCACAAATAAATAAATATAAATAAAATATTTGTTTTATTTATTATTTGAGAGCAACAGAGAGAGACAGAAAGAGGCAGATAGAGAGAGAGAGAATGGGCACGCCAGGGCCTCCAGCCACTGCAAACAAACTCCAGACACGTGTGCCCCCTTGTGCATCTGGCTAATGTGGGTCCTGGGGAACCGAGCCTCAAACTGGGGTCTTTAGGCTTCACAGGCAAGCATTTAACTGCTAAACCATCTCTCCAGCCCTACATGAAATATTTTAAATATTTATTTTTTCTCTCTACCTCTTTCTCTCTCAAATATATGAAATATATTTTTATTTTTATTTTTATTTTTTTATTTTTATTTTTATTTTTATTTTTTTGGTTTTTCGAGGTAGGGTGTCACTCTAGCCCAGGCTGACCTGGAATTCACTATGGAGTCTCAGGGTGGCCTCGAACTCACAGCGATCCTCCTACCTCTGCCTCCCGAGTGCTGGGATTAAAGGTGTGCGCCACCATGCCCGGCGAAATATATTTTTAAAAAATTATTTTTTGCAGGGACTGGAGATATGGCTCAGTAGTTAAAGGCACTTGCTTGTAAAGCCTGATGGCCTGAGTTTGATTCCCCAATACCCACACAAAGCCAGAGCACAAAGTGGCACATGCATCTGAAGTTCATCTGCAGTGGCAAGAGGCCCTGGTATGCCCATTCTCTCTATCTGCAGCCAGGGTGGGAGAGAGAGAATCTTACCATCGTGAAGACCCAGCTGTGTCAGTTGTGCAGCTCAAGGACCAGAGAGGAGAAGTAATTTTCTGCACGGACCCCAGGAAGAGGTATTTTAGAGCCAGGCGTGGTGGCACACACCTTTAATCCTAGCACTTGGGAGGCAGAGGTAGGAGGATCTCTGTGAGTTCAAGGACACCCTGAATTCCAGGTCAGCCTGAACTAGCGAGACACTACCTCAAAAAACCAAAAAAAAAAAAAAAAAAAGAAAGAAAAAGAAAAGAAAAACAGAATTCACTATGTAGTCTCAGGCTGGCCTTGAACTCTCGGTGATCCTCCCGAGTACTGGATTTTAAATGAGTGTGCCACCACTCCTGGCTGGAGACACTTTTTGGCTGTCACAGTTGTGGCCATGGAGAGGGATTATTGGCATCTAATGGTCAGAAGTCAAGGTTGATCCTGAACATTCTACAAAGCATGGTCAGAATGCTCCCAATGTCAAAGGTTCAATAAGGCCAGGGTTAGGATACCCATCTAGAAAGAAACTATTCTGTGTGTGTGGCTGGAATCTGAGAACGGTTCATTACATCTCTCCTTCCCCTCCCTCTTCCTCTCCCTCTGAGATAAAAAACTACATGGAAGGTGCCAAAGATCGATTAGCTTGCTGGGCGTGATGGTGCACACCTTTCATCCCAGCAGCACTCGGGAGGCAGAGGTAGGAGGATTGCCGTGAGTTCAAGGCCACCCTGAGACTACACAGTGAATCCTAGGTCAGCTAGAGTGAGACCCTATCCTTGCCCACCACCCCCCAAAAAAAAATGATAGATTAGCTCAAAGTTGAAGTATCTCTCCAAGGACTGAAACTGAAAAGGGAATAAACTGTCTTAGAATTTTTCAACACCATAACCGTGAATGACTTAAAATCACCCATATATCTCTGTATCCCACTGTGCAGAGGTGCTGAACCGATCCACCCTGTATTTCACAGATGGAAACCTGAGGCTCATGTTTTCGAGACAAGAGGCATCCAGCAGCAGGCTGTCCTGGCACAGCTGGCAGCCCACAGGCCAACCCTTCTTACAGATGCAAGACAGGGGAAGCCTCACATGTGTGCAAAGCCTCTCTGAGCCCAAGTATACCCCACCCACCCACATATACACCCCCATCTTCCTGTCATGGTGGGCAGGCCCCTGCCCCTGGTCTTGAGAGGGAAGAAAGATGTCATCTAGACCTGAATAGCAGGTCTGGAGAGTGTGACAGGACAGGTAGGGCCTTGGTCCCCATCCGGGCCTGAGAACAATGTCTCACTTCCCCACAGTGGACCCCCAGCCAGGGCTGCGCATGAGCCACTGGCCCCAGCTACCTTCGGATGTGCTGCTGCAGGTCAAAGTTTTTGGTGAATGACTTGTCACAGTAGGAGCACTTGAGTTTCTGAGCCTTGGGCTTCCCTGAAGCTAGAAGACAAAGCGAGAGGAGAGAGATGGTGAGACTGTGGGCCCCACTGAGGCACCAAGAGAAGCCTCCACACACTCTACCCTCAGTACCTGGAACCAGACGGCCCCACCCTAGGAAGTCTCCATGTAGGCCCAGGCAGGTCAAGAGGCACAGGTGAGCTTCTCACAGGGCCCAGAAGGAAAGCCCAGGTTATGCTCTGGCTGAAAAAGCCAGATGAAGTTCTCAAAGGTTTCTTCTGCGTCAGGAGATAAAATTCAGCCTCTGTGATAGCCTTCACTATTCCACGTTTCTTTCTTTCTTTTCTTTTTTAGGTAGGGTCTCACTCTAGCTCAGGCTAACCTGGAATTCACTCTGTATTCTCAGGGCAGCCTTGAACTCACGGTGATCCTCCTACCTCTGCCTCCTGAGTGCTGGGATTAAAGGCGTGCGCCACCACATCCGATAGCCCATTCCATGTTTTCTAAGTCCTATCAACTTCATCTTCCCCTCTCTAGCTGTAATGGACTCCTTGTGAATCCCGAAGACCTCAAGCATGGCCCCACCTCAGGGCCTTTGCACCTGCTGGTCCCCCTTGCCTGGAATGCTTGTCCCTACAATGCCCACAAGGCTGCTTTCCTCTCTTGCCCAGATAGCTAGGTGAGTGTCATTTTCTTCGAGGTAGGGTCTCTCTCTGGCCCAGGCTGTTCTCACTAGTAAGATGCAAGCAAAAGTCTCATATGGAACTTCTGGAACCTGAGAGGGCACCTTTGAAAAAATTATTTTTCTCCCTCTCTTTCTCTGTAAAATAAATAAATAAATAAAAATAATTTTAAAAGGGGGAGTGGCTGGAAGGATGGCTTAGCAGCCAAGGCGTTTGCCTGCAAAGCCAAAGGACCCAGGTTTGATTTCCTAGGACCTACGTTAGCCAGATGCACAAATAAATAAATATAAATGAAATATTTGTTTTATTTATTATTTGAGAGCAACAGAGAGAGACAGAAAGAGGCAGAGAGAGAGAGAGAGAATGGGCACGCCAGGGCCTCCAGCCACTGCAAACAAACTCCAGACACGTGTGCCCCCTTGTGCATCTGGCTAATGTGGGTCCTGGGGAACCGAGCCTCAAACTGGGGTCTTTAGGTTTCACAGGCAAGCACTTAACTGCTTAACCATCTCTCCAGCCCTAAATGAAATATTTTAAGTATTTATTTTTTCTCTCTACCTCTTTCTCTCTCAAATACACGAAATATATTTTTTAAAAATTATTTATATATATATATTATTTTGTTTTGTTTTATTTTGTTTTGCAGGGTCTCACTGTAGCTCAGGCTAACCTGGAATTTGCTATGCAGTCTCAGGGAGGCCTTGAACTCTCTGCAATCTTCCTACCTCTGTCTCCCAAGTGCTGAGATTGAAGGCATGCACCACATGCCTGGCTTAAAATGTTATTGTTTTGTTGTTTTTAGTTTTTTCAATATTTTATTTATTTATTTATTTATGAGAGAGAATGGGCACTCCAGGGCCTCTAGCCACTGCATACAAACTCCATATACATGTGTCACTTTGTGCATCTTGGGGCTTTACATGGGTACTGAGGAATCGAACATGGGTCCTTTGGCTTTGCCAACAAGTGCTTGAACTGCTAAGCCATCTCTCTAGCCCAAATGCTATTATTTTGAAGTCGCTGTTATTTCCAGATTTCCAACGCATGACACCAAACTTAAACTTACCCATAACAGGGAGAACCAGAAACAAGCAGCCTGTGGGCAGGTCAATGCTAAGCAAAGATGCCCAGGGCAGGTGAGCAACTCACCTTCTGGGAGCCCGCCCACTCCTTTAGCCCGTCGAGTCTTCAGCGTTGGTGGGGAGTGAAACGTGGCCACAGCCCCTGCAGTGGCACTCGTCATGGGGGCCGTGGGGCTGGGTCCTTTGGGTTTGAAGCCCTGCTTGCCAGGGCTGTACACTGGGGGTGTAGGGTACACTGGGGCCTCCACACACTGGTTTGGCACCTGGAAGGACAGCACCGTGAAAGAATCCTGCAAAGGCTAGGAGAGCTGCCCCAGCCAGGGACGCTCCCAGTTGCCCGGGCTGCTCTCAGCCACCATCCCTTCATCAGCACCTAACCCACCACCTGGCTCAGTCACCCCAGTCACTCTCAAGAGCCCTCTGAATGTCATAAAGCCAGAGGCTGCCTGGGTTTGAACCTAGATTCAGCCGCATGCCACCTTAGTGGCTTTGAGGTTCAATTTGCGAGGGCTGGGAAGCTTCTCTTGCGAGCACAGACTGAAAAGAGATGAGGTTCTGTTCACAAAGCTAGACAGGGGCTTTAGAAGGGAGGTAGGAACCTCCTGCTGTACCCATGGCTCTGCAGGCCAGGAGCCACAGAATGGCTGCCTGGACCATGCATTCCGCTGCGGGCCTCCAGCAGATGAGCTGTAGAAACAGCATCAGAACCAGGTTATCAGCCTCTGGTTCCCAGCAGCTCTGGGCCAAGAACAACAGTGGAGGCCGGGCGTGGTGGCACATGCCTTTTAATTCCAGAACTCTGGAGGCCAAGGTAGGAGGATCATTGTGAATATGAGGCCATCCTGAAACTACATAGTGAATTCCAGGTCAGCCTGTCTGGGCTACAGCGAGACCCTACCTCGAATAAACAAATGAACAACAGTGGACCTGAAAACCATGGTGCTCATCACCCTTGGCTTTGCTTCCACCAACCCTACCTTTTGTTCCTCCAGCCCTGGCATTAGCTTTTATTCTGTTTTAGGGTCTCACTCTAGCCCAGGCTGACCTCAAATTCATGGTGATCCTCCTACCTCAGCCTCTCAAGTGCTGGATTACAGGTGTGATCCATGATGCCTGACTCTGTTTTCTTTTTTGTTTTGGGTTTGTTTCTTTTTCTTTCTTTCTTTCTTTCTTTCTTTCTTTCTTTTTATGGTTTCATATAGCTCAGGTTGGCCTTGAACTCCTGATCCTCCTGGCTCTACCTGATGGGTGTGCTGGGTTTACAGGCATATAACATGATGCCTGGCTTTCACAGCAATCTTTCTTTTTTTCCTTTCTTTCTTTCTTTCCTTTTTTTTTTTTTTTTTTTGCATGTGTATGTTTGTGTGTTGTATGTATATGTGGCATACGTGTGTGTATGTGTACATGTATATGAAAGCCAGTAATTGACATCAGGAGTCTTCCCTAGTTGCTTTCTGTCTCAGTTTCTTTGAAACGTGGTCTCTCACTAAACCTAGAGCTCAATGATTCGGCTAGACTAGCTTGCCAGAAAGCCCTAGAATCATCTGCCATGCATCTTAAGCTTGTTTGTAGTGGCAAGAGGCCCTGATACACCCATACTCACACTCTCTCTCAAGAAAAAAAAAAAAAAATCAGCCTCTTGCCCTTCTCTATCCATGTGGACAATGGAGGCAGCAGCCCTCTCTGCTGGCCCCTCCACCTCGCAGGCCACCATCATCCTCTCGATATCTCACAGGCTTGAGGTCTCTCCAACTCAGAAACTTCTTAGGAAAGCTTGCTCTAGTCTCCCCAAAACACTATATGTCTCCCACAGGTCTGGGCTCTCTACACACAGATCTATTGATCATGCACTGCCTGTGAGCCTGAGATCCAGAGAGTCTGTGTCTGTGGAGCCCTAAATGTAGACAAACTGCATCTGCCATACCATCCCTTCTAGTACCAGTGTCTAGAAGGTTCTATGCATAACATGCCTTGAGAAGATTTCCTATATTATATTTCCTATAACTCCTAAGAACTAGTTCAGGGCATTGATTGTTATCATGGTCCCAGTTCTTCACCCCTCCCCATACCCATGCTTTTACAGCTCTACCCTGAGTCTAAATTGTTTCATAACTTTTTTTTTTTTTTGAGGTAGGTTCTCACTCTAGCTCAGGCTGACCCCTGGAATTCACTGTTTCTTTCCTTCTTTCTTCCTGTCTTTCTTTCTTTCTTTTTTAATTTATAAGAGAGAAGCTAGAAGCCCTCCATTTGAGAAAGACCTACTGCATGTGTTTGTGGAGCCTGGGTCAGCTCTCTCACACTCACATTTCCCAATTGTTCACTCTTCTCTTTTAAAATATATTTTATTTATTTATTTGAGAGAGAAAGAAGTAGATAGCAGAAGACAGAGAAAGAGAGAGAGAATGGGTACGCCGGGGCTTCTAGCCACTTCAAATGAACTCCAGACCCATGTACCCCCTTTTGCATTTGGCTTATGTGGGTCCTGCAGAATCTAACTGTGGTCCTTAGGCTTCGCAGGCAAACACCTTAACCGCTAAGCCAGCTCTCCAGCCCCCCTGGAATTCACTATAGAATTCACTACAGTCTCAGGCTGGCCTCGAACTCATAGCAATTCTACCTCTGCCTCCCAAGTGCTGGGATTAAAGTTGTGCGCCACCACGCCCAGCTTTTTTGAGATAGGGTTTGCTCTATCCCAGGCTAACCTGGAATTCACTATGTGGAACTCACAGCAATCTTCCTACCTCTGCCTCCTGAGTGCAAGGCGTGTGCCACCATGCCCAGCATGATCTGTTTTAAAATATTATTTATTTATTTATTTATTTATTTATTTGAGAGAAAGAAAGAGAGGGAGGAAGGAAGGGAGGGAGGGAGAGAATGGGTGTACCAGGGCTTCCAGACACTGCAAACTCACTCCAGACACATGTGCCACCTTGTGCATCTGGCTTACATGGGTACTGGGAAGTCAAACCTGGGTCCTTAGGCTTTGCAGGCAAGTGCCTTAACCACTGAATCATCTCTTCAGCCCTGGTTTTCCCAATACAAGTAATATTGTGCCACAAAGCTAAACCCTAAGAGACCTTGAACGCCTCTGCTTACACTCTTGTACCTCCATGACTGTAAGAGTCCGCTGGAGAATGAGAGCCACCTCAGCCTTCTTGTTCTACCCCAGGCCAGCCAAACCCAGACACGCAGGGGAGCCCAGCCACGGTCTCACACAGAGGTCGTTAACTGACACACCTAGCTTGTTAAGGGATGTAAGACAGGCTGGCCATAATGCTCAGTTAGTAGACTGCTTGCCTAGCATGAACAAAGTCCTGAGTTCAATCCCCAGCAGCCCACAGACCACTGCATAGGGTGGGCGTGGTGAACAACACCTGTAATCCCAGCACTTAGGAGATGGAGACGGAGGATCAGGAGCTTAAGATCATCCTCAGCTCCATACCCTGCGATATATGCATCTCTACATAAACACATGAGAATGCAAGGGACAGGGACAGGTGTGGTAGCGCACATCTTTAATCCCAGCACTCAGGAGGCAGAGGTAGGAGGATCGCCATGAGTTCAAGCCAGCCTGAGACTACATAGTGAATTCCAGGTCAGCCTGAGCTAGAGAGAGACCCTACCTCGAAAAACCAAGAAGTCAGAAAAAACAAGAATACAAAAAGAAAAGGAGACAACTAGGTTGATAATCTGGGGGACTCCTCTTCCCAGAGGCCCGCTTCCAAAACTATGATGACCACTGCGTGAGAGCAAACTGTATTTCTGCTTCAACCTCGCCCCAATCCAACATCTCAGGGTTTGCATTTTATAGCTGCAGGCATGAAGCTCTCCCATGATGTGGGTGTTCCATGAGGGCAGGGGTTGGGTCTGGTTTTGTGGCACACAGCTGATGCTCAGAAAAGGCTCAAATTACCCATGATGACCATGACCAGTTTCCTGCCACCGCTCACCTCCAGGGGTGGATAGGGCTGCATCCCCAGGGCCTGGATCTCCACCGTTCCGTTCCCAGCCAGGGGTGCGCCAGCACTATACACCTCCACCACGCCATTCCCGCCGGGGTTGGGGCGCCCAGGAGGGCCAAGGGTCTGGGGTGGGGGAGGTGGGGGCTGAGGGGGCGGGGGTGGCGGCAGAGGTGGAGGGGGTGGCGGCGGCGGTGGAGGCTGGGTGAGGTAACTGGGCACAGAATGCATGTTCAGGTTGCTCTGCAATCAGAAGAGAAGATGAAAACATTGAAACCTCAGGATACCAGCATCAGGGTCATCATGGAAGGGCCTTAGCAAGCTACTCACTGGAAAGCTCAGAGGACAGTACCGAGAGAGGACAGGGAAACAAAGACCTGGGAGGATTCCATGGGGGATCAGCCTGGGGCTCCCCTTCCCTCTTCTCCATGAAGGTGGACAAAGAAGCTTGTGTGAAAATGGATTCATACAGGAGATCTAACGTAGCCATCATTAGAAAGGCGTCTTTGTAGGGCTGTCTCATGACTGGCATCTAAGAGCCGGCTTTGGGATATCCCCAGGGGCCACTGACCACACAGCAGCAGTTCACTAGACTGTACCAACAGTGTGGCTTTTGTGACCAGCTCCTTCCCTTTTGGGAGTCTGAAAGTTGGTCTTGGGGAGCCAGGCATGGTGGCGCACGTCTTTAATCCCAGCACTCGGGAGACAGAGGTATGAGGATTGCCTTGAGTTCGAGGCCACTTTGAGGGTACATAGTGATTTCCAGGTCAGCCTGAACTAGAGTGAGACCCTACCTCGAAAACAAAACAAAACAAAACAAAACAAAAGCTGGTCTTCGTGGTTGGTCACCTGTGTGTATTAGAAAATCTCACGGAGGGCTGGAGGGATTGCTTAGTGGTTAAGGCATTTGCCTGCAAAGCCAAAGGACCCAGGTTTAATTCCCCAGGACCCACGTTAACTAGATGCACAAGGGGCACACATGTCTGGAGTTCATTTACAGCAGCTGGAGGCCCTGGCATGCCCATTCTCTGTCCTTCTCTGTCAACTAACTAAATAAATAAATAGCTGGGCAGTGGCTGAAACCCACCTGTAATGTGACACCTTCATTGCTATAGCAGGCTGGTCAGGGAAGGCAGACAACCCCCTACAATATTCTTAATCCCCAGGAGTTTATTTGTAGGCCTGGAATCAAACTCCTGAGAGACTGGCCTAACATGTACAAGGTCCTGGGGTCAGTCCCCAGCACAGTAAGGAGGAAAAACAGGAAACAAGACCTCACCAGACACTTCCCATCCCCCCCATCTCCTTACCTGCACAGGCGGGGGCCCTTGGGGCATGGGCTGGTCCAGCGATGTGAAGGCTGACATGGCAGACATGAGCACGTCATCACTCACCAGGATGTTCCCCTGCACCAGGGTCTGGATCAGTGGGGACGGGGGCACCGTGATGTACGTGGAGATCTGAACAGAGAGGAGAAAGAATATGTGCTTGGACACGTCTGCGGCTCTGTAAGGAAGCAGAGGGGTAATGCCAAACACCCAGGTTCAAGCCACACACGATGGTGTACTGGGAGACTGAAATGGGCAGCTGTTAAAACTTCAAAGCTAGCCTAAGCTACATAGTAAGTTATAGGCCTCCCTAGATTATATATTGAGATCCTGTCTCAAACAAACAAACAAAAAGAACAAAACAAAAAGCACAGGTAGGAGGATCACTGTGAGTTCAAGGCCACCCTGAGACTACATAGTGAATTCCAGGTCAGCCTGGGCTAGAGTGAGACCCTACCTCGAAAAACCAATAAATAAATAAATAGGAGTTGGGGCTGGGGAGATGATGACTCGGTGGTTAAAAATCCTTGCCTGAGAAGCCTAAAGGCCTGAGTTGATGCCCTAGTACCCACATAAAGCCAGATGCACAACACAGTGCATGTATCTGGACTTCACTTGCAGTGGCCAAAGGCCCTGGTGAGCCCATATGCCTGATGCCCTACTTTTTGATTCTGACTTTACATGAGTACTGGGGAATTGGACCTGGCCAAGTCTTTGTAAGCAACAGCCTTTAACCACTGAGCCATCTCCCCAGCCCATGGGATATTCTTTTCTTTCTTTCTTTCTTTCTTTTTTTTTGGCTTTTCAAGGTAAGGTCTCACTTTAGCCCAGGCTGACCTGGAATTCACTATGTAGTTTCAGGGTGGCCTCGAACTCACAGTGATCCTCCTACCTCTGCCTCCTGAGTGCTGGGATTAAAGGTGTGCGCCACCACATTGGCTGGCATATTCTTTCTAGATGCATGTTTCATTCTCTTACCTCCTTGGACCTCTGCTCAAATAACATCTTTCACACTCCTACCCTGGAGACTATATGTAACAGGACAAAATCCCCAACCCCTATCATGGTCTCCTTATCTCTAAATTTAACAGACTGAGAAAAGTATAACTTTTTATGTATTTATTTTATTTTATTTTGTGAGAGAAAGAGGCAGATGGAAAGAAAGAATGGGCACATCAGGGCCTCTAGCCACTGCAAATGAACACCAGACACATGCCCCACCTTATGCATCTGCATTTATGTGGGTACTAGGGAATTGAACCTGAGTCCTTTGGCTTCCACAGGCAAGTGCCTTAACTGCTAAGCCATCTTCAGCCTTTTTTTTTTTTTTTTTTTGAGACAGAGGTTTTGCTATATAGCCCAGGCTGGCCTCAAACTCATGATCCTCCTGCCTCAGCGACTGTGCGTGTTGGAACTACAGGTGTACACCACCGTGAACAACAACACAAAAAGTATACGTTTGTTTGCATGCTATCCACCTCACTGAATTCCACAAGGACAGGGACTTGGTCTGTCCTGCCCACCACACCACTGTTCCTCCAGGGCTCAGCCCTGTGTGTGACACACACACACATCAGGTACTCAAAAGACCTGCAGAGGGAATTGAATCAACAAGCGAACAAATGAACAATTACCTGGCGATTGGCGGGAGGCGGGGCCTGCTGGACTGCAGCAGGCGCAGCTGACGGCGTGTAGATGCTGTTGGTAGCCAGCGAGACCGTGGCCAGGGCGGGAGCAGACCCCTGACACTGCTCTCGCTTGTGGGTCATGAAGGCCGGCAGGGAGTTGAACTGCTTCTTACACTTCCCGCACAGAAAGACATCCTCGTCATCTAGGGGTTAGACCCGTAGCCAGAAGGAGTCGTCCCATCGGGGCGTGGAGCAACAAGAAAAGCAAGAATAAGTGGGGTGCATCACAGTGAAGACTACAGCTGACCCTGAGAACAGCGAATCTGAGCAGCATTGTGTGACTTGCCATGTGTGTGTCAGACATCAAAAGCAGCCACGTGCAGCCAGGTATCAAATAATTCAAAATCGGGATATTGTCAAGTGGTCATTTCCAAGTTGAGAAATTATAACTCTGTTCTGTCTGAATTTTTTTTTTCTTTTTTGGTTTTTCGAGGTAGGGTCTCACTCTAGCCCAGGATGACCTGGAATTCCCTATGTAGGCTCAGGGTGGCCTCGAATTCATAGTGACCCTCCTACCTCTCTGCCTCCCGAGTGCTGGGATTAAAGGCGTGTGCCACCATGCCCGGCTGTTCTGCCTGAATTTACTTATCAGTCTCCAGTGGGTCATGTGGCTGCTTCCCCATGGCTCTGTATCCACGGTGCCCTTTGCCCAGAGGTGTCTCTGATCCACTCATTCTGCAAGGCTCCTTGGGCCCAGGAAGCCTTCCTCGAGCTAAGACCAGTTTCTCCCTCATACCACATTTTTCTCACTGTCCCCAGACTGCATACTCTGAGAGAAGGAAGTGTATCTTATTTGTTACCATCCCTGACATGATATGTCCTAGGCACCTAGAGGTCCTCAATAGAAATCTGTTGAATGAATGAAAGCTACTTGAAGCCAGACATGGTGGTGCATGCCTTTAATCCCAGCACACAGGAGGCAGAGGTAGGACTGCCATGAATTCGAGGCCACCCTGAGACTACATAGTGAATTCCAGGTCAGCCTGGGCTAGAATGAGACCCTACCTCAAAAAACCAAAAAAAAAAAAAAAAAGCTACTTGAATGATTAGCTGTAGTTAACAACATGTACTGTGTCAGGTCCTTAAAGTATACAGTAGCACCAGAAAAAAAAAAGAAGAAGAAGCTGGACGTAGTGACGCATACCTTTAATCCCATCACTAGGGAGACAAAGGTAGAAAGATCGATATGAGTTCAAGGCCACCCTGAGACTACACAGTGGATTCCACGTCAGCCTAGGCTAAAGCTACACCTTACCTTGAAAAGAAAAAAAAAAAAGCATAAAGAAAAAAGCATCTAGTAACACAAATGTCTAATTGATACTGAATTTGTGCATGTGTGGTATCGGGGATTACACACAGGGCCCTGTGCATGTTAAGCATGCACACTACCTCTACGCTATATCTCCTAGCCCTGTTATCCAACTTTCATCCCATTCTTACTAATACAATTTCTCACCGGAAACATCACTTCTTAGGTACAGAATATACTTTGACACCTTCATCACAGATAGTCCTATCATGTGCCTAAATTCTGACCAATGAGATGCGGACAGAAGTACACTATATACAGAGCCGGGTGTGGTAGCACTCAGGAGGCAGAGGTAGGAGGATCGCCATGAGTTCAAGGCCACCCTGAGACTACATAGTGAATTCCAGGGGTCAGCTTAGGCTAGAGCGAGACCCTACATTGAAAAGCCAAAAAAAAAAAAAAAAAAAAAAGAAAAGAAAGAAAGAGAGAAAAGAGAAGAGAAGAGAGAAGGAAGGAAGGATGGAAAAAGGAAAGGGTATAGCTGGGTATAGTGGTACTTAGGAGACTGAAACAAGAGGATCTGGACAGCCTAAAACAAAATAAAACAGAACAGTAAGAGGGAATGACTTCTACTTCCTCCTTCCTTCCCTTCCTCTTGGCTGGAAGATGGGAGTTGGGACAGGGAAACTGAATGACAAGAAAGCAGAGGTCTAAGTTTCATCATATCTATCCCAAATACCTACCTCAGGG
This sequence comes from Dipus sagitta, assembly GCA_036346955.1. NCBI lineage: Eukaryota > Metazoa > Chordata > Mammalia > Rodentia > Dipodidae > Dipus > Dipus sagitta. Next base: position 28,907,543 of record CM070779.1, read on the forward strand.
CTCCAGGTAAAAGAGGAATAAGCTTCAATCTTGCAGAAACTGGAAGTGACTTTTTTTTTTTTTTTTCCGAGGTAGGGTCTCACTGTAGCTCAGGCTGACCTGGAATTCACTATGTAGTCTCAGGGTGGCCTCGAACTCACAGAGATCCTCCTACCTCTGCCTCTGAGTGCTGGGATTAAAGGCATAGGCCAACAAGTCTGGCTTCTCATAAGGATTTTTTTTTTTTTTTTTAATTTTAGAGACAGAGACAGAGGCTGAGGGAAAGGCCCCAGCCACTGCATTTGAACTCCAGACACTTGCACCACCTAGTGAGCATGTGCGACCTTGTGCTTGCCTCACTTTGTGCGTCTGTCTTATGTGGGACCTGGTGAGTGGAATATGGGTCCTTAGTTTCGCAAGCAAGCACCCTAACCACGAAGCCATCTGTCCAGTCCTCTCATAAGATTTTTGACAAACAGGAAAATTATTCTCATTTTACAGATACAGAAACTGAGTCACACAGAGGTTAACTTGCCCAGGACCACAGGGCCAGGAACTATGGGAACTAGGATTCAAACCCAGGCGTGTCTCCATTGAAAAATATAAAAAGGTAAGCCAAGCATGGTGGCACACATGCACTTAGGCAGAAGCAAGAGGGTCAGGGATTCAAGACTATTCTTGGAAGCCTGGCGTGGCGGCACACGCCTTTAATCCCAACACTCAGGAGTCAGAGGTAAGAGGATCGCTGTGAGTTCAAGAGTTCAAGGCCACCCTGAGACTACATAGCAAATTCCAGGTCAGCCTGGACTAGAGACCCCACCTCGAAAAACAAAAACAAAACCAAAAACAAAAGTTTGTAGAACAGGTAACAAATAGTCTCACACAGGGACTTCCCAAAGAAATTCTTTGCCCTCTCGGGTGTCATAGGTTTGGCCCATAAACTAGAGAATTTATGCACACCAGGCATGGTGGCGCACGCCTTTAATTCCAGCACTTGCCATTAATTCCAGCACTCGGGAGGCAGAGGTAGGAGTATCACCATGAATTCAGGGCCACCCTGAGGCTACCAAGTGAATCCAAGGTCAGCCTGGGCTAGAGCAAGACCCTATCGAAGGCCCCTCCCCTCCACAAAAAAAGAGAATTCAGGCTCAATCTGTACCTTCCACAGAAAGAAGGCTGAGAATGACTTCCAGGGCAAAGTACTGCCAAGCATCAGGACTCCAGTCATTCTCAATGATGCCAGTTCCCCACGTTATCTTAGTGGGGGAAAGAGGGTTTTCTCAACACTTAGTGAAGGACACGAACCTGAAAATCTAGGCAGGGAGGAAGGAGGGGAGATCAGTCACCCAAAGACAACTTGGGACCCTCCTACACCCCCTTGATCTACCCGTGGAGCCATCACTCTGCACTGGAGAACAGAGCAGATACTCACCCAGCGTCTGGATAGCAGTGGGTGCGTTGACACTCTGTCCGGTTGGATCAGGGACTGCTCCTTGGCCATCCAACAATGACTGGACGGCCAGAACGGTCTGATTGTCCATTCCTGAAAAAGGCAATGTAGCCTTTGAGGGAAGCAGGCCATCTCTTGCTCTACAACGTCTCCCTTATCAGCTAGATCCACTGCACAATACCCGGGTGAGGAGAGCTGGCCGGCCAGTTGGCTGCTCCACAGTCCTTCCTCCCCTGTCTTACGGCAGCAGATCCCAGGATGCACAGCTGAAATGTGGTCCCAGAATGAAATTACCCCCTTTGGCCTCTCTTGCAGCTAGGAAAGACTACACGTTGGCCAAGGTGAGCATGAGGTGTTATATGGTAGTTTCTCAGAAGACTAATGCAGTCCTTCCTTCCCTTTTGTTCTTTTGAAACCCCTTCCCTTTTTTTCTCTTTCCTTCCTTCTTTTTTTCCAAGGCAGGGTTTCACTCTAGCCAAAGCTGATCTGGGACTCACTCTGTAGCCCAGGCTGGCCTCAAACTCAGACAGTAATCCATCCTCCTACCTCAGCTTCCCAAACACTGGGGTTATAGGAGTGAATTACCATACCCATTTTTTTTTTTTTTTTTTTTGAGACAAGGTCTCACTGTGTACCCAGGTTGTCTTGGAACTCACGATGTAGTCCAAGCTGATCTCAAATGCAAGGTGATCCTTTTGCCTTGGCCTCCTGACTGTTGAGATTATAAGAATGTGCCACGGTACCTGCCTTTTTAGACCTTTTAGATTTAGTTTAATGGGGTTTTTTGTTTTTGTTTTTTGAGGTATAGTATCACTTTAGCCCAGGCTGACCTGGCCTGACTTGGAATTCGATATGTAGTTTCAGGCTGTCCTCCAACTCACAGCGACCCATCTACCACTACCTTTCAAGTGCTGGGATTAAAGGTATGCACCACCATGCCCAGCTTTGTTTGTTTTTTTTGGAGTAGGGTCTCACTTTAGCCCAGCATGACCTGGAACGCACTTTGTAGTCTCAGGCTGGCCTCGAACTTACAATGATCCTCCTACCTCGGCCTCTCAAGCGCTGGGATTAAAGGTGTGCACCACCATATCTGCCTTTTAGATTTCTTAAGAGCTACCTGGCATGCAGGCCCATCCTTTATTCTATTCCCCATTTTGCTCCCTATAGCAAGGACAAGGAACTCCATTCACCATCTCTGAACATACAGACAAGCTCTAGGGACTGGGGAAGGGGCTGACTGTGCATCAGTGACCAAGCCCATGCTTAGTATGCACAAGCCCAGGTTAATCTCCAGCAACCACCCCCCCCCCAAAAAAGGGTCCTGGGCCTAGGAATAGTTTGTATACAGCCAGTCCACAGCACTAGATTGCCATTTTCTGGGCTTCTATGAAGACACAATCTTTTAACCTCTCATGGCGACGGCAGGATTCTAAGTCCCCCAGACCTCTAGGACTCCTGGGATCTAAGCCCTCTGCACCCCCCCCCCCCCCGCCCCAAGTCTCACAAGCATCCCTGCTGTCTTTGTTCTCTGCCTTTCAAAGACAGGTGTCTGATGAAGGAGGCCTTTGCCTTCCTTCCATCTCCCCTGGCCACCTTCTGGTCCTCTTCCACCCTCTCTGGCAAGACTTCAGCCCTCACCTTCCACCTGACCACCACTAGCAGAATCCAACACACGGGGATTCCCTTCACGGTTCCGGGTGCACAACTCCTGGGTCTCCTCTGCTTTGCTGGAGCCTCCATTTCCGTCTCCTCCTGTCCATCCCCAAAGGATTGCTATTTTTTTTTTGTTTATTTTTATTTATTTATTTTTGAGAGCAACAGACAGAGAGAAAGAGGCAGACAGACAGACAGAGAGGGGAGAGTGGGCGCGCCAGGGCCTCCAGCCACTGCAAACGAACTCCAGATGCGTGTGCCCCCTTGTGCACCTGGCTAACGTGGGTCCTGGGGAATCAAGCCTTGAACCGGGGTCCTTAGGCTTCATAGGCAAGCGCTTAACCGCTAAGCCATCTCTCCAGCCCCAAGGATTGCTATTTTGAGAGGTCTCTTCTGTCTGGACTCTGCCCCCGATTCCTCCAGGCAGTCTCGTTCCACTCGCGTCTATCACACACGAGACGTGACCCACGGGCTCAGGCTTCTGTAAACCCTTAATCATTTTATGCAAAGCCATATTTCTAAATGTGGGTGCAAATCTGTACGTGAGCATTCATAAAACTGTTTTTTTTTTTGAAAGTATTTTACTTCAGATTGAAAAATGAACAGCTTTCACACTGCTCATTGCAGGATACACAATAATCACGAATACAATGCTGGTCACTTGAGGAAATGTATACACCCCACAATTTCTCCTTCATGCTTTTTTCTTTTAGAAAGATACTGTTTACCAAAAAGAAATGTAGCAGTACAGGAAAAACTATTTTCCCAATAAATTTACAAAAACCTAAGATTCCTCATATAACTTTTTTGTTGTTGTTGTCATTGTTTTTTTGACATAGGGTCTCACTCTAGCTCTGATGTAACTTCTAAAAATATTTTTTAAATTTAATTGAAAAAGAGAGAGAGCCAGGCATGGTAGTGCATGCCTTTAATCTCAGCACTTGGGAGGCAAAGGTAGGAGGACTGCTGAGAGTTCGAGGCCACCCTGAGACTACATAGTGAATTCCAGGTCAGCCTGAGCTAGAGTGAAACCCTACCTTGGAAACACAAAACAAAAAAAAAAGGGGGGGGGGCTGGAGAGATGGCTTAGCGGTTAAGGCGCTTGCCTACAAAGCCAAAGAAGCCAGATTCGGTTCGATTCCCCAGGACCCATGTAAGCCAGATGTACAAGGTGGCGCATGCCTCTGGGGTTTGTTTACAGCAGCTAGATGCCCTAGCATGCCCATTTTCTTTCTCTCTCTCTCAAATAAATAAATAAAATATGAAATTTAAAAAAAAAGGAGAGAGAGAGAGACAGACAGACAGACAGAGAGAAAGAGGCGGGGGAGGGGGAAGAGGGAGAGAGGGAGAGAGAATGGACGTTCCAGGGCCTTTAGCTACTGCAAACAAACTCCAGATGCATGAACCACCTAACACATCTGGCTTTATGTGGATGCTGGGAAACTGAACATGGGTCCTTTGGCTTTGCTGGCAAGCACCTTAACTTCTAAGTCATCTCCCCAGCACTAACTTATTTTTGTTGTTTTTCTCTAGGCAGGGTCTCACTTTAGTCCAGGCCGACCTAGAATTCACTATGTAGTCTCAGGGTGGCCTTGATCTCATGGCAATCCTCCTACCTCTGCCTCTCAAGTACTGGGATTAAAGGCGTGCGCCACCACGCCCGGCCCTCATATAACTTTTATTTACATCAGAAAAACTGGAAACTGTTTAGAGAGCCATCGAGGGATGAAAAGTTAACTGTAGAACACCCACACTGTGGAGTTCTCAGCAATGGAAAGAAGAAACCACCAACAGACACAACCTGGATGCATCTTCAGGAAACTGTGAAGGGGGACAAAAGCAAGTCCCAGAGGTTAGATGCTCTACTATTCCACTGACATAATATTCCCGACATAAGTTTTGGAATTAAGCTAGTTTTATAATTGAAGAACAAACTAGTGGTTGACAGGAGTCAGGGATGGCAAGAGAATTGGAGGGATGTGAACCGTGGCTAGAAATGGACAACAGCTGGGAGTGACAGGACCCTTCTGTACTGACAGGTAATGATAGACTCTAGTGCTGCAAGCTGTCGCCGTTGGGGGAATATACACCTTTACTCCTAGCCCATGGGAGGCAGAGGCAGGATTGCTGTGAGTTCCAGGCCAGCTTGGGACTACAGAGTGAGTTCCAGGTCAGCCTGGGCCAGAGTGAGACCCCAAAACAACAAAAAATAAATAAAATATTTAAAATAAATAAATAAATAAAATATTTAGCCAGGCGTGGTGGTGCACGCCTTTAATCCCAGCACTCAGGAAGCAGAAGTGGGAGGATCGTCGTGAGTTCGAGGCCACCCTGAGACTACATAGTTAATTCCAGGTCAGCCTGAGCCACAGTGAGACCCTACCTCGAAAAACCAAAAAAAAAAAAAACTAGATAAATAAATAAAATATTTAAAATCAATCAATAAAATAATGTTTAAAACACAGTCTAAAACTGAGCCATATTACATATATCACCCTCCACCTCCGAAGAGTATTTCTCTTTTTGTACGCTCAGCAGTGTGAACAGGGCACAATGTTCCTCCAAACAAGTCCCTCAGGTACTTGTTTTCCTCCATACTGCTTCCTTCCTGCCATTTCTGGACTTTTGACAAATCTAGCCTATTCTGTCTCCCAGATATGGCTGAAATCCATCTTCTCAGCCATCCCCTGGCTGGGGCCCAATCAGCTCTCAGCTGGACAACCAGGGCAGACTCCTCACTCACCTCCCCCACCACTCAGGCCCCCTTCAGTGTGTTCCCCAGCAGTCAGGGTGAACTTTATAAAACATACATCAGATCACACGGCTCCCCTGCGTTAAGCCTTTTCTTAGCTCCACACTGATCCCAAGATAAAGTTCATCAATCCCGTGGAAGCCTCATCTACTGGTTTCCCACATCGAACTTCCGTGAATCCTGGGAGACCTTGCTCTCCCTGGGGCTTTGCAAATCCAGTGACCACTGCTGGGTCTTGTGGATGTCCTCTTACCCAGGATCTCCACAGTCACGCTGCCCTTCCTCACCCAGCAGGCATTACCACGGAAAGAACAGAGGCACCAGGGCCTCCTGCCCATGCAAATGAGCTCCAGGCACAAGCGCCACTGCCCCCCCGCCCCCCCCCCCCCCGCCCCAGGTAGGGTCTCATTCTAGCTAGTGCTAGAATTAAAGGCGTGCGCCACCACGCTCAGCAATATTTTATTTTTTATTTTTGTTTTTCAAGGGAGGGTCTCACTCTAGCCCAGGCTGACCTGGAATTCATTCACTAAGTAGTATGTAGTCTCAGGCTGGCCTCGAACTCACAGTGATCCTCCTACCTCTGTCTCCAGTGTGCTGGGATTAAAGGCTGCACCACCACGCCCAACTGGTTTAGGCTGACCTGGAATTTACTATGTAGTCTCAGGGTGGCCTTGAACTCATGGCGATCCTCCTACCTCTGCCTCCCAAGTGCTGGGACTAAAGGCAAGTGCCACCACACCCAGCCACAGGCGCTACTTTCTGAGTCTTTACATAGGAACTGGGAAATGGAACTGGGGCTGACAGGCTTTGCAAGCAAGCAGGTACCTTTAATTGCTGAACCATCTCCCCAGCTCCCTCTTCAGCTTTTTTTTTTTTTTTTATGTGAGACAGCGAGAGTGAGAGAGAACTGGTGTGTACCAGGGCCTCAGCCATTGCAATCGAACTCGAGACGTGTGTGTGCCCCCTTGTGCACATGTGCAACCTTGCACGCTTGCATCGCCTTGTACATCTGGCTTACATGGGGCCTGGAGAGTCGAGCATGAGTCCTTAGGCTTCGCAGACAGGCACCTTAACTGCTAAGCCATCTCTCCAGCCCCCTCTTCTGTTTGTTGAGACAAGTTCTCATGTAGCCTCAAATGTCTTTGTTTTCTGTGTAGCTGAGGCTGCCCTTGAACTCCTGATCCTCTCACGTTCACCTTCCACGGGCTGGGATTATTGGTGTGTGGCACCTTGCTTGAGTGTCTTTTTTTTTTTTTTTTTTTTTCTTTTTTCGAGATAGGGTCTCACTCAAGCTCAGGCTGAGCTGGAATTCACTCTGTACTCTCAGGGTAGCCTTGAACTCACAGCAATCCTCCTATCTCTGCCTCCCAAGTGCTGGGTAAAGGCGTGTGCCACCACGCCCAGCTTTTCTTTTCTTTTATATTTATTTATTTATTTATTTATTTATTTATTTATTTATTTATTTTTGGCAAGAAGAGAGAGAGGGCACGCCAGGGCTTCCAGCCACAAACTCGACACATGTGCCACCTTGTGCATCTGGCTTATGTGGGTCCTGGGGAATTGAGCCTTAACCACTAAGCCATATCTCCAGTGGTTTTTTTTTTATTATATATATATTTTTTTATTGACAACTTTTTTTTTTTTTTTTGAGGCCTAGTCCAGGCTGACCTGGAATTCATTCTGTAGTCTCAGGCTGGCCTCGAACTCACAGTGATCCTCAAACCTCTGCCTCCTGAGACCACAGAAATACTGTAAAGGGATACAATAGACCAGGGTTAAACACTCTCCTGTGTGGTCCTTGCCTCTAGGGCACACTTAATGGAGGTCATAAGTCACTACCCAAGTGGATAAAAGGAGAAGTTTCAGGAACCATTACCACAGGCTTTATTGTGAAATGCAATGTACCATAACCCCTCTGTTTAAAGTAATCTTTGTGGTCTTGCCTTTGCTCTATTTACATGATATATAGTATAGAATGTCCCTTGTCTCAGTTCAGTTCTGCTTGTGTGACTCATGTAACAAATACTTTGTGACTTTTTTTTTTTAATCTTGTGACTTCTTGTAATGACCACCCTGTTTAACAGTAACTTTTTGTAACTTTATGGTTTAACTCCTACCCTGTTTTCTTAATGAACATCTTGTGGTTCTCTGCAATAAAAGCTGACCCCCAAGCAGCGAGATCCCCACCTCTAGGGTGCAGTCCTGATGCATCAGCCCTTACCCAGCACTCTGTGACTCAGTGGTCTTACTTATCAGACACCAGACCCCGTAACAAGGCAAGAGAGAAAGCAAGCCAGCACAGACTATTCTTTATTGCAAGGAGAGCAGCTTTCCTGGGTGAAGTTGGCGCTGCTGCGTATGAATGTGGCAGAGTGTGGATATACAGGATGAGGGAATGGGGGGGGGGATGCTTTGGGAAAGAAGAATGGGGGGGGAAGGTAAAGCCTTTTCTTTATTTACTAATTGTCCAGTTGGCCTGATAGCTCTTGAGGTCAGATCTTTGAGTTATGAGCTTGCTTTTTTATTTAATTTTAATTTCATTTGTATTTATTTGACAGAAAGAGGCAGAGAGAGAGGGTGGGGGGGAAGGTAGAGAATGGGCCACTGAAAACGAATTCCAGACACATGTGCCACCTTGTGCATGTGGCTTATGTGGGTACTGGGGAATGGAACATGGGTCCTTTGGCTTTGCAGACAAGTGCCTTAACCCCTAAGCCATCCCTCCAGCCCCCCCAGCAATAGTATTTTAAATCATGTTTTGCAAGTAGAGAGAATATGGGTGCACCAGGGCCTGTTGCTCCCGCAAACTAACTCCAGATGCACGCACCACTTTATAACGCATCTGGCTTTACGTGGGTACTGGGGAATTGAACCCAGGCCATCAAGCAAGCGCCTTTTCACCACTGAGCCCTCTCTCCAGCTCCCTGAGTACCTGCTTTTACCGCTGACCCTTCCCAAAATGGGGCGGAGGGAGGGGGTCTGTATTTCCCTCCACGTCGACTCTGTGCCCTGACCTTGAGTGTCCAAGACTGCCCTTCCTCGTTGACTGTCCCCCCCACCCAAGCAGGTGCACACGGTGGCTTCAGGGTTCGCTGTCTCCAAAACCTACAATTCTCTGAAACCGAGAAGGACCCTCATCCTTGATCGTGTTGATCACAGGTTCAGCCGGTCGGGACCACGCACACGCTGACAGCGCTGTTTTCTGGCTGGGTCTGTACAACTCTGCACCCCAAGCGTAGCGCAGGCGCCCCGTGTCTGCTGGTTAGGGCCGGCGTGAGCTCCCGGGTCCCCGGTGAGAGGCAGCGCGAGGACGAGGCATCTCTCTCGGCAGGTCTGAACCGAGACTCTACCGGGGCATCCGGGGCGCACGGTTCGCCCCGGCCAAGCGCCGGGGAGCTGCAGCCGCTCGCGCTGCTCGGTCCCGCTGGATGGCCCCCGGCGCCCGCCCAGCGCGGCTATTCCCTCCGCGGGCTCCCTCCCGCGCCAGCCAGCCTCCCGGGAGGCTCGAGCTGTTCCGGTCCCGGGGCCCCCCTCCCCGCCGAGCCAGCTCTCCCTCGGCTGTTCCGAGATCGGTGTGCTTTCTGCCCTCCCCTCGGCTCCCCCTTCCGCCCAGATCGATCTCCGCCGCTGTTCCGGTCCCGCCGCCCCTCCCCCCCCCGCCCGGGCCGCGGCTGTTCCCCGCCCGCGCCCCCTCCCGCCCCGCGGCTGTTCCGGCCCCGGCGCCCTCCGCCCCGCGGCCGTCGCGTGCCTCGGGCCCGGCGCTGCGCGGGCGCGGCGGGAGGGGGCGCCACGCGGAACAGCCGCCTCCCGCGGCCCCGTCGCGCTCACCCTCCAGGGCCTCGAAGATCGCCTGCGCCATCTTGGAGCCGTAGCCGCCGCCGCCGCCGCCGCCGCCGCCGCCGCTGCCGCCACGGGAGCCCGAGCCGGGCTACGCAAGCATTGTGAGAACGGCGAGGCCGCCAGGGGGCGCCCGGGAGTCGGCGCAAGCCCCCCGCCCCGGAAACATATTCGACTCCCAAGACGACCCCCTTCTCCATCCATCCATCCCGGTGGGCCGGGGTGACCCAGTGCACTGCACTCTCTGCCCATACCTCCGCGCACGTCGCTTGGAACCCCCCCCTTTCCCAACTCTCACCAGAACCTGCCCACACCCCCAGCTTCTGTGCCACATTGATTGACTGCACCCCCGATTGCCCCCCCTGCAGAATCGAGTCTCATCTCCGAAGGTTCGATTCCCCAGGACCCACGTAAGCTAGATGCGCAAAGTGGCGCATGCGTCTGGAGTTCCTTTGCAGAGGCTAGAGGCCCCTGATGCGCCCATTCTTCCTATCTCCCTGTCTCCCCCACCCCCGCCCCATATAATAAATAAGCAAAAATAAAATACAATAAAAAAGTTGAAGGCCGGGTGTGGTAGAGCATGACTTTAATCCAAGCATTGGAGAGGCTAAGGTAACAGGATTGCTGTGAGTCCGAGGCCACCCTGAGAATACAGAGTGAATTCCACGTCAGCCTGAACTAGAGTGAGACCCTACCACGAAAACCAAAAGCAAACAAAAAAAGTTAACGCAAGCCTTTAATCCCAGCACTCAGAAGGTAGAGGTAGGAGGATTGCTGTGAGTTTGAGGCCAATTTAAGACTACATACTGAATTCTAGGTCAGCCTGGGCTACAGCAAGACCCTACATACAAAAAAAATTTTTAATTAAATTAAAATTTTTATTTGCAGCCACGCATGGTGGCACACACCTTTAATCCCAGCACTGGGGAGGCAGAGGTAGGAGGATCGCCGTTAGTTCAAGGCCACCCTGAGACTGACTATATAGTGAATTGAGACCCTACCTCGAAAAACCAAAAAAAAAAAACATATATATTTGCAAGCAGAGAGTGTGTGTAGAATGGGCACCCTAGGGCCTTCTGCCACTGCAAATGAACTCCACATGGATGCACTTTTTGCATCAGCCTTTACATGGGAGGCCAGCAAGTGCCTTTAACCACTAAGCCATCTCCCAGCCCTACGTGGTCTTTTTTTTTTAAAACAAAACAAAACACTTTTTTGAGGTAGTGTCTCACTCTAGGCCAGGCTGAGCCGGAATTCACTAGTCTCAGAGTGGCTTCAAACTCACAGTGATCCTCCTACCTCTGCCTCCCTAGTTTTTTTGTTTGTTTGTTTGGTTTTGGTTCCTCGAGGTAGGGTCTCACCCTAGCCCAGGCTAACCCGGATATTCACTATGGAGTCTCAGGGTGGCCTCAAACTCATGGCGATTCTCCTACTTCTGCCTCCCGAGTGCGGGGACTAAAGGCGTGCACCACCACACTGGACTTTTTTTTAAATTTATTAAGTTATTTATTGGAAAGAGAGAGGAGAGAGAGAGAAAAAGGAAGGAAAGGAGGGAGGGAGGGGGGAGAAGGAAGGAAGGAAAGAAGAAAGATACAGAACCGGCAGCCACTGCAAACCAACTCCAGATGCATGTGCCACCTTGTGCATCTGGCCTGTATGGATACTGAGGAATCGAACCTAGGTCCTTTGCAGGCAAGTGCCTTAACTGCTAAGCCGTCTCTCCAGCCCTGGCTATCTATCTATCTATCTATCTATCTATCTATCTATCTATCTATTGATTTGATAGGGGAGAGAGAGAGCATGGGTGGGCCTTTTTGCTGCTGCAAACGAATTTCAGATGCATGTGCCACTTTGTGAAGCTGGCTTTATGTGAGTCCTGTGGAACTGAACCTGGGTCAACTGTTGTGCCTGAGGAGGCCCGAGGAGAATGCCTTGTGACTTCCTCTGAAGCTCATCCCTGTGTTTCCTTGAGATGAGCCTCTCATTGAGCCTAAAGCTGCTGGTTTTGGTCAGACTGCTTCCCAGTGAGTCCCAGTGATTCTCAGGTCTCTGCTTCCTACGGATGGGAGTTCTAGGAGCGTGTGGCCATGCCCAACTATTTACAGGGGTGCAGGGAATGAGAGTGAATTGGGTCCTCACCCTTGAATGCTCCTCGAGCTGAGCCATCTCTCCGAGCCTTTTCTCCAAACCCTCTCTCAGATTCCCCAGGGGCTTCTTTTTGGGGACCTCCATGCCTGTTCGTGCACACCTCTCATTCCTGCTCCTGTGAGAACCCATTTCTGTCACATAAACCCCAATACTCACCTGAGCCCCTGCCAGCCCAGCCTCAGAGGGACCTGCCTAGGTCTCAGAGGGACACTTCTATCCTTTTGGGGGGCTCTGCCCCCCCATTACACACACTAATCTTTTTTTTTTTTTTTTGGTTTTTCGAGGTAGGGTGTCACTCTAGCCCAGGCTGACCTGGAATTCACTATGGAGTCTCAGGGTGGCCTCGAACTCACGGCAATCCTCCTACCTCTGCCTCCCGAGTGCTGGGATTAAAGGCGTGCGCCACCTGCCCGGCACACTAATCTTTTGTGTGTGTGTGTGTGTAGTTTTTCGAGGTAAGGTCTCACTCTAGCCCAGACTGACTTGGAATTCCCTATGTAGTCTCAGGGTGGCCTTGAACTCACAGGGATCCTTCTACCTCTGCCTCCCAAGTGCTGGGAGTAAAGGCGTGTGCCACCACGCCCGGCTCATACTAATCATTAATGTGCCACCATCTGTTTACTGAGTACCAACTATGCAACAAATCCTGTAATAGCTCTAGAAATTGGTCCTTTCCCATAGACTCAGGAATGGGGGAAGAGACATTCACAGTTTCTCTCTCCGGTATGGAACTCAGATCCTTGTGCATGCCAAGCAAGTCCTCTTGCCACTGAGCCATGCCCACCATTCCTTTTTATTTATTTGCACATGTATGTGGTACACGTGTGTGTGTGTGTCTGTGTGTAGGTCAGAAGTTGGCATTGGGTATCTTCCTTCCATACTCTTCTCTGTATTTTACCAAGGCAGAGTCACTTGAGTCCAGAGCTCCCTGATTCTAACAACCTAGCCTGCCAGCATCAAGGTGGCCAGGTGGCCCTGAGGATTCCCTGTCTCTCCTCCTGTGCTGGGACTACAGGTGGCCACTACATCCACCCACCATTCACATGGGTATCTCGGATTCAAACTCCAGCCCTTAGGATTACAAGGCAAGAGCTTTATCCACTGAACCATCTCCTGGCCCCTATTTATTTATTTATTTACTGTTTTTTTGTTTGTTTGCTTGTTTGCTTGCTTGCTTTAGGTTTTTATTTTATTTTATTTTATTTGGTTTTTCGAGGTAGGGTTTCACTCTAGCTCAAGCTGACCTGGAATTCACTATGTAGTCTCAGGGTAGCCTCAAACTCACAGTGATCCTCTAACCACTGCCTCCAGAGTGCTGAGATGGCTTAGCAGTTAAGACATTTGTCTGTGAAGCCTAAGGACCTAAGTTTAATTTCTCTCCAGAACCCATGTAAGCCAGATGCACAAAGGTGAGGCAAGTGCAAAGTCATACGTGCCCACTAGGTGGCGCAAGCGTCTGGAGTTTGATTTCAATGGCTGGAGGCCCTGGTGCACCAATCTCTCTCTCAAAAAAAATTTAAAAAGATTATAAAATATGTATTTTATTTATTTATTTATTTATTTATTTATTTGAGAGAGAGAGAGAGTATGGGTGTACCAGGGCTTCTAGCCACTGCAAACTCCAGACGTATGTACTAACTTGTGCATCTGGCTTACGTGGGTACTGGGGAATCGATTCTGTGTCCTTAGGCTTCACAAGCAAGCACCTTAACCGCTAAGCCATGTCTCCAGCCCACTTTAGGGATTTTTTTTTTTTGTTGTTGTTGTTTTGTTTTTTGAGGTAGGTTCTCACTGTAGCTCAGGCTGACCTGGAATTCATTGTATAGTCTCAGGGTGGCCTCGAACTCATAGCAATCCTCCTACCTCTGACTCCCGAGTGCTGGGATTAAAGGCATACACCACCATGCCCGGATTCTTTTTTTTTTTTTTTTTTTTTTTTTCCACTTTAGGTTTTTTTGAGGCAGGGACTCACTCTAACCCAGGGTGGCCTTGAACTCACAGTGATTTTTCTACCTCAGCCTCTGGAGTGCTGGGATAAAGGGTTTACCATCATGCCTGACTTGATGTTTTGAGACAGATTCTCATGTCTCAAGACTGGCCTTGAATAACCAAAGCTGGCTTTGAATTTCTTTTTTTATTTACTTTGCAAGGAGAGAGAGAAAGGAGGGGGAATGGATGCACCAGGACCTCTAGCCACTGCAAATGAACTCCAGACACATGCACCACTTTGTGCTTTTGACTGTACGTGGGCACTGGGGAATTGAATCCAGGCCATCGGGACCTGAAAGCAAGTGCCTTTAACTGCTGAGCCATCTCCCCAGTCTATCTTTTTTTTTTTTTTTTGTGGTAGGATCTCATTCTCCTCCCCAGTCTATCTTAAAATAATAATAAAAAATATTCAAATCTCAGGCTGGAGAGATGGTTTAGCGGTTAAGCGCTTGCCTGTGAAGCCTAAGGACCCTGGTTCGAGGCTCGATTCCACAGGACCCACGTTAGCCAGATGCACAAGGGGGCGCACGTGTCTGGAATTCGTTTGCAGTGGCTGGAAGCCCTGGCGCATCCATTCTATCTCTCTCTATCTGCCTCTTTCTGACTCTGTCTGTCACTTTCAAATAAATTAGTAAAAATGAACAAAAAAAATTAGAAAAATATTCAAATCTCTTCTCCCCTATTATAACATTGACATCCCCTACTCTGCTAATTTGCCTCACAGACCCTCTGTAGTCCACACCCTCAAGATCAATTTTACCATCAGATTACTCATCCCTGTATCCCCCGCTATTATGCCTTATGGCCCCATGCACTCAAGCCCCGAGCAAATGCCCCCCAGCCCCCAGAAAAAAATTCTTCCCAATGGGCATGGTGGCACATACCTTTAATCCCAGCACTTGGGAGGCACAGGTAGGAGAATCACTGTAAGTTTGAGGCCACCCTGAGACTACATAGTGAATTCCAGGTCAGCCTGGGCTAGAGTGAGACTCAACTCAAAAAAAAAAAAAAAAAAAAGCCAAAGAAAAAAATAAAAGAACCTTTTTCCGTCTGTCTCTCCAAACTCTTTATTCTCCCCTCCACTGCTTTTTTTTTTTTTTTTTTTTTTTTTTTTTTTTTTTTTTTTTTGAGAGTGAGAGGCTGGGCACACCAGGACCTCCAGCCACTGCAAACGAACTCCAGACACATGCAACACCTTGGGCATCTGGTCTACGTGGGTCCTGGGGAATTGAACCTGGGTCTTTAGGCTTCATAGGCAAGCACCTTAACCACTAAGACATTTCTCCATCTCATTACACCTTCCTTTTTTTCTTTTTTTAAAGTAGGGTCTCACTGTAACCCAGGCTGACCTGGAACTCAGTATGTAGTCTCAGGGTGGCCTCTAACTCACGGCAATCCTCCTACCTCTGCCTCCCCAGTGCTGGGATTAAAGGCATGCACCACCAAGCCCGGCTTTTTTTTTTTTTTTAAGTAAGGTCTCGCTCTAGCCCAGGCTCACCTGGAATTCACTATGTAGTTTCCAGGTGGCCTCGAA
The DNA here is from genome assembly GCA_036346955.1 of Dipus sagitta. Lineage (NCBI taxonomy): Eukaryota > Metazoa > Chordata > Mammalia > Rodentia > Dipodidae > Dipus > Dipus sagitta. The sequence continues at coordinate 28,922,885 of CM070779.1, forward strand.
CTCACAGTGATCCTCTTACCTCAGCCTCTTGAATGCTGGGATTTCTTTCTGAGCTGCCAAGAGGAGCCTGGCTAATAACCACCTCGGAGAAATTTCCCCTTCCCTCCCAGAACAGCATCAAACCTTTTTTTTTTTTTTTTTCGCCATTCTAGGTTCTCACAGTACCTGGCACCACATGATCAGGTGAGACTCTCCTGGTATTGGCCGTTCTCTTTGCCCTCCCCCCATGAGAAAGGGAGGCACTGCATCCATTCCAGTTGACCTCAAGGCTTAGCACAGAGCGTGGCAAATGTTTGATAGCTTGTGGGGCAGAACACATGGATGAGAGCTTAGGGAAGAGGAGCCCTGATACCAGCTGATTTCCTAGACTGCCTCCTGCCACAAACTTTCCACTCAATATTTCCTCCATCAAAATTATCAGTCCACAAGGTCACTGAGAAATCCTGCTGGAGCTGAGCTGAAAACCTCTTCCATGTAGACCAGAAAGCTGGAAGAAGCCATTCTGCATGCAGTTCAATGGGAGAGAGAGAAATCACCAGTGAAGATACTCAGCAGTGGATACTGCAAGCCTTATATTTGGCCAGCCAGGCCAAATGAGCTAACGGTGGCACATCTGTTATGCGGGAAACCAACCCGTCTCTAATTGGACTGGAGGCCTGCTCCATGGGAGGGAATACATCCCTGATACTGAAAACCTACAACAGGGGTAGTCATGAGCTCTAGGGGTGTAACGTCTGCTGCTGTCTGGGTAAATGTATGCCCACCAAACTGCCCAGTAAGCACTTCTCTTAATGTCTATACCCATATATTAATGCTATTCTCACTTTTGGTTAGAGAAGCTTCTCTTTTCAGATGGCAGCGACCTTAGAATGACTCAAACAGCACCATGAGTCGGGTGTGATGGTGCATGCCTTTAATCCCAGCATTTGGGAGGCAGAGTTAGGAGGATCACTACAAGTTTGAGACCACCCTGAGATGACATAGTGAATTCCAGTGAGCTAGAGTGAAACCCTACCTTGAAAAAAAAAAAAAAAAAAAAAAAAAAAAAAAGGCACCATGGTGCTGAGAAGTGACAGAGGAGGGCTCAGTATCTCTATCACACCTTCCAAGGCTCAGGGTCCATTGCAGAAGACGGGGAAGAAGAATGTAAGAGCCAAAGGAAGGGTAGGACTCCTTACAACATGCTCCTCCAGACACAAAATGGCCTGGATATCCATGATCTCACAGTGCCTGACACGATCTACACATGACCATCATAAAAGGACGAGGAGATAATGATATCAAAATAAAAAAGACTGATTGAGAGGGGGAGGGGATATGACAGAGAGTGGAGTTTTAAAGGGGAAAATGGGGAGAGGGAGGGAATTACCATGGGATATTGTTTACAATTATGGAAGTTGTCAATAAAAAAATTTCTAAAAAGAAGAAGGAAAAAAAAAATCTTATCAGTCCCATGTCCTATTCCCTCAGGGCCACCTGGTTGGCACTGAGTCACACTGATCACCACTCAGAGACTTCTGGAGTAACTAATGGAGTAATTCCTGGCATGGAGCCAAGTAGGGAAGAGGCAAGGACTAAGCAATTTCTAATGTCCTACTTTACAGTGAGTGTTCCAGTTACCCCCCCACATATCAACTTCTTTATGAGGGGAGAATCCTGAGGAGCTTAAACTGTACTCGCAGCTTAAGGGGAAGAAAGTCAGCCCACAGAAAGCAATGCTGGGGTCCTGACATCTTGTTAGGTCTGTGGGTGGATGTTGGTTGGTGACAGTGGAGCGTGCCAGTTGTTAGGAACTGAATGGCGTGTCCCCTTGTCTCCTAGAACTCATGTGCTACATAGCCCTAGCGCCTCAGAATGTCACTGGATAGTAATTAGGAGCAGGTGCGACTTTGTGCATCTGGCTTTACATGGGGTCTGGGGAGCCCTGATATAATTCCAGCACACTGCTGAGGAGATGGGAGGCAGAGACAGGAGTCCTGTCCTGGCAGTGGGCAGACCAATTGGCCTGTCCAGTGCAGCAGTGAGCAGTGAGACCCTGACTCAAACGCCCAGCAATTTTTAAAAGTTATTTTTATTTTTATTTTATTTATTTGACAGAGAGAGGAAGAGAGAGAGAGAAAATGGGTACACCAGGGCCCTCCAGCCACTGCAAACAAGCTCCAGATGCATGCACTCCCTTGTACATCTGGCTTACGTGGGTATTAGGGAATTGAACCTGAGTTCATAGGCTGCACAGGCAAGTGCCTTAACTGCTAAGCCATCTCTCCAGCCAGCAAAAATAAATAAATAAATAAATAAATAAATAAATAAATAAATAAATAAACTCTAGCCCAGGCTGACCTGGAATTCACTATGGAGTCTCAGGGTGGCCTCGAACTCAAGGCAATCCTCTTACCTCTGCCTCCCGAGTGCTGGGATTAAAAGCGTGTGCCACCACGCCCGGCCCCCAAAATTTTTTTAAGTAAAAACAGATGAGAGCCGGGTGTCATGGCAAATGCCTTTAATCCCAACACTTGGGAGGCAGAGGTAGGAGGATTGCTGTGAGTTCGAATCCAGCCTGGGACTCCAGAGTGAGTGCCAGGTCAGCCTGGGCTGCAGTGAGATCCTACCTCAAAAAAAAAATAATAATAATAAGCCACAAATGAGGGGTGATCATGTGAGATACAGTGAGAAGACACCATCTACAAGACAAGGAGCAAAGCCTTATGGGAAACCAAACCTACTGGCACCTCGGTCTTTGACTTCTAGCTTCCAGGATTGTGATAGAATAGATTCCTATTTCTATGTCTGTGTGGTATTTGTTACATTATAGCAGTGCTCATAAACTAATACAGTGGTTAAGATCCCAGACTTGGGGCTGAGGAGATGGCTTAGCTGTTAAAGGCACTTGCTTGAAAAGCTTGATGACCTGGGTTTGATTCCCCAGTACCCACATAAATCCAGATGCAAAAATTGTTTCTGCATCTGGAGTTCATTTGCAGTGGCAGGAGGCCCTGGTGCACCCATTCTCTCTCTCTGTCTGCTTCTTTCAATCTCTCAAATAAATAATTAACATTAAAAAAATGCTGGGTGTGGTGGCACATGCCTTTAATTCTAGTACTTGGGAGGCAGAAGTAGGAGGATTTCTGCAAGATCAAGGCCAGCCTGGGACTACAGAGCGTTCCAGATCAGCTTGGGCAATAGTGAGACCCTACCTTGAGGGGGGTGGGGAGGGAATACAAGCCCGGTGTGGTGGCGCCCACCTTTAATCCCAGCATTTAGGAGGAATGCCATGAGTTTGAGGCCACCCTGAGACTACATAGTGAATTCCAGGTCAGCCTGGGCTAGAGTGAGACGAAAAACCAAAAAACAAAACAAAACAAAACATACAGACAGATATAGATAGATAGATAGATAGATAGATAGATAGATAGATAGATAGATAGATAGATAGATAGGCAGCTGGCTGGTTGGAAAGATTTCTCAGTGGTTAAAACATTTGCTTGAAAAGCCTAACAATGTGAATTCAGTTCTCCAGTACCCACAAAAAGCCAAATGCACAAAGTGGAGCGCCCATTTGGAGTTTGTTTACGGCTAGAGGCCCTAGTGCGCCCATTCTCTCTCTTTCTCTCCCTTTCTCTCCCTCTCCTCTCTCTGTCTGCTTGCAAATAAATAAAAATTTTTTAAAATCTCAGATTTTAAGCCGGGCGTGGTGGCGCACACCTTTAGTTCCAGCACTCGGGAGGCAGAGGTAGGAGGATCGCCGTGAGTTCAAGGACCGCCCTGAGATTACCTAGTGAATTTCAGGTCAGCCTCGGCTAGAGTGAGACCCTACCTCAAAAAAAAAAAAAAACTCAGATTTTAGAGTTAAGACAGAAAATCTGGATTCAAATCCTGCCACTAGTCCTTATTAGCCAGGTGTAGTGGTTCACACCTGAAATTCCAGCATTTAGGAGGCTGAGGTAGCAGGATCACCATGTAGTTCAAGGCTAGCCTGGGAGACAGAGTAAGTTCCAGGTTAGTAAGTACTAGAGTGAGGCCTTGCCTAAAAAAAAAAAAAAAAAACCTTTGGAGCTGAGCCGGGCTTGCTTGTGCACACCTTTAATGCCAGCACTTGGGAGGCAGAGGCCACTGTGAGACTACACAATGAATTCCAGGTCAGCCTGGGCTAGAGTGAGACCTTGTTAAACCATTCTGAAGAGCTCTGGATACAGCTCAGTGGTAGAGCCCTTACTCAGTATGCATAAAGCCCTAGGTTTGACACCTAGCACCACGCACAAAAAGGCGTGCAGGAAACTGGTGCATGATAGGTACTCTGTAAATGCTCATTAAATACATTTATTTTTCTGGGCAAAGATAAAGATCCCTGCCCTGAGGAACTTAAGAGTTATGTAAAATGAAAATGGGTCACTAGGTAATAATGTGCCATTTGTGGCAACTCTTTGCCCTCAGCACAGTGAGCTGAGGGCAGAAGCCTGTTCATCTATGTAAGAAATGGCTTAACAAAGGAGCGCTCAGGAAGAACTTGCCAAACCGAAGTTTCCAAATAGCCTCTCCTCCCAGTGCTGGGCCACATGTCAGAGCTCAGAGAGTGCTTCTCCACCGGAGCAACAGGTGGCATTTGGGAAAGTTTTGCTTACTTCTTAAAATATTTTTATTTGTTTATTTGCAAGCAGAGAGGGGAGAGAGAGAGAGAGAGAGAGAGAGATGGAAAAGAGAGAGAGAGGAAGCTGGGCGTGATAGTGCACACGTTTGATTCCAGCACTTGGGAGGCTGAGGTAGGAAGATCACTGTGAGTTTGCAGGCTACCCTGAGAGAGTGCATAGTGAATTACAGGTAAGCCTGGGCTAGAGTGAGACCTTACCTTGAAAAACGAATAAATAAATAAATAAATAAATAATTAAATAGCTTTATGTGTTTGTTTTGGCTTTTTGAAGCAGGGTCTCACTGTAGCTCAGGCTGACCTGGAATTCACTGTAGCCCAGGCTGGCCTCAAGCTCATGGCAATTCTCCTACCACTGTCTCTCAAGTGCTGGGATTAACGGTGTGTGCCACCACTTCTGACCAAATTTTCTATATTAAAGAAGGTTTCGGGCTGGAGAGATGGTCTCAGCAGTTAATGTGCTTGCCGGCAAAGCCTAAGAACTCAGGTTTGATTCCCCAGGACCCATGTAAGCCAGATGCACTAGGTGGCACATGCGTCTGGAGTTCCTTTACAGCTGTTAGAGGCCCTAGTGCATTCATATTCTCTCTCTCCTTGTAAATAAATAAATATATATGTACATATATATATGTATATATACATACATATATATATCATACATATATATTTTAAAAGGCTACATAGTTATTTTCTAGATTTATTTTTTTCCTTTTTAAAAAATATTTATTTATTTAAAAGGTGAGAGAGAGAGAGAGAGAGAGAGAGAATGGGGGCCCCTAAATTTTTTTTGTATCTGGACATGGTGGTGCACAACTTTAATCCCAGTGCTCAAGGCAGAGGTAGGAGAAACTCCATAAATTTGACTGGCCAAGAATTTTTTTTAATTAAAAAATAAGCCAGGTGTGGTAGTGCATGCCTTTAATCCAGCACTGAGTAGGCTTTGCTAAGGGGAATCACATGAGTTCGTGAGTTCAGGGCCAGCCTGGGGCTACAGAGTGAGCTCTAGGTCAGCTTCGGCTAGAGTGAAACCCGGCCTTGAGAAAAAAAAGAAAGAAAGCAAAAAGGAAATATAGAAGAAATTTCAAGCTATAAACTGGGAGCCTGGTTTAAGGTGATAACTGACCAGGAACACCCCAACATCCTTGGAAAAAAGCAAATATGAAGTTTCTCTGGAGAAAAGCTCATCTATCTTTGGTTTGAAGGAACCCCCAAAATGACTTTTCAAAGCACATAGTTGGAGATAATCAGGCTCCCAAGACGACAGGAAGAATTAGCAGGTCAACACAGATTTCAAGTATTATAGCTCACACACAGGTTTTCTAGTAAAAATAGTGAGCACAAAATTTAAAATTAAAAAAAAAATTAAAGGTAGAGGCGTGGTATGATGGCACATATCTTTAATCCCAGCACTCGGGAGGCAGAGGTAGGAGGTTCACCATGAGTTCGAGGCCACCCTGAGACAACATAGTGAATTCCAGATCAGCCTCAGCTAGAGTGAAACCCTACCTCAAAAAAAAACAAAGAAAAAATTTACTTTTGTGAGTCAAGGTCTCACAGTGTAGCTCAAACTTGTGTTCTTTGTCTCCTGAGAACTGGGCTTGCAGATGTGTGCCACCATAGTTGGCATAGTTTGAGATTTTTTTTTTTTTTTTTGATTCCCAGGCTCTGTTCCCTGGAATAGGAAAAGGACTCATTAGTAGTTGTGATTTCCTATCCCTCCCCTGCCCTTCCCTTCCCTTTCTATAGTTCTATTCAGCACCAAAGCAGCCTTTCCTGAAGTTCCCTGGGGCCAGTGGTGTGGATTACATGATGGTTTCAATATCACACTAGACCAGAGGGGGAAAAAAAATAACAGAAAAATCCAGAGGGTACAACCCTTTGAGGGGGGCCTCTCTTTAACATGAGATTCTGCTGCAAGACTTCTTACTTTTATTTATTCTTTAATTATTTATTATTATTATTATTATTTTGGTTTTTCGAGGTAGGGTCTCATTCTAGCTCAGGCTGACCTGAATTCACTATGTAGTCTCAGGGTGGCCTCGAACTCATGGCAGTCCTCCTACCTCTGTCTCCTGAGTGCTGGGATTAAAGGCGTGCACCACCACGCTCAGCATTTTTTTTTTTTTTTTTTTTTTTGGTCTTGCTTTAGCTCAGGCTGACCTGGAATTCACTATGTAGTCTCAGGTTGGCCATAAAATTTTGTTCTGTTTTTGAAGTAGGGCCTCGTTCTCTAGCCAGGCGAACCTGGAATTCAGTCTCAGGGTGGCCTCGAACTCATGGTGATCCACCTACCTGTGCATCCCCAGTGCTGGGATTAAAAGTGTGCACCACCACACCCAGTTTAAGACTCCCTACTTTGAGTAGGCTCTGACTTTCACTTCTGTCCCTCTTGCCTGTGTGGCTAACAAACAGAAACTCCCAGGTTCAATATTTGCACAAGCCCTTGTGTTCTAAGTGGCTTTAGCGCTCCAACATGTAAGTACTCCTGTTAACTGTCTGGTCACTGGCTTCCAATATTTAAATCCTCTGGTTTCTAGCTTTCACTCCATAATTAGCCTGGGCATTCCTCACACTTTAAATTTCTATATATATATATATATATATATATATATATATATATATATATATATATATATATATATTTGACAGAGAAAGAGGGAGAGAGAGAGAACTGGCACTCCAGGGCCTCCAGCCACTGCAAACGAACTCCAGATGCGTGCATCCAGTTGTGTATCTGGCTTACGTGGGTCCTGCGAAATCAAACCTGGGTCCTTTGGCTTTGCAGGCAAACGCCTTAACTGCTAAGCCATCCCTCCAGCCCATTCTTCACACTTTTAAGTATTTCTGTGTTTATGAGAGGATACATATTGGGTTTATAAACTATTAACAGAACAGTTCTTCAGATTTATTTCATCTTGAACTCATTTGTGGTATTCCCATAGTAGCCAGTGGTCTTGGTGTATCAGCCTTGGAAATAAAAGCCCCAGAAATGGCCAGGTGTGGTTGTGCCTCAGCACTCAGGAGGCAGAGATAGGAAGATAACCATGAGTTCGAGGCCAGCCTGGGACTATAGAGTGAGTTTCAGGTCAGCCTGAGCTAGAGTGAAGCCCTACCTTGAAAAACAAACAACAGAAAGACCCACAGTCTGGGATCTTAATGTATGCCTTCTGTGTGACTGTGATCACATGTTCCGCCCCGTTCTCCTTGAGTTCTCTAGCACTCTTGGTGAAGTCCAGGTCTGATTTCTTCAACATCACATGAGCCTCACATCCTTAATGGCAATGTTGGCAATAGCTGTTCCCTGCTGTTCATCGGTGTTGGTGCTGAGTGTTTGGGAAGTGGACTGGAACTTCTCAGGGGTTGCTGGTGACATGGTCACCACCTAATAGTCACTCATAACAACACTGAGGAGGGTAGCAGTACGTAGGCCTCCCTGTGGAAAAGGAGAGGAGACTTTTTACAATGGAGTTACTATTTTCTTTTCTCTCTGTCTCTCTTTTGGTTTTTAGAGGTAGGGTCTCACTCCAACCCAGGCTGACCTGGAATTCATTATGTAGTCTCAGGCTGGCCTCAAACTTCACAGTGTTCCTCTGCCGCCTGAGTGCTGGAATTAAAGGCGTATGCCACCACACCCGGCATATTCGTGGATCATTAGCAAAGAAAAGAACCGAAAAGTCTACTTTCTGTAATAAAACAGGGTTAGCACAGTTCTCTTTTTCACTGACCTCTGGTGTTGTCTTCTGATGCCATTCTAGATGATACTATCACAGGTACCACACAGCCCAAATGCAGAGGACGCCTTCCCATGGACACAACCACTGCTCAATGAGTAGCTATTATCTAATGACAACTCCACACAATAACATCATGAGTAAATGGCCTGGGGGTGGCAGGTCAGTATCTTGTTGCTTCAACAAGCATGTGTTGGGTACCATAATCAGGTGCATGGGTTACAGCAGGAAACACAACTTTCTGTCCCTGTGAGAGACAGTCTGGACAAAGTTCAACGAACCTGAGGCAATTTGGAGATGTGAGAAGTTCGATGAAGAAAAACATTACAGGATCATGAATCATAGTGAGCAGCCCACCTTTCAGTGGGATAGCCAGGAAGGCTTCCTTAATTATGTGGTATGTGCGCAGAAACCCGAAGGTTGAGAGGGAACGCAGCCATGGAAGACCTGAGGGTGGTGCCTACCAGGCAGACAGAGCAAGAGCACAACTGCTTTCAGCCAGAAGGGTTCTAGGTATGCTCAAGGAACAGAAAGCAGGCCAGTTTAGGTGTAGCGAAAGGAGAATGTGGGAATGAGGAAACAGGGGACGACAGGTTACAGAAGTTCTCCTATGGGCTTTGGGAAGGAGTTTGGATTTTAGGAGTAAGCAAAGCCCTGCATAGTGGGGCAGGCTTGTAATTCCAGCATTTGAGCTACCGAGGTAGGAAGATGGTGGAATTTCAAGGCAACCTGGCCTACACAACGAGACCCTGTCGCAAACAGATAATTGGCACAGCGGAGCACAAGTGTAATCTTCCCAGCACTTGGGAAGTGGGGGAGGGTCAGAAGTTCAAGGTCCTCCTCTGCTACGTGGTGAGTCTCAGGTCAGTCTGAGCAATATTAAACTCTGTAATAATACTAATATGCCAGCCAATAAGTCTGCTTATCTGAACGTGTTTCTGCAGAAATTTAGAAAAAGCTGGCAATCGTAATGCCATTTTATGAGCCTCAATGACAACTGAGATCATTAAGGTCCCTGAAAATGACTACAATAATATGCTGAAGCGTTTTAATAAGACTTAATTAAATTTTTACTGTAACTTGTTCTAAGCTAATGAAACTTGAAAAAGTTAATAAATTACATGAAAAAAATAAAGGAAAAAAAAAACAACAACAAACAACAAAATAAGTGGAAGCCATGGAGGTTTGTGCTCATGATCCTTGTGGTTGGTTCTGATCCCGACTACAGTGAGAAGTGTAATGTACTTTTAAAAATGAGGCCAAAGGTCACCACCTAAACGCCACCCACCCCAAATCGCTGGCCTGCAATCGTAAACCCACAGCCACACCGACGGCGTCGCTAAGGAAAGTGCCTTCTGATTGGACAAATCCCGTAACACGCTCTCTCCCCCCCCCCACCCGCGGCCGAGTCGCTATGATTGGTTACCAAGTCTCCCAATCAGACAGCTCATTCCGAAGAGTGAGAACGTTCCTTTCCCTTTGCGGGCGATTGCGCTCTGTGATTGGCTCATGTCGTGTGAGTGATGGCAGGACCAGCCTATGGGCACCTCGAGAGGGCGGTGCTCCGCGGGTGCAATGGGTAGTGTAGCTGGAAGCCCGGCGCTGTCAGTGCGTTTCCAGCTGGGCCAGCTGAGCGTGTGCCTACCGTGCTATGGCCGCCCCGCCGCAGCTGCAGGCTCTGCTCCAGGTTGTCAACACCCTGCTGCAACAGCGCCGCTACCATGCTGCTCTGGCCGTTATCAAGGGCTTCCGGAACGGGGCCGTGTGAGTGGGGCCGTGGGGTCCTGCCGGGGCAGCGGGGACGGGCCTACCTGGGGTTCCGAGGCGCGAGTTTAACGCCACCGCGCCTAGTGCCCTTGAGCGGCCTTGGTGTGTCTAGGTGTCGGTGTCCCCTGTCTGTGCAGCGGGAGCTGGATTTGGGGGTTCGTAGCGTCTTGTCAGTTCTGAGCTGGGGCTCCCACTGTCCTGATGGAAGGGCCTCGGTGCTCGACATCCCTGCACTCTTGTTGGGTTGACTGCCTCCGATGCCAACACCTGTGTCTTCTTACAGTCCCATGTACCCCACTTGGCTGGCTGTGTGCCCCTTGGCCTGTCTGGCTTTGGTGGTCCTGTCTGCCCAAAGGATATTGGACTCTTTCCTCTAGCAAGCAGTTCACCCCCCCCCCCCCACACACACCCCAGTAAGCTGCCAGAGAGCTCACGTCCTGCTTCTCAGCGATGACTCCAGCTGTGAGTCCTAATTGTCACTGGGAACTACTGCGTAATGACAATGAATGTAAGAAAATGGGGGGGGGGGGAACTAGGTGTACTTGCTGGGCACGTTGGCCTCACCTCATCATACCGGTAGGAAGGGATGGGTGGGTCTTGGGATCATTTTGCTTGGCTGGTGCCAGGAGTTGGCCACCAATTACTCAGGGTCAGTTTTTTCCAGAATTGACAGGGGGTGAATGAGAACAAAGAAGCAAAGGTCTGTGTCCCCCTGGAGTTAGCATCCTGGTGGCACGATGGTGAGCATGTGCCCTGCCAAGATGTAAACCCTGGCGTGACCCTACCTATGTGATCTTGAACAAGTCATTTAGCTTCTCTAAGCCTCATTTTCTATAAAATAGGTCCCATAATGGTACTCTTAGCATACTGTCAGAGCATTGAGTCAATGTGTGTGAAAAGCTGAGCACACTTGATGAGCGTGTGTGTGTGTACACTGATGACTCTTGTTATATGCACATGATGTCTGCATGGCTTAATTCCTCACTTTTTTCAGATCTCTACCAAAGTATCACCTTCTCATTGAGGCCATCTCCCAATTATCTACCCCTTTCTTTACTTTTCCTCTGTTGTACTCTTTCCACTGGACACTAAATAATCTTGTTTACTGTTTTTCAAGGTAGGGTCTTGCTCTAGTTCGGGCTGACCTAGAATTCACTATGTAGTCTCAGGATGATCTCGAACTCACAGCAATCCTTCTACCTCTGCCTCCCAAGTGCTTGACTAAAGAGGTGTACCATTGTGCCTGGCCAATCTTGTTTTTTTTGTTTTGCTTTTGGATTTTTTTTTTTTGGTTTATTTTGAGAGAGAGAGAGAGAGAGGCAGATAGAGAAGAGAGAATGGGCACACCAGGGCCTCTAACCACTGCAAACGAACTCCAGACACATGTGCCCCCTTGTGCATCTTGGCTTATATGGGTCCTGAGGAATCGAACTGGGGTCCTTAGGCTTTGTAGCCAAATGCTTTAACCACTAAGCCATTTTCCAAGCCCCCAATCTTGTTTTTATAGTCCATCTCTCCCACTAGAAAGTGTGCTTCATCAGTCAGATCCCATCACTTGGGAAGCTGAGGCTGGAGGATTACTGTGAGTTGGAGGCTAACTTGGTCTACATAATGAGTTCTAGGTTAGGCTGGGTTACAGTGTGAGACACTTTCTCAAAGAAAGGAAGGGAGGGAGGAGTGCTTCATGAGGATAGGATTTTTTAAATTATTTTTTTATTAGCAACTAATGTGATGGATATTTTTTTTTGAGGTAGGGTTTCACTCTGGTCTAGGCTGATCTGTAATTAACTATGTGGTCTCAAGGTGGCCTCAAACTCATGGCAATCCTCCTACCTCTGCCTCCCGAGTGCTGGGATTAAAGGTGTGTGCCACCATGCCTGGCTAGGAATTAAAAAAAAAAAAATATATATATATATATATATATATATATATATATGGTTTGTTTGTTTGTTTGTTTGCTTTTTCTGAGGTAGGGTTTTACTCTAGCTCAGGCTGACCTGGAATTCACTATGTAGTCTCAGGGTGGCCTCAAAGTCATGGCGATCCTCCTACCTCGGCCTCCCCAGTGCTGGGATTAAAGGCATGTGCCACCACGTCCAGCTTTTTAAAATTTTTTTAAATTAACAACTTCCATGATTGTAAACAGTATCCCATGGTAATTCCCTCCTTCCCCCTGCTTTCCCCTTTCAAACTCCACTCTCCATCATATCCCCTCCCCCTCTCAATCGGTCTCTCTTATTTTGATGTCATCATTTTAAATATATTTTATTTATTTATTTGAGAGAGAGAAAGAGGCAGAGAGAGAGAGGGAGGGAGAGAATGGGCATGCCAGGGCCTCCAGTCACTGCAAACTCCAGATGCATGTGCCCCCTTGTGAATCTGGCTTAACGTGGGTCCTGGAGAATCAAACTGGGATCCTTTGGCTTTGCAGGCAGATGTCTTAACCACTAAGCCATTTCTCCAGCCCTAGGAATTTTTTTTTGAGGCAGGGTCTTACTCTAGCCCGAGCTAACCTGGAACTCACTCTGTAGACCAGACTAGCTTCAAATTCACAGTGCTCCTCCTATCTCACCTCCTGATTACTGTGCCACTGCACGCAGCTAGAACTGGAAATTTTACTTACTATATAATAATAGGCTCTCCAGTTTTTATTGAATGAATATGTACAAGCTAGGAGTGGAGTTTATCCCTGCTTTCCAGATGAGAAGATTGTGGCACAAAGAGGACTACCTGTTGCTCATGGTCACATCATTTTTCAGGGTTGGTGCCAGGATTCAAACCCATGGATATCAACACCACTGCCAGGCTGCTGTTATTTTTCTTGGGCACACAGGTAGAAACTGGCCCCTGCTAGATCTGGCCAGATTATATCAGCCACTCTTTTTTTTTTTTTTTTTTTTTGTTTTTTCGAGGTAGGGTCTCACTCTGGCCCAGGCTGACCTGGAATTCACTCTGTAGTCTCAGGGTAGCCTTGAACTCATGGCGATCCTCCTACCTCTGCCTCCTGTGTGCTGGGATTAAAGGCGTACACCACCATGCTCGGCTTTTTTTTTTTCTTTTTTCTTTTTTTTTTTCCAAGTTAAAGCCTCACTCTAGCCCAGGCTGACCTAGAATTCACTATGTAGTCTCAGGGTGGCTTTGAACTACCTCCGCTGCCAAAGTGCTGGGATTAAAGACATGCGTCACCACATCCGGCTCTAGTCTCTTTGTTTTCACCAGGATGAACAGTACCCTGAAATGATATCAGTAATCCCTTTGCCAGGTACTTTCAGGACAAAGCAGGAGTGAGCCCATTGCCAGCAGGCATTGCCCAATATGGCTTTGTACACCGATTTCCACTTTAGCTCTCCCTGTACCTTCCTCAGTGGTCTTTCCCACAGCCAGAATAGAAGCTTTCTGAGGTCAGGTCCTTGGGTTCTAATCCCAATGTTTTCATTCTAAATTGAATGCCTCTTCATCTCTTCTGGCCTCAGCTTCCTCCTCCATACAGTGAAAACAGGAGTACTGTAAGGTAGTGGTCTCTGTACTGGTTAGTGGCTCAGACCTTGATGGGCATCTGATAAACTATTATGGCAGGAATGAGTGTGGTGGCACACACCTGTAACCCCAGCACTTGGGAGGCTGAGTTAGGAGGATTGTGAGTTTGAGGCCAGCCTGGGCAGCATAGTGAGACCTTGTCTCAAAGAAAAACAAACAGGGCTGGAGAGATGGCTCAGCCATTAAAGTACTTGCAAGAAAAGTCTAACGACTCTAGTTCAATTCCACAGTACCCAGATTCACAAAGCAGCACATGCATCTGGGATTCGTTTGCAGTGGCTCGAGACCCTGGCACGTCCATTCTCTCTGTCTTTCTCTCCTTGCAAATATGTGAATAAAAATCTTAAAATCAACAAACAAGGGCAGGAGAGATGGCTTAGCAGTTAAGATGCTTGCCTGTGAAGCCTAAGGACCCAGGTTCGATTCCCCAGTGGCCATGTAAGCCAGATGCACAATGTGACGCACGCATCTGAAGTTTATTTGAGGTGGCTAGAGACCCTAACACACCCAATCTTTCTCTCTCTCTCTCTCAAATAATTAAATAAATAAAACATTAAAAAACAACAACAAACAAGACACACAATTGGGGGGGGGGTGCTGGAGAGATTGCTCAGAGCTAAAGGCACTTACTTGCAAAGCCTGATGGCTTGGGTTCAATTCCCCAGTACCCATGTAAAACCAGATGCACAAATTGACCCATGTATCTAGACTTTGTAGTGGCCGGAGGTCCTGGTGTACCCATTCTCTCTCTCCTTGCAAGTAAATAAAAGATATATTTTTTAAAATACCATGTAGTACCAGGTACTACAGGTAATCAGTAATGCTTTTTCAGGGAGGTGATGGTAACATTCTGAAGGCCAAGTTGGGATTTTCCAGGGAGACTAGCTTGGGGATGGCTTGAGAAGAATGTGCTGTTTGTGAAGAAAGCCACACATTTAGTGAAGCCAACTCGCATGACTGACATGTTTGAACTTTGTAAAAATTAAAACCTCCCTAAAGAATTCATAAGTTTTGAGCCAGGCGTGGTGGCGCATGCCTTTAATCCCAGCACTCAGGAGGTGGAGGTAGGAGGATCACCATGAGTTCGAGGCTACCCTGAGATTACATAGAAAATTCCAGGTCAGCCTGAGCTAGAGTGAGACCCTACCTCGAAAAACAAAAACAAACAAACAAACAAATCTTAAGTTTCACTTTTTTTTTTTTTCCAAGGTAGGGTCTCACTCTAATCCAGGCTGACCTGGAATTCTCTATGTTGTCTCAGGCTGGCCTCAAACTCACAGTGATCCTTCTACCTCTGCCTCCCCAGTGCTAGTATTAAAGGAGTAGGGGTTTGTTTCAGGTGAGGTGTCCCCCATAAATTTAGGAGTTCTGAATGCTAGGTTCCCAGCTGATGGAGGCACTATATTGTTGGGGGCGGGCTTAGGGGTGTTATAGCCAGTTTCCCCGTGCCAGTGTTTGGCACACTCTCCTGTTGCTATTGTCCACCTTATGTTGGTCAGGGAGTGATGTCCACCCTCTGCTCATGCCATCGTTTTCCCTGCCATCATGGAACTTCCCCTCGAGTGTGTAAGGCAAAATAAATCCTTTTTTCCCAAAAGCTTTTCTTGGACAGGTGATTTCTGCCAGCAGTGTGAACCTGACTGCAACAAAAGACGTGTGCCACCACGCCCGGCCCCATAAGTTTTTATTTTTAATTTTGTTTTATGTATGTGAGAGATAGAGAGAGAATGGGCACACCAGGGCCCTCTAGCTACTACAAATGAACTCCAGACTTAGGTGCCACCTTGTGCATCTGGTTTATGTAGGTCCTGGGGAATCAGGATTGAGGGTTTTTTGTTGTTGTTTGTTTGTTTGTTTTTGTTTTTTGAGGTAGGGTTTCACTCTAGTCTAGGCTGACCTTTAATTCACTCTGTATTCTCAGGGTGGCCTCGAACTCAGGCAATTCTCCTACCTCCGCCTCCCAAGTGCTGGGATTAAAGGCGTGCGCCACCACGCCCAGCTCTATATGCTTTTTTAAAAGTTTTTTTTTCAAGGTAGGGTCCCAGTCTAGACCAGGCTGACCTGGATCTCAGTCCGTAGATCCTGGCTGGCCTCAAACTCATGGCAATCCTCCTGCCTTTGCCTCCCGAGTGCTAGGATTAAAAGCATGTGCCACCATGCCCATCAGCCTAAATGTTTCAGTGTGTTTTTTCTAGGTAGTGTCTCACTCTTGCCCAGACTGACCAGGAACTTAACTCTGTAGTCCCTCTGAGAGGCAGAGGTAGCAGGATCCCTGTGAGTTCAAGGCCAGTCTGGGACTACAGAGTGAGTTCCAGGTCAGCCTGGGCTAGACTGAGACCCTACCTTGAAAAAACAAAATATGACTTCCCCTTGTAATTTTAAATAGAAATTAGACCCTTCCTTAAAAAAAAAAAAAAAAGCATCGATTGCCAGGCATGGTGGCACATTGCCTTTAATTCCGGCACTTGGGAGGCAGAGGTAAGAGGATCACTGTGAGTTGGAGGCCAGCCTGAGAATAAATAGTGAATTTCAGGTCAGCCTGGGCTAGAGCAAGACCCTACCTCAAAAGACCCCAAAAAAGCATTTATTTCTGTCTGTGCCAGGGTTGCTTGCTGCTACAAATGAACGCCAGGCACATGTCACATGTACCACTTTTTGTGTCTGGGCTTACATGGACACTGGAGAATTGAACCTGAGCCGGCAGAGTTTGTAAGCAAGCACCTTTAACCTCTGAGCCATCTCCCCAGCTCCCCATTTTCTATATTTCTTTTTTTCTTTTTGAGACAAGGTCTTGTTACATAGCCCAGATTATTCCCAAACTCTCAGTCCTCTTGCTTCAGCCTCCTGAGTGAGCCACTAGGCCTGACTCTCTAAAAATAAGAACATTTGCTCTATGGCTAAAGTATAGAGGCTGCACTTAATGCATTAATAGTAATTCTACCATGGTGACCATTGCCCAACCAATGGTCAGACTGCAGAATGTTCCTGTTGTCACATAGATGTCCTCTACAGCTGCTTTCTCCAAATCAGAGTCTCCAGAATGTCATGCTTCATCTGTCATTCTATCCTGTAATTCACCCCCCCACCCCGTTTTTTTCAGGAGGAATCTTGTGAACATCAGAGTTAGTTACCTGCTAGATCTGGCCAGATCAGCTTAGCCACACTTTGTTTTTTGTTTTTTTGTTGTTGTTTTTTCGAGGTAGGGTCTCACTCTAGTCCAGGCTGACCTGGAACTCACTATGTTGTCTCAGGGTGGCCTCGAACTCACAGTGATCCTCCTACCTCTGCCTCCCGAGTGCTGGGATTGGGCATGCCAATTCATCCTCTCTCTCTCATAAAAAATAAAATAAAAAGTTAAATGTTAAGTTAGGGGTTGTTGCAGTCAGATGCACGCTGCTGGGATGAATGTCCAAACCAGACACAGTTTATGGGAGGAAGGGGTAAACTAGCTTACAGATCCAGGGGAAGTTCCATTAGTGGTGGAACTTCCAAGCAGAGAGAAACAACCCATGCGCCAGCCAAAACCAAAAGCAGGGCTGGAGAGATGGCTTAGCAGTTAAGGCATTTGCCTGCAAAGCCAAAGAACCCGGGTTCAATTCCCCAGGACCTATGTAAGCCAGATGCACAAGGTGGCACATGCATCTGGAGTTCCTTTGCAGTGGCTGGAGGCCCTGGTATGCCCATTCTCCCCCCATCCCCTGTCTTCTCTCTCTCTCTCTGTCTCTCAAATAAATAAATAAAAATTAAAACATAAAATATTGCCAGGCATGGTGGCACACGCCTTTAATCCCAGCACTCGGGAGGCAGAGGTAAGAGGATCACTGTGAGTTCAAGGCCACCCTGAGACTACATAGCGAATTCCAGGTTAGCCTGGACTAGAGTGAAACCCTACCTTGAAAAACCAAAAAATATACATATGTATAATTTAAATATATATATATATTAAAAAGCAGCATCAGGGAACTGCAGCAAGCAGGGCCCAGAGCTCACACCCCTCTGCACACCTTTGGGCTGGAATTCAGGTCCACCCCAGTGACACCTCCTCCAGCTACAAACTTTAATAAAACGCCTGAGTCTGTGGGGGCCACACATTCAAACTACCACAAGGATGTAGCTCAATGATAGGACATATATGAGCTGAGGGCTGGATGCCATCCAGCTCTGAACTAAAAAATGAAAAGTTATTCTAACATGTCCTCTGTCATGAGCCCCCTCCATGAGACAGTCCCTGTGACCAGTCTTCTGTGCCTTCCTTCCCTCTGAAATGTTGCAGACAGAGCAAACAAACACTTCTGTTCTCTCCTGTGCCTTTAACATTCTTCGAAGCATTTTTAGACTTCTAGAAGAACTTCACTTTACACTATTTTTGCTATGCTGCACACACTCTTGTATACCACTCTCTAATAAATCCCACAGACCATCAGCCCTCGTGCCAGTGGACATTGCCCACTCCAGCTCTCCCATGCCCTCCTCAGTGCGTCTTCCCAGCCAAGGCAGACATCTTGGGCACTAATCCCAGTGCCTTCGTTCTGAAAGTTGAATGGCCATATTTTCTCGTCTGTTTCTTCCTGTGTAAAAATGAAAACAGTAAACTCATAAAGCTGTCTTTATTCTGTGTGTGTGTCCCAGCTAGCCATACTAGGCAAACATTTTACCACCGGGGTACTTCCCCAAGCCCTGCATCATTCTTTTACAGCTCTGTGGTATTCCTCTACATGGCGTAGCCGTTATTTATTCACTCACTAGTCCCATGTAGATGGATATGAGTTTGAGTCTAGTCTTCTGTTGTTTCATGGAAGTCCCCTGTTAAGGGATTGCACCACTGGAGTTCTTTGGTTGCTTCCGAAGCCTCAGTGAGCATTCCCGTGTACTCAGGTGACAAACCAGTATGCTGCTAACCATCGTATCAGGAAGCTGCCAGGTGTTTTCAGGCCTGGTAAGACCAAGGTCGGGCAGCTGTAGAAATGAAGGTAAGGCTATCTGATAAAAATAAGAAGCCAAGGGGCCTGGAGAGATGGCTTAGCAGTTAAGGCACTTGCCTGCAAAGCCAAAGGACCTAGGTTTGATTACCCAGGACCTACGTAGGCCAGATGCACAAGGTGGTGTGTGTGTCTGGAGTTCGTTTGCAGTGGCTGGAGTCTGGCATGCCAATTCTCTCTCTTTCTCTATGCCTCTCTCTCTCAAATAAAATAAAATTTAAAAATAAAATAAAAGGCCAAGCCAGGTGTGGTGGCACACACTTTAAAAAATTATTTTATTTATTTAGTTAGTAATTTTTTGCAAGCAGAGAAAGATAAAGCTAGAAGAGACGCAGAGAGAGAATGGGCGCACCAGGGCCTCTAGCCACTGCAAACGAACTCCAGACATATGTGCCCTTTGTGCATCTGGCTTACGTGAGTCCTGGAGAATCAAATCAGGGTCCTTTGGCTTTGCAGGCAAACGCCTTAACCGCTAAGCCATCTCTCCAGCCCACGCATGCCTTTAATCCCAGCACTCGAGAGGCAGAGGTAGGAGGATTGCTGTGAGTTCAAGGCCGCCCTGAGACTACATAGTGAATTCCAGGTCAGCCTGAGCTAGAGTGAGACCCTATTTCGAAAAAACACACAGACACATACACCTAAAAGCCAGGGGGCTGGAGAGATGGCTCAGTGGCTAAGGTGTTTACCTGTAAAACCTAACAACCAGAATGGGATTCCCCAGTACCCATGTAAAGCCAGATACACAGTGGTGCATGCATCTGGAGTTTGTTTATAGCTCTGGAGGCCCTGGCACACCCATTCTCTCTATTTCTGTGTCTCTCTTCTATCTGTCTCTGCTTGCAAATAAATACATTTTTAAGAAGCCAGGAGTGGTGACATGCACCTATAATCCCAACATTCAGGGAGGTACATAGGAGAATCAGGAGTTCAAAGTTAATCTTTAACTGTATTGTGAGTTCATGGCCAGACTGGGCAACATGAGACCCTGTCTCAAGGACAAAGAGGGAGAGGGGAAAGGAAGGAAGGAGAGTTAGGGATTTTTTCAGGAGTTGCATCCCTTTTGTTTGTTTTGAAAGAGTTGCACTATGGCCTGAAATTAACTACATAGACCAGGGCTAGCCTCAACTTCAAGATTTAAAAAAATTTTTTTGGTTTTTAAAGGTAAGGTTTCACTCTAGCCCAGGCTGACCTGGAATTCACTATCTAGTCCCAGGGTAGCCTTGAACTCACAGCGATCCTTCTACCTCTGCCTGCCCAAGTGTTAGGATTAAAAGCATGTGCCACCATGCCTGGCTTAAAAAGTTTTAGTCACTTTATTTTATTAATTGGTTGATTGATTTTTTTGAGGTAGGGTCTCACTCTAGCCCAGGCTGACCTGGAACTCACTGTAGTTCCAGGCTAGCCTCAAACTCACAGTAATCCTCCTATCTCTGCCTTCTCAGTGCTAGGATTAAATATGTCTGTCACCATGCCTGGCTTAGTCAATTTATTTTATTATATATATATATTTTTTTTTTTTTTTGAGGCAAGCCCAACAGACTGTCCTTTTTTTTTTAATGTGTGAGAGAGAAAGAGAGAGAGAATTGGTATGCCAAGGCCTCCAGCCACTGCAATCGAACTCCAGGTGTGTGCCCCCCCTCGTGCATATGTGCTGTGCTTACATCACTTTATGCGTCTGGCTTACATGGGACCTGGAGACTTGAACTTGAGTCCTTAGGCTTCGCAGGCAAACACCTTAACCACTAAGCCATCTCTCCAAGTCCTATTTTGGTTTTCTCAGACAGGGTCTCATATATCTCAGGATGACCTTAAACTCCCTATATAGGCAAGGATAACCTTGATCTCCTGATCCTCTGCCTCTTCCTCCAAAGTGCTACAATTACAAGTATGTGCTACCATGCCCAGTTTATGGGGTGCTGGGTATCAAACCCAGAGCTTGCTGCGTGCTAGGGAAACACTCTACCAACTGAGCTGTATTATTAACCAGATTTTTAATATTTGTTTATTTATTTAATTGCAAACAGAGACAGAAAGAGAGAGAATGTGTGTGCCAGGGTCTCTAGTCACTGCAAATGACACATGCATGCATCACTTTGTGCATCTGATTTTACATGGGTACTGGGGAATTGAACCCAGGTCACTAGGCTTTGCATGCAAGTGCCTTAACCACTCAGTCATCTCTCTAGTCCCAATAATTTTTAATATTTTTGGTTGTTTTTTTCAAGGAAGGTTCTCACTCTAACCCAGACTGACCAGAAAAACTCATTCTTTTTTTTGTTTGTTTGTTTGTTTTGTTTTTGTTTTTCAAGGTAGGGTCTCCCTCTAGCTCAGGCTGACCTGGAATTCTCAGGGTGGCCTCAAACTCACTGCGATCCTCCAACCTCTGCCTCCCTAGTACTGGGATTAAAGACATGTGCCACCATGCCTGGCTGAAACTCACTGTTTAGCCCCAGACTGGCCTCAAACTCACAGTAGTCCTCCTATCTCAGCCTCCTGAGTGCTGGGACTAAAAACATGTGCCACCATGCCTGGTCCCAGATTTTAAAACTTTATTTTTTTGTTTATTTATTTGAGAGAGAGAGAATAGGCATGCCAGGGCCTCCAGCCACTGCAAACAAACTCCAGACGCATACACCCACTTGTGCATCTGGCTTACATGGGCTCTGGGGAGTCGAACTGAGGTCCTTTGGCTTTACAGGCAGACACCTTAACCGCTAAGCCATCTCTCCAGCCCCAAAACTTTTTTTTTCCCAAGGTAGGGTCTAGCTC
The DNA here is from genome assembly GCA_036346955.1 of Dipus sagitta. NCBI lineage: Eukaryota > Metazoa > Chordata > Mammalia > Rodentia > Dipodidae > Dipus > Dipus sagitta. The sequence continues at coordinate 28,944,310 of CM070779.1, forward strand.
TAGCCAAGGCTAACCTGGAATTCACTGTGTAGTCTTGGTGGCCTTGAACTCACAGCGATCCTCCTACTTCTGCCTCCTGAGTGTTGGGATTAAAAGCATGCACCTCCCATACCTGTCCCAGCTCAGTTTTTAAAACTTAATTTATTTCTATAAACTTGAGATCCTCCTGTGTATGATAGTTGGAACAATGAGCATTTAAAGCAAGAAGAAAAAGAGCTGGGCTTGGTGGTGCACACCTTTAATCCCAGCACTTGGGAGGCAGAAGTAGGAGGATCGCTGTGAGTTTGAGGCCAGCCTAGGACTACATAGTAAATTCCAGGTTTGCCTGGACCAGAGTGAGACCCTACCTCAAAAACACCAAAATTGCAGGGCATGGTGGCACACACCTTAAATCCCAGCACTCAAGAGGCAGAGGTAGGAGGATCGCTGTGAGTTCAAGGCCACCCTGAGACTACATAGTGAATTCTAGGTCAGCCCGAGTTAAAGTGAGACCCTACGTCAAAAAACAAAACAAAACAAAAAAAAAACAAAATAAAAAATAAATACAAGGAGAAGGTAGGAAAATATTACTTGACTGTTTTAGACAATAGGTTAACTTTAAGATAGATCAAGCTGTGAACATAGACCCTTCTAGAAATTAGTTTCCCCTGTGAATAATTAAGGGCTACACTGGAATCAGTCAACCATCATTTAGTGAGCATGTACTATATATATGTCAAGTATGCAGGGCACTTGAGGACTGCAGACCTGTTCTCACAGCAGATGGAGAGAATTATTAGGCTAGGTCATTAGGAATAATTGGGTCATTAAGTGTGAGAGTAAAGAGCCGCAGAGAAGCCTCGGGATCTGAGGCAGGAAGACTATTGCCTAAAACCTCGCCTAGACAGAAACCTTGGCAGGAGGGCCCAGCTGAGCCTGGAGGGCTCGGGACAAGTGGCTAGGTGAGGAGTGTGGAGCACCACAGTACTCAGCTGGAAAGAGCAGCCCGGAGGAGGGCTTGGAGGCAGAGAAGCTGCTGGGTCAGGAACTGTAGGGAGACCACTGTAGCTGGAGCCAAATTGGACGGCCAGGGTGAGGTAGAGGAGTGAGCAGGGGCCGGGTCCTATGTCCTCTTCAGGGCTGCGGCAGGCAGCTTGGAGCCTATCCTCTGAGAAGTGGGAAGATGGAGGCTTGGGGATTCTATGCCTCTTTGTTTCAGGACAGGGCGTCTCTGTGTACCCAGGCTGGCCTTAAGCTCACAGTCCTTCTGCCACAACCTCCCACATGTTGGAATTACAGGCATGTGGCACACCACATCTCATAGATGTTGGAGGATTTAAGCTGGGACTGATATAAGATTAATATATATATTTTCTTTTTATAAAAATATTTTTAGCCGGGCGTGGTGGCGCACACCTTTAATCCCAGCACTCGGGAGGCAGAAGTAGGAGGATTGCCATGAGTTCATGGCCACCTGGAGACTACATAGTGAATTCCAGGACAGCCTGGGCTAGAATAAGACCCTACCTCGGAAAACCAAATATATATATATATATATATATTATATATATTTATTTTTTATTTGTGAGAAAGAGGGAGGGACAGAGAATGGGCACATTAGGGCCTCTAGCCACTGCAAACGAATTCCAGATGCATGTGCATCTGACTTACATGGGTTCTGGGGAGTTGAACCTGGGCCCATAGGCTTCACAAGCAAGCGCCTTAACTGCTAAGCCATCTCTTCAGCCCTATAAAAAATATTTTTAAAATAACTTTTTTTAAAATATTTACTTATTTGAGAGATAAAGGCAGATAGAGAGAATGGGCACTCTAGGGCCTCTAGCTACTGCTAACAAACTCCAGACCCAAGTACCACCTTGTGTATCTGGCTTTACATGGGAACTAGGAGAGATGAGAGACAAACAGAGAGAATGGGTGCTCCAGGGCTTCCAGCTACTGCAAATAAACTCAGAGTGCATTTACGGGGAACTAGGAAATCAAACTCGGATTGTTAGGCTTTGCAGGCAAGCACCTTAACCACTGAGCCATCTCTCCAGCTTCCCCCCTTTTTTGAGGTAGCCCAGGCTGGCCTGGAACTCACTATGTAGTCTTAGGGTACCCTTGAACTCACAGCAATGCTCCTACCTGCACTCCCTCCCCCCTCCCCAGTGCTGGGATTAAAGATGTGCACCACCACGCCCGGCTCAGATTTATATTTTTATTTATTTATTTTTCCAAATTTATTTTATCATTTTTTTTATGAGCAAGGGAGAGAACTGGCCCGTGCGTGTGCAGATGCATGCACCCCACGTACACGCGTGTGAGGCTAGAGGAGGATGTTGGATCTCCGCTTCCATCACTCTGTCACACTCTCTTCTTGAGACTCAGTCTCTCACTGAGCCTGGAGCTACCGTTTTTTGGTCCGATCGGCTGACCAGTGAGCCCCACAATTCTCTTGTTTCCATCTCATCACGGGACTGGGGTTACAGGCGTGTATGGTCACACCTAGATTTTTATGTGTATGCTGGGGATCAAACTCAGGCCGTTCAGGACCACCAAGGCCCTCATGCTTGCTCAGCAAGTACTCTCACCCTCTGAGTTATTTTCCAGCTCCAGATTTATGACTCTAGAAGTTTGGAGATATAGACCAACTGCCTAGGGTGTCTAAAACCCTAGATTTCATCTCTTCACGCTACAAAATGAAATCAAAAAAGATTATTCTGGAGCAGGTCTAGTATCTTAGTGGCAGAGCAATTACCTAGCATCCTACACACAAAAATAAAAAATAACAACAATGATAATAATAAATTAAGCTGGGCCTGGGCTACCTACCCATAAACCCAGCATTTACAAGGTAGAGGCAGGAATATCAGGATTTCAAGGCCAGTGTCAACTACAGAGTCTGGGATACATGAAATGACAAGGTGTCACTGGGAGAGCCCAGGAAGAAAACGCTACAATGATGCCACAGTAACTGTGTTCTTCTGTTCCCGCAGTTATGGAGTGAAAATCCGGGCCCCTCACGCACTGGTCATGACCTTTCTCTTCAGGAGTGGCAGGTAAACCTTCTATGGACAATATCCAATTGGTATAGAATGTGATCAGCCCTTTGGCCAGGGTGGTTGTAGTAACTTACCAGCTGGATCTAACCTGTCCCCTTGCCCTGTCCCCTAAAGTCCAACTCTGATCCTCTATCCTTACTTTAAAATGCCCGTGGCTCCTCATTATCCCCAAAGATGTTCTGGCTTTCAAGGTGTTCTGTAACTCAGCCTCAGCCGAGTCCCCACAGCGTCCACCCTGGAGTTTCCTGGGCACACACTAAGTGAGCTTGCACTCCCACACGCTTGCTCGTGTACACTCCCTTTCAGGGACGTCCTGACCTCTCCCTGCCCACCTTCATTTCCCTCCGGCAACCTGCCCAGTCCTGTGTGGGTGACATCCTCTGGGAAGCTGTCTCTGTCTTGGCCTTCCTCTGATCTCCCATAATGCTTCCCTCAAAGCCTTTCACAGAAGACGTCTAGTGCTCTACTGCTTGTGGATGTAGACATACTACAACGCCTGGAGTCGCATGGGCCAAGTTCAATTTGCAAGATTTTCTTTTTTTTTAAGATTATTTTTATTAATTAAGTAATTTATTTATTTATGTATGTATTCGACACAGAGAGAGGGGGAGACAGAGAGAGAATGGGCATGCCAGGGCCTCTAGCCACCGTAACTGAACTCCAGACGCATGTGCCACCATGTGCAATCTGGTTTACATGGGACCTGGAGAATCGAACCTGGATCCTTAGGCTTTATAGGCAAGTGCCTTAACCTCTCAGCCATCTCTTCAGCTCCTCTTTCTTTTTTGATTTTGTTTATCTTTTTTTTTTTTTTTTCTTTTTGAGGTAGGGTTTTGTCCTACCCAGGCTGACCTGGAATTCACTCAGTAGTCTCAGGGTGGCCTCAAACTCATGGCAGTCCTCCTACCTGTCCCTCCCCAGTGCTGGGATTAAAGACGTGCGCTTCCACGCCTGGCTTATTTTTTTGTTTTTCGAGGTAGGGTCTCACTCTGGCCCAGGCTGACCTGGAATTCACTATGTAGTTTCAGGGTGGCCTTAAAACTCATGGTGATCCTCCTACCTCTGCCTCCCGAGTGCTGGGATTAAAAGCTTGTGCCACCATGCCCAGCTTTTGTATTTTTTAAATAAATATTTTATTGATTTATTTGCAAGGAGAGAGAAAGAGAACGGGTGTACCAGGGAGTACTAGTGAACTCCAGATGCATGTACCACTTAGTGCATCTGGCTTTCTGTGGGTACTGAGGAATCAAACCAGGGTTGTTAGGCTTTGCAGGCAAGTACCTTAACCACCGAGCCACCTCTCCAGCCCCCCTTTTTGTAATATTTTTTTTTTTTGGTTTTTCAAGGTAGGGTCTTGCTCTGGCCCAGGCTGACCTGGAAGTCACTATGTAGTCTCAGGGTGGCCTTGGACTCATGGCTATCCTCCTACTTCTGCCTCCCAAGTGCTGGGATTAAAGGCATGCACCACCACACCTGCCTTGTTACTTTATATTTTATTTTATTTTAATTAATTTATTTATTTTGGTTTTTCAAGGTAGGGTCTCACTTTAGCCCAAGCTGACCTGGAATTCACTATGTAGTCTCAGGGTGGCCTTGAACTCATGGTGATCCTCCCACCTCTGACTCCTGAGTGCTGGGATTAAAGGTGTGTGCCACCATGCCCACTCTATCTTTCTTTTAAATATATTTATTTATTTACTTGACACAGACAGCCACAAAGAGAAAGAGGCAGATACATAGAGTGAGAATGGGTGCATCAGGGCCTCCAGCCACTGCAAACGAACTCCAGACACATGCGCCCCCTTGTGCATCTGGCTTACGTGGGTCCTGCGGAATCGAGCCTCAAACCAAGATCCTTAGGCTTCACAGGCAAACGTTTAACTGCTAAGCCATCTCTCCAGCTCTCTGTCTCTCTCTCTCACTTTTTTAAAACAGATTCTTGCTCTATAGCCTATACTGGACTATTAACTCTCAATCCTGCCTCAGACTCCTGAATTCTTTTTTTTTTTCTTTTTCTTTTTTTTTTTTTTTCTTTGAGGTAGGGTCTCACTCTAGCTCAGACCTGGAACTCATTATGTAGTCTCAGAGTGGCCTGAAACTCACAGTGATCCTCCTACCTTTGCCTCCTGAGTTCTGTGATGAAAGGCATTGGATTACAGGCTGAAATCCAGCTTTCTTTTTAAAATATATTTTATTTATTTATTATTTTGAGAGAAAGAGAAAGAGGCAGAGAGAGAGGGAGAGAATGGGCACATCAGGGCCTCCAGCCACTACAAACGAACTCCAGACACATGTGCCCCTTGGTGTATCTGGCTTATGTGGGTCCTGGAGAATATAACTGGGATCCTTTGGCTTTGCAGGCAAGTGCCTTAACTGCTAAACCATCTCTCCATCCCGAAATCCAGCTTTCTCATTGTGAACACAGCTGTCCTGGGGCCCATGTTCTCATGACCCAAGAAGCAGCTGCTGCTGGCTGTTCCCACTCACCTGGCAGACTTCCACCCGGCCCAAGCGGCCTGCCGCTGTGATGGGGTTTTGTCAGGCTCGCAGGGTGTTTGAGTGTGTCTTTCCTGAGAGGTGTTGTACGTGGACACACCTGGTCTCTGCATTGAGAGGTGCACGCTGCCTGTCTCCCTGCTGCCCTCTAGTGATTATTTTTTAAACAATATTGTTATTTATTTGAGAGATTTGAGATTGAGAGAATGGACACACCAGGGCTTCTTGCCACAGCAGAGGAACTCCAGACAAAGATGCCACCTTGTGTGCCTGGCTTTTTGTGGGTACTGGGGAATTGAACCCAGGCCATCAGACTTTGAAAGCCATCTTCCCAGTCCCTCTTTTTGTTTGTTTGTTTGTTTTTCGAGGTAGGGTCTCGCTGTAGTCCAGGCCGACCTGGAATTCACTATGTAGTCTTAGGGTGGCCTTGACCTCACAGTGATCCTCCTACCTCTGCCTCCCTAGTGCTGGGATTAAAGGCGTGCACCACCACGCCTGGCTGCCAGTCCCTCTTTTGTTGAGTCTTAAAAGCTACATCAGAGCCTGGCATGGTGGCGCTCACCTTTAATCGTAGCACTTAGGAGGCCGAGGTAGAAGGATCAACATGAGTTCGAGGACAGAGTTTACATAGTGAATTCAGGTCAGCCAGAGCTAGAGTGAAACCCTACCTTGAAAACCTGGAGGAAAAAAAAAGAGGATACTTCAAATAGCTTTCTCTTTGAAGAAAAAGACAAAACTCAAGGTGGCTCTACAACCCTTCTCATTCCTCACATCCTTCTCCCCATGCACTCTCTACTCATGGTCCACACTAACCTCTCTCTGTTCCCTTACTCCGCACTGTGTCTGACCTCAGGGTCTTTCCATATGATGCATCCTCTGCCTGGATGCAACATGCTCTTCTATTGGCTGTCTTGATTCTGCCTCATCTTTCAGATCCCACGACCATCTCTTGTCCAAGTCAATGTCTGATCCTCGTCTTGGTGATTACATTTCCCTCTCATAAGCCCCATGAAAGCATCAAGCAGAACTGCTGTTTCTCAGCATTTTATCCCTGATCCAGCACATAGTAGGCACTTACTTGTTCTCATGCCCATCTTCTCCCAATTTACTGACAACCTACTGTGTGCGGGGCCCTGCTCTGTACCCTTAGGATCTAGACACAAGTTCAGGAAATTCTGCTGGAGTGGAGCAGGGATAGGGGAACATAAAGAAGCATAGATGGGAGCTGGAGAGGTGGCTTAGCGGTTAAGGTGCTTGCCTGCAAAGCCTGAGGACCCATGTTCCACTCTCCAGATCCCACATAAGCCTGATGTACAAAGGTGAGGCAAGCACAAGGTCGCACATGTCCACTAGGTGGCGCAAGCGCATCTGGAGTTTGATTTCAGTGGCTGAAGCCCTGGCACCCAATTGTCTCTCTCTCTCTCTCAAATAAAAGATTTTTGTTGTTGTTGTTGTTTTTTGTTTTTCTGGGGTAGAGTCTTGCTCTAACCCAGGCTGTTCTGGAATTCACTATGAAGTCTCAGAGTGGCCTCAAACTCACAGCGATCCTCCTACCACTACCTCCGAGTGCTGGGATTAAAGGTGTGCACCACCATGCCTTGCTTAAAGAGTTGTTTTTTTTTTTTTTTTTTTTTTTTTTAAAAAAAAAAAAAAAAGAAGAAGAAGCAGCAGCAGCACAGGTGGGCTGGAGAGATGAGATGGCTTAGCGGTTAAGGCATTTGCCTGCAAAGCCAAAGGACCAAGGTTCAATTCCCAGGACCCATGTAAGCCAGATGTGCAAGGTGGTGCATAAATCTGGAGATCATTTGCAGTGGCACGCCTATTCTCTATCTGCCCCCCTCTCTCAAATAAACAAATAAAAAATAATTTAAGAAGTACAGAAATGTCAAGTGGTTCACAGGTCCTGTAAAGAAGAAACGCAGGGCAGGGGTGAGATGGGGTGCACATCTTTCATGTTGGGAGTCGGAATGCCTCTTTGAGAAGGTGACATTGAGTTAAGAAGGCCCAAGTCTGGGGAGAGGGAGGCAGCCCTAAGGACATGGAACTCTCCATGGAGGCCTTGGGATGAATAAATTCTAGTTCTTGAACTCCTTGCCTAGTTCAGCTCTTCACGGCCTGCGGGTAAATGAGCCTGTGTTCATGGGACTCCCTGTGTTTGTACAGCCTGCAAGAGAAGCTGCGGGCCATTGTGCGGGCCACGTATACCCACTCCCGGAACCTGGCCTGCTTTGTGTTCACCTACAAGAGTCTCTGTGCCCTACAGTCCCACATGCAAGGCAAGACCTACCAGATACACTCTTTTCTGGCTGCCTTCATTGGAGGCCTCCTGGTGTTTGGAGAAAACAATAACATCAATAGCCAGGTAAAGGTCTTCCTGAAAGGGGACTGGAGCATGGGAAGTGGCTTGGGCATAAAGTTAGAGGTGGGGAGGGCTGGAGAGATGGCTTAGCGGTTAAGCGCTTGCCTGTGAAGCCTAAGGACCCTGGTTCGAGGCTCGATTCCCCAGGACCCACGTTAGCCAGATGCACAAGGGGGCGCATGCGTCTAGAGTTCATTTGCAGTGGCTGGAAGCCCTGGCATGCCCATTCTCTCTCTCTCTCTCTCTCCCCCCCTCTTTCTCTGTCTGTCACTCTCAAATAAATAAATAATAAAAAATTTTCTTTAAAAAGTTAGAGGTGGGGGCTGAGGAAGATGAACCAGCTGTCTTCCACCGCTGAGGTCTGAGAGTAGTCCACACCTCCCTTCAGTATCCTCGTGTGTAAACCAATCCCATGATGCCTCTCATCAGTGTGTCTCTACTACTCTGCTCTTTGGGGCAAAGATTTTGTGTGTGTGTGTTGAGACAGGCTCTCGTTTAGTCCAGGCTGACCTTGAACTCCTGATCTTCCTGCTCTGTCTTCCAAATGCTGAGATTACAGATATGTGGGGCAAACATTTTTTTTTTTTTAAGTGCCTTTAGCCGGGTGTGGTGGTATACAGCTTTAATCCCAGGCCTTGGGAGGCAGAGGTAGGAGGAAGGCTCCCAGGCTAACCTGGAATTCACTCTGTACTCTCAGGTTGGCCTTGAACACCAGTGATCCTTCTACCTTGGGCCTCCTGAGTGCTGGGATTAAAGGCATGCACTACACGCCCTGCTTACACGCCAACTTTTTTTTTGGTTTTTGAGATAGGGTCTCACTCTAGCCCAGGCTGACCTGGAACTCACTATGTAGTCTCAGGGTGGCCTCCAACTCACGGCAATTCACCTACCTCTGCCTCCCAAGTGCTGGGATTAAAGGCGTGTGCCACCACACCTGGCCACACCAACTTTTGAAAAGCAAAATCAGTCTGTGCACAGTTGACACCCCAGTGGATGAATGTAGGCAGGAGAAAGGTTCCCAGGAGTCATGCCAGTCACCCCCATCGTTCCCTCCCTGCAGATCAACATGTACCTGACGTCACGTGTCCTGTTCGCCCTGTGCCGCCTGGGTGTGGAGAAGGGCTACATCCCTGAGCTCAGGTGGGACCCGTTCCCTTTGCACACCGCAATGGTCTGGGGCATTGGGCTGTGGCTCTTTGAGTATCATCGGACCACATTGCAGCCCTCACTGCGGTCCTCCATGACCTACCTCTACGAGGACAGCAACGTGTGGCACGACATCTCAGACTTCCTCATCTACAACAAGAGCCGTCCCTCCAAGTAACACGGTCCCTGAGGTGTCCCTTCACCCGAACAACTTCCAGTTCAGTGTCCAGCTGCAGCTCAAGGTTTGGCTCCATCAGGAAACCGTCCCAAAGGATTCTGCCTTCTCAAAGTCACGGGCCTCACTCCAACCTGTGTTACCGCAGGAATCCATTTGCCGAATTAGGAGCACTGATTTTCGCACCCGCCAGCTACTTCTGACTGGTACACCAGTGGCTGGACCTGGCTGAAGAGTCTGGGGCTTCGTTCCAGCTCTGCTACTGACTTTTGTAAGGCCAGGGCAAGCTGCAGCCCTCTGTGGCCTGGAGACCATGCAGCTCAGAGAAGGACCTTTACAGGAGGGTCTTTTCCTGGCCAGTATGTTAATCTTCTCCTGTGCTATGTAAAAGAGGGTGGGCAGTAGGTTTCAAATTCTTTGAAAAAAAAAATACTAAGAACTTTCTGAGGTGTTCTATTGGAGAACATCTAGAGCCCGCCCATCCAATAGGAACACCGCATAGACCATAACTCCCATTAGACTTTTTCAAGGGCCAGGGGTATAGCTCAGTGGTGTAGCACTAGCCAACCCTGTGTGAGGTTCTGGATTCTGTCCCCAGCACTAGAAAAAAAAAAAAAAAAAAACTGTAGTAGCCACATTTTTAAAAAGTGCAAAGGAGGCTGAGGCAGGAGGATTATGAGTTTCAGGCTTGCCTGAGCTACACGGCAAGACTGTGTCTCAAAAAATAAAAACAAAAGAATAAGATTAATCTTAATTATATATTTAACCCAATATTTCTAAAATGTTGTCATTTCAATGTATGATTAACATAAAAAATTAATGACATCCTGGGTGTAGTGGTGCACGCCTTTGATCCCAGCACTCCGGAGGCAGAGGTAGGAGAATTGCTGTGAGTTTGAGGCCACCCTGGGACTACAGACTGAATTCCAGGTCAGCCTGGGCTAGAGTGAGACCCCACCTCAAAAAAAAAAATTAGTGACATATTTTACTCCCCCCACCCATACAAGTCTTTAATGCTTTGTACTTCTAGCACAGTTCAGTTGGAGTAGCCACACTTCCAGACTCTATACCCATATGGGACCAGTGGTTAGTGTATCAGGCAACACGGGCACTGAACACTTCTGTCCTCACAGAAGATTCTAGTGGACCATGCAAGTCTAGAGCTAGAAGACAGAGGTTTGAGTGCCCATTCCATGCTGGTAACTTGGGGAAGGCTCTCCACCTCTCAGAGCCTCACATTCTCATCAAATGAGAACAGTAATACCTCGTGTCCACATTGGACCCTTACAACTAACTACAGCTGCTGCCACGACTGGTTACTTCAGTTTAGCAAGTTCCTGCTTCCTCCTCACTACATTGCACATCATTTTTAAACCACACATTCATCTCCAAGTAAGTGTGTGGATCTGCATTTTTATAGATGTGGAAACAGAGTCAGGGAGGGAAGGTAATTTGCCCAGGGTAATATGACTACCGTGACAGCCACAGCTGAATTTGAACCCAGGTCTTTCTGGATTCATGTCCCGTGTGTTTTTTTAGTGCCTTACTTCAATTTAGACACTTGAGCCATGCTGTGTAAACATTAGCCAGTTACAGGATCTGGCATTTGAAACCAGCTCAGGTGTGGCCAGGAGCTTGTGGTGGCATAAATGGAAATACTCCGGGTGCTATGCAGTAAGGGACACAGGGATGTTCCAGGAGAAGTTGTTAATCAAACAAGTCTCCAGAAAACCGACCCATAGGCTGACAATTTGCGACCCTTGGACTAGAAGGCTAGAAGGATGACTTCTGTTCACTTGCTAACCCCTCCCATCTTTTCATGTCTCAGAAATTGTTAGTAGAAATGAACATGAGTCACTGGAGAGCTTACTAAAATGCAGATTCTGCCTGGGCATAGTGATGCATGCTTGTAATCCCAGCACCGAGGTAGTGAGGAGCGACGGGGATGGGGGGGGGGGCGGGACACCATTTCTGTCCCACATAACCAGCCAGTCACAGAGCTGTCAGATAATCAAGGTGGGATCATGTCTGATTTGAGCGTTCTCAGCTCAGCAACTTACTGCCCTGCAGCTCAGCGCAAATCATGTTGACGATCTTTTCACTCACTGTGAAGGATGAACAAGCTCTGGAGGTCATGGGGAGGGCGAGGTTGACCATGGCCAGGCAGGTTTTATAGCAGATTCCGGGGTGCCCTGCCTCTTCTCTTACCACTTCGTGCACATCATCCCCTTCTGTGTATACCAGGTGCCATCACGGTGTTGACTGCTCGTCAGTGGTGTCTGCTTCTCTACCCTGCAAGCAGGCGTCAAGTGCTGTGGCCACTGTGCCCCTGCAGAAGTGCTGACCAGCGATTGAGCCATGCCTGCACCCTTGGTCCTTGCACACAGGCGGGATGGCCCTGGCTTCATGCCGCGTCCTGGCTCCCAGAGCTCCCGGCGGGACTGGGCTTCAGCTGTCCACAGTGGGAACTGGCTTGAGAACACGTGTTCCAGGTCTCCCTTCCCCCTGTCCCGGCCAGCGCTTCCTGGGACCATTCTCATTTAAGCCACTGGTACTCAAATCCTTATCTTGGGCTCTGTTGTTGGGGGAACCCAAACTAAAATTGGCCTCTGGAGGCAGTTATACATGGTGGTTAGGGACAAGGACTTTGGAACCAGAGTGTGTCAAGCTCAAGGTCTCTGACCTGTTTCCTTATGTGACTTACATATTCCGTGCCTCTTGTTTCCTCGACTGTAAAATAGATGTTGTAAAAGCGCTGGAGAATTAAACACTATAGCACTATAAAGCGAACACTCGAGAAATGCTGCTCTGATTTTCGTGTAGCGTGCAAATGCGGAAGGCAGTGTGGTTCTGAGAACTGAGGTACCTTGCTTTTAGCCTGCCCTGTACTCCCCCCCCCCCGCCACCTCGCCCCTAGCTGAAGGTAAAGCCTTGGAGGTCTGCTCTCCTGAAGTCCCCCCACCGCTGCTGGGGGTGGCCAGCTCCACCAGCGACGGGCTCTGCGCTCTAAGAATAGGTTTCCCTCACAGATGGCATCTCTCTGAATCCTGCCAGAGCATCTGGTGCCTCCAACTGCACACTCCAGGGAGGAAGGCGGGGTGGTCCCTGCTGTCTCCGGCAGCCCTGGGAAGAGCACCGCTCCATTCCTTCCTCGCTGAGCCTCCATTTTCTTCAATCTGTAACATGGGGATTGCCAAAGACCTTGGCACATAGTAGCTCCTACAGTTCCCGTATTAGCTCCTAAAGCCACATAGTGGTTCAGTCTGTATTTATTAAGACCTGCTACATTTAAGTTTTAACTTACAAGACTTAAAAAATTATTAGTTTCCTATTTGTTGTTTTCTTTTATTTATTTATTTTTGCTTTGTTTTGTTCTAGATAAGGTCTCATGTAGCCCAGGTTGGCCTTGAATACCTGATCTTCCTGCCTCCCAATTCCTGAGTGCTTGGATTACAAATGTGTACTACCATGCCTGGCTTATTTTTTTTTTTTTTTTGAGATGGTCCCATTTTAGCCCAGGCTGGCCTCAAGGTCACCTAAAAAATAAGTTGAAGTCAGTTATGGTGGCACACACCTTTAATCTCAGCACTTGGGAAGCAGAGGCAAGAGGACTGCCATGAGTTCAAGGCAACCCTGAGACTACATAGTGAATTCCAGGTCAGCTTGGGCTAGAGTGAGACCTTGCCTCATAAAAAAACAAAATATCTGGGCATGGTGGTGCACACCTTTAATCTTAGCACTTGAGAGGCAGAGGTAGGATTGCTGTGAGTTCAAGGCCACCTGAGACTACATGATAAATTCCAGGTCAGCCTGGGCTAGAGCAAAACTCTACCTCAAAAAAAACTAAAAGAGCTAGGTGTGGTGGTACACACCTTTAACCCCAGCATTCAGGAGGCAGAAGTAGAAGGATTACCATAAATTCCAGTCCACTCTGAGTCTACATAGTGAATTCCAGGTCAGCCTGGGCTAGAGTTAAACCCTACCTTGAAAAAACAAAATAATAATAATAATAATTAATAATAATAATTTTAAATCAGGGGACTGGGCACATGGCTCAGTGGTTAAAGGTACTTGCTAGGAAAACTTGCCAGCCAGCATGAGTTCAATTACTCAGACACCCAATAAAACCAGACAGGCATTTTGTTTGCAGTGGTAAGACCCTGGCGTTCCTACACACACACACATACACACACACATAAGTGCAAACAAATAAAATAAAACATGTCAGGTATGGTGACACACACCTTTAATCCCAGAATTTGGGAGGCAGAGGTAGGAGGATCGCCATGAGCTCGAGGCCACCCTGAGACTACATAGTGAATTCCAGGTCAGCCTGGGCTAGAGCCAGAGTCTACCTCAAAAAAAAAAAAAAAACTTATTTAGTACAGCTGAATGTGGTGGCATATGCCTTTAATCCCAGCATTCCGGAGGCTGAGGTAGGAGAATTGCTATGAGTTTGAGACCACCCTGAGACTACATAGGGAATTCCAGATCAGCCTAGGCTAGAGCGAGACCCTACCTCGAAAAAACAACAACAACAAAAAATCAGTAATACATATGCAAGCTGGGCCTGGTGATGCACACCTACAACTTGAACATTCAGGAGACTGCAGTGGGAGCCAAGGCTCTGTATAGAGATGCACTGTCTCCAAAAGCCAGTAATAATAATACATGCACACACACACACACACACACACACACACACACATTATACATACATACACACCTAGTACAAAACTAAGACTGTAAAAATTCTATAACAGGCCAGCTGTGTGGAACATGCCTTTAATCCCAGCACTCAGGAGGCAGAGTTAGGGGGATCACCATAAATTCGAGGCCACTTTGAGACTAGATAGTGAATTCCAGGTCAGCCTGGGCTAGAGTGAGACCCTACCTCAAAAAAAAAAGAAAAAGAAAAAAGAAAAAGAAAAAGAGGGGCTGAAGGGACAGCTTAGCGGTTAAGGCGTTTGCCTGAAAAGCCAAAGGACACAGGTTTGATTTCCCCAGGACCCACGTTAGACAGATGCACAAAGGGGCGCACACGTCTAGAGTTCGTCTGCAGTGGCTGGAGGCCCTGGCGTGCCCATTCTCTCTCTCCTTCTTTCTCTGTCAAATAAATAAATATTTTTATTTTTTTAATTTTATTTTTATTTTTTATTTATTTATTTTTTTTTTTTGGTTTTTCGAGGTAGGGTCTCACTCTAGCCCAGGCTGACCTGGAATTCACTGTGGAGTCTCAGGGTGGCCTCGAACTCATGGCGATCCTCCTACCTCTGCCTCTTGAGTGCTGGGATTAAAGGCGTGCGCCACCACGCCCAGCTAAACAAATATTTTTTAAAAGAAGAAAACAAAAAATTTGTATAACAGGAAGAACTCAGGTTCCCTCCTATACCCAAGCTCAGTCCATGAGTGTCCCCCCTTTCCAAGGGTCCCCAGTGTTGTCATTTTTCCAGAGCTGCACAGCCTGAGCAGTCCTGCACACAACCACCTCTCTTTCCCCCAGGAAGCCCGGACTCTGCCCTTGTCTCAGCATTGCCTCCTCTGCCTGTGTTTGGTTCCTGATGAATACTGCGACCTAAGTGAGTCTGTGAGCCTGTCCACCCCACCCCGAGCTACCTCTTGTATAGCTCCGGTGATAATCAGCCACCTTAGATGCCCAGGGCTCACTGTAAATGATGCCCAATGTTCAAGCTCTTGAAAACCCACGTGATGTGGAGGGACAGAGTTAATCTGAGGCCCTTCTGCTACTCCTCTCCCAAATTAGAGATCATTAAGCGAGCCCATGTGAGAGCTATGATTACTGGCTGAGCTGCCAAGAGGCTGCGGGTGTTGGGCACTGCCGCCCCAGCCTGGCACATCCAGGTTCCCTAACCGATCCTGGCAGCAGAGTCTTTTCACGTTGCTCCTTTTACCGCCCTGTGAGTGTGCTTGGGTTTCTAAGAAGCAGGCTTTGAACCCACATCCTCCTAAACCGGAACACTATGTGCTCCACCTCCTGAGACGAAACCCACGTCACTATAGGCTGGGACTTCAGGTGGCCATTTACTTTGACAAATAAATACAGGGGTATTCATAGGCAATATTTTCCCCCTTGCCTTGTTCCTGATTCCCAGGGAGAGAATGTCTAACTTCAGGCTTAGAGGGCAGGGGAGGTTTCCATTTGAAGCAGAGGGGCCCCTGCAGCTCACTCTTGGGAGCCGGAGGCTGAACCCACCCAGACAGAGGACAAAGGCGGACTGAGCTTGCCTCTGAGTGCTGGTTTGAGAAGGTTTTTGCAAACAGAAGGCTCCTGTTTTGTGCACCGATACTCTGCTCAAAGCCCCGTGGATGTCATGGTTTGGTACGGCAGAAACCAGGCTACAGTGAATGCAGGTCCTGACGTGGGTGTCCGAAACCCGGTTTGCATAGCTCTTCCAGGCTTCTCCCTGTGCGCTGGATGTCAGCTGAGAGCTAGGACCAGTGCCAGGCCACATCAGCTCTTCAGACATTTCTTTTTTTTTTTTTTTTTTTTTTTTCAGGGTAGGGTCTCACTCTGGTCCAGGCTGACCTGGAATTAACTATGTAGTCTCAGGGTGGCCTCGAACTCTCGGTGATCCTCCTACCTCTGCCTCCCGAGTGCTGGGATTAAAGGCATGCGCCACCACGCCCGGCCTAGACGTTTCTTTTAGAGTATCTTTGTGTGTGTCATGAACTCCTTTGGCATCTTGGGGGTAGCCTATTGATCCTTCTCAAAGTGCCATTTCTAAAACCCCCTCTATAAAGTTCATAGAGCCAGGGACACATAGCAAGACCCCATCTCAGAAAAGCAAAACAAGGGCTGGAGAGATAGGTGGCTTAGCAGTTAAAGCATTTGCCTGCAAAATATAAGAGCCCAGGTTCAATTCCCCAGTACCAACCTAAGCCAGATGCACATGGTGGTGCATGTTGAGTTCATTTGTGGTGGCTGGAGGCCCTAGCGCACCCATTATCTCTCTCTGTCTCATAAATAAAGCCGGGCATGGTGGCGCACGCCTTTAATCCCAGTACTGGGGAGGCAAAGATAGGAGGAACACCATGAGTTCAAGGCCACTCTGAGACTACAGAGTGAATTCCAGGTCAGCCTGAGCTAGAGTGAAACCCTACCTCAAAAAAACAAAATAGCTGGGCGTGGTGGCGCACGCCTTTAATTCCAGCACTCGGGAGGCAGAGGTAGGAGGATCACTGTGAGTTCAAGGCCACCCTGAGACTGCAGAGTGAATTCCAGGTCAGCCTGAGTTAGAGTGAGACCCTACCACGAAAAACCAAAAAAATAAATAAATAAATAATAATAATAAATAAATAAACATAGGGGCTGGAGGGATGGCTTAGCTGTTAAGCTGTTAAGGCGTTTGCCTGCAAAGCCAAAGGACCCAGGTTCGATTCCCTATGACCCACATTAGCCAGATGCACAAGGGGGCACACATGTCTGGAGTTTGTTTTCAGTGGCTGGAGGCCCTGGCGCACCTATTTTCCCTCTCTCTCACTCTCCCCCTCTTTCTTTGTCAAATAAATAAAAATAAAATATTAAAATAAATAAATATAGTTTTTTTTTTAAAAAAGCAAAACACCCTGAGACTACATTGTGAATTCCAACTCAGCCTGAGCTAGAGTGAGACCCTACCTTGAAAAAAAACCAAAAACAAACAAAACAAGCCAGGCTTGTGGTGGTGCACTCCTTTAATCCCAGCACTCCGGAGGCAGGAGGATCGCTGTGGGTTTGAGGCCACCCTGAGACTACATAGTGAATTCCAGGCTGAGATAGAGCCAGATCCTACCTTGGAGAGAGAGAGAGAGAGAGAGAGAGAGAGAAAAGACACAATTTAGTGGCATGTCCAAAAACTGCTTATGACTTCAAAGATGTGACAAGCGGGCTGGAGAGCTGGCTTAGTGGTTAAGGCGCTTGCCTGCAAAGCCAAAGGACCCAGGTTCAGTTCCCCAGGACCCATGTAAGCCAGATGCACAAAGGTGGCACATGCATCTGGAGTTCATTTGCAGCAGCTGGAGGCCCTAGCGTGCCCATTCTCTCTCTCTCTCTCGCTCAAATAAATAAATAAATAAAAATATTTTTTAAAAAAGATGTAACAAGCATGAACAATATCTTAGATTCTGGCAGCAAGAGTAGTATATGTTAGGAAACACTGTGATTTCTGTTCTTTTGCTTTTTTGTTTTTTTAGCCAAAGAGCCTCTTTATATCATCTCTGAGCAGCAGCAGCAGCAGGAGGAGGAGGAAGAAGAGGAGGAGGACAGAGAATCTAACGGGCTGGGGGAGCGGAGGGAAGGTGAAGAAAGATTCACATGTGCGCTGATGAGGTACAAAATGCATCAGCTCAGCGTCCCCACTGCCGAGTTCCATCTAGACCCAGAGGATTGTTTTCCTGTCGTTCTAGTCAAATCTGGCATGGATTTCTGTCAGTCGCACACCTGCCTTTGACGGGTCTAAGCAAGAGAGTGACAGTTTGACGTGAGTTACATTGAGGCAGTCCCTTTCAACTACCAGTGTCGGAGCTCAGAGTGACAGCAAGAAGCCCCGTGGTCCAGGGTGAACTGGACCCGGGCGGAGGCTGCAACACAAAGAGAAGAAACAGTGGGCCCATCCGGGGTGCACACCGAGAATGGTACAGCGACCAAAGGCTTTAGGGGCGCGAGGAGTGTCGTGAATAACTCCCACGTTTTCCTATAATTAGGCCTTACTCCCTAGCCAAGAACTAGGCCCTGGATCTTGTCCCCTCCCCTGTTCTTCCTCAGTCCCCACTGCCCTCCGTGGCCCCTCCGAGGCCTGCCGCCTACCAGGCCCCTGGCATGCCAGGCTTCCCAGCTGGCCCTGATTGTCGTTGCTCCCCAGGGAGTCATGGGAACACACTCCCCCTGCTCCCTTCACACCCCTCTTCCCAGACAGGGCCAGGCCCTAACAATGCCCCCTCAGCCAGCCAGTGGCCTGGACACAATGCCCCTGTTTCGGTTCATTGCCAGCTTCAGGAGGCCTGCTGGGTTTCCTGGCCTGTTTGGCATATATATAACTCTGGGTTCCAAAAGAGATTTTTTGTTGTTGTTGTTGTTATTTAAAAATAGTGTGTGTGTATGGGGGGGGGGTGTGGCTCCTCCTCTCTGAATATCTTAATATATTATAAAACGTCTTTCTCGCTTCCAATCCTGTGTCCTCCCCATGCCCCTCCCGAACTGCATTTGCCATGTGCCTGTCAACCTAGGGACCTAATGCAGGTCAGCTGGTGTCAGCTGGAAAAGAGAAGCTGATTGCTCTACTGTGGCTGGCCTGCAGTGTGCTGGTGGTGTGTACATCATGGGGGTAACCCGAGGGCTTATGACATGGCAAGTGCTGTGCCCTGCATTTTGTGTGTGTGTGTGTGTGTGTTGGGGATTGAAATTAGGACCTTGCATATCCTGAGCAAGGATTGTGCCATTGAGCTATACCCATAGACTCACTCTACACCGTAACTTGTCACTGCTAAGATGCCACCCAAGATGATACTTACCATCATTTGATTCTGTCAAAAAGAGGGTTGGGGGTGTAGCTCAATGGGAGGCACATCCTGGCATCTAGCATGCACAAAGTCCTGGTTTCTATCCTCGGCACGGCACATTCTGAGTTCCAGATTGCACTAAAAAGTAATAAATAATGATTTTTTTAAATTGTTTCTTGGGCTGGAGAGATGGCTTAGCGGTTAAGGCGCTTGCCTGGGAAGCCTAAGGATCCATGTTTGATTCTCCAGATCCCACATAAGCCAGATGTACAAAGGTGAGGCAAGCTCAAGGTCACACATGCCCACTGGGTGGCGCAAGTGTCTGGAGTTCGATTGCAGTGGCTGAGGCCCTGGCACACCAATTCTCTCTCTCTCTCTTACTGTCCCTAAAAAATAAAAGTAAAAAAAAATTGCTTCTTGGCACTTGCCAGAAAAGCCAAAGGACCCAGGGTTCATTCCCCTGTACCCATGTAAAGCTGGATGCACAAGGTGGCACATGCATCTGGAGTTAGTTTGCAGTAGCCAGAGGCCCTGGTGCACCCATTCTCTCTCTCCCTCTCGCTCACTCAAATAAATGAATAAAATAAAATATTCTAAAAACAATTTGGGGCTGGAGAGATATCTTAGTGGTTAAGATGCTTGCCTGTGAAGCCTAAGGACCCATGTTTTACTCTCCAGATCCCGCAAAAGCCAGACGCACAAAGGTGACACAAGTGCAAAGTTGCATAGGCCCACTAGGTGGCGCAAGTGTCTGAAGTTCGATTGCAATGGCTGAGGCCCTGGCACACCAATTCTCTCTCTTTCTCTCTCTCTCTCGCTCTCTCTCTCTTGCTCTCACTCTTTCTAAAATAATAATAATAATAAAATTTGTGCCAGGTGACACATGCCTTTAACCTCAGCACTCAGAAGGCAGAGGTATGAGAATCCCTGTGAGTTCAATGCCACCCTGAGACTAATTCCAGGTCAGCCTGGGCTATAGTGAGACCCAACCTTGAAAACCCAAAGGAAAAAATAAAAAAGAAATGAAAGGTCTCAGTCAGGCATGGTGGTGCACACCTTTAATCCCAACACTCACGAAGTAGAGGTAGGAGGATCCCCATGAGTCCGAGGTCACCCTGAGACTACATAGTAAATTCCAAGTCAGCCTGGGCCAGAGACCCTACCTCAAAAAATCAAAAAAGAGCTGGGCATGGTGGCACACACCTTTAATCCCAGCACTCAGGAGACAGAGGTAGGAGGATTACCATGAGTTCGAGGCCACTCTGAGACTACATAGTGAATTCCAGGTCAGCCTGTGATAGAGTGAGACCCTACCTCAATGCCCCCCCCCCAAAAAAAACAAAGAAATAAAGAAAGGTCTCAGGATCACTGAAACATGGGACTGTCTCTAAACATATATGTTTTCTTTTGACTCTGTGTCCAACTGTTCCTTATAGTTTTTTTTGGTTTGTTTGTTTATCTTGTTTTTTGTTTTTTTCGAGGCAGGGTCTTGCTCTAGCCCAGGCTGACCTGGAATTCACTATGTTGTCTCAGGCTGTCCTCGAACTCACAGTGAACCTCCTACCTCTACCTCCTGAGTGCTGGGATTAAAGGCGTGTTTCACCACGCCAGGCTTCCTTATAGCTTTTTAAATAGTTTTATTTATTTATTTGAGAGAGAGGCAGAAAGACTGATGGAGGGAGAAAGAGAATGGGCACAAGGGCCTACAGCCCCTGCAAATGAACTCCAGATGCGTGCACCACTTTGTACATCTGGCTTTATGCGGGTACTGAGGAATCAAACTTGAGTCGTTAGGCTTTGAAAGCAAGCACCTTAACTGTTGAGCCAGCTCTCCAGCCCTGTTCCTTACAGTTTTAAAGTCAGGGCATGGATTGTGTCAGGACCACTCTTATTCTGCAGTTAAATGAGAATGGTTTTTCTCTGTGGAAAACACAAGATGAGAATGTAGACAACCTCCCTCAGTTATCCATCTCTCTCTTCATCATCCCGTTGAGACAAGCTCTCATGTATCCCAGGCTGACTTCAAACTTTCTCAGGTAGCCAAGGATGATCTTGAACTTCTGCTCCTACTGTCTCTACCTCCCAAGATCTGGGATTATAGGTGTGTGCCACCACATCCCATTTTAAGTAGTGGTGCTGGAGATTGAACCCAGGGATTCATGCATGTTAGGCAGCTGAGCTACATCCCAGCCCCTCAGCCCCTCAGCCCCTCATCTCCATTCTTTTTTTTTTTTCAAGGTAGGGTCTTGCTCCAGTCCAGGCTGACCTGGACTTCACTATGTACTCTCAAGGTGACCTCGAACTCGATCCTGCTGTGCCTCCCGAGTGCTGGGATTAAAGGCATGCACCACCATGCCCAGAATTTTTTCTTTTTCTTTTTGGTCCATTCTTGCTTTTAAATTTTTATTTGTATGTGTGTATGTGTGTGTGTGTACATGCCAGGGTCTCTTGCTGTTTCAAATGAACACCTATTTAGCTTTATGTGGGTTGCTGGGGAATTGAACCCTGGGCCAGCAGGCTTTGCAATCAAGTGCCTTTAACTACTGAGCCATCTACCCAGCCCCCTTCATCTCCATTCTTTTTTTTGTTTTTGTTTTTGTTTTTCAAGGTAGGGTCTCACTCTGGCCCAGGCTGACCTGGAATTCACTATGTAGTCTCAGGGTGGCCTCAAACTCACGGTGATCCTCCTACCTCTGCCTCCCGGTGCTGTGATTAAAGGTGTGCACCACCACGCCCGGCTTCCATTCTTTTTTTTTTTTTAATATTTTAAAAATATTTTATTTATTTGTTTGAGAGGAAGAGACAGAGAGAAAGAGAATTGAGCGTGCCAGGGCCTTCAGCCACTGCAAACCAACTCCAGACACATGTGCCCCCTTATGCATCTGGCTTATGTGGGTCCTGGGGAATCTAACAAGGGTCCTTTGGTTTTGCAGGCAAACACGTTAACAACTAAGCCATTTCCCGAGCCTTTTGTTAAAAATTTTTTTTCTTTTCTCAATGTTTATTAACATGATTATAAAAAATATCCCATGGTTTCCCAAGCCTTTTTAAAAATATTTTTAAAATTGACAACTTCCATGATTGTAAACAATATCCCATGGTAATTCCCTCTCCCCGCCCCCCACTTTTCTCTTTGAAACTCCACTCTCCATCATATCCCCTCCCCCTCTCAATCAGTCTCTCTTTTATTTTGATGTCATGATCTTTTCCTCCTATTATGATGGTCTTGTGTAGGTAGTGTCAGGCACTGTGAGGTCATGGATATCCAGGCCATTTTGTGTCTGGAGGAGCACGTTGTAAGGAGTCCTACCCTTCCTTTGGCTCTTACATTCTTTCCGCCACCTCTTGGGACCCTGATCCTTGGAAGGTGTGATAGAGATATTTCAGTGCTGAGCACTCCTCTGTCACTTCTTAAATATTTTTATGGGGCTGGAGAAATGGATTGGTGGTTAAGGCACTTCTCTGCAAAGCCTAATGACCTAGGTTCAATTCCTCAGTACCCACATAAAACCAGATGCACAAAGTGGCGCATGCGTATGGAGTTCGTTTGCAGTGGCTGGAGGCCCTGGTGCACCCATTCTCTCTTTCTGTCTCTCTTCTCTCTGTCTCCCTTTGCCTGCAAATAAATAAATTAAAAATATTTATAAATAAATTATTTATAAATTTATATTTTATTTATAAATGTGATAATTTTTTAAATTTATTTGCAAGTGGAGGGAGACAGAGAGAAGAGAGACGGAATGAGAGAATGGGTGCACCAGGGCCTCCAGCCACTGCAAACGAACTCCAGATGCATGCGCCCCTTTGTGCTTCTGGCTTTACATGGGTCCTGGGCAATTGAATTGGGGTCATCAGGCTTTACAGGCAAGTGCCTTAATCGCTGAGACATCTCTCCAGCCTGTTGTCATTATTTTGTTATCTTTAGTATCATCCCTAATTACAGATGAGTAATCCGTGTTCTTAGCTCTAACAGTCTTCTACCTCAACAGTGTGGCTCTGGTCAGGACAGGCATAAAGCTGTTCTGTCTGGTTTTCCTTCTGTCCTGAGAGACGCATGATCCCTCAGAGGTCTGAGTGGTACAGAGGCGGGAGGTTGACCAGGACAAGCCTTGTAGAGAAGAAAGGTCCTGAAAGCGTTGAACTTTGGAGTGGTGAGTGAGGGCGACGAGGCTTGGCTTTGGCCTGAAACCTATCCGTTACACTGGACCTTGGACCCTCTGGCCCAGATCCCGCTGAACATATGGGCTGACTGATGGCTAAGCTACACATACTGTTGGCTGGCACTAAACTCCGTATTTTCTGTTATACCAGAAATGTCTGCTTTCCCTACTCTTTTAAAAATATTTTTATTTATTTATTTGACAGAGAAAGAGGAAGAGAGAGAGAGTAACGGGCGTCCCAGGGCCTCCAGCCACTGCAAATGAGACTCCAGACCGTGCGCCCCCTTGTGCATCTGGCTAACGTGGGTCCTGGGGAAATTTGCAGGCAAACACCTTAACTGCTAAGCCATCCCTCCAGCCCCACTTTCCCTACTCTTGCATACCTGTGTCTGACATGCAGAGCAGAGAAGCTGTGTTGGAACCAGTTGGTACCTGGGTAGTATTGTAGCAATAACAGTGTGACTGATAGTTAATGTTTATTAGAGGCTCCTCTGTTCTAGACACCGTACATGAGTGATTGCAGACTCATCAGGAATGACAAGGCAGGAACAGTCACTGAGTGAAGGAAGCCAGGGAGTGAGTGTGGCCTGGAGGAGAGCTGAGCAAGGCCTTGGCTAAAGGGGCACAGGAACTGCTTACCACCTCAGTGACCTGTCTGCTATTACTGTTTTTTTTTTTTTTTTTTTTTTCTAGCCCAGGCTGACCTGGAATTCACTCTGTCTTCTCAGGGTGGCCTCAAACTCATGGTGAACCTCCTACCTCTGCCTACCGAGTGCTAGGATTAAAGGTGGGCACCACCACACCCAGCTTATTTTTATTTTTTCATTTAGGCTCTCACTCTAGTCCAGGCTGACCTGAAACTCACTCTGTAGCCCAGGATGGCCTCAAACTCATGACGATCTTCCTACTTCAGCTTCCTGTGTGCTGGGATTAAAGGTATGTGCCACAATACCAGGACACTATTACTGGTTTTTGTTTTTGTTTTGCTGTTGTTGTTTTGTTTTGTTTGTTTGAGGTAGGGTCTCACTCTAACCCAGGCTGAGCGGGAACTCACTCTGTAGTCCCAGGCTGGTCTTGAACTCGTGGCGATCTTCCTACCTCTGCCTCCCAGGTGCTGAGATTAAAGGCATGCGCCACCATGCCTGGATAAACATATTTTTATTTATTCATTTATATATTTAGTTGCAAGCAGAGAGAGATAGAAAGAAGAGAGACAGACAAGAGAGAATGGGTGCGCCAGGGCTTCCAGCTGCTGAAAATGAGCTACAGACACATGTGCCACTTTGTGCATCTGGCTTTACGTGGGTACTGGGGAACTGAACCCTTGGTCATTAGGCTTTGCAGGCAAATGCCTTAACCATTGAACCATCTTTCCAGCCCCTGAAGTTTTTTTTTTTTTTCGAGGTAGGGTTTCACTGTGGCCCAAGCTAACCTGGAAGTCACTGTGTAATCTCAGGGTGGCCTCAAACTCTCGGCGATCCTTCTACTTCTGCCTCCCGAGTGCTGGGGGTTAAAGGCATACGCCAGCACGCCCAGCAAGTCCCTGAAGTTTTAAACGAAATCACACTTGTGGGCCGGTTTGTTAACTCTACTTGTTTGTTTATGTGACCTTGTCGCCTACCCTCGAACTGTCACCCCACATTCCAAGGGTGAAGCAAGCACAAGCCTTCCACAGGGGAAATCAGGCTCAGGTCTCACAGTCAGGAAGAACTGGAGTCTTCCTGACGGTTCCCAAGGTCTGCTCCCGTGTGAGGCCACCTCTCTGACGGGTAAGAGGCGGGCACAGACACAGCAGAGCTGGCGTGCTGACAGAACGTCTCCAGGGACAGTAAACTGCCAGGCAGTGTAGCGTCGTGGGATCATTCAAGAGGAACGAAGAGTTGCAGATGTAAAACTCCCCACTTCCCTCTGCCAGGACTCAACAATGGATGCCTCTGTGCCCCTTAATAAAGTGAAGTCACCACAGAGCCATTTCTCACAATTGTGTGTTCCTTATAATGATGGGATATTCATGTTTGGTGAACTTTTTTTTTTTTTTTTTTCGAGGTAGGATCTCGCTCTAGCCCAGGCTGACCTGGAATTCACTGTGTAGTCTCAGTGTAGCCTCAAGCTCACAGTGAGCCTCCTACCTCTATTAGGATTAAGGGCGTGCACCACCATGCCCCAGCTGCAGAATTTTTATCTATTTATTTATTTATTTTTGGTTTTTCGAGGTAGGGTCTCACTCTAGCTCAGGCTGACCTGGAATTCATTATGTTGTCTCAGGGTGGCCTCGAACTCACAGTGATCCTCCTACCTCTGCTTCTCGAGTGCTGGGATTAAAGGCATGTGCCACCGCGCCCAGCTGAGAAATTTTTTTTTTTAAGGTAAGAATGTATGTTCATAGGAGATTTGTATGTGGAATAAATACTTCTAACTTATTCGTGTCACTTGTCAAGCTTCCTAATAAACATATTGTGCAGGTCCATGGAAATAATCCTTTGGTCTTCCACTAGGCTGTGGGCTCCAGGTGTCCAAGATACATCTGTTTTGCTCAAGGCAGTCTCCTCAAGCACCTAGGGCATTATCTGACCTACAGCAGATGCTCAGAAAATAGCTGTGAGTTGAACGAATGAGGCTCAGAGGAAATAAAATTAGTCTTGGCCCACAAAACAAGACTCAGGGATTTATGGATTTAGAAGTCCATTCTCTCTCTGCTATACCTGCACCTTAGAGCCAAAAGTAAGGGGTCTCTCCAGACAGGGGGCATGGGCTCAGGAGCTGCCACCACCACGGGCTCCCTTAACGGTGGCACTGGTGGAGATGGTGGTGGGTGTCAGTACCTACTGACCAAGATGGAATCCGCATATGCCTCTGGGAAACTGCACACGATAATCCCAGATCCTGGCTCTTGGGATCTTAGCCGAGAGTGGCACACTCCGGGTTTTGCAGAGGAAGAGGACACGTTTTCGTTTCAGTTTGCTGTGTGACCTTGAGCTGTATGGGCCCTTCTCTGAGCCTCTTCCTTTCTGCATGTGGCAGATAAACAAGCTTCACTTAGGGGATTATGAGGTTGAAAGGAGGCCATCAGTTGAACTGGCTGCTCAGTGATGGTGGGTTCTTTTTTTTTTTTTTTTTTTTTTTTTGATGCCTGTCAGCCTGAAAACTGCTGACACTGAGAACAAACAGCCTTATCAGGATCTTCCAGGCTCCAGGCCAAGGGGCCCATCTCTCAGGCCTTTTCTGCTCTCCAATGGGTAGTAACAGATCCAGAGAGCCCTTATCTCTTCCTCATCTTTTTGCTGGAAATGCTGGTTTTTTCACTCATTTCTGCTGCATTAGGATACGAGGGATGGTGAGAGGGGACCAACTCCTACCTGGGCGGCATGGTAGAGATTTTGCTTTGAGATGGGGCTCTTGCTATATCTCACTCCATTGTCCAGCTGGCCTTGAATCCCTGGACTCAAGCAATCATTCCAGCTCAGCCTCCTGAGTAGCTGGGACTACAGGCACGTGCCACCACACCTGGCTTTGGGACGTGTACTTGAATACTTTGGGAGGGTGAGGCTCTGGAAACTCTCTAGCCTTGGCCTCTTGAAGCCTGAATAATGTAACCTTTTCATCTACTGTTTGCTTATCATAAAGTGGAACAATCACAATATGTGTCTCCTGTCTCCAGCAACTACCTTGATGCTGGCAAACAGATGTTAGGTGTTTGTCCAATGGCTCCGGAGTTGCAGAAGGTCTTGTAGAGGTGAGCATCGTAGTTACTGAGTTCCTCAGGAAGGTGTGGGGGGAAGGCAAGTCCATCTGGAATGAGTGTGCCCACTTCTGTCACTCTATGGCAGCACCTGGCTGGGTTTTGGAGGGTGGGATCTAGCCTTTAGCTTCCCTATTGGGTGGTGGGCGCAGCTGAAAACCCAGGGCTGGGGTCCCCATGTGGGCCGCGTTGTCACTGGCTGGCTTCACAAGTACCGAGTACCAACCCCCGAATGAGCTTCGCTTTCCCATCTGCGGAGCGTGAGGCTCGTGTACTGTCTGTGGTCTTCCCTGCTCCTGGCACGTTCCAGGGTTGCAGTGAGTCATTTCACAAACTGCTCGTCAGAGGGGGAAGGGAGGGCGCTCCCCGCTGCTCTGCAAAACCACCTCATAGTCTGCTGAACACTTTCAAACCCCTTGTGGTGGCTTGATTCAGGTGACTCCCACAATCTTAGGTGCTCTGAATGCTAGGTCCCCAGCCGGTGGCAATTTGGGAACTGGAGCCTCCTGGGGGTGATGTATTGTTGGGGGCGGGCTTATGGGGGTGTTATAAACGGCCAGCTTCCCCTTGCCAGTGTTTGGCGCACTCTCCTGCCGCTGTTGTCCACCTGATGTTGGCCAGGAGTTGATGTCCACCCTCTGCTCATGCCATCGTTTCCCCCTGCCAGCGCGGAGCTCCCCCTTGAGTGTGTAAGCCAAAATGAACTCTTCGCTCCCCCAAGCTGCTCTCGGTCGGGTGTTTTCTGCCAGCAACGTGAAGCCGACCGTAATACCTACCCCTCATGCTTCTCATGCCCCTGGCAACTCTGGGCCAGGGCAAGGTCTGTGTGCCCATTTACAGATGGGAAAGTAGCATGAGATGCATCTTCAGGGGCTGTATTATTATTATTATTATTATTATTATTATTATTGAGACAGGATGCCTTCCTGGAACTCATGATTCTCCTGCCTCCATCTTCTGGGTGCAGGTGTAAGCCCAGCAATAGGAACTGTAACTTGAGGCTGCACCACGTGCTTTGCTCATATAGGTACATCAATTTGTTTTCAAAGATAAGCACATGGGGAAAAAAAAATCACCAAGAATGGGGCTGGGGAAATGACACTTGTGTTGTAAAGCCTGCTTGCCTGCCTGGTTGCCTAGGCTTAAATCCTCAGCCAGCCATGTAAATCTGCACAAGCATCCATTCTTCTGCAGAGGCGGTAGACCCTGGCATGCCCATGCAAATAAATAACTAAATGCATTTTAAAAATTCAATAGGAGGGCTGGAGAGATGGCTTAGTGGTTAAGCGCTTGCCTGTGAAGCCTAAGGACCCCGGTTCGAGGCTCGACTCTCCAGGACCCACGTTAGCCAGATGCACAAGGGGGCGCACGCGTCTGGAGTTCGTTTGCAGTGGCTGGAGGCCCTGGCACGCTCATTCTCTGTCTGTCTCTCTATCTCTCTTTCTGCCTCTTTCTCTGTCTGTCACTTTCAAATAAATAAATAAAAATAAAAAAAAATTCAATAGGAATGGGGAGGATGTTTCTTATTGGCTCTTGTTAAATTTATTTATTGGGCTGGAGAGATGGCATAGTGGTTAAGGTGCTTGTCTGCAAAGCCAAAGGACCCCCGTGAGCCAGATGCACAAGGTGGCACATACCTCTGGAGCTCATTTGCAGTGGCTGAAGTCCCTGACATGCCCACTCTCTCTCTCTTTACCTTTCTCTGTCTCAAAGAAATAAATAAATAAAATTTTTTTGAGGTAGGGTTTCACTCTGGTCCCGGCTGACCCGGAATTCACTACGAACCCTCACTACTAGAACTCCCAGTGATCCTCCTTCCTCTGCCTCCCAAGTTCTGGGATTAACGGCGGGCATGTGCTACCACACCTGGTTTAAATAAATTAATTTAAAAAAATAATATTTCTTAAGAGCCGGGTGTGGTGGCACATGCATGCTTTTAATCCCAGCACTTGGGAGGCAGATCCTTATGAGTTTGAGGCCACCATGAGACTACATAGTAAATTCTAGGTCAGCCTGGGCTTCAGCAAGACCATACCTCAAAAAACAAAAAACAACAACAACAAAAAATGACAGCATGGTGGTGCCT
This sequence comes from Dipus sagitta, assembly GCA_036346955.1. NCBI lineage: Eukaryota > Metazoa > Chordata > Mammalia > Rodentia > Dipodidae > Dipus > Dipus sagitta. The sequence goes on from CM070779.1 coordinate 28,973,010, forward strand.
GCTTTTAATCCCAGCACTCTTGAGGCAGAGGTAGGAGGATTGCGGTGAGTTCGAGGCCACCCTGATATAGTTAATTCCAGGTCAGTCTGGATCAGAGTGAGAACCTACCTCGGGTGGGGGTGGGGGGGCTGGGGACAAAAAAAGCCCAGCAAGCTCCAGCACATGAGAGAGAGAGAGAGAGAGACTCCAGCTCAAAATGAGAATGGTTGGAAGAGAGATGGAGCCCAATAGCCGCCATTTTGCTCCCACAGCCCAAGGCCAGCGTCCCCAGCAGCAGGCCAGTCAGTGCATGGGGCTCAGCAAGAAAGGGAGAGAGGGAGAGAGAGAGAGAGAGAGAGAGAGAGAGAGAGAGAGAGAGAGAGGAAAAGATTTTCTAGCTGGGAGTGGTGGTACATGCCTATAGTCTCAGCATTTGGGAGGCAGTTAGGAGGATCACCGTGAGTTCTATGCCAGCCTGAGACTACATAGTGAATTCCAGGTCACCCTGGACTAGCACAAGACAATGCCCTCCCCCAAAGAAAATCACAACAAAATAAACAAAACAAAAATACTTTAAAATGATAAAGCTGCATTTTCATGTTCAGCACCCTAACCCCCCTCATATTGTAAACATCTGTTTCCTCTATTCCCCTCCTAAGCTAGGAGTCGAGGTCTGAACCGAGGGTGGTACAGAGGGGGCACTTCAACTTTTCTTTTTTTGGGGGGGGATTTCGAGGTAGGGTCTCACTCTAGCACAGGCTGACTTGGAATTCACTATATAGTCTCAGGGTGGCCTCGAACTCATGACGATTCACTTACCTCTGCCGTGTGCGCCACCACGCCCAGCCGTTTTTGTTTTATAAAAATATTTCATGTATTTATTTGCATGCGTGTGTGTATGGGATCACCAAGGTCTCTTGCTACTGTAATGCCCATCTGGCTTTACATGGGTGGATGGAGAATTGAACCTGGGCCGTCAGGCTTTGCAGACAAGCACCTTTAACCTCTGAGCCATCTCCCCAGACTCTTCTTTTTATTATTATTATTAATTCATTTGAGAGAGAAAAAGAGGAAATAGAGAGATTGGGCACTCCAGGGCCTCCAGCCGTCCCAAACAAACTGCAGATGCATGTGCTATTTTATCCATCTGGATTTACATGGGTACTGGGGACTAGAACCTGGGTCATCAGGCTTTGCAAGCAAGCGCCTTTACAGCCGAGCCGTCTCTCCAGGCCGTAATTGCTTCTTGTGTGGCCAAATGCATGAACCCAAACAGAAGGGTGTGTGTGCGCTGGGGCGCTGCGTATGTAGGCTGTTGAGGGGATTTCAGTTAAAATGGGGCTAAGAGGAAAGGCTTTATTATAACTCAGCCAGACGCGCCTCCAGAAATGCAATCACCCGCCCCTCCTTAGGCTTGGACAACAGGGAAGGATAGGGCAGGACACGGGATTTGAGAGTCACGGGAGATGGTGGGTGATGGGGCTAGGGCACTGGATGTGCGCCCAAGCATCTGAAAGAGGTGGAGGTTTCTGGAATCCGAGCTGAGGTGTGCTACAGGTTGTAGAGACTTGGGGGGTCACGTGACGTCTGATGACGGTGAGTCCTCGTTCAGTGTCCCCCGCTCGGGGCCCAGACACTGGTTGCGTGTGTCGACCCGAGGGTGTGGGGGGGGTGGGGTCCCAGTGCCCACGCCTCCAAGCAGGGGCCGCCCCGGCGCGGGGCGGGGACAGGCGGCACTCCGGGCACCGCCCCGACAAAGCCTGCCCTGCGCCCCTCCTCGCCGCCCTGGGTCCCGCCCTCCATCGCCAGTGTCCGGCACGCCGCAGCCTATGGGAGCTGCCGTCGCCGCCTGCGTCACAAGCCGGCCAGCCAATGACAGGGGCGCTCGGCGGCTCGTGGCTCTTTCGCGGCAAAAAGGATTTGGCGCGTAAAAGTGGCCGGGACTTTGCAGGCAGCGGCGGCCGGGGGCGGAGCGGGATCGAGCCCTCGCCGGCCTGTCGCCATGGGCCCGCGCCGCCGCCGCCGCCTCCTCCTCCTGCCACCCGGGCCGCGCGGGCCGTGAGCGCCATGGCCGTGGCCCCCGCGGGTGGCCCGTGCGCGCCGGCGCTGGAGGCCCTGCTCGGGGCGGGCGCGCTGAGGTTGCTCGACTCCTCGCAGATCGTCATCATCTCGGCGGCGCAGGACGCTAGCGCCCCGCCAGCCGTCGCCGGCCCTGCGGTACCCGTCACCGGCCCCCGCGACCCCGACGTGCTGCTCTTCGCCACGCCGCAGGCGCCCAGGCCCGCAGCCAGCGCGCCGCGCCCGGCTCTCGGCCGTCCGCCGGTACGGACCCCAGGGGGACCCCCACCCCTCGGCTCGCGCACACCCAGGCGGGGCGCGGGGGCTTTGGCCCGGGGGCGGGGGAGGGGTGCGCTGGAGCGCCCACGCTGGGCGGTGCAGAGCCTGGGTTGGGCCTCTGGACTCCGCCCCGAGGAGGCGCGGGTAACCCACAGCCGGTCCCTGGTTTGCTGCTCGGTGCTCTGGGCCTCGGCTCGCCCTCGGACGCATGGATAATGAGTCATGTGTATTCAGCTGGCGCCTACTGCGTTGCCAGGACTTTGGCTCACTTAAAGCCAGCCAGAACTCACAACTCTGCTGTGAGCTCTGCGCTGTCACGTGTCCAGCTGACGGAGGGAGGAACTGAGGCCCAGATAGGGAAGTTCTTGTCCTCCAGTGGGTCACCCGGCTGCAGGTGGTGGGGTTGGTGTTTGAACTGGTGTCTGCTGGCTGGCGCCAGAATTTGCGGCTGAGTGGTGGGCACAGCTGCTTGGGGAGGTGAAGGCGGGGTGGTTATTGGAGACCCAATGGTGAGACCCTCCTTCCTGCTTTGGTGTTGCACTGCCAGGTGCAGGCCTGACCCACCAGGCCTCTGGGGATAGGCCTCTTGACTGACTGTGAGGCCTTCTCTGTAAGGGCGGGGTGCTGGGCCAGCTGCTGGTCCCCTCCCTCTGCCTGTCCTTCCATCTGCCATCCTTCCAGCCCCTGGTTACCATGGAACCTCATTAATCAAGCAGGCAGACAGACCCTTGAGCCTCTGGAAGGACTGGGTGGGCTGGGCCCCTGGGAACTGGTTAAGGAGCCTCCCCCCAATGCCTGGAGGGAGTAAAGATGCTGAGGACATCCCTCGATCAAGTCCCCCCTGATCCCTTAGCAGCAAAAAGCTCCAGACCAGTTCAGACTGGGGCGGGGAGCAGAAGAGGCAGCTGCACAGCAGTGGGAGAAGGGAGTGGAGGTCTGCAGGTTGGACCAGCCAGCTTCAGGACAGGGGGGTGGGGGTGGGGCAGGCAGGATGGGGGTCTCAGCGGGGGCTTGGAGCCAATGGGAGGGACAAGGCTGGGCCCAGGACGAAGAGATAGAAGCTGGTCAACCGCTGATGGGGGTATGGGTGGCAGCTGGTCCCCGAAGCATCTTGGGAAGGCCCCCTGTCCCCCCCCCTTGGCCCAATGCCCAGTGCTGCCTTCCTTCCGGAATCACCAAGATGCTAATAATAATAACAATAGCAGCTACCGTTGTTTTGAGGATGTTTTGTGTGCCAGGCTCAGTGCCAAGCACTTCACCCAATTAACTCGCTTAACCCTTGTCACCAGCCTTCCCTTTTCACCCTTTTTATGGATGGAGATGTTGAGGCCAGGAGATGGTTGAACCCTCCCGCTAGTCATTTAGCTAGGGAGTGTCTGTATTTCCTGAGTGTTGGCCTTAGACATGCTAGTAGAGGTTGAAGCCCAGGGTGGTCTTAGGGGTCCTTCCTCCTGCCTAATGAAGTGGGGCTTGTATCAGCAGGTGAGCTGACTTCTGGCCTATATACTTCTGGAGCCTGTGCATGCAAGTGGTGGCTTGAGGCCTGGGGCAGTTCTCGAAATAAACTAGTCTCCTGCACCAGTATTTGTTGAGTGCCTCCTGTATGCATAGCCCTCTGCAATTCAGACATCCTTCCATGGCCTGCCTGTCCACTCTACTTTGTCACGGCTTTCCCTTTCTGTGAGGCCCCATTTCAAAGATCAAAGCACGCCGGGTGTGGTGGTGCACGCCTTTAATTCTAGCACTTGGGAGGCAGAGGTAGGATCACTGAGTTCGAGGCCACCCTGAGACTACCTAGTGAATTCCAGGTCAGCCTGGGCTAGAATGAGATCCTACCTTGAAAAACAAGAACAACACACGCACATATGTAATTTGCAAGCAGAGAGAAGAGAGACAGAGAACAATAACAGAAAAAAGATCAAAGCACAAGCTGGGCGTGGTGGTACATACCTTTATCTCATCCTTCTGGAGGGTGGGCTAGTCTGGGACTACGGAGTAAGTTTCAGGTCAGCCTGGGCCAAAGTGAAACCCTGCCTTGAAAACCAAACCAAAAAATACTGCAGAGGCAGGAGGATCTCCACAAGTTCAAGACCGGCCTGGTCTACATTGCAAGTTGGAAACAAGCAGGGATATATATAGTCATATCTTATCTCAGAAAATCAGTTAATTAAAGGCATAAAAAACAAAACAAAACCTATCATGGCTTGTTGGCACACTCCTGTAATCAATCCCAGCAAGCTGAGGAAGGAGGGTCATGAGTTCAGAAGTTTAAAGTCATCCTTAGCTACACATCCACTAAAAGGCCAATTGGGGCCGCATGAGACCCTGTCTCAAAAAATTGAAAAAAAAAAATTAAAGTTTCAGCCGGGCGTGGTGGCGCACGCCTTTAATCCCAGTACTCAGGAGGCAGAGGTAGGAGGATCGCTGCTAGTTCGAGGCCACCCTGAGACTCATAGTGAATTCCAGGTCAGCCTGGGCTAGAGTGAGACCCTACCTCGAAAAACCAAAAAAAAAAAAAAAAAAAAAAAAATTAAAGTTTCTTTCTCTTTGTTCAATCAGTATCACTCACATTGCTCAAAAAAGGTAACGATCTGCCCTGCCCTTCCTATGCAGAAGTGCCCTATCTAATATATTCTGTGATAGAAACTAAACCAGAGAAAAGTTAAAAGTTTAGCTGTGGGGCCTGGAGAGATAGCTTAGCAGTTAAGCGCTTGCCTGTGAAGCCTAAGGACCCCAGTTCGAGGCTCGATTCCCCAGGTCCCATGTAAGCCAGATGCATAAGGTGGCGCATGCATCTGGAGTTCCTTCGCAGTGGCTGTAGGCCCTGGCACGCCCATTCTCTCTCTGCCTCTTTCTGTCTGTCTGTCACTCTCAAATAAATAAAAATAAACAAAAAAATTTTTTTTTAAGTTTCTCTGGGCATTGTGGTGCATGCCTTTAATCCCCTCACTCAGGAGTTCAAGGTCACCCTGAGACTACATAGTGAATTCCAGGTCAGCCTGCCTACCTTGGAAAAAGAAATTTTTGCGTGCAGAGAGAGAGAGAGAGAGAGAGAGAGAGAATGGGTGTGCCAGGGCCTCCAGCTACTCCAAAGTCCAGATTTTTGTGCATTTGGCTTTATGTGGGTAATAGGGAAGCATATGTCTTAAGCACTAAGCCATCTCTCCAGCCCAATTAATGAATTTTTAAAAAATTAATTTTATTTGTGGTAGAATGGACACGCCAGGGCCTTCAGCCGCTGCAAACGAACTCCAGATGCATGCACCACCTTCTGCATCTGGGTTAAGTGGGTCCTGGGGAATCAAACCTGGGTCCTTCGGCTTTGTAGGCAAGTACCTTAACCGCTAAGCCATCCCTCCAGCTTCTATTATGAGATTTTTTTGTTTGTTTGTTTGTTTGTTTGTTTTGAGATAGTGTTACACTCTAGTCCAGACTGAGTGGCCTTGAACTCAGAGCAATCCTCCTACCTCTGCCTCCCGAATGCTGGGATTAAAGGCATGCCCCACCACGCCCGACCAATTATGAGATTTTTTTATTTATGAGAGAGAAAGAGGGAGAAAGAGAATGGGCGTTCCAGGGCCTCCAGCCACTGCAAACAAATTCCAGACGCATGCAACACCTTGTGCATCTATCTGGCTTACGTGGGTCCTGGGGAATCGAACCGAGGTCCTTTGACTTTGCAGGCAAATGCCTTAAAGGCTAAGCCATCTCTCCAGCCCAATTATGAGATTTTTAATCCAAGAAAATATTGCTTGTCAGTTTTTGAGAGGGATTATGGGTTGCCCCAGACATTGAGCCTACATGGTATTCAACAGGTATAGTTTACCAATTTATTTGGTTTTCAGAATTTACTTTCTTGGGTTGGAGAGATGGCTTGGCGTTTAAGGTGCTTGCCTGCAAAGCCAAAGGACCTAGGTTCAATTCCCCAGAGCCCACATAATGCACAAGGTCTTGCATGTGTCTGGAGTTCGTTTGCCGTGGCTAGAGGTCCTGGCATGCCTATTCTCTCTCTGCCTCTCTTAAATTTTTTTTTCTTTTCTTTATGTGTATATCTGTCTATGGGCACACAGTTTAGGTCAGAGGAATTGTCTGTGCTCCTGCTCCACCTTTTTTTTTTTTCTTTATTTTTTGGTTTTTCCAGGTAGAATTTCACTGTAGCCCAGGCTGACCTGGAATTCACTACGTAGTCTCAGGGTGGCCTGGGACTCACAGTGATCCTCCTACCTCTGCCTCCCAAATGCTGGGATTGAAGGTGTATACCACCACTCCTGGCCCTTCTCCCCCCCACCCCCCACCCCCGCCCAAGTAGGGTCTTGGTCTAGCCTAGGCTGACCTGTAATTCACTATGTAGTCTCAGGCTGGCCTTGAACTCACTGTAATTCTCCTACCTCTGCCTCCCAAGTGCTGGGATTAAAGACGTGCATCACCATGCCCAGCTCATCTTCTTTTGAGACATGGTTTCTTTTTTCTTTTATTATTTCCTTCTGTCCTTCCTTCCTTCCTCTCTTTCTCTCCCTTCCTTCTTTACTTCCTCCCCCCCTCCCTCCTTCCCTCCCTCTCAAGGTAGGGTTTCGCTGCATCCTAGGCTGACCTGGAATTCACTATGTAGTCTCAGGGTGGCCTCGAACTTACAGGGCTCCTCCTGCCTCTGCCTCTGCCTCCTGAGTGCTGGGATTAAAGGCATGCCCCACCACCCCCGGCATGGTATGGTTGGTTTCTTACCACTGCCTGCAAGTGGCTTTATGTGGCTGTTGGGGAATTGAACCCAGGTTGTACCTGGGCCAGCAGGCTTTGCAAGCAAGTACACTTAAGTCACTGAGCCAACTCCCCAGCCTGAATTCTAGGACACCAGTTCTCCTGGCCTCTTCCTTGGATGGATGGGAGAACCATTCCCAAGTTTTCACCTCTGAAGCTCAGTGGCAGGATTATCTAGAGAGCAGTGAAAAAATGGGTATTTGCTTGAGCTCTTAAAGGGTGGGCAAGGGTCATGGTACCAGGGAACAGGCCAGGGAGCAAGGCTAGAGAAGGGGTACATTTCTGGCTCTCTTGGGGGGGGGGTCTTTGCTCTAGATAGGGCTTGGGATACAAATCCCAATTTCTTCCTGGCCACAGGTCCTCCCTAGGTGAGGCCTCAGCACCTGCTGTAAGGTGCTTGGAGAGTTGATGAGCACTGCGGGAAGCAGTTACAGTACTTGGCATACAGGGAGCGGTTGCCAGTGTGTGCGTCTCCATTGCTCTGCTCCTGGCATGATGAGAGGGGACTGTGGCCCCACAGCGTGTGTGGAGTCAGTCCATTCAGCCCGTGGCAGACTCCCAGGCCCCGTGGTAAGAATCTGTAGTGAGAGACAATGTGGGAAAAGGCCACATTCGGAGCAATCAAGAGAAGAGGTGAGCAGGGCATGATAGCGCATGCCTTTAATCTCAGCAAAGGTAGGATCGCTGTGAGTTTGAGGCCACCCTGAGACTACATAGTGAATTCTGGGGCAGCCTGGGCTAGAGCGAGATCCTACCTCAAAAAACAAAAGCAAACCAAAAAAAAAAAAAAAAGAGCGAGAAGAGATTTCTATTTAGTGATGGGTAAGGGTTCTGCCAGTGGGAGTTGCAGGTGTGAGGAGGGAGGGGTGTGGGTTGGGAAAAGCCCATCTTGTAGAGGTTCACGTTAACAGACATGTCAGAAGAGGGTAAAGATGACAGCAGACCAGGGGAAGGGTCTACTGCTGTGGAGGGAGACCAGAGCTGAGACTGCTAGACAGTTCCAGTCAGAGGGTGATTGACGACTGGAGAGTTCTTGGCAACTGGGTATGACAAGGGTGTTGGTGAGCCAAGCTGAATAGGGGTCTAGTTCAGAACGCTCCGTGGCTGGTGGAGGCAACAGCAAGTCTGCTCCAGCGAGGACCAGACTTTTCTTGGCGTGTGTGTGTGTGTGTGTGTGTGTGTGTGTGTGTGTGTGTGTATGTATGTGTGTATGTATGTGTGTATGTTTTTCAAGGTAGGGTCTCGCTCTAGACTAGGCTGACATGGAACTCACTATGTAGTCTCAGGGTGGCCTTGAACTCACAGTGATCCTCCTACCTCTGCCTCCCAAGTGCCGGGATTAAAGGTGTGCGCCACCACACCCAACATCTCTTTTATTTATTTTTTTCCCTGAACCCAGAGATCACAAATTTGGCCAGACCAGCTAGCTAATTTGCCATGGAATTTTGTCTCTACCTTCTCAGTGCTGGGATTACAGGTGTGTGCGGCCACCCTTAGCATTTACGTGGGTCCTGGGGATCTGAACTTAGATCCCTATGTTTGCGTAAGTGGTTTACCACCTGAGCCCAGCCCCCAGTCAGGGTGCCTGTGGGACTTCAGGATAGTCTCCGTCCCTGGGTGCCTGACCTAAGCAGAAGGCATGGAGATTAGGAGCCCAGGCTCTCTCTCAGACGATGCCTGGGAAGGAGTCCTGGCTCTGCCACTCACTGGCTGTGTGATCTCGGGTGCCAGTTGCTTTATCTGTACAGTGGCATCCTTGTCATAGCAGAGTAAATTGATGTGTACAAAGCACCACCAGCTGTTGTCTGTGGTGACCGATGAGTAGGTAAAGTTAAAAGTCTGCATGGCTGGAGAGATGGCTTAGTGGTTAAGGTGTTGGCCTGCAAAGCCTAAGGACCCAGGTTTGATTCCCCAGTACCCACGTAAAAGCCGGATGCACAAAGTGGCACATGTATCTGGAGTTAGTTTACAGTGGTTAGCGCCCCCGGTGTGCCCATTCTCTCTCTGTCTGTCAGCTTGCAAATAAATTAGTTATTAAAAATAAATTTAGGGCTGGAGAGATGGCTTAGTGGCTAAGCACTTGCCTGTGAAGCCTAAGGACCCCGGTTCGAGGCTCGATTCCCCAGGACTCAGGTTAGCCAGATGCACAAGGGGGCGTACACGTCTGGAGTTCGTTTGCAGTGGATGGAGGCTCTGGGGTGCCCATTCTCTCTCTCTCTCTCTCTCTCTCTCTGCCTCTTTCTCTGACTGTTACTCTCAAATAAATAAATAAAAATGAACAAAAATAAATTAAAAAAATTTAAAAACCTGAGGAATTGGGGAGATGGCTCAGCAGTTAAAGGACCTGCTGGCCTGGGTTTGATCCAGGTGAAACCATATGCACAAAACGGCACACACAGCAGCAGGAGTACCCATTTTCTCTCTCAAACAGAGAGCATGGTAGTAGGGGCCTTTCACCCCAGCACTCAGGAGCCACAGGGGTCAGAATGTTGCCCTGATGGTAATCAGAGGTCATGACTAAGGCCGCAGGACTGGCTTCCAAGTTTGCTGTGCTCTTCCTCACCTAGAGGGGTGCTGGGTTCTTCCATTGCGGCTCATCTCTGGGGTCACTCGAGTGTCTGTGTGGTATGGCAGAGAGCAAGCAAAGAGGAAGCACCAGTGCCTGTGTGACCAGTCTCAGAAGTGGCACACCATCATTTCCTCCACATGCTAGTCACTGCAAGCAGGTTTCTGATCTGGCCTACATTTAAGGGGAAGAAGGTTAGCTTTCATCTTTTGAAAGAAGTACCAAAAAGTTTGCAGCCCAGTGTGCCGGAACACGCCTGTCATCCTACTCATTGAGAGGTGGAGGCAGGAGGATTATGAGTTCAAGGTCACCATCTACTACATAGCAAGTTGGAGGCCAGCCTGGGCTAAGTAGTTAGACCCCCCCCCCATCTAAAAAAAAAAAAAAACAAAAAGTTGCCAGATGTAGGACCTGAGCTGTGGTAGATTGTGGCTCAGCATGCACAAGGACCTGTGGTTTCAGTCCCCAGCCTCACAATGTTTTCCTTTGCAGATAAGTTTAAGAACTCCAAAATAAAGAGTTAAAACCACAAAGTGCCATACATGTCTGGAGTTTTTCAGATGCAGGGGGTTCTGGTGTGCCCATATTCAACTTTCTGTTTGCAACTAAATAAATAAACATTAAAAAAAATTTAAAAAAAAAAGCTAGGCATGGTGGCACATGCCTTTAATCCCAGCACTCAGGGAGGCTGAGGTAGGAGGATCACCATGAGTTCAAGGTCACCCTGAGACTACATATTGAATTCCAGGGCAACCTGGGCTAGAGTTGAGACCCTACCTCAGAAAACAAAACAACAGCAACAACAACAACAAAACACCAGGTCACCTCAGGGGGGTGGAGGTGGAGCTAAGACTTGAACTCTGGTTTATGGCCTTCCATTTGAGTTAATTGTATGGTAGCATTGTAACCCTCAGGAGTCCAAGCCCTCAGTCAAGCATTCTGTGGTCCACTCCTAGCCACTGGCATTCTCCCATGATTTCTACGGCAGGTGAAGCGGAGGCTGGACTTGGAAACTGACCATCAGTACCTGGCCGAGAGCAGCACGCCATTCCGGGGCAGAGGCCGCCACCATGGGAAAGGTACCTGTGGGATTTCCATTGAACAAGACCCTCTGGGCATGTGGATAGACAGACATTCAAGCAGACTAACATTTTGCTAGTCAGGCCTGTGCCTGCACCAGGTCTCTGGGGGCCTCACCAGACAGCTGTAGTATCTGCCTGATAGGGCTTCTTCGGGTCCTAGAGGTAGAGAGCTCCCCAGCTCCCCAGCCAGAAGAGGAACGCTGTGGTTGGCAAGCAGCAGTCACAGGACCTCTGGCCTGAACAAGGAGGAGCCATCTATATACCCCCCCATCCTCAACCCCATACTGGCTTGGCTGGGAGGGGGTTGAGTGCTTAAGGGGCCCTGCCTTGTCTGACCCTCCCCTGGCAGGTGTGAAGTCCCCAGGGGAGAAGTCACGCTACGAGACCTCGCTCAATCTGACCACTAAACGCTTCCTGGAGTTGCTGAGCCGCTCAGCTGATGGTGTTGTTGATCTGAACTGGGCTGCTGAGGTGCTGAAGGTGCAGAAACGGCGCATCTATGACATCACCAACGTCCTTGAGGGCATCCAGCTCATTGCCAAGAAGTCCAAGAACCATATTCAGTGGCTGTAGGTATCAGCCGGGGTGGGCGCGCGGGGCACAGGTGCCTGCCGGTGGCTTCATGCATTCTTGTCTAACAGCTGGGAAATGGAGGTCGGGAGCGATAGCTTACCTGCGGTGACAGACGGAGAGAGGGACTTGGATCTTACCTGTTTAGTTCCCTGCAGTACCCACCCAGGGGTTAGGTAGAGGACATTTTTATTCCTCTACAAGGTCTCTTGTGCCCCTTTACCAGCATTCACTGCCTGCTCTTGAACCACCATGTGACCTTCATTCCAGCTTTCCGTGTCATTCAGTGATGTCTATGCCATTGTTTACTTACCTGGCCCCTTAGTAGGGACACGTAGGCTTTTAGCCTTCACCAGTCTAACTTGGAGCCCAGCTGGGGAGCCAGGGCCAGGGAGGGAAAAGGGTTCGCCTATGTCTCACAGGATAGTGGCAGTGGCAGATTGTCCTGAGGGCCAGGGCGGATGGACAAAGGGGCCAGGAGCAGCTAACTGTCCAGGTGCCTCCCACAGAGGCAGCCACACCGTGGTGGGGATCAGCAAGCGGCTTGAAGGCTTGACCCAGGACCTCCAGCAGCTGCAGGAGAGCGAGCAGCAGCTAGATCACCTGATGCACATCTGCAGCACGCAGCTGCGGCTGCTTTCTGAGGACTCTGACAGCCAGCGATATCCTTGGATTTGGTCAGGGCGCGTGGTGGGCAGGTTTGGCAGGTGGGGCCCCCACCTAAGTGGGACTATAGAGGTTACTTTGGGTCCTGGATTCAAGAGAGGGTTCTGCCTTTGGATGTATTTTCTGGCTTAGGGTTTATAGCATGTGATAATAAGACGAGTTACCTAACCTCTATAGGCCTCAACTTCATCTATAAAAGAAGGTGATCGTACCCAGTTACAAAATTGTGCATATTTAAACAATTCTGGGGGCTGGAGAAGATGGCTTAGTGGTTAAGGTGTTTGCCTGCAAAGCCAAAGGATCCCGGTTCCCCAGGACACACAGAGGCGCATGCATCTGGAGTTCGTTTGCAGTGGCTGGAGGCTGTGGCGCATTCTTTCTCTCTCAAATAAATAAAAGTAAAATAGATTTTAAAAAAATTCTGGCATGGTAGTACACCCTTGTAATCCTAGCACTCAGATAGATGAGTCAGGGAGATCAAGAGTTCAAGGCCACACTAGACATGGTGATACAGGTATGTAATCTCTGCACTTGAGAGGCAGAGGCAGGTGGATCACAGCAAGTCTGAGGCCATCCTGAGCTATATAGTGACACCTTGTCTCAACACAAAGAAGGGCTGGAGAGATGGCTCAGTAAAAGGTGCTTCCTTGACAAGCCTGACACCCTGGGTTCATTTCCCTGGTACCTCTGTAAAACCAGATACACAAAATGAAGCATATGTCTGGAGTTTGTATATACTTTTAAAATATTTTATTTATTTATTTATTTATTTATTTATTTATTTATTTAAAAGAGAGATGGAGAGAATGGGCGCACCAGGGCCTCCAGCTGGGTCCTTAGGCTTCACAGGCAAGTGCCTTAACCGCTAAGCCATCTCTCTAGCCCCCAAACATTTTTTTAAAAATATTTTAGGGCTGGAGGGATAGCTTAGCGTTTACGGTATTTGCTTGCAAAGCCAAAGGACCTAGGTTCAATTCTTCAGGGCCCACACTAGCCAGATGCACAAGGGGGCACATGTGTCCGGAGTTCGTTTGCAGTGTCTGGAGGCCCTGACGTGCCCATTCTCTGTCTCTCCCTCTTTCTCTGTCAAATAAGTAAAAGTAAAAAATATTTTGACTGGGCATGGTGGTGCATGCCTTTAATCACAGCACTTGGGAGGCAGAGGTAGGAGGATTGCCATGAGTTCAAGGCCACCTTGAAACTACTGAGTGAATTCCAGGTTAGCCTGGGCTAGAGTGAGACCCTAACTTGAAAAACAAAAAAAGTTACTTATTTTACAGAAAGAAAGAACGAAGCAAATAGAGAATGGGTGCAGCAGGGCCTCCAGCCACTGCAAATGAACTCCAGGACACATGCACCACTTAGTGCATCTGGTCTACGTGGGTCCTAGGGAATCGATCCTGGGTCTTTATAGGCTTCACAGGCAAGTGCCTTAACAGCTAAGCCATCCCCTCAGCTCCAAACATTTTTTTCAATACATTTATTTATTTATTTATTTATTTATTTATTTATTTATTTGAGCATTTGGGCAACCAGTGCTTCTTGCCACTGCAGATGAATTCCAGATGCGTGTTTCACTTTGTGTGCCTGTCTTTATGTGGTTATGTAGATTGAACCTGGACCAACAGGCTTTGAAAGCCAGTGCCTTTAACAGCTGAGCCATCTTGCCCGCTCAAACATTTCTTTCTTTCTTTCTTTCTTTCTTTCTTTCTTTTCTTTTCTTTTCTTTTCTTTTCTTTCTTTCTAAAAAGTATTCAGTGTAGCCGGGCGTGGTGGCGCACGCCTTTAATCCCAGCACTTGGGAGGCAGAGGTAGGAGGATTGCCGTGAGTTCGAGGCCACCCTGAGACTCCATAGTGAATTCCAGGTCAGCCTGAGCTAGAGTGAGACCCTACCTCAAAAAAACAAACAAACAAAAAAAGTATTTAGTGTAGAGAGACTGAGAATGGACATGGCTAGGGCCTCTAGTCACTGGAAATGAACTCTAGATGCATGTCACACCTTGAGCATCTGGCTTTATGTGAGTATTGAGGATTGAACCCAGGTCATCTGGCTTCTCAGGCTAGCTCCTTAACCACTGAGCCATCTCTCCATCATTTCTTTAGTAGTCATTTACCAAAACAAATTTCAGGCCAGCCTTAGTGATGCATGCCTTTATTCCCAGCAATTGGGAGGCAGAGGTAGGAGGATTGTTGTGAGTTCAAGGCCACCCTGAGACTGCATAGTGAATTCCAGGTCAGCCTAGGCTGAGGAAGATCCTATTTTGGGGGGGGGGGACCCAGAAACAAAAAAAAAAAAGGTTTTTTAATGAATGCTGTAATTGTGTTTAAGTTTTAGGCACAACCAGGACTGGAGAGATGGCTTAGCAGTCAAGGAACTTGGCTGCAAAACCAAAGGACCCAGGTTCAATTCCCCAGGACCCACATAAGCCAGATGTACAAGGTGGTGCATGCATCTGGAGTTCTTTTGCAGTGGCTAGAGACTCTGGCCCATTCTCTCTATCTGCCTTTTACTCTCTCTCAAATAAATAAATAAAAACATTTTTTAAATTTAGGCACAACCATCAGTTGACACCAAGATTTTGGTTCAAAGTCAATTCCTATCCCAGGTCTGGAGTCAGTTACTATAGGCAGCCATCTTTAGCTTAAATTAGATTGGTAGTTGGTTCCATTGTACAGATGTGGCCGTTGAAGGTCAGAGGCATGAGATTTTTGTTTTGGTTTTCAAGGTAGGGTCTCACTGTAGCTCAGGCTGACCTGGAATTCACCATGTAGTCTCAGGGTGGCCTCGAACTCACGGCAATCCTCCTACCTCTGCCTCCCGAGTGCTGGGACTAAAGGCATGTGCCACCATATCTGGCATAGGTATGAGATTTTTGAGCACCAACTATGTGCTTGGTCCTGGGGTGGAGGAGTTCATGACATGAGTTACTAGTTAACTGTGTGCCCTGCCTTGTGGGCTATCTTGGTTAGGGGCCAAAAGTCAAGTGGTCCTTGACTCTCCCAACTCTGGCCTACGTGACCTGCCAGGACCTTCGTAGCATTGCGGACCCTGCCGAGCAGATGGTCATGGTGATCAAGGCCCCTCCTGAGACCCAACTCCAAGCTGTGGACTCTGAGGAGGTGAGGCCAGGGACCTGAGGCCTGACCAGAGCAGGCTGGGTTGGGCCGGTGGTCATCCAGGCCTCAGTTTACCCTGTCTTGTCTCTATACAGACATTCCAGATCTCCCTTAAGAGCAAACAAGGTCCCATTGATGTTTTCCTCTGCCCTGAGGAGAGTGGAGGGGGGCTCAGCCCCGAAAAGACCCCATCCCAGGAGGCATCCTCCGGGGAGGAGGACAGAGCGGCTGAGCCCGGCATTGCCGTGTCCCCACCTTCGTCTCCCCCTGCCTCCTTCACCCTGGATCCCAGCCAGTCCCTGCTCACCCTGGAGCAAGGTAGGTGGGGTCCTCGCAGGCGGGCTGGCAGGTGCGGTAGTCCCCTGGTCCTCCCTGCTAGGCCATCCCTGGCCTGTGATGCGCCATCTTCTCTCCAGAGCCAGTGCTGTCACGCATGAGTGGCCTGCGGGCCCCTGTGGAGGAGGATCGCCTGTCCCCACTGGTAGCTGCTGACTCGCTCCTGGAGCACCACGCGAGGGAAGACTTCTCCGGGCTCCTCCCTGACGAGTTCATCAGCCTCTCCCCTCCTCACGAGACTCTTGACTACCACTTCGGCCTTGAGGAGGGTGAGGGCATCAGAGATCTCTTTGACTGTGACTTTGGGGACCTGACTCCTCTGGATTTCTGATTAGAGCTGGGGAGGTTGGGGGGGCCAGGGTCTCCTGAGATGCCCACCCTGTCTCTGCAGCCTTGGAGTCCCTTGCCCCCTGGCCGTCCTTCCAAGCCTGATCGGAAAAGAGTAATTTATACCCTCCTATCTCTCCAGTAGCTTCTAGCTCTGGGGTTTGGCCGTCACCAGGAGGTTGAGTAGGCCAAGAAGGGAAGGATTCTGTTTGTGGCGTGTGTGTATGTGTGTATGCACCCAACACCCCACACACGTGTGTGCCAGGGGTGAGCGGTGTGTGAGCATGTGTGTGTGCATGTACCGGGGAATGAAGGTGAACACATCTGTGTGTGCACTGCAGACAACGTCCTGGTGTGTCCACGTGTGTGCATGAGTCCATTGTGTGCGCATGGGGGGGGCTCTAACTGCACTTTCGGTCTCCTTGCTCCAGGGGTCCCATGAGGCACAGGGTGGCCGCCTGCTCCCAGAATCCTGTGCGCTGGCCAGGCCAAGTGGGGAGACTTGACTGACTGGGTTTGCAGGGCAGCAAGAGCACTTCTTAAAGGTTTTCCGATTGAAGCTTTAATGGCGCGTTATTTATTTATTGAGGCCTCTGGCAAGCCTGGGGAAGAAGCAAAGTGTGGGAGGAATGTGGGGCTCATACCCCAACTTCCTGTACTCTTGAGCAAGGGCAGGGTTCCCAAGTTATTCTTTTGCCCCACCCTGAGGAAGCTGAGGCCTGAGCAGTTTATTTATTGGGAAAGCAATGGGGGGAGAGACAGACTGACGCCATGGGTGGGTAGAGGGGTGATACCTTTCCAGAGGGTCCACCAGGGCCCCAGCTGCCCCCCAGGATGGATATGAGAGGTGAGTGGGGACCTTCACTGATAGGGTGGGCAGGAGGGGTGGGTGAAGGGCTCCCCAGCCCAGTCTGAGTCCCCCCCCATTGCCCCACCCTCCAATCTGCACTTTGATTTGTTCCTTAACAGCTCTGTTCCCTTCTGCTTTGGTTTTAATAAATATTTTGATGATGTTTGAGCTGGGTTTGGTACTGTGTAGTTCATGTGAGGCTGGGCCATAAAAGATTGGGAATGCACATACATCCTCCACCCCTCTCTGCCCCTGCCTCAATCAATTCATAGCTCTAAGAAAGGAGCACTCAACCATTTTCCACAAATTTATAAAAAATATTTTATTTGTGTATGGGTGCACCAGGGTCTCTTGCCACTGCAAATGAGTTTCAGATGCATGCACCTCATGGTTTTACATGGGTACTGGGGAATCCAACCCTGCCTGGTAGGCTGTGCAAGCAAGTGCTTTTAACCACTATCTCCCTAGCCTTTGACACATTCCCCCCACCCCCTTTCAAGGTAGGTTCTCACACCAGCCCAGACTGACCTGGAACTCACTAGACCCAGGCAGGCCTCAAACTGAGCAATCCTACCTACCTCTGAGGTCTCCTCTCCTGAGTGCTTGAGTTTGTGGGTGAGAGAGGTGAAGAGGGGGCACACAGCACAGCACGGAACAGGGAAACCGAAAAGAGCTTTCCTCACTTAAAAACTGACCCTGTGAGTGTTTTTCTGGTGCATACCATGGAAGTGCAGAGAAGAGCAGGTGTAGAAAGGACTGCTGAGGTGGGTTTGCTGCTGTCTTCCTGTCAGTTCTGGGCATTGGTGCAGGTGGAACAAACCCGACTGTATTTGTGCCCATGTCCGGTGCTTGCTAGTTGGGATGCGTGTGTTCCCTCACGGGACTCAGGGTCTGGTGTAAATGAAAATCTTCCTAGAAGAAACCCGGTGTGGTGGTGCATACCTTAAATCCCAGCACTTGGAAGGCAGAAGTAGGAAGATCGCTGTGAGTTTTGAGGCCAGCCTGGGCAAGAGTGAGACCCTACCCCAAAAAGAAAAAGAAAGCCGGGTGTGGTGGCGCACGCCTTTAATGCCAGCACTCGGGAGGCAGAGGTAGGAGGATCGCCATGAGTTCGAGGCCACTCTGAGACTACACAGTGAATTCCAGGTCAGCCTGAGCTAGAGTGAGATCCTACCTCAAAAAAAAAAAAATAAATAAAAATAAACCTTACTGGAAGAGACACGGGACGGGGGGGGGGGGGGGAGAGGGGAGCGGGGTGAGACCTGAAGGATCAAATGGAGATTATTAAGTGAAGGAAGCAGAGTGAGTGGAGGGCGGAGGGGAGACATGCTGAGGCCGGAGAACCAGATCTGCATTGTATTAAAGCCCCCCTCCGCCCCCCCGGACTGAAGGGAGATGAGAATGGCAGAAGTGAGGGCCCGGTTGAGTGTGGAAGTGGTGGAGAAGGTGACAGCCAGACACCTGAGTCCTGGTGGTGGGAGGAGGCGGGGAAGTTCCACGTGGACAAGTTTTTAACAAATCTTTAGGTGGTGTCCCTGAGTGGTCCCCTAGCTTAAGCCTTTTGCACTTGGTGCCTCCCACAGCAATCTGGTGTGTGGGGGGAGACAAGGGGGGGGGGGACCGAGCTGCTGTTAAGACATCCAGAAGTGGGCTGGAGGGATGGCTTAGCGGTTAAGGCGTTTTCCTGCAAAGCCAAAGGACCCAGGTTCAATTCCTCAGGACCCACGTTAGCCAGATGCACAAGGGGGCACACGTGTCTGGAGTTCGTTTGCAGTGGCTGCAGGCCCTGGCACACCCATTCTCTCTCTACCCCCCTCTCTCTTTCTCTGTCAAATAAATAAAAGTAAAATATTAAAAAAGAAAAGACATCCAGAAGTGAAGAGCCTTGTTTCACCCATTTGGGTAATCCATTACATTTCTGCACTTGGCTTTGCCCTCTGGTGGGTTCCTGGCGGTGTGGTACTCCCACGCTGCATGTCATGGATGCTCCGGTCTGGGGTTGGCAATGACCCTGGGCTGGTTTCTCGCCCTCCCAGCGGCCACCGTGCAGGCAGGTGTCAAAAGTCAAATAAAAAAAACCAGCCGAGTGGTGTTGGAACGTTCCTTGGAGCTGTCAGGAGCGGGGCGGGGAGCCGGGGGCGGGAGGGGGCGAGGCCTTGCTGGGCGCCAATGGGCGCTCGCCCCACCCCCAGGCGAGCCGGGGCAGCGGGCGGGCGGGCGGGCGCGGAGCCGAGCCGAGCCGAGCCGAGCCGCAGCGAGCCAGCCTCCGGGGCGCTCCGGGCGGGCGGCGGAGCCATGGCGTGCGCGGGGATGCTCGCCGTGTGTCTGCTCGGGCCGCCCGCGCCCCCGGAGCCCCCGCGGACCCCCGCGCCCGCCGCCGGCCACGCGCTCTTCCAGGACGTGAGTGGGGCCCCGGGTGGGCGGGCACGGGCACTCTCCGGGGCTGGGTCCTCTCTCCCTGCGTCTCCCTGTCTGGTCCCTGCTGCGTCTCGATTTCACCCAGTCGGTCCTGTGTCTTCCTCCACGACTGTTGGCCCTGCGTGGGTGTCCTGGGGCTCTGTCCTCCCAGTCTTGTCTGTCTGTCTCCCTGACCCTGCTGCCTCTATCCCTTTAGCTTGATCCCAGCCCCCTTTGTGTCCCCTG
The DNA here is from genome assembly GCA_036346955.1 of Dipus sagitta. NCBI lineage: Eukaryota > Metazoa > Chordata > Mammalia > Rodentia > Dipodidae > Dipus > Dipus sagitta. Next base: position 28,992,239 of record CM070779.1, read on the forward strand.
CCCTTTCTGTGTCTCCTTGTCTCAACTGCCCCCAGCTGCCCATCACCCCAAACCCAGCCCATCTCTGTCCGGTGGCGGTGAGGACTGCAACCAACCTTCACCACTGCAGCGGTCCTGCCCCGTGACAGCCCTGATTGGGCTGAAGCCGTGGGGTAGCCTGAACCCAGGAGGTTGGCAGAGTACTGTAGTTGATAAGGGACTCCTCCCTTAGGCGGCAGGTGGTCTGTAGCCCCCTTCTGTGACTGCGCAGCCTGGCCTACCTTGGCCATCACCTCTGAGACTGACCCCAGAGGTCCGATGGGTGAAGAGGTTGTGACCCCTCCCCAGTGACTCAGCACCTTGACCAGTTTCCCAGGCATGAGGGGGCATGTCCCAGTCCCAGGGCACATAGGGTGTGTCCCCACATGTCCTGCTGCCCAACTTAGCAACCCTGCCCTCCTCACTCAGTGTCTCCATCTACCCCAGCCCTTAGGTTAGGTCGGTTGTTTAGCCCCATCCGGACCGTGTTGACTGGAGGGGGTCAGCATGCAGGACTTGGAGCTATGGGGGGGGACGCTTCTGGCCCTGGACTTCGTGCTCTTTGCTGGGAAGACTTAGGGGACTTGGTCTCTGGCAGTGGCAGGAACCTACCTGCCCTGACTGTGTTCCTCTGTTTCACTACTATGTCTGGAAATAGAATCTGTTGATGTCTGACACCCTCCTGCCCCTTTACACACACATGCAATCATGTGTATACACGCTTGCCCACAGTTCCACATTGAGTTGGCTCCTAAGAGGCCCCAGTCCTGAGAGGATTAAACCCCACTCTGCTCCCACAAAAGCTCAGACACCTGCAAAGGAAGGGCTGGCTACTGCCTGCTACTCAGCACCTTCAACAGGCAAAGGGGGCAGAGCTCAGAGATGGTGGGAGACTGGCCCAGACTATGGACAGCCACTCAGCAGAATTGGGGGTTGTGAGTTCAAGGCCACCCTGAGACTGCATAGTGAATTCCAGGTCAGCCTAGGCTGAGGAAGATCCTATTTTGGGGGGGGGACCCAGAAACAAAAAAAAAAAGGTTTTTTAATGAATGCTGTAATTGTGTTTAAGTTTTAGGCACAACCAGGACTGGAGAGATGGCTTAGCAGTCAAGGAACTTGGCTGCAAAACCAAAGGACCCAGGTTCAATTCCCCAGGACCCACATAAGCCAGATGTACAAGGTGGTGCATGCATCTGGAGTTCTTTTGCAGTGGCTAGAGACTCTGGCCCATTCTCTCTATCTGCCTTTTACTCTCTCTCAAATAAATAAATAAAAACATTTTTTAAATTTAGGCACAACCATCAGTTGACACCAAGATTTTGGTTCAAAGTCAATTCCTATCCCAGGTCTGGAGTCAGTTACTATAGGCAGCCATCTTTAGCTTAAATTAGATTGGTAGTTGGTTCCATTGTACAGATGTGGCCGTTGAAGGTCAGAGGCATGAGATTTTTGTTTTGGTTTTCAAGGTAGGGTCTCACTGTAGCTCAGGCTGACCTGGAATTCACCATGTAGTCTCAGGGTGGCCTCGAACTCACGGCAATCCTCCTACCTCTGCCTCCCGAGTGCTGGGACTAAAGGCATGTGCCACCATATCTGGCATAGGTATGAGATTTTTGAGCACCAACTATGTGCTTGGTCCTGGGGTGGAGGAGTTCATGACATGAGTTACTAGTTAACTGTGTGCCCTGCCTTGTGGGCTATCTTGGTTAGGGGCCAAAAGTCAAGTGGTCCTTGACTCTCCCAACTCTGGCCTACGTGACCTGCCAGGACCTTCGTAGCATTGCGGACCCTGCCGAGCAGATGGTCATGGTGATCAAGGCCCCTCCTGAGACCCAACTCCAAGCTGTGGACTCTGAGGAGGTGAGGCCAGGGACCTGAGGCCTGACCAGAGCAGGCTGGGTTGGGCCGGTGGTCATCCAGGCCTCAGTTTACCCTGTCTTGTCTCTATACAGACATTCCAGATCTCCCTTAAGAGCAAACAAGGCCCCATTGATGTTTTCCTGTGCCCTGAGGAGAGTGGAGGGGGGCTCAGCCCCGAAAAGACCCCATCCCAGGAGGCATCCTCCGGGGAGGAGGACAGAGCGGCTGAGCCCGGCATTGCCGTGTCCCCACCTTCGTCTCCCCCTGCCTCCTTCACCCTGGATCCCAGCCAGTCCCTGCTCACCCTGGAGCAAGGTAGGTGGGGTCCTCGCAGGCGGGCTGGCAGGTGTGGTAGTCCCCTGGTCCTCCCTGCTAGGCCATCCCTGGCCTGTGATGCGCCATCTTCTCTCCAGAGCCAGTGCTGTCACGCATGAGTGGCCTGCGGGCCCCTGTGGAGGAGGATCGCCTGTCCCCACTGGTAGCTGCTGACTCGCTCCTGGAGCACCACGCGAGGGAAGACTTCTCCGGGCTCCTCCCTGACGAGTTCATCAGCCTCTCCCCTCCTCACGAGACTCTTGACTACCACTTCGGCCTTGAGGAGGGTGAGGGCATCAGAGATCTCTTTGACTGTGACTTTGGGGACCTGACTCCTCTGGATTTCTGATTAGAGCTGGGGAGGGTGGGGGGGCCAGGGTCTCCTGAGATGCCCACCCTGTCTCTGCAGCCTTGGAGTCCCTTGCCCCCTGGCCGTCCTTCCAAGCCTGATCGGAAAAGAGTAATTTATACCCTCCTATCTCTCCAGTAGCTTCTAGCTCTGGGGTTTGGCCGTCACCAGGAGGTTGAGTAGGCCAAGAAGGGAAGGATTCTGTTTGTGGCGTGTGTGTATGTGTGTATGCACCCAACACCCCACACACGTGTGTGCCAGGGGTGAGCGGTGTGTGAGCATGTGTGTGTGCATGTACCGGGGAATGAAGGTGAACACATCTGTGTGTGCACTGCAGACAACGTCCTGGTGTGTCCACGTGTGTGCATGAGTCCATTGTGTGCGCATGGGGGGGGCTCTAACTGCACTTTCGGTCTCCTTGCTCCAGGGGTCCCATGAGGCACAGGGTGGCCGCCTGCTCCCAGAATCCTGTGCGCTGGCCAGGCCAAGTGGGGAGACTTGACTGACTGGGTTTGCAGGGCAGCAAGAGCACTTCTTAAAGGTTTTCCGATTGAAGCTTTAATGGCGCGTTATTTATTTATTGAGGCCTCTGGCAAGCCTGGGGAAGAAGCAAAGTGTGGGAGGAATGTGGGGCTCATACCCCAACTTCCTGTACTCTTGAGCAAGGGCAGGGTTCCCAAGTTATTCTTTTGCCCCACCCTGAGGAAGCTGAGGCCTGAGCAGTTTATTTATTGGGAAAGCAATGGGGAGAGACAGACTGACGCCATGGGTGGGTAGAGGGGTGATACCTTCCCAGAGGGTCCACCAGGGCCCCAGCTGCCCCCCAGGATGGATATGAGAGGTGAGTGGGGACCTTCACTGATAGGGTGGGCAGGAGGGGTGGGTGAAGGGCTCCCCAGCCCAGTCTGAGTCCCCCCCCCCATTGCCCCACCCTCCAATCTGCACTTTGATTTGTTCCTTAACAGCTCTGTTCCCTTCTGCTTTGGTTTTAATAAATATTTTGATGATGTTTGAGCTGGGTTTGGTACTGTGTAGTTCATGTGAGGCTGGGGCATAAAAGATTGGGAATGCACATCCTCCACCCCTCTCTGCCCCTGCCTCAATCAATTCATAGCTCTAAGAAAGGAACACTCAACCATTTTCCACAAATTTATAAAAAATATTTTATTTGTGTATGGGTGCACCAGGGTCTCTTGCCACTGCAAATGAGTTTCAGATGCATGCACCTCATGGTTTTACATGGGTACTGGGGAATCCAGCCCTGCCTGGTAGGCTGTGCAAGCAAGTGCTTTTAACCACTATCTCCCTAGCCTTTGACACATTCCCCCCACCCCCTTTCAAGGTAGGTTCTCACACCAGCCCAGACTGACCTGGAACTCACTAGACCCAGGCAGGCCTCAAACTGAGCAATCCTACCTCTGAGATCTCCTCTCCTGAGTGCTTGAGTTTGTGGGTGAGAGAGGTGGAGGGGGGCACACAGCACAGCACGGAACAGGGAAACCGAAAAGAGCTTTCCTAACTTAAAAACTGACCCTGTGAATGTTTTTCTGGTGCATACCATGGAAGTGCAGAAAAGAGCAGGTGTAGAAAGGACTGCTGAGGTGGGTTTGCTGCTGTCTTCCTGTCAGTTCTGGGCATTGGTGCAGGTGGAACAAACCCGACTGTATTTGTGCCCATGTCCGGTGCTTGCTAGTTGGGATGCGTGTGTTCCCTCACGGGACTCAGGGTCTGGTGTAAATGAAAATCTTCCTAGAAGAAACCCGGTGTGGTGGTGCATACCTTAAATCCCAGCACTTGGAAGGCAGAAGTAGGAAGATCGCTGTGAGTTTTGAGGCCAGCCTGGGCAAGAGTGAGACCCTACCCCAAAAAGAAAAAGAAAGCCGGGTGTGGTGGCACACGTCTTTAATCCCAGCACTCGGGAGGCAGAGGTAGGAGGATCGCCATGAGTTCGAGGCCACTCTGAGACTATATAGTGAATTCCAGGTCAGCCTGAGCAAGAGTGAGATCCTGCCTCAAAATAAATAAATAAATAAATAAACCTTACTGGAAGAGACACGGGACGGGGGCGGGGGGGAGGCGGGGTGAGACCTGAAGGATCAAATGGAGATTATTAAGTGAAGGAAGCAGAATGAGTGGAAGGCGGAGGGGAGACATGCTGAGGCCGGAGAACCAGATCTGCATTGTATTAAAGCCCCCCTCCGCCCCCCCGGACTGAAGGGAGATGAGAATGGCAGAAGTGAGGGCCCGGTTGAGTGTGGAAGTGCTGGAGAAGGTGACAGCCAGACACCTGAGTCCTGGTGGTGGGAGGAGGCGGGGAAGTCTTCCACGTGGACAAGTTTTTAACAAATCTTTAGGTGGTGTCCCTGAGTGGCCCCCTAGCTTAAGCCTTTTGCACTTGGTCCCTCCCACAGCAATCTGGTGTGTGTGGGGGAGACAAGGGGGGACAGAGCTGCTGTTAAGACATCCAGAAGTGGACTGGAGGGATGGCTTAGCGGTTAAGGCGTTTTCCTGCAAAGCCAAAGGACCCAGGTTCAATTCCTCAGGACCCACGTTAGCCAGATGCACAAGGGGGCACACGTGTCTGGAGTTCGTTTGCAGTGGCTGGAGGCCCTGGCACACCCATTCTCTCTCTAACCCCTCCCCCCTCTTTCTCTGTGAAATAAATAAAAGTAAAATATTAAAAAAAAAAAAAAAAAAAGAAAAGACATCCAGAAGTGAAGAGCCTTGTTTCACCCATTTGGGTAATCCATTACATTTCTGCACTTGGCTTTGCCCTCTGGTGGGTTCCTGGCGGTGTGGTCCTCCCACGCTGCATGTCATGGATGCTCCGGTCTGGGGTTGGCAATGACCCTGGGCTGGTTTCTCGCCCTCCCAGCGGCCACCGTGCAGGCAGGTGTCAAAAGTCAAAAAAAAACCAGCCGAGTGGTGTTGGAACGTTCCTTGGAGCTGTCAGGAGCGGGGCGGGGAGCCGGGGGCGGGAGGGGGCGAGGCCTTGCTGGGCGCCAATGGGCGCTCGCCCCACCCCCAGGCGAGCCGGGGCAGCGGGCGGGCGGGCGGGCGCGGAGCCGAGCCGAGCCGAGCCGAGCCGCAGCGAGCCAGCCTCCGGGGCGCTCCGGGCGGGCGGCGGAGCCATGGCGTGCGCGGGGATGCTCGCCGTGTGTCTGCTCGGGCCGCCCGCGCCCCCGGAGCCCCCGCGGACCCCCGCGCCCGCCGCCGGCCACGCGCTCTTCCAGGACGTGAGTGGGGCCCCGGGTGGGCGGGCACGGGCACTCTCCGGGGCTGGGTCCTCTCTCCCTGCGTCTCCCTGTCTGGTCCCTGCTGCGTCTCGATTTCACCCAGTCGGTCCTGTGTCTTCCTCCACGACTGTTGGCCCTGCGTGGGTGTCCTGGGGCTCTGTCCTCCCAGTCTTGTCTGTCTGTCTCCCTGACCCTGCTGCCTCTATCCCTTTAGCTTGATCCCAGCCCCCTTTGTGTCCCCTGCCCTTTCTGTGTCTCCTTGTCTCAACTGCCCCCAGCTGCCCATCACCCCAAACCCAGCCCATCTCTGTCCGGTGGCGGTGAGGACTGCAACCAACCTTCACCACTGCAGCGGTCCTGCCCCGTGACAGCCCTGATTGGGCTGAAGCCGTGGGGTAGCCTGAACCCAGGAGGTTGGCAGAGTACTGTAGTTGATAAGGGACTCCTCCCTTAGGCGGCAGGTGGTCTGTAGCCCCCTTCTGTGACTGCGCAGCCTGGCCTACCTTGGTCATCACCTCTGAGACTGACCCCAGAGGTCCGATGGGTGAAGAGGTTGTGACCCCTCCCCAGTGACTCAGCACCTTGACCAGTTTCCCAGGCCTGAGGGGGCATGTCCCAGTCCCAGGGCACATAGGGTGTGTCCCCAGATGTCCTGCTACCCAACTTAGCAACCCTGCCCTCCTCACTCAGTGTCTCCATCTACCCCAGCCCTTAGGTTAGGTCGGTTGTTTAGCCCCATCCGGACCGTGTTGACTGGAGGGGGTCAGCATGCAGGACTTGGAGCTATGGGGGGGACGCTTCTGGCCCTGGACTTCGTGCTCTTTGCTGGGAAGACTTAGGGGACTTGGTCTCTGGCAGTGGCAGGAACCTACCTGCCCTGACTGTGTTCCTCTGTTTCACTACTATGTCTGGAAATAGAATCTGTTGATGTCTGACACCCTCCTGCCCCTTTACACACACATGCAATCATGTGTATACACGCTTGCCCACAGTGTCCACATTGAGTTGGCTCCTAAGAGGCCCCAGTCCTGAGAGGATTAAACCCCACTCTGCTCCCACAAAAGCTCAGACACCTGCAAAGGAAGGGCTGGCTACTGCCTGCTACTCAGCACCTTCAACAGGCAAAGGGGGCAGAGCTCAGAGATGGTGGGAGACTGGCCCAGACTATGGACAGCCACTCAGCAGAATTGGGGGTTGTGGTCTGGGATGGCTGCCCAGGCTGCCCATCTCCCCAGCCTGCCTCAAGCTGGGCCTGTGCCAAGGGTTGCTGCGCATCATAGGGAACAAGCTGACCTCCAGCTGTGGGAGGCGCAGAGAGCTGGCCGGAGCGCCCCGCCAGGCTGGCTCGGCGGGAGGAGGAACCAAGCGCTGGGACCCGCTGTGCACTCTTCCTGTGCCACCTCGCTGGAGAAGCGCCTGCAGGGCTGAGCCGACTGGGAGCACAGCAAGGCAGGGGGCAGGCCAGCCAGCTGGGGAGCCTTTGGCTTGAGGGGCCTCCCGCCTCTCAGGCCCCACTCATAGCTCCCCACCCTCTCATGACCTTTCGTTCCCTAGGTTTTCCGCAGAGCGGACAAGAATGGTGAGTGTGACCTCCCTTGGATCCCGCAGTAGGGGATGGGCCGGGGTGAGCTGAGAGCTTGGGGGGGGGGAAACAAGTCTTGGGGTGCCCCAAATGGGAAAATCAAACAAGACCCTTCCCAGAGAACAGAGGATTCACTGTGTCTGATGCGAACCGTTTGGCAAGACCGAGTGAGGAAAGTAGAGGCTGGATGTGGGGACTTACCCTGGACAGTGATGGGCGTTTCTTGTACAAGACCTTGTGTTTTCACAACAACTAGCTAGGTGGGAATGCTCACCCCACTTCACAGACACAGAAGACACAGAGAGGTGAATCACATTGCCTGAGATCACATAGCCTTGAGTTGGTGGACCTTGAACCCAGGCCTGTGCGACATGTGGTCCTAGGTTTCCGGGATGAAGCACTTGGAAGGGCAGGGTAATGGAGGGCCTGTAGTTCACTCAGAGTTTTGGAGGATTTGAGCTGGCCGTGGTGGTGCATGATTTTAATCGGGAGGCAGAGGTAGGAGGATCACCATGAGTTCAAGGCCACCCTGAGACTACATAGTGAATTCCAGGTCAGCCTGGGATAGAGCGAGACCCTACCTCAAAAAAACCACACACACAGCCAGGCATGGTGGCACACGCCTTTAATCCCAGCACTTGGGAGGCGGAGGTAGGGGGATCACAGTGAGTTCGAGGCCACCCTGAGAATACAGAGTGAATTCCACGTCAGCCTGGACTACAGTGAGACCCTACCTCGAAAAACCAACCAACACACACACACACACAATGCTGGAGGACTTGACCTTCTATAGGACTCATCATCTGGACCCAGGGAGGACTTGAAGGGCACAATTAAACCCAGTGCTTGGACAAGCCTAAAGCTGGGCACAGTGTCTGGGAGTCAGCTTCTACTCTGAGCAGTCTCAGGTCCCAGCTGGGAATGAGCCCTTAGGGTTTGCTGCCCTTGGATGCTTCCAAGCAGCTCGTTGTAGGAATTCCCAGTGCAAGGTCTGCGCGGAGGCAACTAGTCAGCTGGGCCTGTCCTCTCCCTGGGCCTGCAGGTCCACTTGTGTTTCAGTGTCCTTGGCATGGGCAGGGGTCTCCAGTCCTTGCCCCTTCTCCTCAGGCCCCTTCAAACTGGAGCTGACGACTCATGCACGCTCTCACTCATATCAGGGTGTTCCGTTTGAGGAGGCTCAGGCCCTACCCCGTTTGCTTAGAGACTTGCACATCACTTCAACCTGAATCCCCACTGCCTTTGACCATCTTGTTCCTCTGCTCTCTGCCTGTTTACATGCCCCTGTGATGGGGAGCTCATGCCTCCCCAACCAGTCTGCTGCTTTGTACAGCTGTTACGAAGACTTCATCTGCCTCCCTGTGGCTTCTCTGGGAAGAAACACACACACATACACACCACATGGAAGGCATCTCCATCCTGGGGCAAGGCTTGCCAGCACCTGGGGCAGAGACTGGGCCCACCAGGCCGCCTAACCTACGTTGCTCTTTCTTCAACGGGCAAGCACTGTGCCCCTACCCAGTGCAGTGTGCATAGAGAGCCCTATACCCTTCAGTGGATAACATACTTTGGGGATTCCAGTCATTTTTATTCTTTTGGTTTTTCTGACGTAGGTTCTCACTCTAACCCAGGCTGACCTGGAATTCACTCTGTAGTCTCAGGCTGGCCTCAAATTCAGGGCGATCCCTCCTACCTCTGCCTCCCAAGTGCTGGGATTAAAGGCATGCGCCACCAGGCACAGCTGACTCCAGTCCTTTTGGCCCCAGCCTAGATGTGGGGTGGGGTATAGAAGGACTCTGGAGGGTACCCACTGTGCACCTTACCCCTCCAGATGATGGTAAGCTCTCATTTGAAGAATTCCAAAATTACTTTGCTGATGAAGTTCTCAGCCCGGGAGAGCTGCAGGAACTGTTCAATGGCATTGACGGGCATCCCACCGAGTGAGTATAAGAAAGGATGGCAGGGCTGTGCGTGGTGCCAGGCCAGGTTGTTCCAGCCCCAGTGTGTCACGGTTCTTTCTAGAGGACAAGGGGTAGGGAAAAGTGCCAGCTTGATCCACCCACCCGTCCACCCCAGTCCCAGCCTTACTGCTGCATTGCTTCCAGCTGGGACCCCAAAATAGCCGGGCCTGAGTCACCACCCGTGCTCATTCTTTCCATTCCTGCTTCCTTCAGGAGCCGAGCAGAGGGTGTCTGGGGACAGCTGGGCCCAGCCTGTGTCTGCCCGTGCATGCAGGTGCAGGAGCACACACCTTCCTACACACGTGTGTGCACACTCCTTCCTCCCTTGGGTACACATGCTCATCACGTGCATACACAGCGGCTCTCTCCCTTCCCATCGCCCTTAGAATAAATCCCACACTATTCAAGTCAGCAGTCACGGTCCCCAAGACTTGGACTGACCCTTTGTCTGCGCAGTGCTTATATTCCCCCCTTTCCCTGACCAGACACCCTACCCTAGTCTGCACTGGGTGCTGGGGAGGGTGGAGACATCGGCCTCCATGTCCAGTCACCAGGCCCAGGTCTGAGGATCTGAAGGGTGTCTTCTTTTCCCCACAGCAATTTAGAAACGGAGAAACTGTGTGGTGAGTAAGCTTATGGCGGCCCTTGTGTCCCAGCACCCCCCCCCCCGGGCAGGTGGGGGTGGTGAGGGCCATCTGATGGGGCAGGAAGGCTGGGGCAGCTGAGGAATTGCAGGCTGGGGAGATGGCGGGGCCGGGAAGCCTTGAGTACCTCCTCTACCTGCAGAGTACTTCTCCAGACACCTGGGTATCTATCGGCCTGTGCTGGCTGCTCTGGAGTCACTGAACCGTGCAGTGCTCACCGCCATGGACACCACGAAGTCGGTGAGTGCAGGGAGGGGCCCCTCTGGTGTGAGGGGGGAAGGCCACAGTCCGGTGGGATGGGACTCTGTCCTGCTGTGGCTCAGGCTGTAAGGCCTGGATTCAAGTTCTGACACTCCTACTTAGTGCCTGTGCTCTTTACCTTCCCCGTCCCCCTGGCCTCCGTTTTCTTATCTGTAAGTCACAGATGACAGTGGACAATTTAGCCTGGCATGGTGGCTCACACTTGTAGTCCCAGCACTTGGGAGGCTGAGGCATGAGCAATTGCCACAAGTTTAAGGTTACTTGGACTACATACATCATGAGACCTTGTCTTCAAAAAAAAAAAAAAAAAAAAAAACAAAAAAAAAAAAAACAAAGAAAAACCCAGCACACCTTTAATCCCAGCACAGGGGAGGCTGAGGTAGGAGGATCACTGTGAGTTTGAGGCCAGCCTGAGACTACATAGTGAATTCCAGGTCAGCCCAGGCTACAGTGAGACTCTACCTCCAAAACCAAAAAAAAAAAAAAAAAAAAAAGGGAGAGTTTGGAGAGATGGCTCAGTGGTTAAGGCGCTTGCCTGCAAAGCATAAGGACCCAGGTTCGATTCCCCAAGACCCACATAAGCCAGATGCACAAGGGCACATGCATGTGGAGTTTGTTTGCAATGGCTGAAGGCCCTGCAGCATCCCATTCTCTGTGTGCCTCTTTCTCTCAGATAATAAATATTTAAAAAGAAAAAGAAACAGAAGAAAGCAGGGAGGGGAACAGTTAAAGGAGAGTACAGTCAGGGACCTCTGTCTCTGGTTGACTCCCAGCACCTGGAGCAATGCTGGCATGAAGTAGGTTTTGTTGTTGGCCAGATGTAATTGCCGGGGGCTATTAAGCTAGGACCAGCAGACATGGGCTGGGTCGTGGGATAGACATGGACCTGGATCCAGCATAGGCGAGAAGGCAGGTATGTGTGCGTGTGAACTCTTGTGTAGACAGTATTGATACCCAGGGCTTCAGAACCTTATATGACTTCAGAACAAAGAGGCCACACCTCCTTTTCTGGCATAGTCCTGGGGTGAAAACAGAGAGTTTCGAGGCAAGCACTCTAGTCCCGAGCTACACCCCTGCCTTGTGTGTTCCTTTTAAGAAATGTCTACCAGACCCGGGCGTGGTGGCACGTGCCTTTAATCCCAGCACTCGGGAGGCAGAGGTAGGAGGATCGCCGTGAGTTCAAGGCCACCCTGAGAATACAGAGTGACATCCAGGCCAGCCTGGGCTGGAGTGAGACCCTACCTCGAAAAACCAAAAATAAAAAAAAAAGTCTACCACAGCCAGGTGTGATGGTGCACACCTTTAATCCTAGCACTCAGGAGGCAGAGGTTGGAGGATTGCCATCAAGGCCACCCTGAGAGACTACATAGTGAATTCCAGGTCAGCCTGTGCTAGAGTGAGACTCTACCTTGAAAAACAAAAAAGAAAAAAGAAAAGAAAAAGAAATGTCTGCCAGGCATGATGGCCAACACCCTTAATTCTAGCACTCAGGGAGGTAGAAGCAGGAGGAACTTCCAAAGCTTCCATATTAAACCCAACCTGGGCCACATGCTGAGGAGACCCTGTCAGAGATGAGAAGAAAAATGGTGTCCTTATGGGGTGGAGGGAGTGCTGAGCAAGCCTGGGATTGGACCTGACCCCACTTGGTTCTTGTGGCTCTGGGAATGGAACCCAAGGCCTTACACCTGTTAGGTATGTGCTCTACCACTGAGTCACACCCCGACCTCTGAACCCCACATTTTATAGAAAAGGAAACTTGTGACTGACTCTCAGAGTCAGTGATCCCTTGCGCACACAGCTAGGGAGAGGGCGTCTCCTGGTTGCTTTCACAAGAGATTTTAGTAGTTTGCCAAAGGTTGTCTGGCCTTGTTGAACTGATATTCTCTGAATTGACAGTGGACTGGGGGATTCAAACTGAATTATCAAAACGGTCCTGTGGTCCCAGCCACCTCCTAGCCCAGAAAGGGACTGGGGTAGGCCCATCCCCACATGAGGACTCCGCCAGCTGCAAACGCTCGAGAATCTCTTTATCTGGCTCTCCGTGCTCTGACAGAGTCGCAGCCTCTGTCCCTGCTCCCCCGGTGGCACGGTCCACTCTAGTCCAGTCCGTCTCAGTTGAACACTTCACGTACCAAACTGGGGCCATACTCGCGGTACATGGCTTGGGTCATCCAGCGGCACTGGTAGGATTGCAAGGAGGCCACCATGGAGCCTCCGGTCCACACAGCCGTGCCCCGGCCTGGCTGGGCCACCAGGCGGGGCTGCAGGGCAGAGGAACCGTGTCGCCGGCACTGCGCCTCCAGCTCCGAGTGCATGCGCTCGGCAAAGCCCGGGAACAGCGTGGAGCCCCCGGCCAGCACCACCGTGTCGGCCAGCCGCGTGCGCAGGGTCGCGGGCATCTTCTGCAGGGCTTGGAAGGCTAACGTGGGCAGTCCTGGCTCGGCGTGACCCAGCAGACCTGGCTGGAAGATGGGTTCCGGGCACCGGAAGCGCTCGCAGCCGAGGTGCACCCAGCAACCTGTGCCCACGCAGAAACAAGCCGGCTGGTGGCGGGCCGGGTCGCGGAGGTCGCCCTCGAAGTCCTGCGACACGTAGCAGTAGCGCTTCTTGAGCTGCGTGATGGTCTTGCGCGACAGGTTCTGCGTCTGGAGGTCAGGGCACGCTGCCACCAGCAGGTCTCGCAGGTAGCGTGACAGCGTGCTGCCCGCCACGTTCAGCCGGAAGGTGGCCTGGCGCCACGAGTGGCCCGCGTAGATGGGCGTGGCGTGGCACACGCCCGCGCCCGCCTCCACCACCAGCCCGCTGAGCGCGCCCGTGGAGCTGAGCGCCAGCTGCGCGCTGCTGGCCAGGTGGCACGCGGGCACCTGCAGCGCCTCGAACAGCAGCTCGGCCACCTTCTCTCGGCCCGAGGGCGGCGCCGAGGGCGAGTCGCTCACCAGCACCGGCCACTCCTCCGGGCACACCTTCAGGCCACCGACCAGCAGGCGTTCCCACAGCCCCTCCAGCGCCTCCCAGTCCACCACCACGCCGTGCTTGATGGGATGCGCCCGTGCCAAGCCGCCCGCCAGCCCGCAGTCCACCATGCCGGGCAACGCCGGCCCCTCCCAGCTGGGCAGCAGGCTCGAGCTCTTGAGCACGATCCGCGGCTGCGTCTCGCCCGCGAAGCCCGCCTTGGTGAAGCCCGAGCCCTGGTCCACCACCACCGCGATGTGGGCCACCGAGGATGGCCAGCGGGCCCGGTGGTGGCGGCTCTTCCATCTGGATGACGACGCCACCTTCCGGGGCTCGGCCCGGCCCTTAGGCCGAGGGTTCTGAACCCCAAGCACCGTGGGCTTCGCGGGTTTAAGATTCGCCTCGGCCCGGGGAGCCCCGCCGCTTGGAGCAAGGGCGGAGGGCTTCTTTTCTGCTCCTGGCTCTGCCCCGAGGCCCCTCTCCTGGCCCGCGATCCAGCTTTGCTTTCGCTGGGGGCCGGTTTTCTTCTCTTCTCCCTTCCGCTCCAGGCTCCACCTTACTCCTGGCCCCGCCGTTCTCCCAGGGATGGCTTGACCGAATCGGTCCTCTTAGCGCTTTCGGAGTTGGACGATCAGGGTTAGACTAAAACCTTTTAGATACCGAGAAACTGCCGGGAGGGGCAAGAGGTGTTGGCACTGAAAGGGTCTTGAGGCAAGGCCATCTGGACTTCTTCATATTTCTCTCTTTGGGGACCCAGGAGTCTGGCCTTCTAAGCACGGTCACCTCACCTGGGTTTGTGGCTGGAGAAGTTCCTGGTTGCGGAGGTGGCGGGAAGAGGATGGTCGGGGAAGGAAGCAAAGAACTTGGATTGGACCCTCATTGTGACCTCAGACCCGCAGCCCCCTCCCCCACGCGATCTGATCTCCCTGTTCTTTTCTACATAGGGCTGAAGGTAGCAATTTGGGAATCCGGCCCTCAGGCCTCTCTACCTAGCAGAGAGAGCTGATTCTTTTCCCCCAACACTTTGGATTATCTGATGTGCTCTGACCTGATGTGCAGCCCTTCCACACTTAGGTTCTTAGAGAAAACCGCTGGGAGTGGCGATGCACACCTTCAATCCCAGTACTCCGGAGGCTGAGGTAGGAGTATTGCTGTGAGTTCCAGGCCAGCTTAGACTATAGAGTGAGTTCCAGGTCAGCCTGAGCTAGAATGAGATCCTGCCTTGATAATAATAATAAAGAGAACTTTTGTTTTGTTTTGTTTTTTGAGGTAGGGTCACAACTCTAGCCCAGGCTGACTTGGAATTTACTCTGTAGTCCCAGGCTGTCCTTGAACTCACAGTGCTCCTCCCACCTCTGCCTTCCAAGTGCTGGGACTGAAGGTGTGCGCCAGCCACCACACCTGGCTGAAATAAGGATTTTTTGTTTCAAGGGTCTTGCATGTCTTACAGACCCCAAGGACAAGGGCAAAATCTGGTTTCAGGAACATGGTCTGACTGCAGGGTTGTGGGGACCTGGATGGGCATGGTTTCTGTCATAACTTGAATTAGTCCTGGAGCGGAGCTTACAGACTGCTTGAGGTTGTAACCATGAGCGTAGGGTAGAGTCAGCTTTCACAGTAAGCCGGCGCTGTGCTCTGTACGGGTCATGTGTTTTCCAGAGTGGTGCAGGCTTTGTGGAGGGCATGCCAACTGTGTCAACAGTGACAAAAGCATTGTCACTGGGCTTGTGGTTGTTGTGAGCTGAGCTCTCTATCTTGCTATGTCTGCCCCCAAGGGAGGCATTCTGACTCACCTCTGTGGCAAAGGAGGATGCATGGTTTTGTTTTATTTATTTATTTTTGTTGTTGTTATTGGCTGTTTGTTTTTTTTTTCAAGGTAGGGTCTCGCTCTAGCCTAGGCTGACCTGGAACTCACTCTGTAGTCTTAGGCTGGCTTCGAACTCACAGTGATCCTCCTACCTCTGCCTCCCAAGTGCTGAGATCAAAGGTGTGTACCAAAACATCTGGCTTTAAAAATTATTTATTTATTTAAAGATTTTATTTTCACTTTTATTTACTTATTAGAGAGGGAGAGAGAAAGAGTGAGAATGGGCACGCCAAGGCTCTAACCACTGAAAACAAACTCCAGATGCATGTGCCACCATGTGCATCTGGCTTACGTGGGACCTGGAGAATCAAACCTGGGTCTTTAGGTTTCACAGGCATGTGTCTTAACCACTAAGCCATCTCTCCAGCCCAAAATTATTTATTTTTTATGAGAAAGAGAATTGGCCGGCCTGGGCCTCTAACCACTGCAATCAAACAACACTTGTATGGGCCACCTTGTGCACCTTGTGCGACTGGCTTATGTGGATTCTGGGGCGTTGAGCCTGGGTCTTTAGGCGACTGTGTAGTCTCGAACTCATGGTGATCCTCCTGCTTCTGCCTTCCAAGTGCTGGGATTAAAGGCGTGCGCCGCCGTAGCCGGCTAAGGCTATACTTTAGCAGGACAGGAACGGGTAGGCTTTCGGGTCTGGAAATGAATGTGGGATCCAGGAGCCAGAAACAGTCAGATTCGGCCCAGAGAGCACTGATTGCCTTGGGAGTGATGTAGGGAGGGAGTGAACTTGACATTGGAAGTCACAAATACCGATTTGACCAGAGCGGGGGCAAAGGGGCAACGATTGAGGGTACAGGGGAGCGAGGAACCAGACTGGATTTGCCGGGCCTGTACATTCCAATTACAGGCTTGGGTTTAGAGAGGGGACAGTGGAGAACCATTGAGAGCTATGAACAGGAGTGTGAACTGTCCACAGATAGATGATTTGGCTAAGTGTGGGAAAATAGATGGGACTAAGTAGTTAAAAATGCTTTGATGTTGGGGCCCTGAAATCAAGGGGAGCTGATTGCTTGGGAATTACCGAGCACAGTTGGTTAGGAGGAGGGGCCAGAGTCCCCCAGCTGTTCCTCATGGATGCTACCACCGAGGCTTAGGCACACCACAGCTGACCGTGGTGGGGTTGGCTCCAGTCTATTCCCTTGAGCTTACAGATCTGGCATGATCTGACTTCTGTGCCACAAAGAAGGCGGCAGACTGCCCAGGCTGCAGACCATGGTGGTGGCACCCACCCTGGCCCACAATCCCAACATTTGGGGACAGAGCTAGCAGACACCAGGGTTGCTATGAGCTCTTTATTGAGCCAAGTCCTGGGGGCTGAGACCCCCCTCCCCCCCATGCCGGGTACTCAGGGTCCGGGGCGAGGGCTGCAGTGCCGTTTGCGGAGTTGCCCTTCGCGGGGGTTGCCCTCGCGGCCAGCCTGGCCCTGGGTCAGCAAGTGCCAGTTGTGCCCGGCCTTGGCCCCGGCTCCTCCCGGGAGCGCGCAGGCCGCGCGGCGCCCTTCCTCTTGCAGCCGGGCGTCCAGCTGCAGCAGCAGCACCAGGATCCGCTTCATCTCCCGGGCCCGCGCGCCCTCGCGCCGGTCCACACCGTCTCCCGCCCCTCGTAGCATGGGCGCCGCCACCGGGGAGCCTGCCAGGGCGCCGAGCACGTCCTCATCCGGCCAGCCGGGCCGCGCGCAGGGGCCCGCCGCCGCCGCCGCCTCGGCCAGCTGCTGCCGCTTGTCCAGAGAGAAAACCAGCACGATCTTGGTCTGGGGGTGGGGAGGGTCGTGAGGCGACTCTCGTCCCGAGGACCCTTCACCATGCTCCCGAGGTCGTGCACGCGGGTGCAGGAGCCCCGATGCTCCCGTAGGAAAGCACAGCCCCTGCGATGGGAACGCCTGTCTACACTCCTAGCCTTGCTGCACGAAGTTCACACCCACCCGAGCCAGGTCAGGGGCCTGTGTGCACTGGAAGAGGGGGACGTGGCTTCTTGTGAGGGTGTGCGCAAGAGAAAGGGGTATCCCGTGTCTATAGTGCCAGCGACTTCCTTCTCTATCCCTGACCCCTATTTATATGAGGTTGGGAGAACCCTTCTCCTGCACTGGCTTCTGGGTCCTCTAGGACCCGCACCCCTCTGGGCTCTGGGAGTCTCACCTTCCTTGGAAGGATCAGCTAACCCCTCTCCTGTCACTGGGACAACAGGCCTAAACTCCCTTTCCTGGCCGGGGTCCCCTGGCCCCAGCCCGTCACCCCGCCTGCCCACACTCACACTTGGCTTCTTCCTCTTAAGGTGGCTGAAAAATTGCTTGTGACAGGCCTTATCCATATCAGGTGGCCTGTCCTTGCGCTCCTGATTGGGCGCTTTGGTCCTGTTGTGGGAACTGCAGTTTCCCATGGTCAGGCTTATTACCACTGGAGGCCACTGCCCATGCTGCCGTCGCACTGCCCTCTAGCCAGGGGCCCTGGCTCAGCCCCGCCCTTAACCAGAAGGACCTGCATTGTGAGCTCATGAGTGACCTCACCGCCCCAGGCTCTGTGTTCTTCCCCAAGAAGCCCCATGGAAATCTGGGCTCTCTGTTCACTGTCTGACCACCCTGGCCTGTTTCCCAGCTGTGAAATTTGGCTAATGAGCATAATGAGGCAATGTTTGTGTGAGGGGCTTAGTGATGAGTTCAGAGCTACTTCTGTGGCTTGGGTTTGAGTTGTGTCCCTCCCCCCCACCACCAACTAACTCACTGTGTAACTTCAACATTTCTAGGCCTTAGTCTTCTTGATTGCAAAATGGGGTCAGCTATGGCTCTTACACATTGTTATGGGCATTAAATGGAGTTTTTGAATAAACCTAGAATAAGATAGGTGCTTCCCCCCCCCCCTCCGGAGGTAGGGTCTCACTCTAGCCCAGACTGACCTGGAATTCACTGTGTAACCTCAGGCTGGCCTTGAACTCACAGCGATCCTACCTCAGCTTCCTGAATGCTGGAATTAAAGGTGTGTACCACCACACCTGGCAGGATAGGTGCTTTTGCCAACTAGGTTCTTTGGTTGTAGACAATATTGATGAATCAGTTAAAATTTTATTTATTTTTTTATTTGAGAGAGAGAGAGAGAATGGGCACACCAGGGCCTCCAGTCCCTGCAAATGAACTCCACACACATGTGCCGCTTGTGCCTCTCTGGCTTACATGAGTCCTGGGAAATTGAACCTGGGTCCTTTGGCTTTGCAGGCAAACACCTGAACTGCTAAGCCATCTCTCCAGCCCATGATCAATTATTTTATATTCCCCAAGGGAAGTTTATTAAAAGGATGACAAGGCCAGCCGTGGTGGCACATGCCTTTAATCCCAGCACTCGGGAGGCAGAGGTAGGAGGGTCGCCGTGAGTTCAAGGCCATCCTGAGACTACATAGTGAACTGCAGGTCAGCCTGAACCAGAGAGAGGGAGACCCTACCTCGGGGGGGAAAAAAAAAATTGATGGCAAGGGCGGGAAGGATAGCTTAGCAGTTAAGTCGCTTGCCTGCAAAGCCAGAGGACCCATGTTCAACTCTCCCAAGTCCCACGTAAGCCAGAGGCACAAACTAACACATGTGCAAGGTCACACATGCACACAAGGGGGCGCATGCGTACGGAGTTCAATTCGTCTCTCTTGCTCTTGCTGTCTTTGCATAAAAGAAAAACAGGTTAGTCCGTCGGGCTTGCCTCCAAGAAGAAAGGGGGGGAGGAAAGGAAAATAAACTGCCGACTTGTTTGAGAAGGACAGGACCCGGCCTCTGCTCTGGTCCTTGTTAACGCAAAGCTTAGCCCAGGAGCTCCGACCGTGTGGCTCAGCTGAGGCAGGTTATGGCAAGAGATGAAGCCCTCGATGGACGGTGCTTCCGAGCCCCCTTGTAGAAAGGCCAGCACCTGGACTGTGGCTTTCTTAAGATTCTTCGGTTATGGTGCGGGGTGGGGGTTGAGGAACTCTCAGGACATCTGTGACTTTGGTGTGTAACTGCACAGATTCCTAATTAGTAGTATGTTTTTTTTTTTTTTTTTCATTTTGTTTTGCTTTTGTTCTTTGGTTTTTCAAGGTAGGGTCTCACTGTAGCCCAGGCTGACCTGGAATTCACTATGTCGTCTCAGGGTGGCCTCGAACTCATGGTGATCCTCCTACTTCTGCCTCCCGAGTGCTGGGATTAAAGGCGTGCGCCACCACGCCCGGTTTAGTAGTATGTTTGACACTAGTGATGTCAATTCTGGATTAAGAATTTGTGTTGCACAGATCGTGGTGGTGCACGCCTTTAATCCCAGCACTTGGGAGGCAGAGGCCACCCTGAGACGACATAGTGAATTCCAGGTCAGCCTGGGCCAGAGTGAGACCCTACCTCGAAAAAGCAAAAAAATAAAAAAAAAAATAAAGAAAGAACTTGTGTTGCAGGCACTGGACTAAGTCATGTATAGAAATTAAATTAAATGAGAACAAACTGAATGGCTCAATGTGATAATGGGATATTATCATTCCTGATTTTTTTTTTTTTTTTGGTTTTTCAAGGTAGGGTCTCATTCTAGCTCAGGCTGACCTGGAATTCACTATGTAGTCCCAGGGGTGGCCTTAAATTCACAGTGATCCTCCTACCTGTACCTCCTGAGTGCTGGGATTAAAGGTGTGCGCCACCACGCCCAGCCTATCATTCCTATTTTATAGCTGAGAAAACTGAGGCTCGAGGTGAACACAGTTGAGGGGTCTGGGTATCCCAAGGTGGTCTGCACAGGGCCTGATGCACTGATCAGTTTCCCTGCCCCTCTGCCCATTTGGGGAGGAGCCTGGGATCACCTGCTGACGTGTGTTTGCGTGTGTGTGTGCACGTTGTCTTGTACCTAGCTCCTAGGCAAAAGCACACAGTAATGTTTTCTGTATGGATATATGGAGCAGTGAATGCACAAATGCACATGTAACTTGTGAGTTTGGGGCCAGCTGGTTGGTATGGGCCACATCACACATCGCTTTGTATCATGTGTCAAATTTGGCCCCTGTGACCACTTTCCCTCCATCCTACCCCTGCCTGGCTGTGTCTAGGGCCTCTCTGACTATGGCAAAGTTGAAAATGGAAGCCCTGACAGACAGCAGGAACGAGGTCCAGAAATGTCAGCATGTCAGCAGGCAGGTGCCCCCTGAATGCTCCTCACATCCCCTAGGAAGAATGGCCTCTCCCAGACCCAAGGGCACCTAGAAGCCGGGCATGGGGATACTCACCTGTAATCCCAACACTTGGAGGCTCAGGAAGGAGACTCAATAGTGGGGGTTAGCCTGAGCTACCCAGTGAGATCCTATCTCAAAACACAAAGGGGGCTGGAGAGATGGCTTAGGGGTTAAGATGCTTGCTTAACTACAAAGCCAAAGGACCCAGGCTCGATTCCCCAGGACCCACGTAAGCCAGATGCATAAGATGGCACACACGTCTGGAGTTCATTTGCAGTGGCTGGAGGCCCTGGTGCACCCATTCTCTCCCCCCCCCTTTCTGTATCAAATAAATTAAAATAAAGGTGGGGGAAGGAAGTCAGGCCCTTGATGCCCATTGAAACTCAGTGCCCTCCTGTATGCCCTGCTCTTATTTCATTTACTTAAGTATTGGAGAAAGAGAGAGAGAGAGGCAGATAGAGAATGGGCACATCAGGGCCTCTGGACACTGCAAATGAACTCCAGACACATGCACCACCTTGTGCATCTCACTTACATGGGTCCTGGGGAATTGAACTGAGGTCCTTTGGCTTTGCAGGCAAGCGCCTTAACTGCTGAGCCATCATCTCTCCAGGCCTGCCCTGCTCTTTTCACATCCACTGTTGCTCTGATAGGCAAGAAGAGGTAGTCCCTTAGGCGGGCAGCTCCCCACTCGGAAATGCATGCTCGAAGCTGGGAGATGCCCACCACACCCCCTCTGCCTACAGGAGTATGAGCAGGCCTCCAAGGTGGACCAGTTTGTCACACGCTTCCTGCTGCGGGAGACGGTGAACCAGTTACAAGCCCTGCAGAGCTCCTTGGAGGGGGCATCAGATACTCTGGAGATCCAGGCCCGTGGCTTGCGGTACGTGAGGGTTCAGTGCTTGAGTTCCCCTTGCCTGTACGTTTCAAACCCCCTCAGTGTCACCACAGTGCATTCTGGAGGCGGTTATCTTGGGGACCTTTTGTTTTGTTTTGTTTTGTTTTTTGTTTTTGTTTTCAAGGTAGGGTCTTGGTGTAGCCCAGGCTGACCTGGCATTCACTGTGTAGTCCCAAGCTGGCCTAAAACTCACAGCGATCCTCCTACCTCTGCCTCCTGAGTGCTGGGCGTAAAGGCGCGTGCCACCATGCGTGGCCGAGACCACATCTTGGGCTGGAGAGGGGGCAGCATAACCTGGTGAGAAGAGGTGGTTTGTCTTTGGGGCTGGTCCTCAAAGTACTAGGAGGCCTGTCTTGTCCCAGCTAGGCCTGGTCCTGTCCTGGAGCCCCAGTCCTTAAAGACCCCGTGGGCTTGGGCACAGTAGGCTGACCGTTCACTTCCTAGGTGGGATGAAGAGGACACGGAAGCGCAGAGCAGGCCCCGTGGCAGCCGGCGAGCAGTACGCAGGGCTCTGAGGAGTGTCAGTTGGTCACCCACCTGGTCTGGATCCTCTGACATAGGTGTGCCTGTGGCAGGGTGGGATCTGGCTGCATGGGGCCCAAGGGCAGGTGTGGAATCCCTTGTTCTCCAAGGGACTGCTCTGCCCAGTCCTCCCTGAGAGACCTCCTAGTCTCAGGGGCCCACGGCTGACGCCTTCCAGGCCCCTCACCAGGGCAGAGCGCGGAAGCCGAGTTGCAGTGGCGGCTACAGGTCAACCGTCTTCAGGAACTCATAGATCAGCTCGAGTGCAAGGTGAGTGGCTGGTGGCCAGTACCCGTGGGGAAGGACCTGCCCTCCCCTGTGCACGCTGGAGGCTCGGCCTGCACACTCTGTCTTCCTCACAGGCCCCCCGGCTGGAACCTCTGCATGAAGAGGACCTTGCCAAGGGTCCCGATGCGGTGAGCCCGGGGAGGGTCAGGTCACTGGGTGTCAGGGTTGAGGGACACTCCTGGAGCGAGGGACTTAAGGGGCAAGTTGCCTACGCAACTCTCCCCCAGGCCTGGCAGGTAGGTGCTGGGTCCTGGTGCTTGCTCTGGGACCCTGCAGAAGTCACTGTCCTCACCTGGATTTCAGAAAGCCAGGTTGGGGGGGCAGTAGGAGGTGGCAGCCTCATGCAGTAGAGGGTGGGCAATACTGGATTAAGGCACTGACATTGGAGGGTGGATTCTGACAGTCTGGAGGACTTGGTGGCAAGGACGTTACCTCCACAGAGGTGCACATATGCCCAGGATAGGAGGGGTGGAGTCCCCCCGCCTCGCCATGAACCTGGCCCACCCCAGTGACTGGTTCCTGTCTTGCCAGCACATCCTGGTGGCCCAGAGGCAGGTGCAGGTGGCAGAGGATGCCCTGCAGGACTTCCACCGTGCCCTGTGCTGCTACGTGGACTTCACAGGGGCCCAGAGCCATTGTCTGCAGTGAGTTCCCAGCGAACTGGTGGGGATGGCCAAGGTGGAGAGGGTGTAAGCAGAGAGGGGTGCCAGGCTGGATGCCCTGTATGGGGATCCCATGAGACCCTGTGGCAGGTGGGCAGTGATGGTTGTAACCCTGCTCTGGCCGTCTCTTTGGCCCCACAGTGTATCCGCCCAGAGGATGCTGGACAATGGTTCCTTCACCCTGTATGAATTCTGGCGGGACGAAGCCTCCTGGAGAAGGTATGAGTAGTGGTCCAACAGTCAGCTGACACTGAGGATGGCTTCTGAGTGGGGAGGGAGTCAGGCTGGGTTCAAGTCCTGCTCTCCTCCTCCCTGGCTTTGTGGCTTCACATAACTAACTCATGTGGGCCCAGATAACCTCCTTTCCAAAAGGAAGGTGATAATAGTCCGACTTGGTGTGGATTATATGAGATGGCAAAGAACTAAATGAAAGCCAGGAATAGTGGTACAAGCCTATCCTTCCAGCACTTGGGAGGCAGAGGCAGGAAGATAAAACGTTCAAGGCCAGCCTGTGCTATGTAGCGAGACACTAAGACCAAAAGAACTGAATCCAATGCGAGGTACACAGTAGGCCCTCCGTGAGCACACATTATTGTCGGTGTGTGCTGTGCCATGTGCCTCCATTTAACCCTCAGAGTAGTATAGTGAAAGGCACACTTTGTCCTCATTTTATTTTATTTTTTGGTTTTTCGACGTAGGGTCTCACTCTAGCCCAGGCTGACCTGGAATTCACTACGTATCTCAGGATGGCCTCGAACTCGCATCGATCCTCCTACCTCTGCCTCCCGAGTGCTGGGATTAAAGGCGCGCGCCACCACGCCCGGCTTTTGTCCTCGTTTTACTGAGGGGAAAAGAAAATTGAGGCTGGAGCCAGTACAGGAAGGCCTGGTGTCTGAGTCCAGGCGGTAGGGTTGGGGTTGGGTGACCCAAGAGCAGGTGGCCCTAATCTCAGAGCACGTGACTGCTGCCTCTGTCCTCTCTCTGGCCCTGCAGACACCAGCAGTCACCGTGCAGCAAGGCCTTCCAGCGCATCCTCATCGATCACCTGCGGGCCCCAGACACCCTCACTACTGTGTTCTTCCCAGGTGTGCTGCACAGCCCTCACCCCGTCCTCCCCCGAACCCGGGACCTGGGAGGGGGCAGGGCCCCCAAAGGCTCCTAATCTCCGTCCTCTGACCTACAGCTTCCTGGTGGATTATGAATAATAACTGAGCCTGGTCTGCTTAAGCCAAGGACACTGTGGCCCTGACTATTCTTCTAGAGCCTTCTGCACCGGTCAACTCTGCACCAAGACAAAGGACCCTGGCCTGCTGTTCTCAGACCAGGGGCTTGGCTGACTGTGGAGTCCAGGGACCAGGGACTGGGCCACTTGCTTTCTATTTATTGATCGATTTACCAGTGGATTTTATTATCTGTAGCTTCTAAAGCACCCGGGTTTCCACCTGGCTCAGGAAGCCCAGATTCTTGTCCCTTCTTCCCCTGCCTTGCTGTGTGACCCAGGCAGGTTCCCTTCCCTCTCTGGCTGCCTCGGGGCTGGGCGTGCTGCTTTCTTTCTGTTGTCTTGGGGCCAGGCTTCTGCTCTTTCCTGACCAGTGGCAGAACCAGGGCTGATGCTCAGGGAACCCATCCCCTAACTCCTGGAACCTCGGTCCCCTGAGCCTGGGCTCAGATCAGTCTGCAGGGTGGGGTAAAGCCCTGGGTGTCCCTATCACCCTCCTGGGCTAGCTCTAGAATTTCTCCCTCCCGGTGGCTGCACCAGAGGCCTCTGGAGGATCCTGGGTTGGTTTGCATGTCAGTTGCATTTCACTTGCATGTCATCTCCCTATCGATTCTCAGGGCACTGTGGGAAGCCCCAAGATGACCTTGCAAAGTAGCAATAACTTGGGCTTAGAGTGGCCTCCTGGCCCCAGAGACCTCTGGACCCTGGCCTGGGACCCCCGTACAGAGGCAATAAAAGGTGGTGGTCACCTCTGGCATGGCCTCTTCTCTCTCAGGCAAGGGCAGGCTGTGGAGCCCAGGCTGACCTGACAGAAGACTCAGGGCAGGAAGCCTGCCTTTAGAATCAGTTGCAGAAGAGCCGGGCATAGTAGTGTACACCTTTAATCCCAGCGCTTGGGAGGCAGAGGTAGGAGGATCACTGTGAGTTCGAGGCCACCCGGAGATTACATAGTAAATTCCAGGTCAGCCTGAGCTAGAGTGAGAGAGACCCTACCTTGAAAAACAAAACAAAACAAAAAAATCAGCAGAAGTGGCCACACCTTTAGAAAGAGAAAATGAGTTCCCCAGGGCCTCTAGGCATTGCAAATGAATTTCAGATACATGCACCACTTTATGCATCTGGCTTTACGTGGGTACTGGGTAATCTAACCCTGGGTCATTAGGCTCTGCAAGCAAGCACCACCACTTTTAAGTGTCAATGTTGATCACCTCTCAGTCTTTCCTAAGTCGGGCACACCACCATGGCAGGACCATCATTCTTGGGTTTTCTTTCTTTCTTTTATTTTGGCTGACCTGGAATTTACTATATAGTGTCATTCTGGTCTCAAACGCACAGCTATCCTACCTCTGCTTCCTGAGTGCTGGGATTAAAGGCCTGTACCACCATGCCTGGCACTGTTTTGTTTTGTTTTTTTAATTTTATCTATTTGAGGGGGTAGGGGAGAATGGACATACCAGGGCATCCAGCCACTGCAGACAAACTCCAGACACATGCACCACTTTGTGCATCTGGCTTACGTGGGTCCTGGGGAATTGAACCTGGGTCCTTTGGCTTTGCAGGCAAGCACCTTGAGTCAGGGTTTCTTGTTAGCCACTGTGAAGGCCAGGCTAGGTAGCCCATGAGCTTTGGGATTCTCCTGACTCGTCCCCCATTGTTGCAGGGTGTTGGGATTATAGAGGTGCGCGGTACTTGTACACAGTCTAGCTTTACGTAGGTTTGAGGATCTGAACTGTTGTGAGACTTCAACAAATGTCTTTTAATCACTGTGCCATTTCCCCCGCCCTCTAAAGTAGGTTTTAAGCCAAGGGTAATGGCCGGCAGCTGAGTGACATTTCACCAGTGTTGCTGCATACCTGGTTGTGCCAGGTTCTTGCTGGGTGGTGGGAAGAGCAGGGTGGCCGGAAAGATAACTCACCAGACACCAGACACAGCTTGGAGTTGGGGTGCAGCTCTGGGCCTCTAAGCAGGTTTCCCCAGTGACTCCCACAGGCAGCACTGGCCTGGCTGACTTTCGACTGGGCACAGGGGCCCTGGTGGCTTCTTGGGCAGCTCCAGGATGCACGCCCCACCTTGTCCCATACAAACTACCTCACAGCTCCAGAACTTTGAGCCAGTGTCTGCACGTGCAGCCTGAGCCTCTTGGGGAGGGTTGTTCCCTATACTCTGGTTTGGGTGTGTCCCTCTCTTTTTATTTTATTTATTTATTTAGGAGATAGAGAGAATGGGCACGCCAGGGCCTCTAGCCACTGCATATGAACTCCAGATCCATGTGCCCCCTTGTGCATCTGGCTTACGTGGGTCCTGGGGAATGGAACCGGGGTCCTTAGGCTTCGCAGGCAAATGCCTTAACAGCTAAGCCAATTCCCCAGTCCCAGGTGTGTCCCTTTCTTAGAGATGAGCCAATCCAGGGGGAAATAATCCTGCTTTCTGCTCTTTGTTGCAATTCCACAGAAGCAACAAGAAGACTCTGAACTAAAAACCTAGGGCTGTGGTAGGCTGGGTGCGTGGCATGTGCAAGGCTCTGGGTCTCTCACTGACTGGGAGCTTAGACTATCTACTCCATGAACTCTGGGGGCGGGGGGGTCCTCCTGTCTTTGCCCTCCCCAATGCTGAGACTCCAAGCACACACCACGTTGCCCAGCCTTTCATGTAGACAGCACAGGATGCTGGAGGCAGCAGCTTCATCAGGCTCTGCTCTGTCCCACAACAGGACATCCTGATACAGCATTAGCTGAAGGGGACCCCTGAAATGTTCGTTGCTATGGTGACTATGTCCCTTTAGCCAAGACCCTTTGCTTTCTCTGGCATCAAGATCATTTGATTTCTTGTCCTGATATTCAAGGCCTTTCGCACTCCCGACCCGCACGGTTCCCCTCCCTAAGTTGCACTTGGGCTGAGCAAGGTCAGCTGCAGCTTCAGTCACCCCCTTCTTGGCCGCTCTCTCTGCTGTCCACTACAGAAGTGTGGCCTCGGTCTCGGCCTCGGGTCAAAGGCGCAAGTCTGGGGCGGGTCCCCAGCCTTGGCCCTCAACGCCTTCCGTAGCTGCTGCGAACATGCTTTGTGCAAGGCGTCCGGGATGGCGACGTGTCAGCGCCCAGGCCACGAGCAGGTGGCACCCTGAAGCTAGAGTGCTCCTGGGCCAACTGCCACCCCACCTCTGTAGACTTCTGGCACCTGGCACTCACCTGCACACATCCAACCACACAACAGCCACTGCCTACAGCTCTGAGAGGCACCTGCACATCAGGTTTCTTGACTCAGCCTCTGAGGGGGTAGGACCACAGACCTTTTCTGGAATTCCCTAGGAGCTAACCAGAGAATGTTAGCTGGACATGTTTTTTTTTTTTTTTTTTTTAAGGTAGGGTCTCACTCTAGCACAGGCTGACCTGGATTTCACTCTGTTGTCTCAGGGTGGCCTTGAACTAACAGAACTCACAGTGATCCTCCTACCTCGGCCTCCTGAGTGCTGGAATTAAAGGTGTGCACCTTTTTAAAATTTAATTTATTTATGAGAGAGAGGCAGAGAGAGAATGGGCACACCAGGGCCTCCAGCCACTGCAAATGAACTCCAGACCCAAGAGCCACTTTGCGCAGCTGGCTTATGTGGGTCCTGGGAAATTGAACCTGGGTCCTTAGGCTTCACAGGTAAGCACCTTAACCACTAAGCCATCTCTCCAGCCCTTTAGGTGGATATTCTTAAGCAGACAGACAACTTCAGAAAAGGTGGAGCACAGAGGAAGGCAAACGTAGCCATAGTCACCTTGTGTAGGAATCCAGTCTCAGATGGAGGTGGCCGACACAGCAGGCCCAGATCTGTCCTCCAGAGGGCGCCTGACACCAGGCAATGAAGCTGACCGAGGCAGGGATTGATCTGCAGATGAACTCCAGCCCTTTGGCAGGGAGATCTAATCCCTTATTTACCTTCCCAAAATACCAGCACTCAGAAACAAGCACAGATGGGTGGGGTGAGTTTAGATGGCTGCATTTGCTCAGCCTAAGATATTTGAGGCCAATCATTTTCCCTTACTACTAGTAAAGCTAAGTCATTTGGTTCCTCGACTTCACCCTTGGTAAAATATCACACAATTCTTTCCTATTTTCCTTTGTCACTTTATGACAAAGGGTCATATGGTAATGTATTACTAATCAGAAGACTCATCTAATCTGCCAGTTAATAATGCACTTGTTAGTTGACTTTTAAAGATACTTTATCTCAAAGAGAGGGAGGGAGGGGGGGGGGCACCAGGGCCTCTAGCCACTGCAAATGAACTCCAGATCCATGTGCCACTTTGTGCATGTGGCTTACGTGGGTACTGGGGAATCAAACCTGGGTCCTTAGGTTTCAGAGGTAAGCGCTTTAACCGCTAAGCTATTTCTCCAGCCCTAGTTTATTTATTTATTTTTATTTATGGGCACACCAGCTGCTGCCAATAAACTACAGACACATGTGCCACCGTATGTGTCTGGTTTTATGTGGGTCCTGGGGAATGGACCTGGGTCCTTAGGCTTTGCAGGCAAGCACCTTAACTGCTAAGCCATCTCTCCAGCCCCCTAATTTACTCTTCCCCTGCCCCCCCCCAAAGGCAGGGTTCCACTCTAGTCCATGCTGACCTGGAATTCACTATGTAGTGGCAGGGTGGCCTCAAACTCAAGGTGATCCTCCTACCTCTGCCTCCCGAGTGCTGGGATTAAAGGTGTGCGCCACCACATCCAGCTATCTTACTTTTTTAAAAGACAGAGTATCTTGTAGTCCTGGCTGGCCTTGAACTTCCTATGTAGCCAAGATGATAATGGATTCATCCTACTGCCTCCGCCTGCCAAGTGCTGGGATTACAAGCATGCACCACCATGCTTGGCCAATAATGTACTATTTTGTTTTATTTATTTGCAAGCAGAGAGAGAGGGGTGGGGGAGACAGAGAGAATGGGTGCAGCAGAGCCTTCAGGCGCTGCAAACTCCAGATCCACGCACCACTATGCATCTGGCTTTACGTGGGTACTGGGGAATTGAATCTGGGTCATTAATTAGGCTTTGCAGGCAAGTGCTTTTACTGCTGAGCCATCTTTCCAGCCTCAATGTACTATTTTCTGTTTTTTACAATTTTTTTAGAGAGAGAGAGAGAGAACTGGCACACCAAGCCTCAACCATTGCAATTGAACTCCAGATGCTTGTGCCACCTTGCGCTTGCCTCACCTTTGTGCATCTAAGGTGGGACCTGGAGTAGAACCTGGGTCCTTAGGCTTCACAGGCAAGCGCTTTAACCACTAAGCCATCTCTCCAGTCCATGTTTTTAAATTTTTTAAAATTTATTTTCAAGACGGGCATGGTGACACACACTTTTAATCCCAGCACTTGGGAGGCAGAGGCAGGAGGATCACCATGAGTCTGAGGCCACCCTCAGACTACATAATGAATTCCAGGTCAGCAAAGACTAGACTGAAACCCTACCTTGAAAAAAACAAAAAACAAATAGACAAACAAAAAAAAATATTTTCAAGCAGAGAGATAGGAGAGGCAAAGATGCACCAGGTCCTCCAGCTACTGCAAACAAACTCCAGATGCATGCATCACTTCGTGCATCTGGCCTTACATGAGTAGTGGGGAATCAATCCCAGGTCAGTAAGCTTTGCAGGCAAGTGCCTTAACCACTAAACCATCTCTCCAGCGCCCCCCCCCTTTTTTTTTGGAGGTAGGGTCTTGCCCTAACCCAACCCAAGCTGGCCTGGAATTCACTCTGTAGTCTCAGGCTGGCCTCAAACTCGTGGTGATCCTATGCCACTTGAGTGCTAGGATCAAAGGTATGCACCAGGGCTGGAGGGATGGCTTAGCAGTTAAGGTACTGCCTGCAAAGCCAAAGGACCCAGGTTTGGTTCCCCAGGACGCACTTAAGCCAGATGCACAAGGTGGTACATACATCTGGTGTTCATATGTAGTGGCTAGAGGCCCTGGTGCACCCACTCTCTGTCTGTCTCTAAATAAATAAAGGTTTGCACCACCATACCTGGCTCCACTGTGGTGTTTTTAATGGCTGTTATCTCCAGAATTTTGATTTGAAATCTGAGCTGGACATAGATGTGGCAGGATTGACACTAGTTCAAGGCCAGCCTGAACTACATACATAGTTGAGTTCCAGTCCATCCTGCACTGCATCATGAGACTCTGCCTCACAAAAGCCACATGCACAAAGTGGCACATGGATCTGGAGTTCATTTGCAGTGCCTAATCACTTTCAAGTAAGGGCCCTTAACCTCTGAGCCATCTCTGCAGCCCTGAAGCCTAACAAATCACTTTCAGCGTCTCCTACGGCTCATCTCTTTTCAGCACCCCTTCAGTGGTTTCATGTTTTTTAAATTACTTTGAGAGAAATGGAGGCAGATGAGAGAGAGAATGGGCATGCCAGGGCCTTCAGCTGCTGCAAGTGAACTCCAGATGCGCGTGCCGCCTAGTGCAACTGACTTATATGGGTCCTACGGAATTGACAGAGCCTTATCTGCTAAACCATCTCTCCAGCCCTCATTATTTTATGTTCTTTGTCTGATAATGCCAATAACCAAAGCCTCAAGGTTTAAATAAACTGTTGATTGCACTTGCTGATGCTGTGGTGAGAAATTCCCCTGGGGAGCATAGGGATTTTTCTGGCCAGCTCAGAATGCCCCTACCTCATGCACACTGTGAGACTCCTGCAAGTCCTTAGGGATACTTTCCTCAACATTCATGCCTGCAGGCTGGGAGATGGCTCAGTGGTTAAGGGCCCAAGTTCAACACCCAGCACCCGTGTGAAAGCTGGATTTATCATGAAGGTATGTAACCCCAGTGCTAAGAGCAGTGGAGACTGGATTTCTGGTTTGCTGGTACTCCGGGTACTGCTACACACACACTTTTTTTTTTTTTTTCCCAGGTAGGGTCTCACTCTAGCCCAGACTGACCTGGAATTCACTATGTATCTCAGGGTGGCCTCGAATTTACATCAGTCCTCCTCCCTGTGCCGAGACTGAAGGTGTGTGCTACCATATCCAGTTTCACTAAATATGTGTGCACATACACACACACAATTCAAATTATTTTTGAGACAGCGAGAGGGAAGGAGAGAATGGGCGTGCCAGGGCCTATAGACACTGCAAACGAACTCCAGACACATGTGCCACCTTGTGCATCTGGCTTACATGCAACCTGGTGAATTGAACCTGGGCCCTTAGGCTCCGCAGGCAAGTGCCTTACCTGCTAAGCCATCCTCCAGCCCAATTATATATATATGTTTTGGTTTTTTGAGGTAGGGTTTTACTCTAGCCCAGGCTGACCTGGAATTCACTGTGTGATCTCAGGGTGGCCTCAAACTCATGGCAACCCGCCTACTTCTGCCTCCCTAGTACTGGGATTAAAGGCGTGTACCAACACACCAGGCTTTTTTGTACTGCACCAGGGCCTCTAGCCACTGCAAACAAACTCCAGATGCATGTGCCACCATGTGTATTTGGCTTACATGGCCTGGCACTTTAAGCTTATTCTTTAAGTATTTTTCTGGCTCTTAGGAATTTTCTTCCCTTCTTGCATTTTGGAAAGAATTCAGGTAGGCTTCAAAATTCCTGTCTTCCTGCCTTAGGCTGCTTCCTGAGTGCTGGAATTAAAAGAAGTGCATCCCCATGCCTGGCGATCTCCTTCCCATATATTTTCATCTATGATCTAAGGATCCAGTTTCAATTCTCGGAGTCCCATGTAAGCCAGATGCACATGGAGGTGCCTGCGTCTGGAGCTTGTTTGCAGTGGTTGGAAGACCTGGCACGCCCATTCTCATTTTTGTCTCAAATAAAAATAAATTTTAAAAAAACCTAAGCAAAAAAAAAAAAAAAAAAAAAAAAAACCTCAAAATTAAGGGCTGGGTGTGGTGGCGCATGCCTTTAATCCCAGCACTCGGGAGGCAGAGGTAGGAGGATCGCCATGAGTTCGAGGCCACCCTGAGACTCCATAGTGAATTCCAGGTCAGCCTGGGCCAGAGTGAGACCCTACCTCAGAAAAAAAAAAAAAAAAAACCTAAGCATTACTATGAATACCTGAAGCCCACGGTCTTGTTTTCCAAACTCTGTGGTTGGACTTTCTTACTAAAAGATGTTGTGGGGCTAGAGAGATGGCTTAGTGGTTTAAAGTAACTGCTTGCAAAGCCTGCAGGCCAGAGTTCAATTCCTCAGTGCCCATGTAAAGCCAGATGTTCAAAGTAGCACATGCATCTGGAGTTCCTTTGCAGCAGCATGCCCATTCTTTTTCTCCCACAAATAAATGTTTTTTTCTTTTCTTTTCTTTTTTTTTGCCTTTTCGAGGTAGGGTCTCACTCTGGTCCAGGCTGACCTCGAATTCACGATGTAGTCTCAGGGTGGCCTCAAACTCACAGTGGCCCTCCTACCTCTGCCTCCTGAGCTCTGGGATTAAAGGTGCGCACCACCACGCCTGGCTTAATAAATGTATTTTTTTAAGATTTATTTTTATTTATTAGAGTGAGAATGCGTGTGCCAGGGCCTCCAGCCCCTGCAAAGAAACTCCAGATGCATGCACCAACATGTGCATCTGGCTTAAGTGGGACCTGGAGAACCGAACCTGGGTCCTTAGGTTCTCCAGCACCAAATAAATATTTTTAAAAGTTTTGTTTTTTTCAAAGTAGGGTCTCCACAGCCTTCATCTTGTGGTCCTTTGCACCATACCTCCCTGGGCTTTCCTTCCTTCCTTCCTCCATCCTTTCTCATCCCTGAATTTTCTGTCCCGTCATCTTTCCTGAGTCGTCCCCCCAGGCCCCCGGAGGGTCTCACTCTAGCCCAGGCTGACCTGGAGTTCACTATGCACTCTCAGGGTGGCCTGAAACTCACAGCAATCTTCCTACCTCTGCCTCCCAAGTGCTGGGATTAAAGGCCAAGAATAGAAGATCTCTTCATGGTGAGGATATCAGGGAACCTGGAGCATCTGAAAGCTGTTGCTGACACTTGACTGCAGCTGTTTGGATGGGCCTGAGGTGCCAGGCCAGTCACTTGTCCCCCACATCCCACATCCACAGGGCAGAGATGAGCTGCAGCTCACTTCCTGGAGGGGGCCAGCTGCTGCAAGCCCCATGGGAACACAAGATCCAGCGCTGGAACTCTCCTCAGCACCCCACCTCCTCCTTTCCTCCCCCAGAGATCTAGGCTTTGGCAGCAGCAGACAGGCGGACAGGGGCCTCTCGTCGTACATATGCCAACGGCACCACAGCTATGCCACCTCTCCTGGGCCTAGTCCAGATTGAGTCAGAAAAGGAATATAGCCTTTTTATTAACTACTTTAAGTAGAACAAACTAAATACATATTTAACAGTTTTGGTTCATTTATACAGTACATTAAATAAGTTATGCACAGAGTTAAGTAACAAAAGTTCCTATCAAGAGTAAGATGACAGAGCACAGAAAAACCAGACTCTAGTGCATCCTGTGGGCGGCTTCACGTTCATTGTTCCTCTGCAAGCCGTGCTGGGAGGCTTGGTTTTCTATGCATTTACAATATTGGGTTTTTCTATAGATGGAGCCTTTGCAGCCTCATCAGGAACTTGGAAGGCCACCTAAGTGGAAAGAAGGCCTTGTAGCCAAACAGCCCTTTCATTCACTGAGTGCTTATTGCTGCTTCTCCCTGCCAACGAGGCAGGGACAGGGCTGTCCCTGACAGACACCAGCCGTGCATACCCTATTTGGTATAAACATCGACAGGAGTTTGTATTGGGCAGCTGAGGCCTGACCAGATGGGGTCTGCAAGGGAAGCGTCCCCTATGGGGCTGTGGTGGGGGAGGTGGGGGTACAAGGCCCTCCCAACTTCCTCCTGGCCCACGCGGCTCCACCGTCTTTGGAAATGCACACGTCAACACATGGGGCAGAGGCAGGTAGTCGACATTTTGGCTTCACAAGAACTATACTCAAGTGGGAAGGGCTCTGGAGTATCAGCCAGGGCTGGGCTCTTCTGACAGCTGGCCGTCTGGCTCAAGCTGGATCAGCTCACGTCCTTCTGGCTTTTCTCACATTTGGTTCAAACATGCCATCACCCACATCTCTGCAAAGAGCTAAAAACTACTGAAGCAAACTGGTGTGGACTCCTGACCCAGGGCCTGGAAGCCTTGGTTCTAGTCCAGTTCCAAAGACAGCCTCCAAGATGTGTCCTGTCCGTCATGATTTATTCAACCCACAACCCCTTCGACCTTTCCAGCACAACGGCCATCTGCTCCCTCCTCAGGCTTTCTCTCTGGAGAACTCACTGCCATACAATTCCAGTTCTTTGCATCTTCCACAACTGCTCAGGACAATGTCCATGCCTGCTGCAAGTGGTGACAGACGGGGAATCATTCTCTTTTGAGAAAGGGCTGTACAAAGAAAAATGTAAATTTTCTGTTTGGAAAATAAAGATGTTCAAGTTGACACCACACTGTGATATACTTCCTGGGGACCAACAGGCCCAAATAGGCCAAAGGAGTTCACACTGCAGAGGGCGACAGCTAATTCCAGGTGCAAACCTGCTGTCCCCACACTGGGATCCAGGGCAGAAGCACGACAGAACCGTGCCTCAGGGAAGAGCCAGGCGCCTGCCTTCACCAGCCGACACACAGCATGAGCAAAGCTGCCGAGCCGTAGGCACCCAGCGGGGAGGGGACGGGGGAGGGTCACACCTTAAGAGGACCCCATTCCTGAGCAGGTGGCTTCAACAGCTTACCAAGTCTTTGCCACTGGATGAAGTGAGAAATGGTGCCCAGGAGTAAGGACCCAGAGGACAACGGCAACAGGAACAGCCTACCCTCAATTATCCCTTGGGATGCTTCAAGACAGCTCTCTCTTGGTAGGAGGACTATGGGGTTCCACCACTTGTCAGTGTCCCTCAGCAGAGATGCTGAGCACTGGCCTCATCCTCCAGACATGCTCTTAAGTCACATGCCTTGTGGCTGACCTGCCACCATTTATATCACCAGCCGGGCCCCAAGTATTTACTGTAGAGGCCAGACTTTTAAGCTGCTGACCCGTCTGTTTCCTGTCTATCCTCGTGCAAAGAAATGGAGTCTTCAGGTCCACCTGCAACCTAACTGGGGTGGGGTGGTCAGCACACACTAACAGCAAGTGGGAGCTGGAATCTGCTCCTGTACTGCCAGCCACCTGGCCCCCTCAATGCTGCGCTACCTCCTCACGGCAGAGTTGAGGGTTTCAGAAAGGAGTTGGAGAAGGGGACTCCTCAAATCTGAATAGGAAATCCTAAACAAATGCCTGAGTCTCTTACACTTACACGCGAGGCTGACCAGAATCAATACAAGCGACAGGTCTGGGAACTGAGCTACAGTGTATGCCTGGTTTGTAAATGGGCCTGTAGGGGGCGGCACAGGAGCAGAGCAGCCCAGAACGGTGTCAGTCATTACAACTACTGTCCCCAAAGTAGACCAAGCTTTGTGCATTAAGTCTTTACTACAGTAATTCATCTTGAGCCTTAATAAGTACTATTTTCTTGGTTTAAACTCTGTTCCAACCAATAGAAACTGAGAACTACCCTGACTAGTCTTGTGGTCAGAAGATGCAGACCCAGTGCTTATCATGAAGCCTATGACCTTCTCTGGGAAATGTGAGGAAGTGTTTTTTGGGGACTGACTCCATCTTGGCAGTCAGGGTGGCCCCGGTGGAAGGGACTCTCGGAGGCAGATGTGACTAGGGTAGGGGAGGCCAAGCTATATTAGACTGACTGGGAAGCAATGGGTCTGGGGTATTCCATGGTGAAATAACATGATTATTTATCTTTTCTCCTCTGGATCAGTCTTATTTTGTACACTATCAACCAGTATTTTAAAGGTATCTTGCAGTGAGCTTCTTTCTAAGACTGAAAACCCTTGGTCAAGAGGTAAGATAGGGACTCAACATTCTTAAAATCAGCTAAACTCTATGTAACACAATGCCACCTATGTCAATCCCTTTCTTTAATGGGACTAAGGGCCTTACTCCAGACTTGGGTCACTGCATAAAAGATGGTAATCTGGGCTGCAGAGATGGCTTAGTGGTTAAGGCGCTTGCCTGCAAATAGAAAGAACCCAGGTTCAATTCCCCAGGACCCATGTAAACCAGATGCACAAAGTGGCACATGTGTCTGGAGTTCATTTGCAGCATCTGAAGTCCCTGGCATGCCCATTCTCTCTCTCCCACTCTCTCAAATAAATTAATAAAAATTAAGAAAAAAAAGATGGTAATCTGACAGTGGCTTCCAAAAGTCAGCACAATCAAGGCCAAGTAACTCATCCCAGCTGATTCCACAGGTAGAAGGACGCTGGAAGCTCAGAGATGGCAAGTGGGCGGGGCAAAGGCTTAGAGCTCCTAACAAAACCCCAATGGCATGGAAAGAGGTATGAAGCAGTGCCCAGCACTCTGGATAGGGTACAGGTGATGTCCTGCTTAGGGGAAAAGCAAGTAGCTGGGAAGTCACTGAAGATGGGAGGAAAAATGGGCCAGACTTTCCCAAATGGTTGCCACACTTCACAAATCTTTCTGATCTCACAGGGAATCCACCAGAGGTACCACAGGTGAAGAGAGACAGATTGTAGCTTGATAATGAACCAATGAAGTGGCACAATACCATGAAACCAGGTATAAAGAATCCTTCAGGCTCAGGAGGGCTGCTCAGATGAGACCAGGCCTGGTGGGTGGAAAGGTCCTGCTAAAATACCCCAACACATCCAACGTGACAACCACAGCCTAACAGGAGCCAAGGCGAGCCAGCCCCACGATCCAGACATGCGCAGTCTGAGATAAAAGAACACAGGACGACCGTGCAAACAGTCAAGCAGTGGCAATGGGTTCAGCATTTCCAAAAGGTGATCCACTCAGTATTTTGACGATACTAGTTTGGCCAACATGCTCAGAGAGAAAAAGACTAGCATGATAGTCTCATCCTCCCTCGGACCAATCCATGCGTTGGAAACTATTTTCAGCACAGGCAAAATCAAGTGAGAGACAGGAAAAAGATGGATTCCAAACTATAGTGGCCGCCAGATTGGAAAATCTATTCCAAATGATCTGTCATGTGTGGGGAAGACATTATTTCTTTTTTGCTTTTCGTGACGGGTGCTTTAATGATGTGGTGACTTCCTTCCTGTTGTTTCTGAGCATCTTAACTGGCTGAACAGCACAGCTCAGGAGGGAGTCCTGAGTGCTGCTTTTTGGTTACTCAAGTCTCTATTAGACCAATTGGTGTCATCTGCTAAGGGTGCACGTAGGAGCCAAGGAATTGTTTGGGGGTGGGGGAAAAAGCTTCTTCCTCAGCCTTCTGCCAGCCTCCACGCCTCTACCACATGAGGACGATGGATGGAATGGGAGAGAGGATGGACACCTGTTTGAGCACTTTTGCCAATCTGCTGATGCAAGGCCAGGGGGAGCTGGTGGTCTACACTGAGAAGGCTTTAGAAATGCACCAGGAAGGCCATGGAGGAGGCAGCTCAGAGCCCTGCCTATGTGCAGAGAATGGCAACTAGCTCTCCAAGGACATATGGCAAACCCCAGACAGGATGTAGAATGCTACTGAGACACTTCCTGCCAGCACTTCATTTCTTGCCGATGACCCAAAACCACTTGTTCCAACTGCCAAATCCCTGGTGCAAGGGTTCTACCATGTGGAGTGGTCGTCAGGACGACAGGGGTTTGAGGTTCAGAGTCCGTTGGTATCTATGGCTGTCACAGAGGCAGGTGTTGAGGAACGTGAGGTGGTGGCGGAAGTCTTGTCCAGGGCTGGGCTGGGCACACTGCAGTCAGCTGACCTGGCTGAGGAGCCCCTTCCCCCGGGAAGCAGCGGCCGGCTCTGGCTGTGGGGACTCTGGCCATGCAGACTCTGGCCACAGAGGCGGTGGTGCCGCTCCCAGTCTTTGTGCTGGCAGAAAGAGCCACAGTACCGAGCAATATTGCAGCCACTGCACGTCTCACTGGCTTTTCGGCCACAGTTCCAGCAGTTCTGTAAGACACAGGCATCAGTTAGTGGCTGTTGGCATCTTGAGGGGTAGGTTGTCATTTGTGCACCCATTCTGTCTCTCTGCCTCTTCATCCCTCTCAAATAAATGATATTTAAAAAATATTTAAACCAACACAATGAGTCTTTATATATAATGTATATGTATGTTTATCAATTTATTTTCTTGGTGCTTACCCTAAAAAAAAAAAAAAAAGACTATCTTGGTGGCATGGTAGAGCAGGGGCTGTAGAATTAAACACCTCTCCTGTTAGCCTGTTTAACCATGGGAAAATAACCTTTCAGAAAGTCCTTTTTTTTTTTTTTTTTTTTTTTTTTTGCAGAGCAGGAAAACTATTCAAATTACTCACAAGCTAATAATGGAGGCAGTGAGACCAGGGTTTATGTTGAGAAACTTTTCCTAATCTGGGCAAGGGTGAGTTCCATCTCCAACCAAAGACAAAGGTTTATCTTTTTTTTTTTTTTTCTTCCCCTTGAGGTAGGGCCTCTAGCCCAAGCTGACCTGGAACTCACTCTGTAGTGAGTCCCAGGCTTGCTCTGATCTCAAGGCAATCCTCCAACCTCTGCCTCCTGAGTGTTGGGATTAAAGGTATGCACCACCACGCCCAGCTTCATTAAAAAAAAAAAAAAAATATATATATATATATATATATGTTTTTATATATTAGATATATATTAGAGAGACAAAAAGGCAGAGAGAGAAAATGGGTATGCCAGGGCCTCTAGCCACTGCAAATGAACTCCAGACACATGTGCCACTATGTGCATCTGGCTTACATGGGTCTGGGCAGTCAAACGTAGGTCCTTAGGCTTTGCAGGCAAGTGCCTCAACCACTAAGCCATCTCTCCAGCCCCCTTTGTTTTTTCTCCCAAGGTAGGGTTTCACTCTAGCCCAGGCTGACCTGGAATTCACTATGTAGTCTCAGGCTGGCCTCAAATTCACTGCAATCCTCTTACCTCCCCAGTGCTGGGATTAAAGGCATCTGCCACCATGCCAAGCCTCATTTTTTTTTTTAAACTAAGGTCTTAGGTTGATCAGGCTGGCCTCAAACTCAAATGTGTAGTTGAAGATGATGGTGCAGCCACACCCAGTTTCAGTTTTGTTTTCATTGTATAGAAATATCACCAAGTCCTAGGCCCAGGCTGTGCACTGGTCAGGCCTGTCTGATCTGTTGCTTCAAAATTTAAACCAACAGGCATGATGGTGCACACCTTTAATGCCAGAACTCAGGAGGCAGAGATAGGAGGATTGCTGTTTGAGGCCAGCCTGGACTACAGTAAATTCCAGGACAGCCTGAGCAAGAGTAAAACCTTACCTTAAAATAATTTTTTTTTTAAAAAAAGGGGGGCGGCCATAATGATTAAGGCACTTGCCTGTGAAGCCTGAAGACCCAGGTTCAACTTCCCAGTACCCACGTAAGCCAGATGTACAAGGTAGCGCCTGAGTCTGGAATTCGTTTGCAGTGGTTGGAGGCCCTGGTGCACCCATTCTATCTACTTCTTCATCTCTCTCTTCCTCCCTCTCAAATAAATAAATATTTAAAAACATTTAAACCAATAAAATGAGTGTATGTATGTGAATCTACATGAATACAACAGAATAATTTATTTTCTTGGTGCTTAGAGTCCCCACATAAGAAAAAAAAAATACTATCTTAGTGGCTAAAAATCTCAGTTGTCAAGTTCAAGAATGGGCTCTTTTATGCCCAGCATCTCGGTGGCAAGCAGTGGGCCTGCTCCCTTCAGCTTCCTAGCCAAGCCAACAGCCTAGCAGAGCTCTGACCTCGGTTGACTCTTCTTGCTCATTGATGACAAGGAAGGCGTCCTCTGCAGCCTGTCGTTTGACATCTGCGATGGTCTGCTCCATTCGTGCTCTCTCGGTTGCAATCACTTCAAAGGCTTTCTGCTCGGCCTCAGCTACAGCCTTCTGTACTTCGGACATGGCCTGAATTTTCACCTTATTCACAGCTTCTTCTGGAAGAAAGTGACAGTAAAATCAACTTGCCAAGACAGCCTTTTCCTCTCAACCCATCGCCTCTGTTTTGATTTTCCTTTTTTGGCATAGGAATAGGGTTTGAGACAGGGTCTTACTATGTAGCTCAGACTGGTGTGGAACTTGCTATGCATACCAGGCTACCCTCAAACTTGTGGCAATCCTGCCTCTGCCTACCGAGTGCTGGGATTATAGGTGTGTGCCACCATATTCAATTAACCTACTATTTTTTTCCTTTCTTTTTTTCGAGGTAGGGTCTTGCTCTAGCCCAGGCTGACCTGGAACTCACTATTTAGTGCTAGGCTGGCTTCAAACTCATGGCGATCCTTCTACCTCTGCCTCTCCAGTGCTGGGATTAAAGGTGTGTGCTACCGCACCTGGCCAGTACTTCTTTAAATAATAATAATAATACTACATAGTGAATTCCAGACCAGCTTAGGCTACAGGAAGATCCTATCTTGAAAAACAACAACAACAAAAATCCTGTGGCTTAGTGGTTAAGGGGCTTGCCTGCAAAGCCCACAGACACAGGTTCGATTCCCCAGTATCCACGTAAGCCAGATGCACAAGATGGCACATGCATCTGGAATTCATTTGCAGTGTTTAAAGGCCCTGTCATGCCCATTCTATTTTATTTGAGAGTGATAGATAGAGAGAAAATGGGCACGCCAGAGCCTCCAGCCACTGCAAATGAACTCCAGAGATGTGCACCCCCTTGTGCATCTGGCTAAAGTGGGTCCTGGGGAATCGAGCCTTGAACCCGGGTCCTTAGGCTTCACAGGCAAGTGCTTAACCGCTAAGCCATCTCTCCAGCCCATAAATAAATATTTTAAAATAATATAAAATAAAAAAAAATTGTGGGTCTGGAGAGATGACTCAGTGATTAAAGGCACTTGCTTGCAAAACCTGATGGTGTGGGTTTGATTTCCAAGTACCCATGTAAAGCCAGATGCACAAAGTGGCACATATGTCTGGAGTTCGTTTGTAATGGCAGGAGACCCTGGCATGCCCATACTTTCTGTTGTCTCTTTCTCACAAATAAATTTAAAAAAATTTCTTTGTTTGCTTGTTTTGGTTTTTCGAGGTCTAGCTCTGGCTAACCTGGAATTCACTATGTAGTTTCAGGTTAGCCTCAAACTCACAGCGATCCTCCTACCTCTGCTTCCCAAGTGCTGGGATTAAAGGCGTGTGCCACCACTCCTGACTAAAAAATATTTTAAAAAATTGTTTATATGGGGCTAGAGAGATGGCTTAGCAGTTAAGGTGCTTGACTACAAAGCCTAAGAACTCAAGTTCAAATCTAGAGGTCCCATGTAAGCCAGATACATAGTGACGCAAGTGCACAATGTCGCACATGCGCACAAGGGGGTACGTGTCTGGAGTTCATTCACAGTGGCTGA
The DNA here is from genome assembly GCA_036346955.1 of Dipus sagitta. Classification (NCBI taxonomy): domain Eukaryota; kingdom Metazoa; phylum Chordata; class Mammalia; order Rodentia; family Dipodidae; genus Dipus; species Dipus sagitta. The sequence continues at coordinate 29,033,412 of CM070779.1, forward strand.
AGGCCCTGATGTACCCATTCTCTCTCTCTCTCTACCTCTTTCTCTCTCTCAAAATAAGAAGCAGGAAAAAAAATTGTGTATATGCCAGATATGGTGGTACATGCTTTTAAGAAGTGAGTGAAAACAAGATGTGCATGGGTAAACAGGCACATGCATTCACATTTACTCCTTCAAGTGCTCATCACTTATGCAACTGTTTGTTAGGTGCGTACACGAGGTAGACAGTGCTAATGCTGGGGACACACTAGATACTGTCTGTTCTTCTGTCTGACCAATGGCATGTGAAATAAAAACCTTCATCTGGCTTTATTCTGTAAACAAAATGTGAACAACCAGAGGCTTCAAAGCAAGGAGAAAAGACAGAAGCTGAAAGGCTAGGGCAGTGAGCCAGCTGAGAGTTGAGGTAGGACCGAAGGGCACCGAGGAAGAAGCAGGTGGCACCAACAGGTCTGAATAAGGTGGTGAAGGAGGACAAAGGGAATGCTATAGAACCAAATGGAGGCACATGAAAAGCTGGCAAGCAGGATGACTGAGGTGTCCAGTGGCATCTCGGTGCAAATGACCAAGGGACACTTAGATAGGTGACACTGAGCACTACAGAGAAACATGGGCTGAAAATACAGTTAGTCAGATTGCTAGGAGCCCTTGGCTCCTAAGTCTGTCCAGTTACCACCTGCCTGGTTCCTGATCCCTCCCTCCCATGAGCTGCTTTGCCTGGCTTCTGTAAGGGAGACACTCTTAAATGACACACTGTATGTGTACACTCCAGCCCAATGAGAATGTGAACGGAAACAACTCACCACGAGTCCACAAGACAACCAAGACCCTAAGGCTCTTTTGAACAGCTTGGCTATTACACACAGTACAGACTGAAAGGAAGTTTGAAACAGCCTTAAGGAAGTCTTCATCCAGAGGCCAAGTACTCCAGACTTCCTTGTCATGGGTTATCTATACAGGCCCATGGTGGTCTACCAGTTACCCTCAGCAGCCTCTTCCTACATGCTAGGTAGCTGTTGAGTGTTTCTTAGTTGGCCTACAGAACCAGGTACATTTTCTGTTCACAGCTTAAGAATAAATGTTTGTTTAAAAGTCTGGGTAGGAGAGTGAGACCCTACCTCGAAAAAAAAGTCTGGGTAGCTGCTTTACCGGAAGTCCCCTAGGGTGCACTATAGCACCAGTAGCACTATAGTGGAGCTGACAGGTATGGATCTAGCTGGCTCAACAACACAGTTAACCAAGGAATCTCCCAAGCCATCAGAGATCATACACTCATCTTCCTCTCTATCTAATGACTATCTTCATTTCCCATAATTCTTTTTTTGGTTTTCTGAGGTAGGGTCTCAGTCTAGCTCAGGCTGACCTGAATTCACTATGTAATCTCAGGGTGGCCTTGAACTCATGACGATCCTCCTACCTCTGCCTCCCAAGTGCTGGGATTAAAGACATGAGCCACCACACATAGCTAATTTCCCACAATTCTATTCCACCTATTATCAATTTACTACACATTTCCCCAAATCCAATGGCATGTAATTATCCAAACTGGTTTACATGGTAAAATAATCAGTTGTTTTGTCATCAAAGTATAAATTAACATAACTAACTTCTGGTATTTGGGTATTTTCCAGATTGCTTCTCCTCTTGCCCCAGAATGTACTAAAAAAAAAAAAAAGCTTTTTTCTTTTTGAGCACTGGAGGAGGGATCTGAGAGATGACCCCAGGGCCTTGTGGACACTAAACTACCACTCTACCACTGAGCTATACCTCTGGCCCTAAAACAATATTGTTTTCATTGTGTTTAAGTCTGGACCATTCGCTACTGAAAGGAAACTTACAAAGCATGAAAGTAAAGACTTTACATGTTCTTACTGTGGTTAACTTTTTTTCTGGTGGTGCCGGGAATGGCACCCAGGACCTAATATATGCTAAACACATGCTTCACCAATGTGCCACAACCCCTAGTCCAAGAACAATAGACAGGAAGCTCGTGAAAATGAAAGGAAGATGTGAGGCATTAGAGCTGTGTCAAAATCAGAATTAAGCAAATGTGGTGGCCATGTGAACACAGTGGGATGCTGGTGAGGAGACCAGGCAGCAGTGAGTTCAGCTTCTAAAAGGGAGAGAAGAGCTAGACTCATCAGGGACCAGTGGACCCCAGCAGAGCAGTGTGGAAGGAGCCATTTCAAAGCCTCACCTGTCAAGGAAGAGGACAGGTGTGGGATCAAGCAGAGGGATAGAAGGAGGAGCCAAAAGCTTCATGATGAGGACATCAGATGAGAAAAGGGCTGGTTACTAACCCTTCCCCAGTATGTTTCCACCTTGTATAGACTTTTGTATAGGCAACCAAAGAGCAGACAGATACATACCTGTTTTCTTCCAAAATTCCACAGGCACATATCCTGACCCTGGCCTGCTGTTGAATTCCCGCTGGGAATCTGCACAAGAAAAGAGCAAAGGGTCAGAAGCTGTTTTTAAGCAGCAGTTCTCAAACCTTGGGCTTCATATGCTAGCAAGTATTCTACCACTGAACCAAGTGCTGACACTCACCTCTCATTCACCACTTAGGCTTCCAATCCTGACACTAGCTGCATGATCATTCCAGCCAAGTTCAATTTTGCTTGGTCTGTGGCCATAAGCCAGTAACCCCAGGTATTCAGGAGACACAGGCAGGAGGATCACTGGTTTAAGGGCAGCACAGATAACTTAGTGAGACTATGTCTCAAAATAAAACATAGGGGCTTAGCGGTTAAGTGCTTGCCTGTGAAGCCTAAGGATCCTGGTTCGAGGCTCAATTCCCTAGACTCACGTAAGCCAGATGCACAAGGTGGCGCATGCATCTGGAGTTTGTTTGCAGTGGCTGGAGGCCCTGACTTGTCCATTCTCTCTATATCTGCCTCTTTCTCTGTCTCTCTCAAATAAATAAATAAATAAATAAATAAATAACAAAGTAATGATTGAGGTGCTGGCTTTGGCAGCAAATATACTAAAATTGGAATGATACAGACAAGATTAATACGGCTCCTGTGCAAAGATGGCATGCAAATTAGTTAAGCATTACACATACACACACAGACACACACACACTATTTATTTATTTATTTATTTTGGTCTTTTGAGGTGGGGTCTCACTCTAGCTCAGGCTGACCTGGATTTCACTCTGTAGTCCCAGGCTGGCCTCCAACTCACAAACTCAGTGATCCTCCTAACTCTGGCTCCCAGGTGCTAGGATTAAAGGCATGCCCCACCATACTTTTTTTGGGGGGGGGGCATGTTTCGAGGTAGGGTCTCACTCTAGCTCAGGCTGACTTGGAAATCACTATGTAGTCTCAGGGTGGCCTTGAACTCACAGCAATCCTCCTGTATCTGCCTCCCAAGTGCTGGGATTAAAGGCGTGCACCACCATGCCTGGCTTGCTTTTTTTTTTTTCCTTCTTTAAAAATATTTTATTTATTTGAGAGAGAGAGAGAGGGAGGGAGGGGCAGAGAGTCCAGCCACTGCGAACTCCAGGCACATGCACCATCATGTGCACCTGGCTTAAGTGGGGACCGGGAAATCAAACCAGGGTCCTTAGGCTTTACAGACTGTGCATCTTAACTATTAAGCCATCTCTCCAGTATTTCTTTTCAAAATAAAAAAATGGGGGGGGGGCTGGAGAGATGGCTTAGAAGTGAAGGCACTTAACAAAGCCAAAGGACCCAGGTTCGATTCCCCAGTACCCATGTAAAGCTGGATGCACAAGGTAGCACATGGGTCTGGAGTTCATTCAGTGGCTGGAGGCCCTGATGCACCCATTCTCTTACCTGCCTCTCTCTCTCTCTCTCAAATAAATAAATAAAAATAAAATATTAGGCTGGGTGTGGTGGCACATGCCTTTAATCCCAGCACCCAGGAGGCAGAGGTTGGAGGATCATTGTGAGTTCAAGGCTACATAGTGTATTCCAGGTCAGCCTGAGTTTATATTTTATTTATTTATTTGAGAGAGAGACAGAGGGGCGGGGGGGGGGGGAAGAGAATGGGTATGCCAGGGCCTCCAGCCACTGCAAAGAAACTCCGGACGCATGTACCCCCTTGTGCATCTGGCTTACGTGGGTAATGAGGAATTGAACAGGGGTCCTTTGGCTTTGCAGGCAAACACCCTACCTGCTAAGCCATCTTCTCTGGCCCTTACTTAGGTTTTTAAAAGTCACTGTGAGCCGGGTATGGTGGTACATGCCTTTAATCCCAGCACTCGGGAGGCACATATCATATAGCATATATAATGATGCTAAATAATTCAATTTAACTCAGACGGGTTGGTACTATTCCCAGAAACCTAACAGGAGAGAGCTGGAGAGGTGGCTCAGAACTTAAAGGTGAACGCTTGCAAGTTTTGGGCTCAATTCCTCAGCCAACCATGCAAAGCCAGGCATGCATTTGTAGTGGCAAGAGGCCCTGGCACACTCAACCCAGAGAGAATATAATTTTACCACCCAAGTTGTCCCTTTTCAGACAGAGGGAGGCACTGATGGTAATTATGACAGGTTATAGATACAAATCAGAACTTCCCTAGATGCATCAGAAAATATAGGCACGCTAGTGAAACTTTCAAGTGGGGGCTGCAGTACATGGCAATGGTGCAGTGAGTGCTTTCTGCCATTTTGCCTGCACACATGCACACTCATGGGGGAATGTGGGTCGTGAGGTGGTAACCTGCAGTCAAGTTTCCTCAGGTTGCTTTAGTGATTTACAGCAAGGGTTTAGATGGTAAGGAAGAACTGAAGATTAGCCCTGCCTGGTTTTTGAAGTTTTTTTGTTGTTGTTTGTTTTCGTTTTTTTTGAGGTAGAGTTTCACTGTAGCCCAGGCTGACCTGGAATTCACTATACAGTCTCAGCGTGGCCTCGAACTCACATCCTCTGCCTCCCCAGTGCTGGGATTAAAGGCATGTACTACCACGCCCAGCTTTTTTAATTTTTAATTTTGAGAGAGAAAATACAGTTGTGCCAGGGCCTTAGTTACTATGAACAAATCCAGACATGTGTGCATATGTGACACTGCACACTTGTCATTGCGTCTGGCTATGTGGGACCTGGAGATCTGAGTTCTTAGGCTTCATAGGCAAGTGCCTTAACTGCTAAGCCATCTCTCCAGCCCATGGTTTTAAGTTTTTGTTTTGTTTTGTTTGTTTGTTTTTTAAGGTACCTCTACCTCCAACCTCTGCCTTCCGAGTGCTGGGATTAAAGGTGTGCACCACCACACCCGGCTGCTTTTTTTTCTTTTTAACTTTTTATTTACTTATTGGAGAGAGAGACAAAGACAGTGAGTCAGAGAGAATAGGAGTACCAGGGCTATCAGCCACTGCAAGCAACTCCAGATGCATGCACCACCTTGTGCATCTCGCTTATATGGGCCCTAGGGAATCGAACCTCGGTCCTTCGGCTTTGTAGGCAAATGCCTTAACCATTAAGCCATCCCTCCAGCCTGGTTTTAAGTTTTTTTTTGTTTTTGTTTTTGTTTTTCTTTTTTTTTTTCGAGGTAGGGTCTCACTGTAGTCCAGGCTGACCTGGAATTCAGTGTGTTCTCAGGGTAGCCTTGAACTCACAGCGATCCTCCTACCTCTGCCTCCCAATTGCTGGGATTAAAGGTGTGCGCCACCACGCCCTTTTTCTTTTCTTTTCTTTTCGTGGTAGGGTCTCACTCTGGCCCAAGCTGACCTGGAATCAACTGTGCAGTCTGAGGGTGGCCTCGAACTCATAGCAACCCTCTACCTCTGCCTCCTGAGTCCCGAGTAGGATTAAAGGCATGTACTACCACACCTGGTTTAAGGCTTTCTGTTGTTGTTGTTGTTGTTGTTGTGTTGTTTTTGTTTTGTTTTTCGAGGTAGGGTCTCACTCTGGCCAAGGCTGACCCGAATTTCACTATGTTGTCTCAGGGTGGTCTTGAACTCACAGTGATCCTCCTACCTCTGCCTCCTAAGTGCTGGGATTAAAGGCATGCAACACCATGCCCGGCTTGGTTTAAGTTTTTAATCAAAGAAACAATTACTTTTCATTTCTTGTTATATTAGACATCCCACATAAAATGGTGGCAATCCATGGTTGGCTCAAGAGCCACAGCTACAATGAGGGTGGTGTTCTAGGATAGGACACACATTATTAATGCTGGCATTGTCTCAAATTTTTCTTATAGTCCTTTTTTCCAAGAGAATAGTTTTTTAAATATTTTATTTGTATTTATTTATTTGAGAGAGGGAGACACAGACAGACTGGGTGGGGGGGAATGGGCACGCCAGGGCCTTCAGCTGCTGCAAACAAACTCCAGATGCACGTGCCACCTTATGCATCTGGTCCTGGGGAATGGAACCAAGGTCCTTTGGCTTTGCAGGCAAGTGCCTTAACCACTAAGCCATCTCTCCAGCCCTCTTGTAGTCCTTTTGAGCCTAACAGCTGTCTTCTGTGGAACACACTAGGACTTTGATGAACATTTGGAAACTTTAAGTAGGTGGGTGGAGAAAAGGAGTGTGATCACAGATGGCTTGTCACTCAGCTGTGCCTTTGGATAGGGCACCTTTTCAGTTACTGGGAGAAAGTGATGGAACGTTTTTGGTGGATAACTCTGGCTTCCTGGATGTATTCCTGAGAGAAAAGCTATTCCATGTCTGCTGCTTCAGCCTGGGAAGAGGCAAGATGGAACAACTCAGCTCTATCTAACCAAATCTTCTGAAAGGGGCCACCAGGTACTAGATGGGGAAAAGAAGATGCAAATGAGATACACACTTTGAGGAGGAACACTGATGAACCAAGTGCTACCACAAGGGCTCTTAGTAATGACATACATATTTGAGCTTCCTTCTTCTTTGATCTCTCTTTTCAGGCAGTGCTGGGGATGAAGCCAGAGCACTGCTCAAGCAAGGAAAGTGTTCTATCACTAAGCTATATCTTAGGCATTCAGTTGGTTTTCATCCATGGTTTCTGGCTTATAACTCTTTCTCCAAGGCAGGCATAGAAACTCGAATTTCTCTTCCTTAAGGCACATTCTAGAAACTCCTCCATAACCCCCACCCCCCAAGCCTTACTTTGGAGCTAGCTATATAGAAATCTAATCTGTTGAGTACATTGGCTCATGCCTGCAATTCCAGAACCTGGGAGGCTGAGGTAGGTTGACTGAAGCAAGTTCAAGGTCAGCCTTGGCTACAGAGTGAGTCTATTTCCCCCTTCCCTCACCCCCCACCCAAAAAAACAAATGGCAGGATATGATGGCACATGTCTAATCCATCCTTATCTGGTGTGATGGTTAGATTCTGTTGTCAACTTGATCAGATTAGGAATCCACAGACTTTTTTGGGGGGGGTGGGGGAGTTCGAGGTAGGTCTCACTCTGGACCAGGCTGACCTGGAATTCACTATGTAGTCTCAGGGTGACCTTGAACTCAGTAATTCTTCTACCTTTGCCTCCCAAATGCTGGTGCACCACGAAGCTCGGCTCCACAGACATTTTTTTGTTTGGATCTCCGAGGATTAACTGAAAGATGAAATCTTTCCTCCAAAGTGAGCCCTTCCCCCAGAGTGGAGTTCCTCTGGGAAGGGTCTTTATCTAAGGAAGCTCTGGAGAAAGACTCCCTTCTTCCTACCTGGCTGAGGGTGGGGCGTGCTGATGAGTGTGCTTCACTTACAAGCACATCTCTCCTGTTTGGCTAACCTTTATCGGTAGTGAAACCAACTTTCCTCAGCCTTCCAACATGGACTAAAGACCAGAGGCTCTCCAGGAAGCCTTCAGGCCATCAGTGCCAGATTGGGACTGCTGAGTCAGCTGGGGGGGGGGGGCGTTCCCTGACTCTCAGGCCTCCAGACTGCTATTACTGCCATAAACCCCCTCCCCTTTAAAAGTGGTTTTTTATTTATTCATTTAATTAATTAATTAATTAATTAGTGAGAGAGAGAGAGAGAGAGAGAGAGAGAGAGAACTGGCACGCCAGGGCCTACAGCTGCTGCAATAGAATTCCAGATGTGTGAGCCATCTTGTGTGCATGTGCGACCTTGCAAGCTGTGTTACTTAGCAGTTAAGGCTCTTGCCTGTGAATTCTTAGGACCCATGTTTGACTCTCCAGATCCCACATAAGCCAGATGCAAAGTGACCCAAGTGTATGACATCACACGTGCGCACTAGGTGGCATATGTGTCTGGAGTTCAAATACGGAGGCCCTGGTGTGCTCATTCTCTCTCTCTGAAATAAAACAAACCAAAAGACAGGACAAAGAGAGCCTTCTCTGAGCTAAATATGTGGAATGCTAGAGTGTGGTAGATCCAAAACATCTTCATGGACCTTCTCTCCTATGTGTCCTGTGACTCTCTTCATATGCGTCCTTTGTAAACAGGTAAAAATTTGCCTCCTTCAGTTCTGTTAGCCAGGCACCCATATGAATTGGACCAGGGAGTTATGGGAACCCTGCTAGTAAGAAGCACAGGCTAAACAACATGTGGCTTTTGAATGGCATCTAAAGATGTGAGGAGAAAATCTTGGACTGGGTCCCCAACCTGTGGGATCTGATAGTCTACATGAGAGTCCCTGGGAGACAAGACCTGAATCTGATTAGAAGATACCCCTACCTGGGGTTGTTACCTGCTGGAGGCCTGCTTGCTTGCTGGTGGGAAAAGAGAGGTCCTCATACCTTTTATGGTCACAGATATATGTGCTGACTGTTTGTTGTGTGAAAGCAGAGGAGAAAAACTGACCTTGCTTTTCCTGACAGGGTAGCACATTAGCCAGGCTGAATTTAGCAGCAAATACTTTATTTTATTATTTTATTGTTTTATTTTATTTTATTTTTATTTAATTTTATTTTATAGAAAGAGAATGGGCACACCAGGGCCTCTAGCCACTGTAAACAAACACCAGAAGCATGTGCCACCTTGTGCATCTAGCAAACATGGGTACTTGGATATCGAACATGGGTCTTTAGGTTCCACTAAGCCACCTCTCCAGCCCAAACCCCAAACACTTTTTTTTCTTTGCTTGTTTTTTGAGGTAGGGTCTTGCTTTAGTATAGGCTGAACTGGAATTTACTATGTAGTCTCAGGGTAGCCTTGAACTCATGGCAATCCACCTACCTCTGCCTCCCCAGTGCTGGGATTAAAGGCGTGCGCCACCACACCCAGCTCCAAACACTTTTTGATCATCTCTCAGTGTACGTTTCTATTTGTCTGACCTGTTTCTCTCTTCTCCCTGGAAAAAGGGTGGGACTTGGGGGTGGAGGGAGATGGTGACACTAAATCACAAATATTTTCCATGAGGAAGACTATGCCAGATACAAACTGTTTGATATATTTTTCTTTGACTCATAACCACCCAGGCCTCCCTAAAGGAAACCAGACTTGCTTCCTAGGTATGGTGGTGCATTCTTATAATTCCAGCACTTGGGAAGCTAAGGCAGGAGAGGCTAGCCTGAGCTATATGTAAGATCTTTTTATAAAACATACACATGTGCTGAAGATGGAGAGATGGCTCAGCCGTTGAAGGTATTTGCTTACAAAGCCTAGGCTCAGTTCCCCAGTATCCACATAAAGCCAGATGCACAAAGCGGTGCATGTGTCTGGAGCTCGTTTGCAGTAGCAGTAGGCCCAGGTGTGCCCATTCTCATTCTCTCTCTCTCTCTACTTGCAAATAAATAAATAAAATTAAAACAAACACACATACACAAACCAAACCAAACCAAACAGGACTCCAGATTTGCTATCATCCTGGGTTCCCACTAGGTTCCTTACCATTGCTGAGAGAATCTGTACTCCCAGGGCTGTGCTGCCTGGAAACCAGCTCAGTCCCAGTTTTCCTCATCTCTGTGTTTTCATTAAATCGTCTTTTCCAGTAGTTGAGTTCCTCCCGATCAGATTCCTGACAGCGCCTCAAGACTGCCATGGAGCGCCTTGTTTTCTCTACCATTTCCATAATGCAGTTCAGGGCCTGAACCAGAAAGAAAGTCAGGCAGAGATGAGATAAGGGAATTCAAATAATGAATATTGGAAATGAAAGCCAAGTTAACACAATAGAAAAAAGAAGGCTCATGTATTTTACAAGCTTAGGAATAAAGTTTACATTGAAAAGTCATTGTAACAGCTTCTTATTAACTATATACAGCTATTCTTTCCTATCCCATGGATGACTGGTTTTATGACTCTAGGTAGATACTAAAAATATTCCTTATAAATATAAATATGTATTTATATTGGACTTAAAAAAATTTTTTTTGAGAGAAAAAGAAAAGGCAGACGGAGAGAGAAAGAGTGAGTATGGGCAGGCCAGGGCCTCCTGCCACTACAAAGGACTCTAGATGCACGCACCACTTATTGCATCTGCTTTACATTGGTACTGTGGAATTGAATCCAGGCTGTCAGGCCTTGCAAGCAAATGCCTTTAACCACTAAACCATCTCTTCAGCCCCTCCCATATACTTTAAATGTTTGTTTATTTTTATTTATTTTATTTCAGAACAACAGAGAGAGAGAGAAAGAGGCAGATAGATAGAGAACGGGTGTGCCAGGGCCTCCAGCCACTGCAATCGAACTCCAGACACATGCAGCCCTCTTGTGCATCTGGCTAACGTGGGTCCTGGGGAATCAAACCTCGAACCGAGGTCCTTAGGCTTCACAGGCAAGCGCTTAACCGCAAAGCCATCTCCCCAGCCCCCATATACTTTAAATCACCTCTACATTGCTTATAATACCTACACTCAATATAAATCCGAATTAACTAGTTGCTCAACTATTTTGTTTAGTGACTTTCAGTATGCTTTTTGGCTGTTGCTACTTTTCAAGGTAGGGTCTCACTCTAGCCCAGGCTGACCTGGAATTCACTATGTAGTCTCAGGGTGGCCTCGAACTCTCAGCGATCCTCCTACCTCTGGCCCCCAAGTGCTGGGATTAAGGGCGTGCGCCACCACGCCTGGCAGTATGCCTTTTTAAAAAAAACTTTTTTAGACTAAGTTGGCTTTAACTTACTCTGTAGTCGAGGATGATCTTAACTGATCCTTATGCCTCTACTTCCCAAATGTTAGGATTATAAGCATAGACCACCATGGTGGGCTGTGTGTGAGTGTAGGCCCATGTATTCCACAGCACAGCTGTGGAAGTCACAGGACAACAGGAGCCAATCTTCACGTTCTACCTTGTTTGAGGTAAACGCTCATTCATCACTTGTTTGCTAAGTTCTATGAGACAGACCTTAGCCCTACAGCACCCGGCTTTTACATGGGTTCTGAGGACCCCGAAACAGGTGTTTATGCTGGTATTTATCCACTGAACCATCTCCTCAGCTCCAGGTATAATTTTTTGTCCAAATATTTTCTATCCACAGTTGGTTGTACTCCTAGGTGCTAAACCTGTGAATATAGGCCTATGGATTCAGAGGACCTAATTTAGTTACAGTCACGTGTTGCTTAGTAAGACTAGAAATATATTTGATGATTTTTTTTGTTGTGTGAACATCAGAGAGAGTATTATACAAAATAGGAGCAATGCTATCACCAGGTAACATAATATTGTAGGATTATGTTCATTAATGATGTGTGCCATTGAGTGAAATGTCATTATGCTGTATTCTTCAAGGTTGAAGCAATTATCTAATCTTATTATAACCTAGCTTTAAAGGGCTGAAGAGATGACTTAGTGGTTAAGGCGCTTGCCTGCAAAGCCTAAGGACCTAGGTTCAAATCCCCCAATACTGACGTAAGCCAGATGTACAAGGTAGCACATGCTTCTGGAGCTTGTTTGCAGAGGCTAGAGGCCCTGGTACGCCTATTCTCTCTTCCTCTCCCTCTTTTTTTTTTTTTTTTTATAAATAAATATAAAATAATTTTTTTTAAGACTGTGGTTAAACACAGTAAGTTTCTGTCTATAGAAGTCTATGCAATCTGAGCTAAGGACCAGAGTTAATTATCACTCAAGAAGGAAAGGTAACAAAAGGCAGATTTCAAGCAGGTCCTACATGTTTTGAGGGAGAAAGGAAAACACTCTTCTGATGGGAAAGAGAACCTGAACTTATACTCTGTATTAGCATACTAATTCTTTTTGTTTGCTTTTTCTTTCTTCCTTTTTTTTTGAGTAGGGTCTCACTCTAGCCCAAGCTGACCTGGAATTCACTCTGTAGTCTCAGGGTGGCCTTGAACTCACAGTGATCCTTCTACCTCTGCCTCCCAAGTGCTGAGATTAAAGAAATGCGCCACCATGCCCAGTTAGCATAGTAATTTTTTTCATTTTTTTATTGACAATTTCCATAATTATAGACAATAAACCATGGTAATTCCCTCCTCCCACTTTCTCCTTTGCAACTCCACTCTCCATCATACTCCTTCCCCTCTCAATGTCTCTCTTTTATTTTGATGTCATCATTTTTCCTCTTATTATGATGGTCCTGCTAGCATGGTAATTCTTAATTAAATTATTAGATATTATGCATAATGCCATGGTTTTTTTTTCGAGGTAGGGTCTCACTCTAGGCCAGGCTGACCTGGAATTCACTATGGGGTCTCAGGGTGGCCTCGAACTCATGGTGATCCTCCTACCTCTGCCTCCCGAATGCTGGAATTAAAGGTGTATGCCACCATGCCCGGCTTAATGCCACAATTTTTTTTGTTTCTTTGTTTGTTTTTGGTTTTTCGAGGTGGGGTCTCACTCTAGCCCAGGCTGACCTGGAATTCACTATGGAGTCTCAGGGTGGCCTCGAACTTAAGGCGATCCTCCTACCTCTGCCTCCCGAGTGCTGGGATAAAAGGCGTGCACCACCACGCCCGGCAATGCCACATTTTTTAAGGATAAGAAAATCTAACTAAAGAGGTAAGAAAGCAACTTATCCTGCTTACAAAAACAGGAAATAGCAAAGCTGGGACTTAAATCAAAGCCTTTGATTCAATCATTTAATATGTGACTATTAAAAACAAAGGATGACATAATTTTCCTATGTGCACTTGAAGCACACATGTACTATTACTATTCAGAAAAGAGGCCAGGTGTGGTAGCTCACACCTGTATAGTGATCTAGCACTAGGGAAGCTGAGGCAGGAGGATCACCATGGGTTTGAGGCCAGCTTGGTCTGTACAGTAGACCCTGTCTCAAAGAAATGTAAAAAAAAAAAAAAAAAAAAAAGAAAAAGAAAAAAGAATGAAAAGTAAATGCTGAGACTCTTACATGATCAAGATGTTTCCATTCATCAGCCCATTCCCTTTCTGTCAAACGGTGGTCTACCAGCTCGTCTTGATAACCTCCATTTAGACCTATTAGAAATGGGAGATGAAATCTGAAGAACACAGAACTGGATTCTATCAAGAAATACATTTATATCAACTAAGAGAAGACTGCTAAGGGATTAATTCACAATAAGGTCCAATGTGGGGCCCAGAAAATGACATAACCAACAAAGGGTCATTATTCACATTGAAGAACCCCAGAGAGTGGAGGCATAGTTCAGTGGTAACATACTTACTTAGCATGCATTAGGTCCTGGGTTCTATCCCAAGCACTAAGGAGAAGACCGCTAAAGTTTAACAAATTAGCCTGACAAGATGGCTCATATCTGTAATCCCAGCAATTCAAGAGGCTGAGGTAAGGAGGATTGTTGTGAGCTTGAGGCCAGCCTAGGCTACAGAGTGAGCTGCAGATCAGCCTAGGCTAAAATAAGACCCTGCCTCAACAAACAAACAAACCCCACCAAAAATAACAAGCAAACCAAATCAAACCACCAGCAATTAATGGTTATGCCTGAAAAGAAAGTTCAGATACAATGCATAAACATGAAGAGAGAGTGGACCTTCTTTTGGTGTTTATAGGTGTGTACATATGCATGCCACAGAACACATGTGGAGGTGAGAGGACAGTCTTGGGGTACTGGTCTTTTCCTTCCACCTCACTTGAGACAAGATCTCTTGTTTTGCCACTGGCCTTCAAGATTCTCCTGATTCCACCTCCTATTGCTACAGGTATGCTGGGATTCCAGATGTGTACACCATGGACTGCTTCTAACCACTGAGCCATCTCCCTAACCCCCAAAATAGTCAATCTTCTTAAAAAATATTTTATTTCCTTATTTATTAGAGGGAGAGAGAGAGAGGGAAGGAGAGGGAGAGAGAAAGATAAAGAGGAACTCCAGATACATGCACCACCATGTGCATCTGGCTTATGTAGATCCTACAGAATTGAACCTGGGTCCTTTGGCTTTGCAGGTAAGGGCCTTAACTGCTCAGCCATCTCTCTCCAGCCCCCAAGATAGTCAATCTTATATGTAGTTAGGATAACACTTCACCAGGAAAAATAAAAGGCCAGAAAATACTATGTTGAGATGAGACGACGGCACATACCTGTACTTCCAGCAGGCGGGAGATAGAGGCAGGAAGACCAGATTATTTAAGGCCAGCCTGGGTTACATGAGAGCCTGTCTCAAAATAGCAAAACACAAAGGAACAAATAAAAAATACTATCTGTGCTGGGCGTGGTGGCGCATGCCTTTAATCCCAGCACTCAGGTGGCAGAGGCAAGAGGATCGCCGTGAGTTAGAGGCCACCCTGAGACTACATAGTGACTTCCAGGTCAGCCTGAGCTAGAGTGAAACCCTACCACAAACCTCAACCCCCCCCCCCAAAATAAACTATCTGTTAGAAATATGTGGTATACTATGAAATATTGTACTTGAAAAAGATGAGTATCAGTAGTACATTTGATAAATACCAAAATTTCTAGGAACATTGTGTGTCAAGAGTATACTGAATCAAGCCAGGCATGGTGATGCCCACCTTTAATCCCAGCACTCCAGAGGCAGAGGTAGGAGGGTTACTGTGAGTTCAAGGCCACCCTGGGCTACAGTAAAACCCTACCTCGAAAAATCAGAGTATACTGAATCAAAAGTGAACTGGAGGGCTACAGATGTGGCTAAGTGGTTAAGGAGAGTGCCTATAAAGTCAAAGGACCCACATAAGCTAGATGCACAAGGTGGTGCATGCGTCTGGAGTTCATTTGCAGCAGCTGAAGGCCCTGGTGCATCCATTCTCTCTCTTTCTCCATCTGCCTCTTTCTCTCTCAAATAAATTATATATTTTTTAAAAAGTGGACTGAAGAGATGGCTTAGCGGTTAAGTGCTTGCCAGCAAAGCCAAAGGACCCAGGTTTGATTCCCCAGTACCCACGTAAAACCAGATCCATAAGGTAGCACATGTGCCTGGAGTTTGTTTGCAATGGCTGGAGGCCCTGGCATGCCTGTTCTATCTGCCTCTTCCTCTCTCCCTCTCTAATAAATAAATTTATTAAATATTTTTTAAAAGTTAATTATGAAGTCAAGAATTGGTGGCTAACGCCTATAATCCCAGCTGTAGGGGGGCCTGAGTTAGGAGGATCACAGTGAGTTCCAGGCCAGCCAGGGTTACAGACCAGAGAAATATGACTTCATAGGCATGTTTTAAAGTTTTCAGGATAGAGCATGGATTGATGGGGATGATTTTAGAGGCAGGAAGACTATCTGAGATGATGATAGTAGACACAGGCAAGGGTAGGTCAAGTGGAGAAGGGCAAAGGACTAAAACTTAAGAGTTTATGATGTACAGAATGACTGGTTTCAAAACTGCAGTTCTGGGATGGAGAGATGGCTTAGTGGTTAAGCTGCTCGCCTGTGAAGCCTAAGGACCCAGGTTTGATTCTCTAGGTCCCACGTAAGTCAGATGCACAAGGTGGCACATGTGTCTGGAGTTTGTTTGCAGTTGCTAGAGGCCCTGGCACGCCCACTCTCTCTGTCTCAAATAAATAAAAAATAAATGAGAAAAAAAAATAAAAGCAAAACAAACAAACAAAAAAACCCTGCAGTTCTGGGCTAGAGAGATGGCTTAGTGGTTAAGGTGTTTGCCAGAAAAGCCTAAGGACCTACATACAGATTAGATTCCCCAGGACCCACATAAGCCAGATGTACAAGGTGGGGTACGTGTTTGGAGTTTGTTTGCAGCAGCCAAAGGGCCTTGCATGTCCATTCTATCTTCCTTGTTCTCTCAAATAAATAAATAGAAATTAAAAAAAATAAACTGCAGTTTTGAAATGAAAAGATTAAACAGATCAATTAAACAATGGCAGATACACTTGGGAGGCAGAGGTAGGAGGACAGTCATGAGTTTGAAGCCACCTGAGACTACATAGTGAATTCCAGGTCAGCCTGAACTAAAGTGAGACCCTACCTCAAAAAAAATAAATAAAATAACAACAAAAATGGCAGCTAAAGCATTCTGTGCTATCAGAGTAAGGACAGATGAATATACTTGTATGTATGTATTTATTAGACACTTGTATGGCAAAATTAGTTTTGAAATATTTCTGGAAACCTTTTCCTTTCTTTGGGGGGGGGGTTGTTTTCCAGGTAGGTTTCATTCTAGTCCAGGATGATTTGGAACTCACTCTAGTCTCAGGCTGGCCTTGAACTCATAGTGAGCCTTCTATCTCTGTTTCTAAGTGCTAGGATTAAAGGTGTACACCACCACACCCAAGTCAATCTGGATTTTAAGCATTACAATGCTGTTGAGGTTACTTACTAAGATTGTGGTGCCTCTCACGAACTTCTCGATGTTCTAGCATCTTGTTAGGTTCCCGATATAGGTGGGAGGTTGCAATATCTTCTAATGTATAGTGCTGAAGAGGTGGAGGAGTAGGATGGAACTGGCCCCCGGGATTCATGAGGGGCACAGTGAGGGCAGGACTGTGCCGAGGAGCAGGACTGATGGTACACACTCTCTTGGCAGGAGGTTCAGGAGGAATGGTATCTCTTTCAAAATTATTCTCTTCTCTCCTGTAGAAGAACCAGAAGTGCTTATAAAAGCCTGTCAACAAGTGTTTGTGCCAACATTTCTCGAGTACCACTTTTGTTCGATGTACTTTCCCAAGCAGGAAGACTGTAAGGAAAGGTTGTTATTTATTTTTGGTTCTGCGGCCCACACTATGCACATGTTCTACCACTGAGCTACTCTCTAGCCCTTGTAAAGAAAGGTTTACTGCCTTTTGTTTGAGATGTCTCAGTGCTACCCAGGTTGTCCTTCAACTAGACTTGAGTGATCCTGCAGAGTAACTGTGACTACTGGTGTCTGCTACTGCATTCAGCTTAGGAATGGTTTCATAACTGCATTGCCTTCAAAGGCCGGGTATAATTTTTAAATTGCTGATTTATTCCAGAATGAAAAGAAGGTGAATCCTTCCATAACTAGGCAGAACCGTCTAAGGTTCATGAAGTAAAGAAAAGGGGAGATTAAGTAAAGGACAGCATTTTCCTAGGGCAGGGTTATGGAGAGTCACTGCTATGTTTAGGAATATTTTCAGGTGAAAATTGTTACTTTTCAAGTGAGTTACTAGGAAGAAACCATTGTTTACATGAGAAAATTGTTTGGTTTTTCGAGGCAGGGTCTCACTCTAGCCCAGGCTGACCTGGAATTCACTATGTAGTCTCAGGGTGGCCTTGAATGTACAGTGATCCTCCTATCTCTGCCTCCTGAGTGCTGGGATTAAAAGTGTGTGTTACCATACCCGGCCAAGAAAATTTTTCATATAATTAATCCTCTTGTGATTTGGTAGAATTTTAAGTCACTCAGCTTAAACTGCAATAAAATTTCCTCCGTTGCTGGGCATGGTGGCTGGGATTAAAGGCATGTACCACCATGCCCGGCTCTTCATTCAGTCTTGATCAGTATCCTGTGTAATACCCTTAAGAACAAACTAGTAAGTGTTCATGTTTCCTGAGTTTTGTGAGCTACTGGCACAAGACTGTCAAATCAGAACCCTAATTTATAGCCAATCAGAAATAGTGAGAAAGAAAGAGGGTAAAGGGGGCATATTTATTCAGCCAGGAAGTATTCATGATCACACCCTGGGACTTGTGACTGGCACATAAAGGGAGAGGGCAGCCCTGGAGACTGAGCCCTCAGCCTCCTGTATCGCCAGGCAGAGCATCAGAAATAATGGACAACGAACCAGTGTCTGCTACAGAGCTGACTGTTTATTTGATGTGGGGGTGAGAGATCCCCACACATTTTGTTACTTCAATCTTTTGTAGGCAAGTGCCTTAACCTCTGAGCCATCTCTCCAGCCCCACATTAATCTTTTATGCTAACTGCTGAGTAAGGGTTTAAGAATAGAGTGTTCTAGATTTCTGAAGCAGAGAACCCATTCAAGCTCTAGGGCAGTCTTTCTCAAGGAGTATGCAATCATCTGAAGAGTTCTTGGGACACTACTTGTCCGCAACACCGACAACCAAATTTGTTTTTCACAGGCAAAGATGGTCAGAAGGGTTTCAGGAAAATCACAGCCCTCTTCTCTGCTCACCTCTCTGGACTGGGTCTCTTTCCATTTCCATGCACCTCCATGAGCAGCTCAGCAGAGTCAGCAGGGGATGCAATACTGGTGTTGAGTAGAAGGTGCTCGTGCTGAGCCAGGTACTGGGAAGGGGTCTGCTTGGCGGCCCGAGCGCAGTGCAGCAGTTCTCGCTGCAGCAGGGGCAGGTTGGCCTTCAAAGTAAGAGGCAGTTTTCTCAGTGCTGACCAGCAACTGGGATTCACATGGCAAAGTGCTCTCACAAAGCAGGAACAGTGACATCTATTACTTCAGTTAATACTGGTGGATTTGTTTCTTACCCTAAGATATCAATCTCCTTAAAGAAGGGACTGTGTCTTATTTATCTTTGTGGCCTAGTACAGAGTCAAAGGTCAATAAAGGTTTATTGAACATGTCATTTTGTATTTACTTATTTGAGAGAGACAGAGATAATGGGTGCACCAGGGCCTCCAGCCACTGCAAACGAACTCCAGATGCATGTGTCACCCTCTGCATCTGGCTTACGTAAGTCCTGGGGAGTCAAACCTGGGTCCTTTGGCTTTGAAGGCAAGCACCTTAACTACTAAGCCATCTCTCCAACCCTGAACATGTCATTCTAAAAAACAATTTTTTATTTTTATTGATTTGCAAGGAGAGAGAGAAAGAAATTAAGAAAGAGAAATATAGGGCATGCCAGGGCTTCTTGCCACTCCAAGCAAACTCTAGAACTCCAGATGCATGTGACACTTTTTGCATCCGGCTTAACGTGGGTACTGGGAAATCGAACCTGGGCCATCAGGCTTTGCAAGCAAGCACTTTAGCTGCTGAGCCATTTCTCTGGGCCCTAAACAACATACTTTTTTTTTTTTGGTTGTTGTTGTTTTTCAAGGTAGGGTCTTGCTCTGCCCAGGCTGACCTGGAATTGACTATGTATTCTCAGGGTGGCCTTGAACTCACAGCGATACTCCTACCTCCACCACACCTGGCTCCAGATTTCTTTCTGTGAAAGTATTTTTTCATCACAAATCTAAACATAATCCAAGTAGAGCCTGAAACAGAACCCTTTATTATCTTAAGGGACAAAAGACCAAGTGAAAGGAAAGTTTTAATACATGCAAGTAGTCATTCCCTCCACGAGGGTTAATTTAGGAGGCACCATAATTAGTGGCTCTTTTAAAGCAGAAATAAATTGACAAAGCCTTAAATGCTAGTCAGAAAGCTGCCACAACAACCTACCTCATGCTGTTTTCCAAAATAACACAGTTAAGAATAGAGAATTTGACAATATGAAATACACTTCAGTATGTTCTATAATCTCAATCTTCGTAAAACTATAAAAATTTACTTGAAAAAAAAGAAAACAAGCCAGATCTTAATTTTTATGACATGTACTCCTTAGTGAATACACAAAGAAAAAACAATAGCCATCTATAAATCATTATCAGCTGTACAAAACCATGTACTGGGCTAGATTTATGTCAGAGTTTGCTCAAGCTGATATACAACAAAATTCTAACTCTAACCCTACATTCCCTTTGAGCTGTTTTACTATGTTACTATGTAACATAAATAACTCATAGACATGTAAAGTAATTGGTATCTGACACAAATTGTTTCTAGGAGAGAGCCATATGAAGTCTCCAGTTCACTGTAGTTTTACTTGTTTTTGCACAGTCATTATCAATAATTGTGACCTTAAAAAAATAATTGTGCCAGGCGTGGTGGTGCACGCCTTTAATCCCAGCACTCAGTAGGCAGAGGTAGGAGGATCACCGTTAGTTCAAGGCCACCCTGAGACTACATAGTGAATTCCAGGTCAGCCTGGGTTAGAGTGAGACCCTACCTCAAAAAAACAAAACAAAACAAAACAAAACAAAACAAAACAAAACTACGACCTATGAACTGGTTGTGACAGTCGATTATTTCATTTATCTTGAATTAAACATTACCTTTGAACCTTTGAAAATATTTTTATTTATTTGAGAGACAGAGAGAAAGAAGCAGACAGAGTGAATATAGGTATGTCAGGGCCTCCAACCACTGCAAATGAACTCCAGACACATGTGCCACTGTGTATCTGGCTTTGTGTAAGTACTAGGCAGCTGAACTCCAGCCTTCAAAAGCTTTGCAAGAACATGCCTTTAACTGATAAGCCATCTTTTTAGCCCAAAATCTTTGAAATTTGGATACATGTTCACGTTACTTGTTTTGAAAATAATCATTTGGTTTCTCCATTTTTTTTAGTTTATTATTATTTTTTTTTTGTTTATCGAGGTAGGTATATGTACATGTATCTAGGCTGGCCTAGAACTTGCTTCTGCCTCCTGAGTCCTGGGATTATAGGCACGTAAAGCCTATCTGGCTCAGCTGCCTGCAATTTAATTTTATTTTACTTTTTTTTTTTTTTTTTTTTTTCGAGGTAGGGTCTCGCTGTAGCCCAAGCTGAACTGGAATTCACTATACAGTCTCAAAGTGGCCTCGAACTCACAGCAATCCTCCTACCTCTGCCTCCTAAGTGCTGGGATCAAAGGTGTACACCACCATACCTGGCTGACTTGCCTATAATTCTTACCTAAAATACAACTCTGACTCTAAGAAGCGAAGGACAGAAATTACCAGAACAAAACAGAGGTGTGTTCTATAAAATAATCTGTACTCTTAAAAAGTATAAAGCTCATAAAAAGCTAAGCAATTATCCTGGAAAAAATGGTCTTGAGAAATGACAACTAAACACATTGTATAGCCACAAATAAACATAGATCCAGGACCATGCTGCCCACGCCCAATAAAAAATCTTCTTTAGCCGTAAAGGACATTAATGAGGACAGTAGTGAAGGTCTTTACATCAAATATTAGTGTTCTAAGGACATTAATTTTTATTTTGTGGTTTTTCCAGGTAGGGTCTCGCTCTAGTACAGGCTGATATTCACTATGTAGTCTCAGGGTGGCCTTGAACTCACGGTGATCCTCCTATCTTTGCCTCCCAAGAGCTGGTATGCACCAACCACACACCTAGTTTTGACAATAATTTTTTGATTTGAGGAGTAGAGATGCATCTCAGTGGTAGTATAGTTGGCCAGCATGCTCTAGGCTCTGGGTTCAATTCTTCTCAACGTAACAAAACAAACAAACAAAAAAATTTTGGGGCGGGGAGGGTTCAAGGTATAGTCTCGCTCTCTTGCCCAGACTGATCTGGAACTCATTATGTAGTCTCAGGCTGGCCTCTAAATCAAGGCAATTCACCTACCTCTGCCTCCCAAATGCTGGGATTAAAGGTATGTGCCACCACTCTGGGCTTGCAGCTTATTCTTAAACATTTATGAAGAAAAGTAGAGAAAAATGCAAATGTGGTGAAATGCTAACATCTGGAAAATATGGGTAAGGACTATATAGGAAGTTTATTATATCACTCTGCAGCTCATCTGTAAGCATGAAATTATTCTTTTTTTTTTTTTTTTTTTTTGTATTTCGAGGTAGGGTTTTACTTTAGCCCAGGCTGGCCTCGAACTCCCAGCAATCCTCCCACCTCTGCCCCCTGATTGCTGGGATTAAATGCATGCACCACCATGCCCGGCCAAAGAGCCATATTCTATGTATATATAATATTGCCTCACTTATAAGATAAGCACACCAAAACAGTGTACTTAAAAGGTATATTCCAGCTGGGTGGGGTGGTGCACACCTTTAATCCCAGCACACCAGAGACAGAGGTAAGAGGATTGCTGGGAGTTCGAGGCCACCATGAGAGTACAGAGTGAATTCCAGGTCAGTCTGGGCTAGAGCAAGACCCTACCTCAAAAAACAAAAACAAAAACAAAACCAAAAAAAAGAGGGGCTGGAGAGATGGCTTCGCAGTTAAG
Organism: Dipus sagitta; assembly: GCA_036346955.1. Lineage (NCBI taxonomy): Eukaryota > Metazoa > Chordata > Mammalia > Rodentia > Dipodidae > Dipus > Dipus sagitta. The sequence continues at coordinate 29,055,559 of CM070779.1, forward strand.
CACTTGCCTTGAAGCCTAAGGACCCCAGTTCAAGGCTCGATTCCCCAGGACCCACGTAAGCCAGATGCACAAGGGGATACATGCATCTGGTGTTCGTATGCAGTGGCTGGAGGCCCTGGTACACCCATTCTCTCTCTCTCACTCTCTCTGCCTCTTTCTCTCTCTGTCTGTCACTCTCAAATAAATAAATAAAAACAAAAAAAAAATTTAAAAAAAAAGAGAAGAAAAAGGGGGGTATGTTCCAGGGACAGTAATTTTGGTGGACATTAATATAAGACTAGACTACTTGGAGCTGGGAGGTACAAACACTGCCTTCTCACAACCTCCTGACCTTATGGTAGGCAGCAACTACACAGGCCTGCATACTCATAGTCTCCTCTCAGATAATATATACCCTTTACCCAGTGGTCATACCCAAAACATTTAGTGGCCAGTATTTCCTGCAGTTCCATGTACCTACACACCTTCAACCCACTCATCTCTTCTTCTTTCCTCTATTTCTTCTATGTGCTATCACTAGTGTCTGAAATAGAAAATATTCAAGGCTTTGCAATCCTCATCTCAGCACATACAAAGCATATTCATTACACTCTTATCATCTACCAGCTTTCTTACCCCCCAAAAGATATGAAATGTGGTTAGCTGTCTTGGTTGAGATAATGGAATGGGAATCAGTAGACCTTGAGGAAATGCTGGAGATACCTACATTCAGTAGTTCTCAGAATTACCTTAAGAAATGGAATCACAAAAGGACGAAGAGGAAAGTTTGTAGCCTCCTGGAGTTTGCAATGGAATTCTTCAATTGTTACTGTTGAGTTCTGAAAAGACAAATAATGTTCAACATGCAAAACTAGGATGGATAGATGAGAGAGGCGAGTGCACACACACCCACACCCACCCACCCACAAAGCTCAAGTAGATTAAATGCATAGAAAAAGACTATGAAGTTTTCTCAAATTTTCCTGTGGGTAGACAAACAGGACAAATTGTTTATCACAGGAATAGTGACTCAGATCAGAGAAAGAGACTCAAGGCTGCATGTACTATGGATACAGGGCAACTAGATCTCAAGAGATACGCATCCAACTGCTGCGTCAGCCTCCTGCCATCCAATATAACATCAGCAAGAGCAGAGTTGTATAGTGTTTTTTTTTTCCGTCTGAAGAATGCATAGTCTGGTGGGTAAACAGATCACTGAATTCTTCATTACAGAATGGAGTTCTATGTATACAGAACACTGCAGACTAACAGAGAAGACAGCAGAATCCGACTCAGCTTTTTCAAAAGAAAGCTTTGCTGAAGTATCATCTAACGATGTTAATGTAAGCCTTGGGAGACATTTTTTGGCAAAGAGAAAAGTGCAAAAAGGTAAGATGTTAGGGGATTTCTTCTCAAAGGCAGCATCTAAAGTGGTAGATGACAAAGTACAGGGCTGGGCTACCAAACTAAAACCACCTTTTTTTTTTCTTTTTAAATTTATTTACTTGTAATACATGAGTGGGTATGGCACACCAGGGCCTCTTGCCTCGGCAAATGAATACTAGATGCTTGTGCTACCTTTTGTGTCTGGCTTTATGTGGATGGCTGGGAAATGGAATCCAGGCAGGATGGCTTTGTAAGAAAGCACTTTTAACTGCTAAGCCATCTCTCCAGCCTTTAGAAAATGTTTATACTCCATGGTTTATAAAACTGTCTTGGCTGGGAGTGGTGCTATATGCTTTTAATCCCAGCACTTGGGAGGAGGAGGAAGGAGGATCAAAGGTTAGCAGGGGCTATAGCGAGACCCTACCTTGAAGCCCCCCCCCACCAGAAAAGGGTGTGAATATTTCTTCCACATATACTGAATTCATTTGACAATGTTACAGCATGCTTTTAACTACCAAACATAATTTTTGTTTTTGTTTTGTGAGGTAGGGTCTCATTCTGGTCCAAGCTGACCTGGAATTCACTATGTAGTCTCAGAGTGGCCTCGAACTCATGGTCATCCTCCTACCTCTGCCTCCCAAGTGCTGGGATTAAAGGCGTGCACCACCATGCCCAGATTTCCCATTTGGAAAAGACAGTCAGTTAGGCACAGGGGCGCATGCCTGTAATATTAGCAATTAGAAAAGAAAGGCAGGACGATGGCTCAAGGGCAGCCTGAACCATAAAATGAGACTCAGCCTCAAAAATAAAAGAGGGGAGGGGCTGGGAGGGCTAGAGAGATGGCTTAGCAGTTAAGGCACTTGCCTATGAAGCCTAAGGACCAAGGTTCAATTCCCTAGTACCTATGTAAGCCAGAAGCACAAGGTGGCGCATGCATCTGGAGTTTGTTTGCAGTGGCTGAAGGCCCTGGTGCGCCCATTCTCTCTAGCTGCCTCTTTATATCCCTCTTTCTCAAATAAATAAATGAAAAGAAGTTATACTGTTTTAAAAAAAAATTAGCCAGGTGTGGTGGCACATGCCTACTCTGGAGGCAAAGGTATGAGGATCAGTGAGTTCAAGGCCAACCTGAGACTACATAGTGAATTCTTGGTCAGCTTGGGCTAGAGCAAGACCCTACCTCGAAAAACAAAACAAAACAAAACAAAACCCAGAAGGCAAATCTACCATATACGCTTTTACAAAAATATTGGGCTGAGGTGCAGCTCAGTGGTTACATCCTTGTTGGGAGGTCCTGGACTCCCCCCGCCCCGAAATATAGGATCTTAGGCTGGCCTTGAATTCACTGCCTTAGGCTCCTGAGTGTTGGAAATACAGGCATGAGTTACTATGACCAGCAGATATATTATTATCCTAGATTGATAATTTCTTTTATTCAGAATGTGAAAAATATGCCACTGTTCTGGACTCCAAGGTTACTAATGAAAATCCAACGCTACTGCCATATTTCCCAGAAAGGTAAATAAGTAAGATATTTCGTGTTGCTCTAAATATTTCTGTTTTGCTTTTTAAAAAATTATTTGCAAACAGAGACAGACATAGACACACTGACACACACAGAGAATGGACCAGCCAGGATGTCTAGTCGCTACAAATGAATGCCAGATTTTGTGCCATTTTGTGCATCTGGCTTTATTTGGGTTCTGGAGAACTGAACTCAGGTTGTTAGGTTCTGCAGCCAAGTGCCTTAACCACTGAGCTGTTTATGTGGGTCCTGGGGAATCAAACTCAAGAGGTTTCTCTCACTGTCATGCTTGCACAGGAAGTACTCTTAACTGCTGAGCCATCTTTCCTGCCCTGAATCATAGCTTTAAGCACAGCTATAAGCCAAATCTTGAGAATCTAACAAATCTTCAAACATGTTGTTGTAGACAGCTCTACACCGCTGGGATGAACTTACAAACACACACAGTGTGTGGGACGAAGGGATTCATTTCAAGCTTACAGATCCAGAAGTTCCATCAATGCCGGGAGAAACTGCTTACTTCCACATATCATCCAAGCAGAGATAAACAGCCAAACAGCCAGCACACAGGAATCACCAGAACTTGTAATTTGCTCTCTCTATACAGTCTGGCTGGAATCAGATGTGCCCCCAGTGACCCCCGCCCCCAGCAGACTGCTGGAGACTTAAGCAAGAAGTTTAACCTTAATGGGGAAATTCCTGAGGCTATGGAGGATATACATTCACATTCAAACCACCACACATGGGATGGTAGTGGGTATCCCTAATATTACCCAAAATGCAAATAACTCACATGTCTACCATGGTGCAGAATGTTAAACCCAAGGTCTTGAGCATGCTAGTCAGGCACTCCATCAACTGAGCTAAATCCCCAGCCAGCCCTCTGGTAAGAAGGATGGCAGGATCATGGGAAGCCCTAAGAGGTCCCTCTTGAATTATACTTTTGAGATATGTGACTCTAATAATTCAGGTTTTCATCACAAATATAAACTAAAATGCAGGAAATAACACAGAATGTTTCTATTAGGATGAGTCTTAGAGTATCTGGTTTGCAAACACAGAACTGGCAACATTTCCCTTATAAATCAAGACAGCTCACTCAGCTGTCAATGTTAGCAAATCACCGTTTTATATATGAACTCGCCATGCTCAGTATAGAAAGAAAAATTCTAAAGAAATTATGCATGAGGAGCTGAACAATGTAGTTGCTTAGATACTATTTATTTAGATCACAGAAGTTCTAATTTTACAAATTATTATTTTGAAATTTAAAATTGGTTTGGAAAAAATGTACCCAGCTACTAAATATATTAAATTACAAAAAGACCTTCTATTAACTTGGTTGGATCTCAGTAGGCCTACTGAAATCAATTTTAAGACAAACCCAAAGCTGGAATAATGCCATCATCTTTTATTAAAAAGACACATTATAGGTTTGCTTTTTTTAAAATAAACACGTATGAAATTTGTAATTCAACAGTTTTTTCCAGAAGTTACAAAGTAATAGATGCAGTCTGTAGAATCTGCTTTAGGAATGAGAAGGAGAGTCTACAACGTGTGTGTTTGGTGTGGAGCTGAGCCTTCTGCTCAGGCAGCTGTCCAGAACAGCGAATCTGTACTTACCACCAGTGCCAGGACAAGAGTTCGAACCTTCTCCCCAATCTCTGGTGAGATGTCATTGCCGAACTGTTGCAGGGTGGTGAGGAAGCGTTTCAACTTGCTGAGCTGCCTAGCACCACAGGTGGCTGGCAGTTGTTGATTTGTTAGTGCAGATGATGTAGAAGAGGCAGGGCCATTGCTGAATCTCTGTGGTGGTGATGGGGCACCATTCAGGGTAGGAGGAGAATGGTTGATGCCATTGCTTACTGAAAGAAAACCAAAATGAATGACTCATTGAAGTGCAGAATACAAGAGCCCTTGCTGATCTCTTTTATCATTTTTATTTATGTATATTTTTCTTTATTTTGTTGGATTCTCGAGGTAGGGCCCCAAACTCACAGCAATCCTCCTACCTCTGCCTCCCTAGTGCTGGGATTAAAGGCGTGAGCCATCACGCCTGGCTCTTCTTTCATTTATTCGTTTGAATTTTATAAAGAGCATGTTGGTTAAGTAAAACTTACTTTTGTCCTTAGTAAGACTGCTGATATGCCATTAGCCCAGGAATTTGTGGCCAACCTAGGCAACATCATGAGATTATTTACACACACACACACACACACACACACACACACACACAACTATAGAGTGCTATGAAGAGGACAGCAAAGCCAGCTGCTGGTGATTCACACCTATAACTGCAACACTTAAAAGGTATGTTGTGAGTTCAAGACCACCCTGAGAATACACAGTGAATTCCAGGTCAGCCTGGCCTAGAGTGAGACCCTACCTTGAAAAAGAAGGTAGGAGGATTACTGTGAGTTTGAAGCCAAGTAGAGATCCTGCCTCATACAAACAAGGACGACTATGGTGGTGCCCACCTATAAACAAACACTTGGGAAGCTGAAATAAGGGGATCTTAGGTTCGAGGGCAGCCTGGGCTACATAATGAGACCCCTATTTGAAATATTTAACTAGGCCAGGCTGTGGTGGTGCCTTTACACTTGGAGGAAGAGGTAGGAGGACAGCCGTGAGTCCGAGGCCACCCTCAGACTACATAATGAATTCCGGGTCAGGCTGGGCTAGAGTGAGACCCTACCTCAAAAAAAGCAAACAATAATAATTATTATTATTTATTCATTTGAGAGAGAGAGAAAGAGAATGGGTGCACCAGGGCCACTGCAAACAAATTCCACACACATATGCCACCTTATGCATCTGGCTTTACATGGGTACTGGGGACTCGAACCTGGGTCCTTAAGCTTTGCAGATTAAGCACCTTAACCACTAATCCATCTTTACGGCCCAAGAGACCCTATTTTAGTACCATAGGCAGGGACGAATTGTCTTAACAATGACTTCGGTCAAGCATGAGCCACACACTTGTAAACCTAGCATTTGGGAAGTCTTAGAAGAATTAGGAGTTCAAAATCATCCTTGGCTATATAGTAAGTTTTAGGCCAGCCTACATGACATCCTGTCTGGGAGGAAAAAAGACTACAAGTGCTTGAGATAAGTCTGAGATAATACATCTTTCTGGTGTCTAAATACTCATTTCTTTTTGAGACAGAAACAAGTCTTGCTCTGTAGCTCAGGCTAGCCTCAAACTTGCTATGATTGCCCTGCCTCAACCTCTCTGTGAGCACCGGTATGAGTCACCACACCAACTTCATAAATCTCTGTCTCATGCCAAGTAATCAGAGTTAGCATGTGAGGCACATAACAATAATAATAAAAAAAAAGAGGCGGGCATAGTGGCCGGCACCTTTAATCCCAGCACTCAGAAGGTAGAGTAGGAGGATCTCAGTGAGTTCAAGGTCAGCCTGAGACTACATAGTGAATTCCAGGTTAGCCTGGGCCAGAGTGAGACCCTACCTCAAAAACAAACAAACAAAAAAGTGCCAGGAGAATCTTGACGCTTATAAGCTAGCTAGACTGGTGCACACACATCAGCAGCAACAAGAAAGACCCCATCTCAAACCAGGTGGGAAGGAGAGGACAAACCCCTCAAGACTGTCCTCAGACCCCAACATATGTTTGTATACACACTATAAAGACAAATAACGTAGTAAGCGGCACTGGAAAGATGGCTCAGCACTTAAGGTACTTGGAGAGCCTAAGGACCTCGGTTTGATTCCCCTGTATCCAGAAGCTCAGTGATTACAAATCTACTTCCCTTGACTTACCCCTTCTAAACTAGTCAGTGATTTACCATCTGTTTCTTTTTCCAGGACTGATCCATTTTCAAATCTGACCTGGCAAACACTTTTTCATCCTATACAGCTCGGATACCAGGTGCAATAAGAGGCTTTCTTTGGTATAAGCTATTTCATTTTAAGGTGAACACTAGCAGATTCAATGAATCTGCACATACAGTACCATTATTTTACCTGCAAAGTATACTTATTCTTTCTATATTTGCAATGCCTTAATAGGATACAATTTTTTTTGTTTAGTTTTTTGGGTTTTTCTTAACTTTTTTTTTTTTTTTTTTTTTTTTTTTTTTTGAGAGAGAGAGAGAGAGAGAAAGAGACAGATAGAGAATGGGCACACCAGGGCTAGGATTAAAGGCGTACACCACTAATCATGGCTGGCCTTGACTCCCCCCCCTCCCCGGCCCCCGTAAGGTCTCACTCTAGCTCAGGCTGACCTGTAATTCACTATGTAGTCTCAGAGCAGCCTCAAACTCATGGCGATCCACCTACCTCTGCCTCCCTAGTGCTGGGATTAAAAGGGTGTGCCAGCACGCCTGGCTACTTTAAAAAAAAAACAAAAACAAAAAAAAACACAACTTTTATTTATTTATTTTACAGAAATAATGAGGCAGACAGAGAGAATGAAAATGGGTGCGCCAGGGGCTCCAGCCACTGCAAATGAACTCCAGACACATGTACCACCTGGTGCACCAGGCTTATGTGGGTCCTTTAGCTTTGTAGACAGGTGCCTTAATTGCTAAGCCATCCTTCCAGCCCCCCCGCCCCCCAACCTTTTTTTTTTAAGTAGGGTTTTACTCTAGCCCAGGCTGACTTGGAATTCACTATGTAGTCTCAGGATGGCCTTGAATGCAAGGCAATCCTCCTATCCAAGTTCTGGGATTAAAAGCATGTACCACCACAACTGGCTTTCTGGCCTTGAATTTTTAACACTGTTGTCTTGGCCTCTGGAATGCATGCACCACCACACTGGCATTTATCTGTATTTTAAAATATTTTTTATTTTTATTTATTTATTGTACAGGGAGAAAGAGGGAGAGAGAGAGAGAGAATGGGAGCGCCAGGGCCTCCAGCCACTGCAAATGAACTCCAGACACGTGTGACACCTTATGTATCTGACTAACATGGGTCCTGGGGAATAGAACCTGGGTCCTCTGGCTTTGCAGGCAAATGCCTTAACCACTAAGCCATCCCTCCAGCCCTCGTCTGTATTTTAAATGTTGAATAGTGTACGTGGAAGTCTCTTAGATCTACATGTCACTCTGAACCATAAATCCGAATGATTACGAGGTCTCACATGCTGTAGGGGTGAAGGACACTGGCCTCGGTCCTGCAGAGTTTATTGGTGGGAGGGGTGGCATGATGGGAGGCGAAGACCTTGACTGTATCTTCACTTCCACAGGCGATCCAGGCATTGCTGGCACCCTTTTCTCACAAGCAACTGCAGAGAATAAAAGAAAGGGAGATTAGGGTTTTCTACGACAGTAAAACAGCAACAATTTGGAAGGACAACCAACTTTTTGAAAGGACAGAGAAGGTGATACATATTAAAACCAATATGCGTGTCTATGCGCACCAAGGTGTTCTGCTGCTGCAAATGAATACTCATCTGGCTTTAGCTGGGTGGCTGGAGAACTGAATCTGGGCCCATAGATTTTGCAAGCACCTGTAATTGCTGAGCCATCTCTCTAGTCCCAAGAAGATACTTTTTACGAAGGGTAGAATGCTGGCTTTCCACAAGGTATGCCCAAGTCCTAACATCTAGATCTGTGAGTGCAAACATATTTGGGGAAAGAATCTTTCATGAGGTAAGTAAGAGAAGGTTCTTCAGAGATTGTTATCCAGGATTATGGAGGTGGGATCTAAATTTAATCTAAATGGTGTCCCTGAAGAAGATAGGCACATATCCACAGAGGATAAGGACACAGTCACACAAGAAAACCAGGCAAAGATTGGCATAATGCATCTAGAAACCAAGGACTGTCTTAGCTAGGAGAGAAGCAGAGAAAAGACTTTTCTACCTGAGACCCTCAAGAGAAATCAGTCCTGATGACGTCATCATTCTGGACTTCTGCCCTCCTAAACTACATGTGAATATAGTCCCCTGTCTTAAGCTACCCACTTTGTGGCATTTTGTCAGTCCTGGAAAATAAAGTAAGGGGAAAGGAGGAAGGGTGATATAAATTACAGCTAATAGTTGAAAGTGGCTCAGAAAGGAAGAAGCCAAGTTACAAACTTGGTTTACGTAAAATGTATCTTTTCTTGACTTCTTATAAAACAATAAAATTAAGAGAGAAAAAGGTAACATAGACAGCCTCTACAAAAGTAGTTCTCCGGCTGGAGGGATGGCTTAGCTGTTAAGGCATTTGCCTGCAAAGCCAAAGGACCCAGGTTCGATTCCCCAGGACCTACATTAGCCAGAAGCACAAGGGGGTGCAGGCATCTAGAGTTTGTTTGCAGTGGCTGGTAGCCCTGGCGTGCCCATTCTCTCTCTCCCCCACCCCCTGTTTCTCTGTCAAATAAATAAAATTTTTTTAATTATTAAAAATTAATTTTAAATTTTTTGTTTTTATTTTATTTATTTGAAAGCGACAGAGAGAGAGAGAGAGAGAGAGAGAGAGAGAGAGAGAGAGGCAGATAGAGAGAGAGAATGGGCGCGCCAGGGCCTCCGGCCACTGCAAACAAACTCCAGACGCGTGCGCCCCCTTGTGCATCTGGCTAACGTGGGTCCTGGAGAATCAAGCCTCGAACTGGGGTCCTTAGGCTTCACAGGCAAGCGCTTAACCGCTAAGCCATCTCTCCAGCCCCTAAAAATTAATTTTAAAAAGAAGTTCTCAATTGCATGACACAAATATAGAAAGAATCATAATCCACTACATAAAAGTACTGATGAATATACACATTACAATCAATAGTAGAAAAGTCAATTATCTCTATATCAGGCACGTAAATATGACTTTAGATGTTTCCATCAAAAAGATGAAAGAGGGCTGGGGAAATAGCTTAGTGGTTAAGGTGTTTGTCTGCAAAGCCTAAGGACCCCGTTTGATTCCCCAGGACCCATGTAACCCAGATACACAAGGGGGAGCATGCATCTAGAGTTTGTTTGCAGTAGGCCGGAGGTCCTGGAGCGCTCGCTCGCGCCCTCTCTCTCTGTCTCTCTCTCCCTCCCTCCCTCCCTCTTTGTGTGTGTGTGTGTGTGTTTGTGTGTCTGTCAAATAAGTAAATAAAAATTTTTAAAATATATTTTATTTATTTATTTGAGACAGGAGAGAGAGAGAGGGAAAGAGAAAGAGAGAGACAGAAAGAACGGGCATGCCAGGGCCTCCAGCCACTGCAAACAAACTCCAGATGCATGCGCCCCCTTGTGCATCTGGCTTATGTGGGTCCTGGGGAATCGAACTGGGATCCTTTGGCTTTGCCAAAATGCCTTAACCGCTAAGCCATCCCTCCAGGCCTAAATAAAATATTTTTTTAAATATATTTTAAAAAATGAAAGAAGGTCTGATTCTAAATTAGGCACAGGTTACTTTATCTCTGGGGACAATTCATAATAAGCAGCTATATGAAAACATAAAACGGAGAACAGATTGATACATATATCCCAGGCTGGCCTACAATTTCCAATGTAGCTGACAGTGACCTTGATCTCCTGATCCTCCTAAATGCTGGACCGATAAGATTGTACCACCATGCTGGATTATGTCAGTGCTGGGGATCAAACCCAAGGCTTTATGTATGCAAGACAAGAACTACCAGCTGAGCTACTTCCCAGAGAAAATGGATACACTTAACCAGCATTGAAATTAAGTCCTAGGGTCTGGGGAGATGGCTTAGCATTTAAAAGTAGCTTGGTTAAAATTAGGACTTAATTAAAAATGACAAAAAGTGAAGCTGGGCGTAGTGGTGACACACCTTTAATCCCAGCACTTGGGAAGCAGAGTGTTGCAGTCAGGTTCGAATTGCTGGCAGAAGTCACCAAGAACAAGAGCAACTTTTGGGAAAAAATGGTTTATTTTGGCTTATAGACTCGAGGGTGAGAGCCATGATGGCAGGGGAAAATGACAGCATGAGCAGAGGGTGGACATCACCGCCTGGCCAACATAAGGTGGACAACACCAACAGGACACTGTGCCAAACACTGGCAAGGGAACACTGGCTATAATACCCTTAAACCTGCCCCCAACAGTACACTGCCTCCAGGAGGCGTTAATTCCCAAATCTCCATCTGCTGGGAACCTAGCACTCAAAACACCTAAGTTTATGGGGCACACCTGAATCAAACCACCATGCAGAGATAGGAGGATCACCATGAGTTCGAGGCCAGCCTGAGACTACATAGTGAATTCTAGGTAAGCCTGAGCTAGAGTGAAACCCTACCTTGGCGGGGGGGTGGGGGGGGTTAAGTTTTGGGCTGGAGAGATGGCTCCGTGGTTACAGGTATTTACTTCCAAGACCTGATGGCCAGCCTTTGATTCCCCAGCAACCATATAAAGCCAGATGCAAAGTGGTGCATGTGTCTGGAGTTGGAAGCAGCGGTGGGAAGCCCTAGCCTAATTTCTCTCTCCTTGTAAATAAGTAAGTAAAAATTAAGAAAACAAAGTTGCCAAGGTGGGGGTGCATGCCTTTAATCCCAGCACATGGGAGGCAGAGGTAGGAGGATTGCCATGAGTTCAAAGCCACCCTGAGAGTACATAGTGAATCCTAGGTCAGCCTGAGCTAGAGTGATACCCTACCTCAAAAAACAAAAACAAAGACAAAAACAAAACCAAAAAGAAAAGAAAAGGGTGGGGGGAAAGGAAAGGAAAATTTTTTAATAATAGGGATTGAGCCCAGGGCCTTCCCACATGTTCTACCACCAAACCACATCCCCACCTCTAATAACTTTTAAGAACTTTGCAGTGGCTGGTAGCCCTGGTGTGCCCATTCTCTCTCAGATATAACAGATATTGTGGTAAGTGCCAATAGTCCCAGCTATCTCAGAGAAAGACAGGATCACTTGCGCACAGCAGTTTGAGATCAGCCTAGTCAACAACAAGAGCTCATAAAATTAAGGGGCACAAAGGCCTGGATTTGACTTCTAACATCTCATAAACCAGGGATGGTGGCACACAGCTAGCTATATCTTGGCAGTCCAGGAGGCACAGGCAGGAAGATTAGGAATTCAATGCTAGTTATACAGCTTGGGTAAATGAGACCAGTTTAAAAACAAAACAGTGGGACAAGGCGGCACACGCCTTTAATCTTAGCACTCGGGAGGCAGAGGTAGAGGTAGGAGGATCGCCATGAATTCAAGGCCACCCTGTGAATTTCAGGTCAGCCTGAGCTAGAGTGAGACCCTACTTCGTAAAAGCCACCCTCAGCCCCACCCCCACAAAAAACCCCACAGCACTGAAAACCAGGTGTGGTGGCACATGTATGTCTAATCCCAGCACTGAGGAGACTGAAGTAGGAGGATCATTGTGAGTTGAGGGCCAGCTGAGACTACGTAGTGCACTCCAGGTTAAGTTCTGGGTAACCTGAACTAAAACTAGAACTAGACTCTGTCTCAAAAAAAAACATAAACAAAAACAAAAACAGGGCTGTAGAAATGGGTTAGTGGTTAAAGGCACTTGCTTGCAAAGCCTGATGGCCCAAGTTTGATTCCTCATTACCCCTATAAAGCCAGAACACAAAGTGGCACATGTTTGTTTGCAATGGCATAAGCCTGTGGTGTGCGCTCACACACACACACACACACAGACACACACACTCACTCACTCACTCTCTCTCTCAAATAAATAAAAAGTATTAAGGAAAACAGGTGTGGTAGCACATGCCCTTAATCCTAGCACTTGGGAGGACAGAGATAGGGACTGCCATGAGTTTGAGGCCACCCTGAGACTACACAGTGAATCCCAGGTCAGCCTGGGCTACAGTGAGACCCTACCTTGAAAAAAAAAAAAAGGTAGGGGGAGGTGGGTGTGGTGGCGGATGTCCTCTGATCCCAGCAATCCTAAAGCAGAGATAGGCCAGCCTGGGCTACAGTGAGACCCTACCTTGAAAAAAAAAAAAGGTAGGGGGGGAGGTGGGTGTGGTGGCGGATGTCCTCAATCCCAGCAATCCTAAAGCAGAGATAGGCCAGCCTGGGCTACAGTGAGACCTCTACCGGTTGAGAAAAAAAAAATAACTGGTAGGAGGGTTATGGTGGGTGTTGGTGGCGGATGTCCTCGAATCCCAGCAATCCTAAGAGCAGAGATAGGCCAGCCTGGGCTACAGTGAGACCCTACCTTGAAAAAAAAAGGTGGGGGGGGGAGGTGGGGGTGTGTGGCGGAGTCACTCGATCCCGCAGCAAATCCTAAAGCAGAGATAGGCCAGCCTGGGCTACAGTGAGACCCTACCTTGAAAAAAAAAAAAAGGTAGGGGGGAGGTGGGTGTGGTGGCGGATGTCCTCAATCCCAGCAATCCTAAAGCAGAGATAGGCCAGCCTGGGCTACAGTGAGACCCTACCTTGAAAAAAAAAGGTGGGGGGGGGAGGTGGGTGTGGTGGCGGATGTCCTTGATCCCAGCAATCCTAAAGCAGAGATAGGCCAGCCTGGGCTAGGAGATGGAAAGGAGAAAGGAACGGCAAAGGGAAAGGAGAGGAAGGAAAGGGAGGGAGGGAAAGCAAACCCAAATAAAAACCACACACAATACACACACATATATATATATTTTGGTTTTTCGTGGTAGGGTCTCACTCTGGCCCAGGCTGACCTGGAATTCACTATGGAGTCTCAGGGTGGCCTCGAACTCACAGCAATCCTCCTACCTCTGCCTCCCAAGTTCTGGGATTAAAGGTGTGCACCACCACGCCCGGCTCAAAATAATTGTTTTGTTTTGTTTTTCCAGGTAGGGTCTTACTCTAGCTCAGGCTGACCTTCAATTAACTTTGTAGTTTCAGGGTGGCCTTGAACTCACGGCAATCCTCCTACCTCTGCCTCCCGAGTGCTGGGATTAAAGGTGTGTTCTACAATGCCTGGCTAATTAATTAATTTTTGAAAATATCCAGGTGTGATGACAAATTCCTATAACCTAGCACTGTATAGGTCTAGATGGGATGATCCTAAAGTAAAGACTAGCCTGGGATACATAGCACAATCCTGTCTCAAGAACACATATTTCTTTTTAATATTTATTGGGGGGGGGGGGCAGAATGGGTGTGCCAGGGCCTCCAGCCACTGCAATTCCAGATGCATGTGGCCCCTTGTGCATCTGGCTTACCTGGGTCCTAGAAAATTGAACCAGGCTCCTTTGGCTTTTCAGGCAATTTCTTTGCCCCAAGAGCACATATTTCAAACAAGTTATTTATCTCTCAAAGGTAAGCTGTCATTTACTTGGTAACTAATAGGTTAATCTTTAAATTGAACTATGCTCCTCTTAGCAATTCCAAGTTTTTCACTTAAGTATCACACTCTCAATCTACAGTAGGTGCAATGATGGGCAGGAAAGGTTCAAATGAGAACATAAAGTCAAAGCATTCTTTGTTAGATCATAGTTGAAAAGATACCATAAGAACCACAAGACACATCTTTGTACATTCACAGTACACTTTCTAATAAGAAAAAAAGTCTCCAAGTAGTATTTCATGCTCCAGTTTGCAGTGGCCACAGTTTGGAAAGGAACATGGGAATAAAGAAAATCAAGAAAGCCAAGGCCCCATGTTGCAAATCCTGTAACAAAAATGTGTGGTAGTCTGAGAACCATGTGGTCAAAGCTGCCCGCCCGTGCCATCTCTTTGTACAGGACACTTTCCTGGTAAAACTGAAGGTGATTAGTGGACTAGTGAGCTGTTGCGTTTGCCTTTTTCTCCCTGCCAGTGTTTTCTCAATGCCCTTCAGAGAACAGTTGACACGTTTCCAGCTCTTCCATCTGGGGCCCAGCTTCCCGGAGGGGGTGGAGGAGAAGGGAAGGAAGGAAGGAACTGACAGTTGTCTCGCACTGTCACATGTTGTGTACAGTGTGCAACAACCTAGAGGGAATCATTCTTCAGACCACCTGCCTTTTACAGCAAGGGCCTGAGGAGGGCTTAGCACTCAGATGTGTTTTAGCATTCAGCATTCAGCATTTGGCAGGATAACAAAGGTGAAGCAGCCCAACATTGAACTGTACGCTTCACCCTCCTGGAAGCTTAGCTGGTGGACAAAACCCAGTCATAAGAATTTTTTTTTTTTTTTTGAGGTAAGGTCTCATTCCAAGCCCAGGCTGACCTAGAATTCACTATGTAGTCTCAAACTGGCCTCAAACTCATGGCAATCCTCCTACCTGTGCCTCCTAGAGTGCTGAGATTAAAGGCGTGCAACACCACGCCTGGCAGGAATACTGTTTACAGATCACATTACCACCTCTCACTCACTTCATTATCCACAAACCTCTACCACTAGTGCTTTCCTCAGTGAAAGCAACAACACAGCAGTAAAACTACAGATAGGGAGACTGAGAGACCAGGAAGAAGAGGGAAGGAATCAGAAATTCAAAGTTATCCTCCACTACAAAGCAAGCTCAAGACTAACCTGAGCTAGATAAGGCCCTCCATTTAAAAAAAGGTCTAGGGGGATGGAGAAATAAATGGCTTAGAGGTTAAGGTTCTTGCCTGCAGAGCCAAAGGACCCAAGTTCAATTCCCCAGTACCCATGTAAGCCAGAGGCACAAGGTGGCGCATGTATCTGGAGTTCATCTGCAGTGGCTTGAGGCCTTAGTGTGCCCATTCTCTCTCTCTTTCTCAAATTTATTTAAATTTAAATTATTTAAATTACACACACACTCTCTCAATCTCTCTCTCCCTCTCTGCAAAAAAATAAATAATTTTTTTTGCATATGCAAAGGAAAGCCAGGTGTGGTGGCACACACCTTCAATCCCAGCATTTGGGAGGTAGAAAAGTAGGAGGATCGCTGTGAGTTCAAGGCCACCCTGAGACTACATAGTGAATTCCAGGTCAGCCTGGGCTACAGTGAGACCCTACCTTGAAAAACAAAATAAACAAACAAAAACTGTAACCAAAAATATCCTAAGATTTAACTTGGAGGTCTGGGGAAATGGCTCAGAGGTTAAAGGCACTTGCTTGCAAAGCCTACTGGCCCATATTCAATCCTCCAGCACCCACATAAAGCCAGATACAAAAAGTAGAGCTAACATAGGATGTTTGCTTGTACCAGTATGTGACCCTGGAACACCCATACAAATAAGAAGAAAGAAAAAGGGAAGGGAGGAGGGAAGGATGATTTACCTTGGGAGTGGCTGCACATGCTTGTAGTACTAGCATTCTGAAAGCAGAAGGAAGATCAAAAGCTCAAGACCAGACTTGGTAACATGGCAAGAGTTTGAGGATAATCTGGCTACCCAACGAGTTCCAGGTCAACCTGGGTTAAAGTGAGACTCTGCCTAAAAAAAATAATCATGGGCTGGAGAAATGGCTCAGTGGCTCAAGGTGCTTGCTTGCAAACCCGGGTTTGATTCCCCAATGGCTACATGAAGCCAGATGCACAAAGTGGAGCAAATGTCTGGAGTTCGTTGGCAGTGGCTGGAGGACACAGTGTGCCCATAACCCACTCTTTCTGTCTCTCAAATTTTTTTTTTTTTAAGATAAAAACATAAAAATCACAAACAATGGGCTGGAGGAATGGTTTAGTGCTTAAGGCACTTGCCTGCAAAGCCAAAGGACCCAGATTCGATTCCTCAGAGCCTACATAAGCCAGATGCAGAAGGTGGAGCATGTGTCTGGAGTTTGTTTGCAGTGGCTGGAGGCCCCGGCACTCCCATATTTTCTCGCTCTTGCTCAAATAAATAAATAAATAAAAATAAAAATATTTTTAAAAAATCAGAGCTGGATGTGGTGGCACAAGCCTTTAATCCCAATACTTGGGAGGCCACCCTGAGACTACACAGTGAATTCCAGGTCAACCTGGGCTAGAGTGAGACCCTACCTCAATAAATAAATAAATAACAAATCAATTAAAAAGTGTATCTTAGTACATGCTAAAAGTTTGTCTGCAGGCTGGAGAAATGGCTTAGTGGTTAGGGAGCTTGTCTGCAAAGCCAAGGAACCCAGGTTTGGTTTCCCAGGACCCAAATAAGCCAAAGCGGCTCATGTGTCTGGAATTCTTTATCTGTAGTGGCTGGAGAGAGACCCTGGCAAGCCCATTCTCTCTCTATCTGCCTAATAAATAAATTTTTTAAAAAATATACATTTTTAAAAAGTTTATCTGCAACAAAGATGAAAAAGACAGTTTTTGGGGTATGATTGTGTTTATCCTTTATCCCAACTTCTCGGAGACAGTAAGTTTGAGTCCACCTTTAAGCATAGTGAGAATCTCAAAACAGACAAAAAGAAGGTAACTTGGAAAATGACTCAATTTCTAGGACAGCTTGAGGGTCAAAGCAAGCTACTGTAGAAGAAAGAAAACACTGAGCATCAATGCTAGAAGACTGTGCATGATCCTGATTCCAATGCTGAGTGGATACTTTGGAACCCTGGTCAAGTCATATGGTTTCTTCATCTGTAAAATGGAGGTTGAGAGGAGTTGAAGGGCAAGTAAGAGATAAGAAAGTGCAGAGTTAGACTATTCAAATGCGAGATACTGTTAGATTGCTCTCCACCAGGAATGTATTAACAATCATTATGCTACTAAATGTGAAAGCTAACTAAAGGGTTCTTCAGGAGTTATTTTAATATCTAAAGATATGCTGTAATAGCCTGTCAACATCAAAGCCTGTTGAGAGCCTTGATGCAAGTAAAGCAGCAGCAACACTGCTGTCCTGATAATGTACACAGGGAAAATGAAATGTGTACTGCTGCTTCCCACATCCAGCAAATGTTTATTTGGAATAATACAATCCACTCCAACTGCACACCATCTGTTTCAAGTCTCCACCAAGTTAATACTTTTCACATGAAAAGATATGACAAATATCCTGCCTTCTCATGGAGGGTACCTCTGCCACTACCTCAATCAACTGAATCTCAAGCTCTTAATAATGTATGGCATTAATGTCCTAGCCAATATGAGAACTCAGAAGCCTGGGACTGTCAGGGAACAAGCTAATAACTCTTGTCTTTTTGGTCAAATACAAATATCATTCTCACTTTATTTGTTTGTCTGAAACAGAACACTATCAACTTCTCACACTGCAAATTAATGGCTCCGCTAAGATTGAAATCTAGGTTTCTTTGGCTCCAGCCACTGATGCATCTGTGCTGCAATGTCTCTCACACAGAACCTTCCAGAATAAATGGATCAGTAAAGAGCTGACAAACTTCAAAATGTCTCACAATGCATCACTTTCCCACCTCCACTGGTAATAGTACAGCTACTGTCATGAAGTACATGACTACAACTGTCCTTTCTGCTTCTAATCTGACCTTTCCAATTCACTCAAGCATTCTATTTTTTTGTTTTGTTTTTCAAGGTAGGGTCTCACTCTAGCTCAGGCTGACCTGGAATTCACTATGGAGTCTCAGGGTGGCCTTGAACTCTTGGGGATCCTCCTGCCTCCACCTCCTGAGTTCTGGGATTAAAGGCGTGTGCCACCACGCCTGGCTCAATTCACTTATTCTTCATGTAATCCAAGTGCCAATTAAAACACCTTAAATAGGTCTTCGCAGAGATAGAGCTAAACACTTCTAATAACTTCTTTCTGCTCTTACCAAAAACACAAACTTTTTTTTTTTTTTTAATCTTGGATTAAGATGAAGGGAATGAGACAGGGTTTTGTTATATACCCCAGGCTGGCCTCGAGCCTGATTACAACCCTCCTGCCTCAGTCTGAAGTATGAGGATTACAAAGATACAACCACACCTGGCTTGACTTTGGTTTATGTGCCATGTTCTACCAAGTGATTTTCAAACAGTTCATTTAGGAACCATTGAGGATTCTACAGGTCCATTGTGGTGATGAGGTTGGGGGAAGAGAGGAGGTAAGAATTTTATTTAGGGTTGGAGAGATGGCTTAGCGGTTAAGCACTTGCCTATGAAGCCTAAGGAACCTGGTTCAAGGCTTGACTCCCCAGGACCCACGTTAGCCAGATGCACAAAGGGGCACACGCATCTGGAGTTCATTTGCAGTGGCTGGAGGCCCTGGCGTGCCCATTCTCTATATATCTCTATCTATCACTCTCAAATAAATAAATAAACAATTAAAAAAGAATTTTATTTATTTATTTATTTATTTGAGAGGGAGAGAATGGGTGCACCAGGGACTGTTGCCACTGCAAACAAACTCCAGATGCATGCGCTGTTTTGTACATCTGGCTCTATGTGGATACTGGGAATTCGAAAGTGGGCCAGCAGGCTTTGCAAGCAAGTACCTTTAACCACTAAACCATCTCTCCAGCCCCCAAATTTTTCATAATACTAAGAGGTCATTTGCTTTTCTTCCTTCCTTCCTTCCTTTCTTTATCTTTTTTTTTTTTTTTTTTTTTTGGTGACAGGGTCTTCATGTAGCCCAAGCTGACCTGGAATGCCATGTAGGCAGATGACCTTAAAACTGCTGATCCTCCTGCCTCCAGCTCCTAAGTATTGGGGTTACAGATATGCCACCAAAACCCACTAACATCTGTTTCTTTAACACTAATCAGCTATATAAAATAACCTGAAAAAAAATCACTCTATTTTATTATACTAAAACTTTTTTTAGCTGGGAGTGGAGGCACACGCCTTTAATCCCAGCACCTGGGAGGCAGAGGTAGGAGGATCACAGTGAGTTTGAGGCCACCCTGAGACTACATAGTGAATTCCAGGTCAGCCTGGACTAAAGTGAGACCTTACCATGAAAAACAAAAATAAAAAAAGATTAGGATACATTGAGGAAGGGGGCACATATCTGTAGCCCCAGTGAGAAGGTAAAGGAGTCCCCAGTTCCAGAGTATTATCGAAACATGTGGCACCACAGACAAATCTCTAGCGTGAGCCCAGTGAACAATATGGTTATCTGCATGCACCCATTTTGATACTTGAACAGCTCCCCACTGCTGGTTGCCCCAAAACCAAGAGCAAAGGGACCTTCCCTGATAACAGCTGGAGTACAAGTGGAACTCCCCATGGCCTCCATGTTTCTGAACGCTTGCGTGTGTAAGCAAGTGCCTGTAGCTGATGTGCCGTCTCCCCTGGCCCTGCAATACTTTCTAACAGACATCCGGAAGCCTGGGAGGGATTCAGACACTTTAGTGTCCTCTTGGTTGGCAACTCACTGCCACCAACAGAGCTGTAACACTTGTGCCCTCTCAGTTGGCAAGCCCATTGCTGCAAGGAATTCAGTTTTTGTTGATACTGTTGCTATACGCCTATGTAATAAGTCCTCATTCATTCATCATTTGTGCTCTCTCTATTCTATTTTTGAGTGGATAGACAAGGACCCAGAAAAAAGTACAGATCATTCATCAGCACTCAGGAGGCTGGGACAGGATGATCTAGTTTCAGGCCAACCTGGGCTACGAACATGTCTCAAAAAAACAAAAAAGATGGGGATATAGCTCAGTGGTAGAGTTCTTTCCCAGTATGCACAAGGACCTAGGTTTGACCTCTAGCATAGGAAGGAAGGAAAGAAAGAAAAGAAGAAAGACAGGGAGGGGCAGTGATCCTTCTACCTCTGCCTCCTGAGTGCTGGGATTAAAGGCGTGCACCACCATACCTGGCATTATTATTATTATTGTTTGTTTTTGGTTTTTCGAGGTAGGGTCTCACTCTAGCCCAGGTTGACCTGGAATTCACTATGGAGTCTCAGAGTGGCCTCGAACTCAAGGCGATCCTCCTACCTCTGCCTCCCAAGTGCTGGGATTAAAGGCGTGCGCCACCACGCCCGGCTATTTTTTCTTTTTGTACATATTTACTTATTAAGCTTTCAAAGTACTTGCCAACGCAAGTAGGATTTTACCTGGTTGTATGTTCCTTAATATTTGAAAAACTAAGCTCTTAAGTCTCCCAGGCTGAAGAATAGTTAGCCCAAAATAACAGCTACTACTTCGGGATGGAGAACCACCACAAAAGAAAAAAAAAAAAACTAACTCTATGTTCAGGGGTAGCAGAGATCAAAAGATCAAGCTCTCTCCCATGAGAAGCTCCTGGACAACAACCCCAACTGCCTGAGAGCTTCTGTTAAAGAACTTTTGGCATCTAGGATTTTATCTTACTGCAAAGACTGCACATGCTACTGCCAGTTAATTGGGAAGTAGATCTGGGTAATGGTAATTAATTGATGAAAACAGCCTTTAACATGTGGCAGCGCACAACTTTAATCCCAGCACTCAGGAGGCAGAGGTAGAAGGAACATAGTGAGTTCCAGGTCAGTCTGGGCTAGAATGAGACTACCTCGAAAACCACGAAAAATTAAAAAGCAAGTGATTGTATAACCACTAAAAACCTCATGGTCCTACTTATAGGCTCGTATGCTTTAGGGGAACAAAGACAAAAAAAAAAAAAAATGAAGCTTTAGGGGCTAGAGAAATGGCTTAGTGGTTAAGGTATTTGTCTGCAAAGCCAAAGGACCTATGTTCAATTCCTCAGGACCCACGTAAGCCAGGGTGGCACATGCATCTGGAGTTCGTTTGCAGTGGCTGGAGGCCCTGGTACACACATTCCCTCTCTCTCTCTCTCTCTCAAATAAATAAATAAATAAGTAAATAATACTTTTTCTGGTTTTTCAAGGTAGGGTCTCACTCTAGCTCAGGCTGACCTCAAACTCTCAACGATCCTCCTACATCTGCCTCCCAAGTGCTGGGATTAAAGGTGTGCACCACCATGCCTGGCTCTAAAAATATTTTTTAAAAAATGAAAGCTTTGGGCTAGAGAGATGGCTTAGCGATTAAGGTGCTTACCTGTGAAGCCTAAGGACCCAGATTCAATTCACCAGGTCTCACATAAGCACAAGGTGCAGCACGCATCTGCAGTGTTTTCAGCAACTAGAGGCCCTGGCGCGCCCATTCTCACTTGCTCTCTCTGCCCCTCTCTTCCCAGTTCTTCCCCCCACCTCCACCACCTGGATTTCTCATTAAAAAAAAAATTAAAAGGGGGTCTGGAGAGATGGCTTAGTGGTTAAGGTACTTGCCTGCAAAGCCAAAGGGCCCAGGTTCAGTTCCCCAGTACCCACATAAGCCAGGAGCACAAGGGAGAACATGCATCTGGAGTTCGTTTGCAGTGGCTAGAGGCTCTGGTACACCCATTCTCATTCTCTCTCTCTCTAATAAATAAAGAAAAATAAAATATTTAAAAAATAAAAATAAAAAAGAATTGAAGCTCTATGTGTTCAACTTAATCTGGTTTCTAAGAATTTACATAATGTCTGGGAATCAAACTAATTCACTTAGACATGGTGGTGCACACCTAATTTCAACACTAGGGAGGCTGAGTCAGGAGGACTAAAGCTGAGGCCATAGGAAACCTAGTCTTAAACAACTTTAAGGTTTGACTTCTTTTATTTTCTGTTTTGGTTATCTGAGTTAGGGTCTCATGTAGTACACACAGGACTCAAACTCACTGGGTAGCTGAGGATGACTTTTTTAAAAAAAATATATTTATTTGTTTGAGAGAGCAAGAGCAAGAGAGCAAAAGAGGGAATATGGGAACACCAGGGCCTCTAGTCACTGCAAATGAACTCTAGACACCTGCACCACCATGTGCATTTGGCTTATGTGGCTTCTGGGGAGTCAAATTGGGGTCCCTTTGCCTTTGCAGGCAAGCGCCTTAACTATTAAGCCATCTCTCCAGGCCATGAGGATAATTTTTATCTCCTGACCCTTCTGTCTCTAGCTCCCAAGTGCTAGGGTTACAGTTATGAACCACCATGGTGTACTACAAAGATTCTGTAACATATTTTATAAGTAGATTTTTACAGAAGTGGGGTTGCTTGTCCAATATAATAGCCATATGTAGCTAGTCAAGATTGAGATGTGCATGAGCAAAATAACAAGTTTCAAAGACTTAGCAATACGAAAAATTATTTAGGGGGTCTAGGATGATGGCTTGGTGGAGAAGCACTTGACACTTAAGGTGGAGCACTGCATACCTAAGTTAGATCCTCAGACCACATGTACACAGCTGGAAGCCATGCCAGGCTTCTCAAACCCCAGCATGCTCAGCTGACTACCAAATGAGAGGAATGAGGGAGACGGAATAATTTCCCAGAAGCTCATGGCAAGCACAGCAAAGAATAATACAGTGAGAATCCAGAGTGAGAAATTCTGTCTCTAATGAGGTGGCTTAGGCAAAGTCCGACCTGAAAGTTGTCCTCTGACCTCAACATGCACAACTGCACTCACACCAACTCAGGGACATACACAAATAATAAAATCCCCTCTCTCATCTACCTCTAGGCAACACCAAGCCCCAAGAAAAACATTTTTTAAATATTTTATTTGAGAGACAGAGAAAGAGGCAGAGAGAGAAGGGGATAATGGGCATACCAGGGACTCCAGCCACTGCAGACTAACTCTAGATGCAGGCACCACCTTGTGCATCTAGCTTACGTGAGTGCTGGGGAATGGAGCCTGAGACCCTACGCTTCAAAGGCAAGTGCCTTAACCACTAAGCAATCTCTCCAACTCCCCAAAAAAAATTTTTAAAGAAAAAGAATGTAAATCATTCAATATAATGTTTATTTATAATGTTAAAATATTACATAAAATATATCATTAGGCTAGGTACGGTAGCATACACCTTTAATTCCAGCACTCATGTTATGAGTTCGAGGCCAGCCAGGGACTACAGAGTGAGTTCCAGGTCAGCTTGGGCTAAGGTGAGAACCTATCTCAAAAAACAAAAACACAGCTGGGCATGGTGGCAACATGCCTTAACTCCAGCTCGGGAGGCAAAGGTGGAGGATCACTGTTGATGTCAAGGCCACCCTGAGACTACATAGTGAATTCTAGGTTGGCCTGAGCTAGAGTGAGACCCTACCTTGTGGGGGAGGAATCATCAAAAGCAATGTCCGGACTGGAGAAATGGCTCAGAGGTTAAGGTGCTTGCTGGCAAAGCTAAAGGAACCAGGTTTGATTCCCCAGTACCCACATAAATCCAGATGCATAAGGTAATGCATGCATCTGGAGTTCATTTGTGGTGGCCAGAGGTCCTGACACACCTATTCTCTAGCTATGTGCTTCTTTCTCAAATAAATAAATAATTTTTTTTTAAAAAGACACCAGTTGTGGTGGCACACACCTTTAATCCCAGCACTCTGGAGGCGGAGGTAGGAGGATCACTGTGAGTTCGAGGCCATCCTGAGACTACATAGTGAATTCCAGGTCAGCCTGGACTAGAGTGAAACACTACCTTAAAAAAAAAAATCTGCAATATTTTGGGTTTCCCATCTACAGTGCTAGGGACCAACCCAGGCCTTGCTCATACTAGGCAGGTGCTCTAACCATTAAGGAACATTCACAAGCCTGCAACATTTATTGTAGATTTTATTCTATATTTTTTAGTTTTTAATTCAATTTTATTGTATTAGTTTAATTAATACAATTTTATTTTGCTTATTTCATTTTATTTGAGAATCCAGATGGAGGCAGAAGTAGGAGGATCACTGTTACAGAGGTCAGTCTTGGACTACACAGTGAGTTTCAGGTCAGCCTGGGATAGAGTGAAATCCTACCTTTAAAAAAAAACGAGAGTGGGGGAGAGAATTCATTTAACTTTCCATGTAGGATGGGGCTACATGTTTCAAGAAGAAAAATGTACATGCATGGTTAGAGAGTTGGCTTAGTGGTTAATGCACTTTGCCTGTGAAGCCTAAGGACCTAGATTCAATTCTCCAGGTCCCATGTAAGCCAGATGCACAAGGTGGCAAATGCATATGGAGTTCTTCTGTAGTAGCTAGACACCCTGAGGCACCCATTCTCTCTCTCTCCTCTCCTCTCCTCTCCTCTCTTTCCCTCCCTCTATCTCAAATAAAAATAAATTTAATGGGCTGGAGAGATGGCTTAGTGGTTAAGTGCTTGCCTGTGAAGCCTAAGGACCCCAGTTTGAGGCTCAATTCCCCAGGACCCATGTTAGCCAGAGGCACAAGGGGCACACGTGTCTGGAGTTTGTTTGCAGTGGCTGGAAGCCCTGGAGCGCTCATTCTCTCTCTCTCTCTCTCTCTCTCTCTAACTGCCTCTTTCTCTCTCTGTCACTCTCAAATAAAAAATAAAAATAAACAAAATAAAAATAAAAATTAAAAAATTAAAAACAAAATGCACATGGAAACAAAGTGTTTTTGCTATAATAAATGCTGGGAAAGTATTATCAGATGAGTCTCTCTAGAACAGATGACCACAACAAGAGGTGTACCCACTGCAATTGGCTTTTTTTTTGTGCCTGGCTGGGTTTCTAGGACTTGACTCAATCCTAGGGCTTGATGCCAGACATACATCTTCCACAGCTGCAACCATCCTTTGCTGTTCTTCACCAACTTTAAATTTCAGCTAGTTTAAGCCAGGCGTGGTGGTGCACGCCTTTAATCCCAGCACTCCGGAGGCAGAGGTAGGAGAATAGCTGCGAGTTCAAGGCCACCCTGAGACTACAGAATAAATTCCAGGTCAGCCTAAACTAGAGTGAGACCCTAATCAAAAAATCAAAACAACAAACAAACACACAAAATCCTTATTTGGGTGGTCTTGAACTTGCTACAAGTCAACCTGTGGCAAATGTGGCTACTCTACCAAACGTAGCAAGAGACAGTATAACTGGAGTGCAGAGGCTAAGAGGTGAAATACTGCGGGGACTAGGTGGACGAGGCACCTAAAATGTGTCTATCCCAGGGCTGGAGAGATGGCTTAGTGATTAAGGCGCTTGCCTGGGAAGCCTAAGGACCCAAGTTTGTTTCTCCATGTCCCATGTTAGCCAGATGCACATTGTGGTGGAGTTGCTTTGCAGTGGCTAGAGGCCCTGGAGCACCCATTCTCTCTGTCTCTCTCCCTCTGTCCCTCTGTATCTAATAAATAAATATATTAAATTATTTTTTAAGTGTCTATCTCAAGTAAACGACCTAATGCTTCACCTTAAAGCCTTGGAAAAAGAAGAACAAGCAAACCAAAAATCAGTAGGCGGGAAGAAATAATAAAGATTAGGGCAGAAATTAATGAAATAAAAACCAAAAAAAAAAATTACAAAGAATCAATGAAACAAAGAGCTGGTTCTTTGAAAGGATAAACAAGATTGATAAACCAAAAGAAAGAAAGGAGAGACACAAATTAATAAAATTAGAGATGAAAAGGTAGCATCACCACAGATACCAGAGAAATTTAAAAAATCACAGGGACATACTATAAGAACATATACTCCACTAAGTATGAAAATCTGAAAGAAATGGATGATTTCCTTGATTTATATGACCTACCTAAATTAAATCAAGATGAGATTCATCACTTCAATAGACCTATAACAAGTATGGAGATCCAAGCAGTTGTCAAAAATCTCCCAACTAAAAACAGTCCAGGCCCAGATGGATTCACTGGTGAATTTTACCCAGACCTTCAGGAAGAACTAACACCATTGCTTCTTAAACTTTTCCATAAAATAGAAAAAGAAGGAATCCTACCAAACTCCTTCTATGAAGCCAGCATCACCCTGATACCAAAACCAGGCAAAGATAGAAGAAAAGAAAAAAGAAAATTACAGACCAATCTCCCTCATGAACATAGATGCAAAAATTCTCAACAAAATATTGGCAAACAGAATAAAAGAATATATCAGAAAGATCATTCGCCCTGACCAAGGAGGCCTTATCCCAGAGATACAGGGAAGGTTCAACATACACAAATAGATAAATGTAATACATTATATAAATGGACTGAAGGACAAAAATCATATGATCATCTCATTAGATGCAGAGAAAGCATTAGACAAAATCCAGCATCCCTTCATGATAAAACTCCTACAGAGACTGGGAATAGAAGGAACATATCTCAATATAATAAAGGCTGTTTATGACAAGCCTACAGCCAACCTATTACTAAATGGGGAAAAACTGGAAGCTTTTCCACTAAAATCAGGAATAAGACAAGGGTGTCCACTATCCCCACTTTTATTTAATATAGTACTGGAAGTCTTAGCTATAGCAATAAGGCAAGAGACACACATAAAAGGGATACAAACTGGAAAGGAAGAGATCAATTATCATTATTTGCAGATGTCATGGTCCTATACATAAAGGACCCTAACGACTCTACCAGCAAACTGTTAAGAGCTGATAAACACCTATAGCCATGTAGCAGGATACAAAATAAACACACAGAAATCGGTAGCCTTCATATATGCTAACAACAAACACACAGAGGATGAAATCAGAGAAGCACTCCCATTCACAATTGAATAAATAAATAAATAAAGTACCTTGGAATAAACCTAACTAAGGAAGTGAAGGATCTCTACAATGAAAACTTTAAAACACTCATGCGAGAAATTGCAGAAGACACTAGGAAATGGAAAGACATCCCTTGTCCTTGGATTGGAAGAATCAATATTATGAAAATGGCAATCTTATCAAAAGCAATCTACACATTTAATGCAATCCCCATCAAAATTCCAATGGCATTCTTCACAGAAATAGAACAACAATCCAAAAATTCATCTCGATTATCTAAAACAATATTGAGCAACAAAAGAAAGGCTGGTGGTATCACCATACCTGATTTTAACCTACACTACAGAGCCATAGTAAAAAAAAAAAAAAAAACAGCATGGTACTGGCACAAAAAGCAGACATGTAGATCAATGGAACAGGAGAGGACCCAGATGTAAGTCCAGGTAGCTATAGCCACCTGATATTCAATAAAAATACCAGCCGGGCGTGGTGGCGCATGCCTTTAATCCCAGCACTCAGGAGGCGGAGGTAGGAGGATCACCATGAGTTCGAGGCCACCCTGAGACTACATAGTGAATTCCAGGTCAGCCTGAACTAAAAGTGAGACCCTACCTCGTAAAACCAAAAAAAAAAAAAACAAAACCAAAAATACTCATTGGAGAGAAGACAGCCTCTTCAGCAACTGGTGCTGGGAAAACTGGATATGTGTCTATAGAAAGATGAAAATAGATCCTTCTCTTTCTCCATGCACAAGAATTAAGTCCATCCCAGATTTGATCATTTGTATTGAGCAATTTTATTATGATGTGCCTTGGTGTGATTTTATTCATAAATTTTGACATTCATTAAAAAAATAATAAATAAAGAAAGAAAAGAAAAAAAAAGAATTAAGTCCAAACGGATTAAAGACCTTAACATCAGACCTGAAACTCTGAAACTGCTAGAGGAAAAAGTAGGGGAAACCTTTCAACATATTGGTCTTGGCAAAGACTTTCTGAATATAACCCTCAGGCAATAGAACCACAGATTAACTGCTGGGACCTCATGAAATTCAAAGATTTTGTACTGCAAAGGACACTGTGAATAAAGCAAAGAGGCAACCTATAGAATGGGAAAAAATCTTTGCCAGCTATGCATCTGTTAGAGGATTAATATCTAAGATATACAAAGAACTCAAAAAGTTAAATAATAAGAAATCAAACAACCCAATTAAAATATGGGCTATGGGGACTGGAGGGATGGCTTAGTAGTTAAGGTGTTTGCCTGTAAAGCCAAAGGACCCAGGCTCTATTCCCCAGGATCCATGTTAGCCAGATGCACAAGGGGGCACAGGCGTCTGGAGTTCGTTTGCAATGGGTGGAGGGCCTGGTGCGCCCATTCTTTCTCTCTACCCCCCCTTCTCTCTGTCAAATAAATAAATAAAAATATTTTTTAATGGGCTATGGAACTAAATAGAGAGTTCTCAAAAGAAGAAATACAAATGGCATATAAGCATCTAAAAAAAAGTTCTACAACCCCAGTGACAGGGAAATGCAGATTAAAACTACATCGAGATTCCATCTCACTCCTGTCAGATTGGCTACCATCATGAAAACAAATGACCATAAATGCTGGCGAGGATGTAGAAAAAGAGGAACCATTCTACACTGTTGGTGGGAATGCAATCTGGTTCAGCTATCATGGAAATCAGTGTGGAGGTTCCTAAGATAGCTAAAAAAAATAGATCTACCATATGACCCAGCTATAGCACTCCTAGGCATATATCCTAAGGACTCACCTCATTACCTTAGAGATACTTGCTCAACCATGTTTATCGCCACTGAATTCACAATAGCTGGGAAATGGAACCAGCCTAGATGTCCCTCAACTGATGAGTGGATAACGAAGATATGGCACATTTATACAACAGAGTTCTACTCAGCGGTAAAGAAAATTTAGTTATGAAATTTGCAGGAAAATGGATGGATCTGGAAAGGATTATACTAAGTGAGGTAACCCAGGCCCAGAAAGCCAAATGTTGCATGTTCTCTCTCATATGTGGATCCTATCTACAAATAACTAGACTTCCGTGTAAGTAGGAAGCTCAGTAGCAAAGGCCAGTAAGCTACAAGAGAGATATAAAGGGAATAGAAAGGAAGAGAGGGAGGTACTTAGTAGGATGGTACTGTAAATATGTAAGTAGAAGATCAGACTAATGGGGGTGAAAAGGCCCAAACTGAGGTCAGGGGAACAGATTGAATAAAGGAAAGGTGGAGGGAGGGCTAATCAAAATCTAAGAGCATATAAATAAATCATATGAAAACCTACTTGTTTGGACAATGGAACACTCAGGTGCTGTAAATTGTGGCTAGAAAATTTTCAGTGCCAGGGAAGGAATACCTTCCAGGGAGTTGTTGGCCAGGGAGGTCCCTGCGGCTCCCAAAACATTACAGGACATTGCCAAAGCCCTTGGTTTCCCACCAGAAATAGATGGGAAGATCTGATTGCTGAAGACTCCACATACTTGGGCTGCAAGGCCACTGAGAAATCCTTCTGGAACTGAGCTGATAACCTCCTCCATGTAGACCATTCTGCATGCAGTTCAATGGGAGAAAGAGAAATCACCAGTGAAGACACTCCACAGTGGACATTGCAAGCCTTATATTTGGCCAGCCAGGCCAAATGAGCCAACGGGTGCAACAGTGGCACGTCTGTCATGGTGGAAACCAGCTGCCCTCTAACTGGACTGGAGGCCCGCTCCATGGGAGGGAATACATCCCTGATACTGAAAACCTACAACAGGGGTAGTCATGAGCCCTAGGGGTGTAACGTCTGCTGTTGTCTGGCTAAATGTATATACTATGCTCATCAAACTGCCCAATAAGCACTTCTCTTAATGTTCATACCCATATATTAATGCTACTCTCACTTTTGGTAGAGAACCTCCTCTTTTCAGATGGCAGCGACCCTGGGATGACTCACAAGGCATCATGGTGCTGGGAAGAAGTGACAGAGGAAGGCTCAGCACTGCAATATCTCTATCACACCTTCCAAGGCTCAGGGTCCATTGTGGAAGAGATGGCAGAAAGAATGTAAGAGCTAAAGGAAGGGTAGGACTCCTTACAAGTGCTCCTCCAGACATTCTTCGAGTTTCAAAGGAGAAAGTGGGGGGAAGTGCATTACCATGGGATATTGTTTACAATCATGAAAGTTAATAAAAAATTAATTAATTAAAAAAATCTTTTAAGTGTCTATCTCAGATTCAGACATGGATTCCATGAAGGAACTATACCTACACCCAAGAGGGCAGCTGTGGCAGCATCCAGTTCATCCAGAGAATGTTGTCTATCAATCATAAGAAATGTTCTGGTTTTAAAAAACATTAAATCTAAATCTAACATCAGGACTCCAAAGACGGACTTAGGAAAAGGGGGTGGGACCACTGGACTTCTTCCTCTTCCCAATATGGTCAAAATGGATAAATCTTTAAAAATTTTTTTTATTTATTATAAGAGAAAGAACAAGGAAAAAAAAATAAGAGTCCAATAGAGAGAAAATGGTCATACCAAGGCCTGTAGCCACTACAAATGAACTCCAGACGCATGCGCTTTGTGTATCTGGCTTTACGTAGTGTGGTAGACAGCTTTAGGTTGCTGGGATGAACTTCCAGACCATATACAGTTATGGAGTAAGGGATTTATTGAAGTTTACAGATCCAGAGAAAGTTCCACAATGGCAGAAGAAGCTGGCCTGCTTTCACAGGTCCAAGCAGAGAGAGAAAAGCCACAAGCCAAAACCCAAAAGCCACACCACACACAAGCACACTTTAAGAACTCCAGGCACTCTGCATAACTTTAGACTTAAACTTCAAATCCACCATTGTACCTTAGGGCTAGACTCTAAGATCCACTCAGTGACACCTCCTCCACCCAAGTGCCTGCAGATCTAAATTACAAGTTGTAATAAAATCTTGAATATACTGGGGACCATTCATTTACACTACCACAGGTTGGTCCTGGGGAATTAAACCTGGGTCCTTTGGCTTTGACGGCCAGTGCCTTAACCACTAAAGCCATCTCTCCAGGCCTCAAGTCCCCTTTTTTTTGAGGTAGGTCTTGCTATAGCCCAGGCTGACCTGGTATTCACTATGTCATCTCGGGGTAGCCTTGAACTCACAGAAATGGTTCTACCTCTGCCATCCTAGTGCTGGGATTAAAGGCATGCACCACCACATCTGGCTCTCCTAGGTCATTTTAGATCCATCAAGTTGGTATTTAAGATTGACCGTTACAATAGCTATGGTCATTTTAAAAAATATTTATTTATTTGAGAATGGGAGAGAAAGAGGCAGACAGAGAGAATGGGTATGCCAGGGCCTCTAGCCACTGCAAACAAACTCCAGATCCATGTGACCATCTTGTGCATCTGGCTTACTTGGGCACTGGGGAACTGAACCTAGGTTGTCTTTAGACTTCGTAGGCAAGCACCTTAACCGCTAAGCTATCTCTGCAGCCCATACGTTTATGACCTTAATAGTGATGATTTCATTGGTGCATACTTGTCCCCAACATTAAATATATGTAGGTTTATATATTTCAATCACAATGATTTTTAAAAATATTTTATTATTTATTATTATAAGAGAAAAGGAGGGAGAATGGAGGGAGGGAAGGAGAGGGGCAGGCAGATAAAGAGAATGGGTGCACCAGATCCTCCAGCAACTGTAAATGGACTCCAGAGGCATGCACCTGGGTCCTTTGGCTTTACAGGCAAGTGCCTTAACTGCTGAAGCTGTCTCTCCAGCCCCACAATGGATTTCTTTTAGCAAAAAATAATTGCCCTTTTAGTGTATATTGTGTTGCATGCTTTAGTCTTGCCCTTTCAAAGGGAAAATCCAATGAGTCACTCTAGATTCCTGATTTTATCACTATTAAAAATTTCTAAAATAGTAAGACCCTACCTTGGGAACCTTAAAAAGGAAGGAAGGAAGGAAGGAAGGAAGGAAGGAAGGAAGGAAGGAAGGAAGGAAGGAGGGAGGGAGGGAGGGAGGGAGGGAGGGAGGAGGGAAGGAAGGAAGGAGGAAGGAAGGAAGGAGGGAAGGAAGGAAGGAGGGAAGGAAGGAGGGAAGGAAGGAAGGAGATCGATTTCTAAAACAGGGCTGGAGAGAGATGTTTCAGTGGTTAAAAGTGCTTACTGACAAACAAGCCTGTTGGCTACTACAGTTTCATTCCCTAATACCCACACATAATGCCAGACCAAATGTACTTATGGCAGTGGGAGGCATAGCCAGAAGAATGTGCAAGTTTAAGGGCCAGCTAAGCTAGCCTAGCACACATGGAAGCAGCAAAGACAAAACAAGGGAGACCTTATCTCAAGCAAAAGCAGGAGAGAACAAACACCCCAAGATTGTCTTCAAACCTCCACACGTGTGCCATGGTATGTGCGCACATACACGCATACACATACATAATTAAAAAGTTCTAAAATAATTTCAAACTATGTGAATGAAACAATGTTGTTTGCAACAAAAAATCCAGATGGGAACATCTGACTTTAATTTGCCTCAAGACAGAAATCCTGTGAGTTAACATTAATGGGTTTAAATGTCAAAACCGCTCAGACATAACAAGTTAAAATGAAATACATGTGAAGTAAGTCAAATTTTGCCTTGGAAATATCCAAGATGTTTTCCATACAAATCCACTTAAGGAAATGTAATTAAAACTGATTTTAATCAACAAAGGCAAATAGTCGTACATTTAATAATAAGGTTTAAATCTGAAAGAGAATACTCTTTCTAGGATGAGATTTTTCAACTCCTAGGCACAAGGGGGTCGTTCTGCCTCAGCATTCCAAATAGCTGAAAGTGTAGGAGAGCACCACCATGCCGTTTTCCTATATGCTCTTAGAAAGCTATTGAACGAGTTTACAGTGTCCAAATCAAGGAAATGTGGGCATAAGGAAGAAAGACAAAATGAGATTGAGATCAAATTCCACATTATCAGAGAAAAACTCAGTATTAATAGGAACCCTCAGCTTTTTCATCTCAATAACCGACAATAATCAGTATTTTTAAGGATATTAAAAAAATATTGTTATTTGCGGTGGGGGGGGGGGGAAATGGGCCTCTAACCACTGCAAAGGAACTCCAAGTATGTGCCATCATATGCATCTGGCTCATGTGGGTTCTGGGGAGCTGAGCCTGGGTTCTTAGGCTTTCACAGGCAAGTGCCTTAACTGCTAAGCCATCTTCCAGGCCAATAATCACAATATTGATAGGATTACAGATGCATATATTGGCTTTTCTGTACATTGTAAACCAATTAATAATACCAATTAATTAGCTAGCCTTTTTAAAAGAAATACGCAAAGGATGAATGGATTAACCCTATAATTCAACAGCCAAATCACTAAGAATAATCATGCTTTTCCTTTACAGTTAATCTTTTCTACATTTTTTTTTTGAGGTAGGGTTTCACTCTAGCTCAGGCTGACCTGCAATTCACTATGTCTCAGGGTGGCCTTGAACTCATGGCGACCTCCTACCTCTGCAGGGATTAAAGGTGTGCGGCACCACGCCCAGCTTACAGTTAACTTTCAGTTCATTATAACCAACATTAAAAATATATATATTTTATTTACTTGACAGAAAGAAAGAATGGGTGTACCAGGGCATCCAGTCACTGCAAATGAACTCCAGATGCATGTACCACCTTGTGCATTGGGCTTACATAGGTACTGGGGAATTGAACCTGGGTCCTTAGACTCTGCAAGCAAGCAAGCACCGTAACTACTAAGACATCTCCCTAGCCCCTATAATCAACATTTTACCAACAATTTCCTCTACCAGACCATCCCTAGTAAAACATAACCAACTGGGTAAAAATAATTACCCTATTTCCAGTTCTGACAGTAAAGCTTTCAAGATTATCTATATGCCTACGTGACTCCATTAGTGCTAGTATCCAATTACTAATGTACCAGGACGAAAAAGCAGAAAAATGAATGTATTCCAAACTACCAACATTCAATTAATGGAGTTAAAAAAAAAAAAAAAAACATTTCTTTGCCAGCAAAATGTTCATTCTGTCTTGACTGTGTGACCTCACTCCTGGGAATTTGTCCTTAACAAAATAACTCAGGGGAAAAGGCAATTTATTCCACGAAGGAATGGTTAATTAAATGGTGGGACAGCATGTCAATGTGAACTGTGAATGCATTAAAAATTATAATTACAAAGAACACTCAACACTTGGGGAAATGCATATAATAAAAAACTGAGGGAATGACTTCTACAAACTGATATATGTAGCATAACTACAATTATTTGTAAAAGCAGACACATGGTCACAGCATGAAATGAGAACATGAAACCAGAAGTGATGGCATGGCAGCGATAACATGGTGGGGATAACAGTAAATACCAATTTCCTTAAAATCTTTTTTAAAAACAGATAATAAAATATTTCATTTGCTTTTTCACTACATTTGCTTTCCTACAGAAGGATTAGTTCTTTGGGTGCCAAGCATTTCTTCACACATAGCTACATGATCAGTTACAGTGACTTGCTTGTTCAAAACCAAAATGTTAACAAGTAGAGCTGAGGGAACTCTAGGACAGCACACAACAACATGACAGAACAGCCAAAGCTTGAAGTCAGAAGCTTGTGACCTCAGCCTTCCCTACCTATGGTAGAAATAAGAAACAACCTCCAAGACTGGCTGCCCTAATCTAAAACTCACCATCTTCACTGTATGATCAAAATAGCTATACGTGCCTTTAATCCCAACACTGGGGAATAGTAAACTAAGGTAGAAGAATCGCGGTGAGTTTCAGGCCAAACTAGGGTTACAGAATGAGCTCCAGGTCAGCTTGCGCAACCTGAGAAACCTGCCTGGAAAAGGAAAAACAAACAAACAAACAAACACCAGCTGGGAGTGGTGGCACATGTTTTTAATTCCAGCACTCAGGAGGCAGAGAGGTAGGAGTATTGCCATGAGTTCTAGACCAGCCTGAAACTACATAGTGAATTTAGGGCTAGAGAGATGGCTCAGCGGTTAAATGTACATAGTGAATTCCAGGTTAGTGTAAACCATGTGGACACAGTGGTGCTTGCCTTTAATCTCCACACTTTGGGAGGCTGAGGTAGAAGGATCATTGTGAGTTCAAGGCCAGCCTGAGACTCCATAGTGAATTACAAGCCAGCCTGGGCTACAGTGATACCCTACCATGGGGGGGGGGTATAAATAAACAAATTATTATTGTGAGTATAAAGGGCATCATTTTTTTATATAGCAAATAAATGTCAAAACCAGAAGTTTACTATCTCTATAAAATAACCAAGTAAGCCTCTCTCTCTCACCTGTTTTCTTGTCAGAAAATGAAGTTAATAATTCTGTCATAAACTTTTTTGGTTAAGTTTTAAAAATTTATTTATGTATTTATTTATTTATTTGAGGGAGCGAGAAAGAAAATGGGCCTCCAGACACTGCAAATGAACTCCAGATGCATGTGCCATCTTGTGCATACAGCTTACGTGGTCCTGGGGAATCGAACCGAGGTCCTTTGGCTTTGCAGGCAAACACCTTAATGGCGAAGTCATCTCTCCAGTCCCAATAATTCTGTCATAAACTATTTCACAAAATGCCAACACCATCATCCACTATTATTGCTGTAACTATCTCTACTGCCCCTATTTTATAAACAGCCAAACTAGGACTATACCTGATGGACTGAGGGAGAAATCTAATCATAAAAATGTCACTGAAGGGCTGGAGAGATGGCTTAGTGGTTAAGACACTTACCTGATAAGCCTATGGACCCTGGTTCAATTCCTCAATACCCATGTAAGCCAGATGCACAAGATGGCACATGTGTCTGGAGTTCATTTGCAGTGGCTAAAGGCTCTGGTGTTCTCGTTCTCATTCTCATTCTCTCTCTCTCTAATATTTTTGAAAAGTTACTCAAACCTAACAACATAGTGAGTAAGCAATCAAGACAAAAAAAACAACAGCACAAGGCCAAAATTAAATGCATGACATAGTTCATATAGAAAGGGTTGTAAAAGAAAGTGCTGCCATGACTTAGAGACAGGACAGGGAATACGATGACCGTGTAACAGACCACAACACCCTGCAAGAGGAGCTTGCTTTAGGAAACAGCTGCTAAAGGCACTGCTGGTAGACAGGTCCCTGTCTAATTACAAGTAAGTTGACTTAGGACTTGAAAATACCCAGGAGATTTCCACCTGTAATTATTTAAACAAATAACTCATTCTCAGCTCATATAATTATCCTTTTACTTTTTAAATTATTTTTTATTTATTTGAGAGGGAAAGGGAAGGAAGTGGGAAGAGGGAGAGAGAGAGTGGGCCAGAGCCTCTTGCCACTTCAAACTCCAGACGCATGCTCCACTTTGTGCATCTGGCTTTATGTGGGTTCTGGAGAATTGAGCTTGGACCAGTAGGCTTTGTAAGCAAGCGCCTTTAACCACTGAGCCATCTTCCCCAGCCCCAACAAAATCTTTTGATATAACGAAAGAGCAAGGTATAATATAACACTACAACAGCAACATGGAAAAAGTATGCACATATATAAGCAAAAGCTAGAAGGGAATGTGAAGAAATTAGAAGCTGGCTTTAATAAAAGTTACTGCTGTCACTCCTAATGCAAATTTCACTGAAAGGCCAACATGACCCAAGCACTGTGCTAAGCACCCAGGATGTAAACATGAAGATGCAATTCCAGCCCTCAATAAGTTCATGATATAGCTGGGTGATAAGAATTACATGAGGAGATGGGCTGGACGTGGCAGCTCACATCTATAATTCTAGCATTTGGGAGGCTGAGACAGGAAGACTTCTAGGAGTATGAGGCCAGTCTGTAGTACATGGTCAGCTAAAGGCCCACCTCAACTGCACAGTGAGACCCTGCCTCAACCATTCCTCTAATAAAAGTTAAATGAGGGCACTTCAAGTATGGTATACACACAAAAAGGGCAAGAATCAGCTAAATCTAAATGCTGTTTGTTTGTGACAGGATCTCATATAACACAGCCCAGGCTAACATCAAATTCATCCTGCCCCAGACCTCCAAAGTGTTGGGATTAAAGGTATGTGCTTCAGGACTGGCCACGGATGTTTGTCATCATCTCAACTACTGCCTGAAGCTCTGGCTACCTTTGAAGACTAATATTCCTTTCTACGAAAGGAATAGCATGTTTATGTACACTTAAAGTTCTGCAACCATACAAATCCAAAGTTCCCTCTTGAGACACTTCACTCAGCACACCTGCCTACACACATCTTAATTAACTTGCAAATTCTAGGGCTAACTTTTCATTCTAGGTTTGGGAACAGAGAACAGATGGCCTACCCAGCATAAACTCACAAGAACCAATTTTTCCCAATCAGACGTGGTTAAAATCCAGACATATACCTACATATTAGTGAACAACAGGAACCCTTATAATGATATGACAATTATTCAGTGTGACAGCTGTTTATGCCAATACCAAAATGTGAGTTTTAAAACATAGGTTAACACCTCTGGTTCCCTAGTATTAAAGCAAAATAAAACACAACAATAACAACATAAAAGGGTGTTATGGGGCTAACTAGATGGCTCAAAAGTTAACGTAGTTGCCTGCAAATTTTAACAACCTGGGTTCAAGTTCCCAGTACCCACATACAGCCAGATGCACAAAGTGGTACATGCATCTGGAGTTCATTTGCAGTGGTTAGAAGCCAAGGCATAACTATTCATTCTCTTTCTGTTTTCTCTCTCTCCTTCTAAATACATAAATGAAATTAAAATATTTTTTAAAGAGCACGTTACGGGCTGGAGAGAGAGCTTTGTTGTTAAGCGTTTGCCTGTGAAGCCTAAGGACCCTGGTTCGAGGCTGGATTTCCCAAGACCCACGTTAGCCAGATGCACAAGGGGCGCATGCGTCTGGAGTTCGTCTGCAGTGGCTGGAGGCCCTGGCGTGCCCATTCTCTCTCTCTCTCTGTCTCTCTCTCTCTCTCTGTCTGTTGCTGTCATATAAATAAATAATTTTTTTTTAAAGCATGTGTTACGAGCTGGAGAGATGGCTCAGCAGTTAAGCACTTGCCTGTGAAGCATAAGGACCCCAGTTCGAGGCTCCATTCCCCAGGACCCACGTAAGCCAGGTACATGCATCTGGAATTCATTTGCAGTGGTTAGAAGCCAAGACATGACTGTTCATTCTCTTTCTGTTTTCTCTCCTTCTAAATACATAAATGAAATTAAAATATTTTTTAAAGAGCACGTTACGGGCTGGAGAGATGGCTTAGTGGTTAAGCGCTTGCCTGTGAAGCCTAAGGACCCTGGTTCGAGGCTGGATTTCCCAGGACCCACGTTAGCCAGATGCACAAGGGGCACATGCGTCTGGAGTTCGTCTGCAGTGGCTAGAGGCCCTGGCGCGCCCATTCTCTCTCTCTCTCTCTCTCTCTCTCTGTCTGTTGCTCTCATATAAATAAATAATTTTAAAAAAAAAATTTTTTTTGCTTTATTTATTTATTTTTATTTATTTATTTGAGAGCGACAGAGAGAAAGAGGCACATAGAGAGAAAGAGAGAGAGGGAATGGGCGCGCCAGGGCCTCCAGCCACTGCAAACGAACTCCAGACGCATGCGCCCCCTTGTGCATCTGGCTAACGTGGGTCCTGGGGAATGGAGCCTCGAACCGGGGTCCTTAGGCTTCACAGGCAAGCGCTTAACCACTAAGCCATCTCTCCAGCCCATAATTTTTTTTTTAAAGCATGTGTTACGAGCTGGAGAGATGGCTCAGCAGCTAAGCACTTGCCTGTGAAGCATAAGGACCCCAGTTCGAGGCTCCTCTCCCCAGGACCCACATAAGCCAGATGCACAAGGTAGCACATGCATCTGGAGTTCGTTTGCAGTGGCTGGAGGCCCTGGCGCACCCATTCGCTCTCTCTCTGTCTCTTTCTCTCTGTCTGTCGCTCTCAAATAAAAATAAACAAAAAAAATTTAAAAAGCATGTGTTACAATACCAATCACAGCTATAAAACACGTCATTACAGATGGACGTGGTGGAGCATGCCTTTAATCCCAGCACTCGAGAGGCAGAGGTAGGAGGATCGCAGTGAGTTCGAGGCCACCCTGAAACTACACAGTGAATTACAAGTCAGCCTGGACTAGAATGAGACCCTACCTTGAAAAGCAAATTATCTATCTATCTCTCTGTTTTAATTTATGTATTTGTGTGAGAGAGAGGAGGGACAGACAGAGAGAATGGGCACACTCACTAAGTCGCCCAGACAGGCCTTGAAGTTGTGGTCCTCCTGCCTAGTCTTGAGAGCACCTGGGATTACAGGCTAGTATCACTAGTTTAGCAGCTCTTAGATATTTCTCAGTGGTCCAATTTTGCAAGGCTTTTTAAAAAAAAATACTTTATTTGCTGGGAGACAGGAAGAGGGGAGAAGGGGACAAGGAAAGAGAAGGGGGGGACAATGAGCAAGTATGCAACTAACTGTAAATGAACTCCAGGTACATGAACCACTTTGTGAATTTTGTTTTACATGGGTACCAGAGAATTAAACCTAGGACAATAGGCTTTGCAATAGGCTTTCAATTTACCAAGTTTTTTTTTTTTTTTTTTAATGAACTCTAGACACATGCACCATCTTGTGCATCTGGCTTATGTGGGTACTGGGTAATCAAACCTAGGTCCTTTGGCTTTGCTGGCAAGTGCCTTAACTGCCAAGCCATCTCTCTAGGCCAATTTTGTGAGTTTTTAAATATTCAATAATGGGGGATAGGGAGATGGCTCAGCAGATAAAGGCACTTGCTTGCAAAGAGTGCCCGCTTAGGTTCAATTCCCCAGCCACCCATGCAAGATGGGCATTATTTGCAGTGGCTAGAGGCCCTGGCGTGCCCATTCTCTCTTCTCTCTCTCTCTCTTTCTTTCTCTCTCTCTCTCTCCTCTCCCTCCCTCCCTCTCCCTCTTTCTCTGTTGCTCTCAAATAAATAAAAAATTTAAAAAATTTAAAAAAACAAAAGAAAGTTTATTATAAAAAAAAAAAAAGCTGGGCATGGTGCCCAGTTAGGGCTTGGAGAGATGACTTAGCAGTTAAGGCACTTGCCTGAAAAGCCAAAGGACCTAGGTTTGATTCCCCAGGACTCACATAAGCCAGATGCACAAGGTGGGGCATGAGAAGGCACTTGCCTGAAAAGCCAAAGGACCTAGGTTTGATTCCCCAGGACTCACATAAGCCAGATGCACAAGGGGGGGCATGCATCTGGAGTTTGTTTGCAGTGGCTGGAGGTCCTGATACACCCATTCATATTCTCTCTCTCTCTCTCTCAATCTGTCTCTTTCAAATAAATTAATAAAAATATTTTTAAAAAATAAAAACACAAAAAGTTCTTTAAAAAATTTCTGTATATATTTTTTTGTTTTTGTTTTTCTAGGTAAGGTCTCACTCTAGCTCAGGCTGCCCTGGATTTTACTATGTAGTCTCAGGGTGGCCTCAAACTCACAGCAATCCACCTACCTCTGCCTCCTGGGTGCTAAGATTAAAGGTGTAATAAAAAATTTTTTTTAAATGTTGGAAGGGGCTGGAGAGATAGCTCAGAGGTTAAGGCACCTGCCTGCAAAAGGCGAAGGCCCCAAATTTTTAAATTTTTTAAAAATTTATTTATTTGAGAGCAATAGAGAGAGAAAGAGGGAGAGAGAGAGAGAGAGAATGGGCGCACCAGGGCTTCAGCCACTGCAAATGAACTCCAGATGTGTGCGCCCCCTTGTGCATCTGGCTAACGTGGGTCCTGGGGAATCAAGCCTCGAACCGGGGTCCTTAGGCTTCACAGG
Source organism: Dipus sagitta (assembly GCA_036346955.1). Classification (NCBI taxonomy): domain Eukaryota; kingdom Metazoa; phylum Chordata; class Mammalia; order Rodentia; family Dipodidae; genus Dipus; species Dipus sagitta. The sequence continues at coordinate 29,096,372 of CM070779.1, forward strand.
CAAGTGCTTAACCGCTAAGCAATCTCTCCAGCCCTGAAGGCCCCAAATTTGACTCCCCAGACACCACGTAAAACCAAATGCACAAGGGGATGCGTGCGTCTGGAGTTCATCTGCAGTAGCTAGTGGCCCTGGCACACCCGTTCATATTCTCTTTCTTTCTCTCTCTCTCTGCCTCTTTCTCAAATAAATAAATTAAAATAAAATAAACAAAAAGAGCATCAACAAGGGGCTGGAGAGATGGCTCAGCAGTTAAGGCACTTGCCTGCAAAGCCTAACAATCTGGGTTCAATTCTCCAGTACCCATGTAAAGCCAGATGCAAAATATGCAGCTGAAGTTTGTTTGCAGTGGCCCTGGCCCACCCATTCATATTCTTTCTTTCTCTTTCTCTCCTTGCAAATAAATAAATATTTTTTAAAAAGAATGAAAATGAATATGCTGAGGTTATACAGTTCAGTGGTATGGTTCTTGTCTAACATGTATAAGGCTCTCAGTTTGATTTCCAGTAAGATAAAATAGAAATAAAATGAAGAGATGAAAGTCATAGACAATAGAAGTTATTCACAGCTCATGTATCTGACAAAGAACTCATATCTACAAAGTATGAAAAATTAACAGTATAAACACAGGTCACCTACTTTTTGAAGATGAATGGGAAACATGGTCCGTGATTATTCAGGATGACATATTTAGAACGATATTCATTTAAGTGGTCATGTCATTAATCATCATGGAGATGAGCACTAAATGCACACAGTGAGTTAACATCACTCAATACAAATTTAGAAGAAAAAGAAGAGTCAAGTGTGACAGTACACTCCTACAATCCCAGCACTTAGGAGGCTGAAGCACAAGAACCTTGATACAATACTGTTAAAACAGTGTCTATGTAAGCTTCTGGATGACTATTTCAGCTTTCCCTATAAAGCTAACCATACTTCTACCCATGACTGAACAATTCTATCACAGGAGAAATTTAAACATTTCACAAAATTTTCTCTAGGGATAGTTAGAGCAGCCCTACCCATAACAGCTCCAAACTAAAGGGGGAAAAAAAAAATCAACAGGTGAATGACTTACACCATAGCACATCCATAATGGAAGACTAATAACATTAAAATGGATACTATGGATTCATGCAACTGTATGTATCAATCTTTAAAAAACACAGGAGAAAAAGCCAAGCATGGTGGCATACCCCTTTAATCCCAGCACTCAGCTAGAGTGAGACCCTATCTTGAAACCCCTCCCCCCCCCACAAAAAAAAAAGGAGAGCAGATAGAACAGAGTACACATCACATAACTCCATTTTCATGAGACATAAATACAGGAGAAGAAATGAGATAATGGCTACTGGAGGTGAGTGGAAACTCTGGTAAATTTAAATGTTCTAAATTTTGTTCTACAAAATGGTAACACAAGTATAGACAACCACTTAAAATCTCACTAAACATGGTATCTGTGTGTTTTAATCTTAATCAGAGATTTCCAAAATCACTGCAATATATATATATATATATTTTATATTTATACTAGTCATCCTCTTGCCCCTCTTACACGGTTTGTAAAATTCTGTATATAACCTCAAAAAAAACCAAAAAAAAAAAAAATTCTGTATATAAATGTTTTGATACCTTAGTATATGGTAATCACTCCAGGTTTCTCTGTTTTTCAGGTCCCTGCAAGATAGTAAGAAAGGTCTTCTTGGGCTGGGGAGATGGCTTAACTGGTTAAGGCACTTACCAGCAAAGCCAAAAGACCCAGGTTCGATTCCCTAGTACCCACATAAACCCAGATGCACAGGGTGGAGCATGCATCTGGAGTTTGTTTGCAGTGGCTGGAGGCCCTGGCATGTTCAATCTTTCTCAAATAAATAAGTGAAAAAAAAAAAAGTGTCCAGCATGGTGGCACACACCTGTAATCCCAGCACTTGGGAGGCAGAAGTAGGTGGATCACCATGAGTTCGAGGCCATCCTGAGACTATAGTGAATTCCAGGTCAGCCTCAGCTACAGTGAGACCCTACCCCCCCCCAAAAAAAAAAAAAAACAAAAAAAAAACAGAAGTAGTCTTCTTTCAGACTCTCTGTAGCCACCCTTCCTTCAGCATTTCTGTCCTATTTCATCATGAAAGCTGAGCTTGATAACTGGACAAGCATTCTTACGTCCTGACTGACCAGCATTTACTTCTAATCAATAGCAGATGTTGGAATGGTGCCAGGGTGGGCCCTAGGCCAAAGTAACAATTTTTATCCCATTCAAAGGCAAATACCCTTCTTAAGCGCCAAGTGATCCAAACACAGGCAATGACATCTGGATATGCGCTGCGTACCATGGGTTTGGCCTCTTTGGATGACAGCTCTAAGTACTGCAAGCAGTTGTTCTACCAGCTTTGTGGGACTGGAGAATACAGCAACTCTACAACCTGGAAAAACTCTTAAAAAGGCTGGGGAGGCTGCTCACAGATGAAAGTGCGTGCTTTCAAGCTTGCTGACCCAAGCTGCACTCTCCTCAGCACCCACATAAAGCTGGACACAAAGCAGTGCATGTGTGTGTGAGCCTTAGTCCATGCATGGGAAGCAGAACCAGGAGAATCCAAAAGCTTGCAAAAGCAAGAAAGACCCTGTCTCAAAGATGGGAGAGAATGGAACCTGAAGAGTGGTCCTCAGACTTCCACATGCACACTTTGACGTACATGCACACATACTTCTTTTTTGAATGTTTTATTTGTCGGGGGAGGGGGACACACCAGGGCCTCTAGCCACTGAAGATGAACTCCCAGACGCATGTGCCACCTTGTGCTTCTGGCTTATAGGATAGTGGGGAATCGAACTCAAGACCTTAGGCTTTGCAGGCAAACACCTTAACTGCTAAGCCATCCCTCCAGCCCCCACACACTTCTTAAGGGAGTAGTAGTAACAAATGGATTCAGGTAGTTCAAAAAACAAAAAGTAAAATAAAAATTGGGCTAGAGAGATGGCTTAGCGGTTAAGCGCTTGCCTGTGAAGCCTAAGGACCCTGGTTCGAGGCTCAATTCCCCAGGACCCACGTTAGCCAGATGCACAAGGGGGCGCATGCGTCTGGAGTTCATTTGCAGTGGCTGGAAGCTCTGGCATGCCCATTCTCTCTCTCTCTCTCTCTCTTTCTCTCTCTGTCACTCTCAAATAAATAAATAAGAATGAACAACAAAAAAAAATTTTTTTAAGTAAAATAAAAATAAAAACCTGGGCTAGTTACTCAGTGTAAAATGATTCAGTTATATATAAATTGCCCTACAAGATATTTTAAAAATCTATTTTGGGGCTGGAGAGATGGCTTAGCGGTTAAGGTGCTTGCCTGCAAAGCCTAAGAACCCATGTTCCACTCTCCAGGTCCCATTTAAGCCAGATGCACAAGGTGACACAAACATACAAGGTTGCACATGCTCCCAAGATGGAGCACGTGTCAAGAGTTTGATTGCATTGGCTGGAGACCCTGACGTGCCAATTCATTCTCTTACAATAAATAAGTAAATAAATAATAAAAACTGAAGCAGTCCTTGGCTAGTGATTTCAAAGATACCATTTACTTAGACTAGACAAACATATACCTCCTTGCTTACACATACTTATACACACATACACATAAACATTCTCTTACACACACACACACACACACACAAGAAAAAGAAAGTCAATCTATTTTGGCTGGGAGTGGTGGTGCATGCCTTTAAATCCCAGCACTCGGGAGGCAGAGATAGAAGGATTGCCGTGAGTTCAAGGCCACCCTGCGACTACATAGTGAATTCCAGGTCAGTCTGAGCTAGACTGAGACCTTACCTCGAAAAACAAAAAAACAAACAAACAAACCAAAAAACTATTTTGTTTTCTTTGAATTAGGGTCGTGCTCTGTTGTGTAGGCTAACTGCAAACTTAGGTAATTCAGGTTGGCCTTAACCTTTCTACTCTTTTCTTTGGCCTCCTGGGTGCTAGAATTATAGGTGTGTACCACCAGACACAGAAACAGTATCTTAAAGATGAGGAATTTTAAAAATTATTTATTTATTTGAGAGAGATAGAGAGGGAAGGGTGGGGAGAATGGGCATGCCATGCCCTCCAGAAGCATGAGCTACCTTGTTCCTTTGGCTTTGCATGAGTACTGGGAATAGAACCTGGGTCCTTTGGCTTTGCAAGCAAGCACCTTAACTGCTAAGCGATCTCTCCAGCCCCAAAGATGATGTTTTTTTTTTTAAATACATATATTTATTTATTTATTTGCACAACTGTATATGTAAATGCCACAACACACATCTGTGCTGCACTGTGTGTGAGGCAGGGCCTGTTGCCCCTGTGAGCTTCAGATTCTTCTGGCTCTACCTCCCAATGTCAGAGGCAGTCTGAGGTCACAGGTGCATGTGCTACTTTGTGTCTGCCTATATGTACATGGATGTTGGGGAAATCAAACCCCAGCCAGGAGGCTTTGTAAACAAGTGCCTTTCGCAGCCCCTCTTGTGGGGAGATTCAAGAGTCTCCCTCACACATATTAGGCAGGTATTCTATTACTGAGCTCCCCACTCCTCCCAAATTTTAATAAGGTGTACAAATAAATACTAAAGCCCTCAGCTGCCAAAGAACAGAGAGAAGAGAGATGAGGACAGGCCTCTTGGTCTCTTGTTGTTGTACTGTTGCTTAGCTTTTTGAGACAGGGTTTCATGTGGTCCTGGGCTAGCCTCAGACTTTAACTGAACTCTCCTCCCAAGGGCTGCAGTTACAGGCGCACACCACAAGCCTGGCTCTTCATTACTTTCCTTGACCAGACACTAAGGCTCAGGAGTATAAAATTTATATATGGCTAAGGACAGGTGAGTTCTGCTGCCCTCCAGAACCCACAACTGTAACAGAAGAAATCTAAATTGAATGATGCTCCCAAAGTAAAATATAAGACTCGATGACATTTATACACTGTGACCAAGAATGCATTTTTCCCACTTTCTACACATTTCCTTTTAATTTTGATATTTTCATACATGTATATTTGATCACATTCATCCATGATGTTGTCTCCTTCCTACTCCTGCTGATCCCCTTTCTCTTCCAAACCAGTCCCCTACTTCCCCCTCTATTTTTCTATCCATCTGAGAGAGACTGGAATGGTGGCTCATGCCTTTAATCCCAGCATTTGGGAGGCTGAGATAGCAGGGAAATCACCTTAATCCCAGCACTCGGGAGGCCAAGGTAGGAGGATCACTGTGAGTTCAAGGCCTCCCTAAGCCTATATAGTGAACTCCAGGTCAGCCTGCACCCTGCCTCAAAGGGGGGGAAAAAAAAAAGAATTTTCTTTAGCAAACACTCTATTCACACAATTAGCACCCACTCGATTCATGCATTATGAAACTCAATTTTATTTTGGCATTAAACTAAGACTGGCATAGGGATGATGGTCTAAAGATGGCAATACATGAGCTGAGAAAAGTATCGACTATGGAATCTTATGGCCAACTCTCCTTAATACAAAACACTCCCACACATAAAGCATACTTCTAAGTTTGGAATGGCTTAACATGTTTCTCCAGATTCCATAATTCTTCACAAATGTGAGCAGAAATACAGATTAGCTAGAGCAATAGGACAGAGTTGCAGCTTGTGATGCTGCCTGCCTTGCCAGGGCCATCCTGGTGGGGCTGCCTCAGTCAGCACTGTGGGCTGTGCCCAGACAACTGAAGGAGGAGAAGGGTCTTCCTACTGACAGCACCCTTCGGCAGTCAAGCTAAGGAAAAAGCTCTTTTGATCTGAGAACAAAAATGCTTATAGGATGATGTCTCAGTTTTCTCCTCTATAAAAATACAACCACCTGGCTTTTATTTCCTATCCCTGGGGGGCCTTTATGAGGATAAAAAGCTTTTGAAAATTAAAAGCATAGTGCAAATATGAAGCTATAATAGAGTGGGGACTGATTCCAAACAACATAAATGGAAGGTAGATGGGCACTTTGGCAGAGTAAACAGCCACATATGCCATCAGAGCAAACACAGAAGCAGCAATACCTGCCATTATAGTGGAAAGAGATCTTTGCACCTATTAAACAGGCTGTGCTCTCTAGTCTCGGCCCGCCCTGTCTCAGGCACTTCAGGAACACAACTTTTTAACTCAAACATCACCGCTTCATTCAGCTTACATAATTCCCACATGCATCTTGACACCTGCAGTCTGGCGACTCATTCTTAGCACTTCTACGGTGTCACATGTTGTGTTGCATCCTAGATGTGTTTCTCCCATCCAAATAGTAACCAGGTCCAACCCTGCTAAGCTTCCAAGATTGGGCATTCAGGTTGGTATGGCCATAAGCATTGGTTTGCTATTATTGTTAACAATATCATTTACTTAACTTTTTAAAATATTTTATTTATTTGCAGAGAGAGAGAGAGGGGGGGGGCAGAGAGAATGGGCTCTCCAGGACCTCCAGCTGCTGCAAACTAACTCCAGATGCAGGCACCACTGTGCATCTGGCTTTATGTGGGTATTGGAGAATTGAAACTGGGTCATCAGGCTTTTTAACCACTGAGCTATCTTTTCACCTCAGCCATAGACATTTGTTTCTCTATGTATTGCTCTGAAGTCTTTGCCCTCTTTGTGTCAATAATCACAGTTCCTAGGGGAATATCTGTTATATAGTCTAGACCCTAAAATTATCTCCTAGTTACCCAACTATAGTGCACAATACCAAAAGGCTCAATACCTTTCATATTAAGGTAGAACTCCCCAAGCTAGATGACAAGCCACACTGGGAGATATAAATGCCTATGCATTTACTGAGATACTCTTTTCCTCAGCCTAGGGCAGCAAATCAGAACTTCTTTCTGATGTTTGCCATGATGATGATACGAAGTTAGGAAACACTATATAAAATGAAATTTGGAGCCAGGCATAGCGGTGCACGCCTTTAATCCCAACACTCGGGAGGCAGAGGTAGGAGGATCAACATGAGTTTGAGACCACCCTGAGATTACATAGTGAATTCCAGGTCAGCCTGAGCCACAGTGGAACCCTACCTTGAAAAAAAAAGGGGGGGGGGGGAAGTTGTAGAGATGGCTTAGTGGTTAAAGCATTTGCCTGAAAAGCCAAAGGATCCCAGTTCGATTCTCCAGGACCCACATGAGCCAGATGCACAAGAGGGCACATACGTCTGGAGTCCGTTTCCAGTGGCTAGAGACCCTGGAGCACCCGTTTTCTCTCTCTCAAATAAATAAATAAATATTTTTTGAATAAAATTTGGGGAGCTGGGTATGGTGGTGCAAGCCTTTAATGCTAGCATTCGGGAGGCAGAGGTAGGAAGATCGCCATGAGTTTAAAGCCACCCTGAGACTACATAGCAAATTCCAGGTCAGCGTGAGAGCTACAGTGAGACCTTACCTCAGAAAAAAAAAAAAAAAGAAAGAAAGAGAGAAAGAAAGAATAAATAAATAAATAAATAAATAAATAAATAAATAAATTTAGGGGTTGAGGAGATAGACAATGTGAAAAGCATGCTTGCTGCCCTAATACCAGGACAGTAGCATGGATTCCCAGCACCCAGGTAAATACCAGGTGGGTGTGGTGACCATCTTGCAATCCTAGCACTCAGAAGGCAGTGACATGGGAACCCAGGGTCAAACTGGCTAATTAGACTAGGTGAATCAGTATACTCTGAATTCAAGTGAGAGACCCTGCCCCTCAGTAAATAAGTGGAGAATGATCAGGGAAGACACTTGATGTCACCCCCTGGCCTCTATAGGTAGACATGCACCCAAGTATAACCATACACATGCAAACACACACACACACACGACCACCACCACCACCACCACCACAAATAAATAAAGCAATAAATAAATAATGTGAAATATTGGGCTGGAGAGAAGACTTAGTGGTTAAGGCACTTGCCTGCAAAGCCTATGGGCCCAGCTTTGATTCCTCAGAACCCACATAAGCCAGATACACATGGTGGTGTATGCGTCTGGAGTTTGGTTGAAGGGGCTAGAGGCCCTGGAACACCCACTGTCTCTCTCGCTCTCATAAATAAATAAAAATAAAATGTAAAAAATAAATAAAGTGAGAGTTGGGTGTAGTGACACACGCCTTTAATGCCAGCACTTGGGAGGCAGAGGCAGGAAGATCGCTGGGAGTTTGAGGCCACCCTGAGATTACATAGTGAATTCAAGGTCAGCCTGGGCTACAGCAAGACCCTACCTTCAGAAACCAAAATAAAGGCAGAGTTCAAGGTCAGGACAAGTCATATCAGAAGAAGACAGAGGCAGAGGTAAGAGGGATCATTGCCAGTTTGAGGCCACCCCGAGACTACATAGTGAATTCCAGGTCAGCCTGCGCTAGAGCAAGACTACCACGGGGGAAGACAAAGGCAGACAAGATGTGGCAGTGGTGGGTACAGACAGTAGTAGGAACAACAGTGGCCCTAGTTGTGAGACACATTGCAGCCACAGTGGCTTGCTGGATAAATGGAACATTGATGATAAACCATCAAAATCAGTAAGTGCGATGAATCAGCTTTGAAAAACTCTTTGGATGATTCCCTCAAACAGGTATTTTTGGAAATATACAAGTATGTGGAGAATTTGGTCTAATTGATGTTTGTCTCACCATCTGTACCATCTATTTCTTTACAATAGTAGTTGTTGGTTATATGCACCCTATCCAGAGTCCAAGCCAGTACTGGCTTTCTGCATCATCACAGCATATGCTTTATGTTCAGAAAAGATCCTGCAGGGATGGCTCCTGATGATAATGGCAGCCGTCCAGGTTCAATGACAGACCTGAAGATGACCTTCAAAAGTGGGAGAACAAAGGCAGCAACAGGAAGCTGAGTTCACCAAGTCCATTGCTAAGTTTTTGGATCACATCAGGACATGGGTTATAGATGCGAATGAACCTGAAATATCTAGGCTCCATGACAGCCTCACCACAGAAAGAAAAATAAAATATCCAATTGTAAAGACAGCTTTCTTTCTGCTGGATCATGTTGAGTTACTGGTAGGTAAGGGAAAGAAATGATGAATTAATTTGGGAAAGGCATGACATGTTTAAAAAGTTCCTGTTTTGTCCTGAAAATTGAGTCCATTCTGCATAAATAGGTTTTCCTAGCACAGATAAGAAGATTATGAGTTTGAAGCCATTCTTGGCAACATATCAAGACCATGTTTTGTGGGGAGAATTACTAACTTATTGCTGACTCAGTTAACCCTGGTTTCAACAACTGTTTTTTTTTGTTTTTTGTTTTGTTTTGTTTTGTTTTTTGTTTTTCGAGGTAGGGTCTCACTCTAGCCCAGGCTGACCTGGAATTCGCTATGGAGTCTCAGGGTGGCCTCGAACTCACGGCGATCCTCCTACCTCTGCCTCCCGAGTGCTGGGATTAAAGGCGTGCGCCACCACACCCGGCTAACAAGTGTTTTCTTGATAAATCAGGATACATCTTATAAATAACAGCTTTCCTTCACACACTATGGTGTGTGTGTGCATGAGACTTGGAGAAAAATGTTTAAAAAAACAGCTTTTGAACAGGAGAGATGGCTCAGCAATTAAGGCGCTTGCCTGCAATGCCTAACAACCCAGGTTTGAGTACCCAGGTAAAGCCAGATGCACAATGTGGTGCATGCATCTGGAGGTTCCTTACAACTGCTAGAGGCCTGGGGCACCCATCCATATTCTCTCTCTCTCTCCTAGCAAATAAATACATTAAAAAAAAAAAAAAACAGCTTTCAAGTTGTGTAAAACAGACCTTCTTGCTCATTATGTTTTGTGCTCTTAACTAATTAAAGAAACTAATGGCATTTTTAGTTTTATACTGTCTATTTTCCACTAGTTTGTTCTTGTTAATATGTTTGCGTCCTTTACTAACTGCCACTTTCTTAAAAACTTTTTTTTTTTCAGAGCTGGAAAGCTTTGCCTGCAAAGCTTAAGGCCCAGGTTCAATTCTCCAGGCCCAATGTAAGCCAGATACACATGTTGGTGCATGAGTCTGGAGTTTGTCTGCAGTGGCTAGAGGTCCTGGCGTGCCCATTCTCACTCACTCACTATCTCTCTCTCCCTCTCTCTGTCTCTAATAAGTTCATAAATATAAAATTTTTTTTGATAAAAGATGTGCAGCTTGCCGGGTGTGGTGGCGCACGCTTTTAATCCCAGCATCTGGGAGGCAGAGGTAGGAGGATCACTGAGAGTTCTAAGCCACCCTGAGGGCTACATAGTGAATTCCAGGTCAGCCTGAGCTAGAGTGAGACCCTACCTCGAAAAATCAAAAAAAAAAAAAAAAATGTGTGGCTGGACATGGCTCAGCTATTTGCCTGAAAAGCCTAACAACCTGGGTTCAATTCCCTAGTACCCAAATAAAGCCAGATGTATAGGGTGGCACAATGTGTGCAAATAATGTGCAAATAAATAAGTGAAAAACAAGCAGGGTATATTGGCACAAGCCTTTAATCCCAGCACTCAGGAGGCAGAGGTAGAAGGGGAGGGGGAAGGGGAAAAGGGGAAGGGAAGAAAAGGGAAGGGAAGGGAAGGGAAGGAGAGAAAATGAGGTTACCAGCGTAAGTTCCAGATCAGCCTGGGGTAGCTACAGTGAGACCCTATGTCAAAAAAGATGTGTAGGGCCGGGCATGGTGTCACATGCCTTTAATCCCAGCACTAGGGAGGCTGTGAGTTTGAGGACACCCTGAGACTACATAGTGAATTCCAGGTCAGCCTGGGCTAGAGAGAAACCCTATCTTGAAAAAAAAAAAAGATGTGCCAGGTGTGGTGGCACACACCTTTAATCCCAGCACTCAGGAGGCAGAGGTAGGAGGATTGCTGTGAGTTTCAGGCCAGCCTGGGACTACAAAGTAAATTCCAGCCTGGACTAGACTGAGACGCTAACTCAAAAAAAAGCAAAAGCAAAAGCAAAAGCAAAAAGATGTGAAAAATAAAAGAGTTCAAGATCATTCTCTGCTATATAATAGTTTTAGGCCAGCCTAAGAAAGAAAAAGATGGGGACGGGGAGACCTGGAGGAGAAGAGAAGAGAAGAGAAGAGAAGAGAAGAGAAGAGAAGAGAAGAGAAGAGAAGAGAAGAGAAGAGAAGAGAAGAGAAGAGAAGAGAAGAGAAGGAGGGAAGGAGAGAGGAAGTGAGATGGAAGGGAGGAAGTAAGACGGAAGGGAGGAAGTGAGATGGAAGGGAGGAGAAGAGAGAGAGAGAGAAAGGGAATGAATACAGAGGTGAGGAGAGGGAAAAATGGAAAAGGGGACAGAGACAGAAAAGGGGAAGAGAGGAAAGAAGATAGGAAGAAGAGAGGGACAGAGGGAGGGGAGAGAAAAAATCTACAATGACTAGAATAACTATTTCATATACTGTTGTCTAGAAAATAAATGTTTCCGAACACTGGCATCAGGTAAAGCATCATATGCAAAAAATAAAAAATAAAAAAATAACACAACTACCTCAAATAAGCAGTCTGTGGAAACACCATATGGTCTGCTAATTTAATCAAAAACTCTAGAATTTACTTTTTTGGGCTACAGATAATAATGAAAATGAAGCAGGCATGTCAGTGAAAGCCTTTAATCCCAGAATTTAGGAGGCAGAGGTAGGAGGATTGCCGTGAGTTCAAGGCCACCCTGAGAATACAGAGAGAATTCCAGGTCACCCTGTGCTAGAGTGAGACCCTACCTCGAAAAACCGAAAAGAAAAGAAAAAATGAGCAGTACTTAGTGGCACATACCATAAATCCCAGCACTTGGGAGACAGAGGTAGGAGGATAATCATGAAATCGAGGCCAGAAAGAAAAGACAGAAAAGGGGAAAGAAGAAAATAATGGGGTTGCCAGAAATATTTCAGAATTTTTCCATATAAGTGTCTACTAAATACATACAAGTTTATTCATCTATCCTCACTCTGAAAGCACAAATTGCTTTTATCTGCCATTTATTTTACTTTATTTTTATTTATTTATTTATTTGAGAGATAGATACAGATATAGGCAGGTAGAGAGACAGACTGGGCACGCCAGGGCCTCCAGCCACTGCAAACGAACTCTAGATGCATGCGCCCCCTTGTACATCTGGCTTATGTGGGTCCTGGGGAATTGAACCTAGGTCCTTTAGCTTTGCAGGCAAGCACCTTAACCACTAAGCCATTTCTCCAGCCCCCTATCAACCATTTTTTAATTGATCAGTTTAAACTTTTCATTTCCAAACTGTACTGAAACCAATCATTCCGTGCATCACTCACAAACCCCAAATTCAAGCCCTTCTCTACTTGACCTACCCTTGCCCGTACCTATCATTATCATCTCAAATAGTCTCCCTGCATCTAAAGGTACCCCCATCAATCCATGCTCTGTCCTGAAAACTTCCTAAAACATGCCTATGAAGTCATACCTCTCTGCTTCAAAAATAAGACTTTGAGGGCTGGAGAGAGAAAGGACTTAGAAGTTAAAGCACTTGCCTGCAAAGCCTAAGAACTCAAGTTCAAATCTCCAGGTCCCAGATGCAGTGACACATGAGCACAATGTTACACATGCACACAAGAGGGTGCACACGTCTGGAGTTCATTTGCAGCAGCTGAAAGCCCTAGTGTGCCCATTCTCTCTCTCAAATAAAGAAAAAAAGAAAAAAGTAATAATAAGACTTTGAGTCGGGTATGGTGGCACAAGCCATTAATGCTAGCAGAGGTCTAGAAGGATTACCGTGAATCTGAGGCCAGCCTGAGACTACACAGTGAATTCCAGGTCATCATGGGCTACAACAAGACCCTACCTCAAAAAAACAAAAAGAAAATAAGATATGGGCTGGAGAGATACCTTAGCAGTTAAGGTGCTTGCCTACAAAGCCTAAAGGCTCAGGTTGGATTCCCCAATACCCACGTACTCCAGATGGACAAGGATGCACCTGGAGTTTGTTTGCAGTGACTGGAGGCCCTGGCATGCCCATTTTCTCTCTCTCTCTCTCTCATAAATAAATGGATAAATAAATAAACTTTTTGTTGTTGTTTTTCGAGGTAGTGTTTCACTCTAGCTCAGGCTATCCTGGAAATAACTATGTAGTCTCAGGGTGGCCTCAAACTCACAGCAATTCTCCTACCTCTGCCTCCCAAGTGCTGGGATTAAAGGCGTGTAACTTTGGGAGATGACTCAGTAGTTAAAGGCAAAATCTGAGGGCAAGGGTTCAATTCCCCAGTACCCACATAAATCCAGATACACAAAGTGGATCAGGCATCTGGAGTTCATTTGCAGTGACCAGAGGCTCTGGCATGCCCATTCTTATTCATTCTCTCTCTTCTCTGTTTGCAAATAAATCACTGAAAATTTTAAAAATTTGGGCTAGTGCCTGGGCGTGTGGTGCATGCCTTTAATCCCAGCACTCAGGAGGCAGAGGTAGGAGGACTGCCATGAGTTCAAGACCACTTGAAGACTACATAGTGAATTCCAGGTCAGCCTGGGCTATAGCGAGACTCTATCTTGAAAAAAAAAAATTGGGGCTGGAGAGATGGCTTAGTGGTTAAGGTGCTTGCCTGCAAAACCTAAGGACCCAGGTTCAGTTCCCCAGTACACATGTAAGCCAGACGCGCAGGGTAGCACATGCATTTGGAATTCACTTGCAGTGGCTGGAGGCCTTGGGCATCCATTCTCTTATCTGTCCTCTCTGATAAGTAAATAATAAAATATTAAAAAATAAAAACTTTCACTGGGCATGGTGGTGCACACCTTTAATCCTAGCACATGGGAGGCAGAGGTAAGAGGAGTGCCACCCTGAGACTACATAGTGAATTCCAGGTCAGCCAGAGCTAGAGTGAGGCCCTACCTTGTTAAAAAAAAAAACAACTTTCAAATTAAACCAGGCATGATGACGCACAACTTTAATCCCAGCACTTGGGAGTTTTACAAAGGTAAAAGGATCTCTGTGAGTTCGAGGACAGCCTGGGCTAGAATGAGACCTTACCGCAGAAATGGCCCCCCAAAATTAAAATTAAATAAGACTCTAGGGGCTAGGGAGATGGCTTAACGATTAAAGGCCAGGTAAAGCCAGACACCCAAAGTGGTGCATGCAACTGGAGTTTGTTTGCAGCAGCAAGAGGCCCTGGCATGTCCATACTCATTCATTCTGTCTCTCTCAAATAAATAAAAATACATGGGGGCGGGGTGAGGTCTGAGGCAGAGTCTCAATCTAGCCGAGGCTGATCTGGAACTCACTCTGTAGCCACATAGCTGGATATCTGGCACACACTGTTCATCATTACCATGCAACTTAACCTTTATGGTAAAGCTTCAAAATTTAAATCAATAGGACAGGTGGCTCATGCCTTTAATCCCAGCAGAGGTAGGATGATCACTGTGAAATCGAGGCCAGCCTGGACTACTGAGTGAATTTCTGCGTGAGCCTAGGTTAGAGTGAGACCCTACCTTGAAATAAACAAACAAAAAACCCAAAAAACATTGTGTCCCTTCTCTAGAGAGCTAATAGTCAATTTGCTTGAATATTCTGGGTGTGGCATGAAATGTTTAAAGCACTGACTAAAATTTTCCACAAAGGGCTATTCAAACTCTAAGCTTTACACTCAGAAACAGACTCGGCTCCAGACATTTAAACAAATCTCTATTCCACTCATGGCACTTGGGTTTTTCTACATTTAGTATTCAGGTAGGAGGTGGTGAAGAGGGAAGAAAGAGGGTGTAATTAGTTTTGCTTGTAAAACGTTCATCACAGTTGTAGTGCCAACTGAGCTATATAGCCTATTGGGGGGTCTAATAGATTTCAGGGTATTATAGTTTGAGTAATAGAGGTGGGGGTTGTGGTGGAAATCAATAAATGGCTACTACTTCTTTGCACAGCCCCATATGGAAGTAATCAAGCGCAAGGGTGGCAGCTGGGGCCAATAACAGTCACCTGCAGTTGAGGGACATAGGGGTTTCAGATGGGTTTTTAATGCTAATTTCCTACAGAAACAATGAGCTAGAAAGAGCAGAGTAACAGACGAGGACACATGAAGAGAAACCAGCGAGAACAATGGCTGCACCTGGTGCTGGGAGCAGAGGGACAGAGCAGGCACGCGACCGCAGGCATCACAGAGCACATCTGTCACCCTCCAAGTGGCCCATCCCCCAGCTCTTCCAGCAGAGTAAGTAATGCTAGGTCCCTAAACAGCTTGCCACACAGCAACAGGTTTGAGTTTTTAAAGCTGCTGCTGCATTCTCCACATGAACCCTTCTCTCTTGTGATGAAGAATCAGTTAAGGAAGCAAAGCTGGCTCCTTGTCAGTCTGAAAACAGATGTGTTAAAAAAATGCAAGAAACATTTTAACAGTCTTTTAGTTATTATGACTTCAATGTTTGGGGACCAAGAAAATTACATGAGAAGATAAACATTATTAAGTATTAATACAGCAAATATTATACTAGTTATTAATTTAAGAACTCATTTTACTCCATTTTACACTTAGGAAATGGGCTTAAAGAAGGCCAAATTAAGCCAGTCACATGCCTTTAATAAGAAGCAGAAGAGGATCGCCTTGAGTTCAAGGCCACTATGAGACTACATAGTGAATTCCAGGTCAGCCTTAGCCAGAGCAAAACCTTGGGGGCGCGGTGCTAAACTATCTCATGGTTACAAAGCCTTCATGCAATATTTTCACTACCTTTCTCTCACTTTTCCTAACTACCACAATGAAATGAACCATATTCTAAGGCTGGCATATGCTTGTAATCTCAGCACTCAGGAGACAGAGAAAGAAGGATCAGAAATTCAAGGTCATCCTCAGCTACATAGTGAATTGAGGCCAGCCTGGGCTATTGTATTGGAAGGAAAGAGGAGAGGGAAAGAGAAGAGAAGGAGAATCCATACCATATTTAGTTAGGTTTAAGCTATGAGAGATAACTACCCATAATATGTACATACATGTTCTACACAGAACTGCCTTACCATGCCAGAAACCTCTAAAAACTGCTCCAAATTGAAAGATAACACTCAGGAGGTAAAGACAGGACTGCCAGACTTCAAAGTCAGCCTGGGTTACATAGTAACATAATGACCAACCTAGACAAATTAGTGAGACCCTGTCTCAAACAAAGGGGAAAAAAAAAACTCAAAGGCTGGGGAGATGTCTTAGTGGTTAAGATGCTTGCCTGCAAAGCCAAAGGACCCAGGTTCGATTCCCCAGGACCCCGTAAATCCAGATGCACAAGGTGGTGCATGCATCTGGAGATACTTGCAGTGGCTAGGGATCTAGTGTGCCTATTCTCTCTATCTGCCCCTTTCTCTCAAATAAATAAATAAAAATATTTTTTAAAATACTCAAGATTGCTCAAACAATCAAAAATGTTTCTGGCCAGGCATGGTGGCTCATGCCCAGCAATTGGGAGGCAGAAGTGGGAGGATTGCTGTGAGTTTTAAGGCCACCCCGAGACTACATAGTGAATTCCAGGTCAGCCTAGGCTAGGGCAAGACCCTACCTCAAAGAAAAAAAAAAAAAAAAATTTCTGAAATGAGTATCTTGGGGGCTGGAGAGATAGCTTAGCTGTTAAGGTGCTGGTTGGACCCAGGTTAGATCCCAAACAAAATACCCACGAAAAGCCAGATGCACAAGGTGGCGCATGCATCTGAAGCTTCTTTTCAGCAGCTAGAGGTACACCCATTCTTTCTCTTTCTGGCCCCCCCTTTCTCAAATAAATAAATAAATAAAGATTTGTTCAGTGGGGCATGGTGACATACACTTGGGAGGCAGAGGTAGAAGGACTGCCTCAAGTTCAAGGCCACCCTGAGATACAGTGAATCCCAGGTCAGCCTGAGCTAAAGTAAAACCCTACCTCAAAACAAAAAAAAGAAAAAGAAAAAGAAAAAGGAAAAGGAAAAGGAAAAGAAAAAGAAAAAAATGTTCTTTTTTTAAAAAAACAATGAAAAAATGAGTCTCTTGGAAACGTAGAACATCATTGTGCTCCAAGTTCAGCTATCTGGTATGGTGGGGTTCCCCCCCCCCTTTGAGTCATAGTGGTGGCACACCTATAATTCCAGCAATTTAGGAGAATCATGAGTTCAAGGCCAGCTTGGTCTATGTAGCCCTTTCTCAAAAAGGGTAGAAAGGAGGAAGGAAAAGGAAAGAGAAAGCTGGGCGTGGTAGCACATGCCTTTAATCCCATCACTCGGGAGGCACAGAGTGAATACAGAGTGAATTCCAGGTCAGCCTGGGCTAGAGTGAGACCCTACCTTGAAAAACCAAAAAGAAAAAGAAAGAGGGAGGGAGGGAAGGCAGACAGGCAGGCAGGCAGGAAAGAAGGACTTTTCCCAATTTTAAAATTGTCCATAGGTCACCAATGGTGACTTCTGAGTATCTCTAGTATGAAGTGTACTTCAAATACCATAACTGAACTTAGCTAACCAGATCTACTTGAATTTTTCTAGTTGTGTATAAAATACTGATTCAAACTTACAAGTCACTTTTTGTGATATTCCAAATTATGTATTTTTTAAATATTTTATTTATTAGACAGACAGAAAGAGCCAGGCACAGTGGTACATGCACGCCCTAAATTCCAGCACTTGAGTGGCAGAGGTAGGAGGATTACGGTGACTTCGAGGCCACCCTGAGACCACATAGTGAACTCCAGTCAGCCTGGACTCAAGTGAAACCCTACCTTAGAGAAGAAAAGTGAGAGAAACAGAGAGAGAGAGAGAGAGAGAGAGAGAGAGAGAGAGGTGGGGAGAGAGACAGGGTGAGATTGAGAGAATGGGTATGCCAGGACTTCTAGCCACTGCAAACAAACTCCAGATGAATGTGCCACATTGTGCATCTGGCTTACATGGGAACTGGGGAATCAAACTTGGGTCCTTAGGCTTTGCAGGCAAGTGACTTAACCACTAGGCCATTTCTCCAGCCCTTATTTTTTAAATTCTGTATGTGTGGTGTATATATGTATATGGGTTCAAGATTCGATACCAAAATGTAAACAAAAGCAAGCAATGATTGCTACAATGGGCCTACAGTAGGAATAAAATCCCTTTTTAAGCTCCCCCATAGTAGACCACAGCCCGCACTACACTGCACTTTCAGCCTTAAGTCCTCTTCTGTCTTTTTTTTGTTGTGGTTTGTTTGTTTTTTAAATTTATTTGAGAGCAACAGACAGAGAGAGGAAGAGGCAGAGAGAGAGAGAGAGAGAGAGAGAGAGAATGGGCGCGCCAGAGCCTCCAGCCACTGCAAACGAGCTCCAGATGCCTGTGCCCCCTTGCGCATCTGGCTAACGTGGGTCCTGGGGAATTGAGCCTCGAACCAGGGTCCTTAGGCTTCACAGGCAAGCGCTTAACCACTAAGCCATCTCTCCAGCCCCTCTTCTTTTTTAAAAAAATATTTTATTTATTTATTTATTGGTTTTTCAAGGTAGGGTCTCACTGTAGTCCAGGCTGATCTGGAATTCACTATGAGGTCTCAGGGTAACCTTGAACTCACCCAATCCTCCTACCTCTGCCTCCCAAATGCTGGGATTAAAGGCATGCGCCACCACGCCAGGCAAGTCTTCTTTCTACTCATTCCTAGAAATAGATCTTAAGGGTACAATATAAATAAAGTGCTCACTGAAGACCATGTAAATTCAACATAAACAACTACAGCCTCTCAAAGATTCAAACAAGTCTCAACGATGCTAAAAACTGATTCTACCTGTCAAAATACAAACCCCTAGTAGGGGTGCAGGAGCCCCTCAAAGATCTCCATCAACACAAACAAAAAAAAGTATGGCAGGGCTGGAGAGATGGTTTAGCATGCTTGCCTGCAAAGCCAAAGAATCCCGGTTTGATTCTCCAGAATGCACATAAGCCAGATGCACAAGGGGGCGCATGCATCTGGAATTTGTTTGCAGAAGCTGGAGGCCCTGGCATGCCCATTCTTTCTCTCTCTCTCTCTCTCTAAATAAATAAATAAAATATATTTAAATATATACATATATGGTAAACCAAGAGTGGTGGCTACAAAGTGAATTTCTAGGTCAGACTGGGCTAGAGTAAGACCCTACCACGAATACCCAAATAATAACAATAATTAAGAAGGGGAGTTGGGGAGATGACTCTGGTTAAAGGCATTTGCTTGCAAAGCCTGCTAGCCTAGGGTTCAATTCCCCAGTACCCATGTAAAGCCAAATGCACAAAGTGATGCAAATATCTAGAGTTCATTTAAGTGTAAGAGGCCCTGGTGTAACTGTACTTACTTTCTGCTTGCAAATAGAGAGCTGTGAGTTTGAGGCCAGCCTGAGGCTACATAGTGAGTTCCAGGTCAGACTGGGCTAGAGTGAAACCCTACCTCAACCCTCCTCCCTCCCCCACCAAAGGAAAAAAAAAAAAAAAAAAGCCCGGGCGTGGTGACACATGCCCTTAATCCCAGCACTTGGGAGGCTGAGGTAAAAGGATTGTCATGAGTTCAAGGCTGCTCAGAAA
The DNA here is from genome assembly GCA_036346955.1 of Dipus sagitta. Taxonomy (NCBI): domain Eukaryota; kingdom Metazoa; phylum Chordata; class Mammalia; order Rodentia; family Dipodidae; genus Dipus; species Dipus sagitta. The sequence continues at coordinate 29,115,777 of CM070779.1, forward strand.
CTACATAGTGACTTCCAGGTCAACCTGGGCTAGAGCAAGACCCTGCCTCAAAAACAACAACAAAAACAAAAACAAAACAAAACAAAACAAAAAGCCAATAAAAAGTTCCCTCTAGGGGCTGGAAAGATGGCTCAGCAGTTAAGACACTTGCTTAACAACCCTGGCTGTAGTCCTCAGTATTCATGTAAAGCTAGATGCACAAAGGGACACATGTATCTGAAGCTTATTTGCATTAGCATGAGGCCCTGATGCTCCCATTCTCTCTCTCCCTTTTTCTCTGCTTGCAAATAAATGAATATTTTGTTTGTTTGTTTTTCGAGGTAGATTATTGCTCTAGCCCAGGCTGACCTGGAATTCACTAGGTAGTCTCAGGGTGGCCTCAAACTCAAACTCGATCCTCCCCAGTACTGGGATTAAAAGTGTGTGCCACCACTCCTGGCTAAAATAAATGATAATATTTAAAAAGGGAAAAAGTTCCCTCTACCTGAAAAAAATATAAAACTGAAAGAAGGGCTAGAGAAATGGTTCAGTGGGTTAAGGCGCTTGTCTGCAAAGCCTAACAACCTGAGTTTGGTTTCCCAGTAACCTGTAAAACCAGATGCACAAAGTGGCACATGCATCTGGAGTTCAATTGCAGTGGCTAGAGGCCCTGCCGTGCCAATTCATCTTCCCTCCCTTCTTCCCACCCTCCCCAACGTGGTAGCACACACCTTTAAACCCAGCACTCTGGAGGCAGAAGTAAGAGGATCACTGAGAGACCAGCCTGAGACTACATAGTAAATTCCAGGTCAGCCCAGAGTAGAGCAAGACTCTACCTAAAAAAAACTAAATAAATAAATAAACCTGAAGGAAGAATTTGAGAATTTAAACAGCACTATTCTATAGCCAGGGAGGGTAGCACATGCTGTAATCCCAGCACTCTAGATCAATGCCAATCTAGTGTACCTGTCAGATTGTAGGCCATCCGGGGATACACAGAGACCCTGTATGAGAAAACAAACAACTGTGCAAGTGGCATAAGGTTGAAGAACTTTAAGAAATGCAAATACTTCCGAGCATGGTGGTGCACTCCTTCAATCCCAGCACTGGGGAGGATCGAGGATCAGGATTGCAGTGAGTTCAAGGCCACCCTGAGACTACATAGTGAATTCCATGTCAGCCTGGGCTAGAGTGAAACCCTACCTTGAAAAACCAAAAAAAAAAAAAAAAAGAAAGAAAGAAAGGAAGGAAGGCAGGCAGGCAAATATTGCAGGGCTTGTGGTGCAGGCCATCCTGAAACACATAGTGAATTTCAGGTCAGCCTGGTCTACAGGGAGACACTACTGCAAAAAAAAAAAAGAAAGAAAAAAAAAAGAAAAAGGTTTAGGAATCTATTACAATAGAAAAGTAAGTATCTAGATTTTTTTTAAAGCAATCTATATGCCCTCTATGTGTTAGTCAAACTTCTCTAATTTACATAAATATAGGGACTGGGAGCCAGGAATGGTATTTGCACCTATAATTCCAGCCTTCAGGAAGCTAACGTCAGCCTGGAGTTCCAGGCCAGCCTAGGCTACAAAGTGAGACCTTCTCTCAAAAAGGCAAAAAAGGGGCTGAAGGGATGGCTTAGCAGTTAAAGTGTTTGCCTGCAAGACCAAAGGACCCAGGCTCAATTCCCTAGGACCTGTTAGCCAGATGCACAAGGGGGTGCATGCGTCTGGAGTTCGTTTGCAGTGGCTGGAGGCCCTGGTGCGCCCATTCTCTCACTCTCTCCCTTTCTCTGTCAAATAAATAAATAAATATATATATATATATATATATATATTTTAAAAAGCAAAAAATAGCCGGGCGTGGTGGCGCACGCCTTTAATCCCAGCACTTGCGAGGCAGAGGTAGGAGGATCACCATGAGTTCAAGGCCACCCTGAGAGGACAGAGTTAATTCCAGGTCAGCCTGGACCAGAGTGAGACCCTACCTCAAAAAACCAAAAAAAAAAAAAAAAAAAAAAAAAGCAAAAAATATGGGGCCTGGAGAGATGGCTCAATGGTTAGGGTGCTTACCTGCAAAACCTAACAACCTGGGTTCGATTCCCCAGGACCCACATAAAGCCAGATGCACAAAGTAGAGCATGTGTCTGGAGTTCAGTTGCAGTGGCTGGAGGTCCAGGTGTACCTGTTCTCTGTCTCTCCTCTTTCAAATAAATAGATAGAAAAAGGGCCAGGCATGATGGCACACCCCTTAAATCCCAGCACTCGAAGGCAGAGGTAGGAGGATCTCTGTGAGTTTGAGGCCACCCTGACACTACGTATTAAACTGCAGGTCAGCCTGGGCTAAAACAAAACCCTACCTCGAAATACTTAAAAAAAAAATTAAAAGATAAAGGGGGAAGGGGAGGAGAGAGAAGGATATAAAGAAAGCAGCAGGTTTCTTGAAAGAAATAACGACTATAATGAATAAGGGCTATACAGTGAATTCTTCCTATAGGTGGGTGGCTGGATTTGGAGGCCTCAAAACCAGCAAGCACACTCCGTGGAAATGGCAAAAAGCTAAAATAGGTATCATAAACTAACAAGAACTGTGGGATCATGGGACACAGTTGTTGTATGTATGTGAATATCCCAAACACTCTTCTAGTTGAAATTTGCCCAAACCCACTGAAGCATTATTATGTAAACCTTCTCTTTGTAATATCCAAGCTTAAAAGAAAAAAAAAAATCCTTTAGAACATCCCAAAAGGATCCAATGTGGAACAGCTTAAAGAAAATTTGTGGGACTAGTTTTCTAGCTATAGAATTCATAATTACATCTGGTTACTAACTCAACTTTCTATTCAAAAAAAAATACATGGCATTCAAATATGAAGGTAGCAACTGAAAAATGAGACAGAAACATAAACAAAATGAAGCATCCAAATGAAACCAAGCAAAGGCTGAAGTCATATCACATATCAAGAAACACACCATTATTTGAGATAAGCCATAGCTTGGAAGGCAGAGAATTGTGCATTTTATCCCCCAAAACAAAACTAAAATATACTTACCTCAAATGCCAGATTATATAAATCAGGATTCTTAATATATGAAATCTACTTGAAATGGGAATTAAAAGGCTCCTCTTTTCTCCTCCTAGTCTTTAAAGCCCAATCGGAGAGCAGCCTTCCTCCTTCATTAGCTGGACATGTGTCAGCTCTCTCACATCTGCGACTTCTCACTGACTAGAGCTGCCTGTCCCATTCCAGGGAAACACAGATGGATCCCAGATGGGAAGGTCCTGCCAAACAGACCAGCTCTTCACCTTGCCAGAATCTCCAGATACAGTCAGTCTCTCTTTCTCCCTCCCTCCTGCTTCCTCTCCCCCCACTACCCTTCCAACCCTCCCGGTTACCAGGGCTCTTTGCCAGCTGATGTCACTAAGTACACACCTCCCAATGGCTCCTGGCCAATCTGACATTAACTTGTTAAATACGTGTAATTTGTTTATGGCTGACAATAACAGCAAGGATATTGTGCAAAACCTATCTATGCAAGTCACTAGTGAAAAAGCATGTAGACACACATGGACAGACAACCTCACATTTTGTGGGACAGTCAAACGCTTAACAATTACCATTTAAAGTACTATATAATGTGTAGTTTTTGCTATTGTTTAATAGCTTCTGTGCATTAAACCAATTTTTATACCCTACATATAACAAATTTTTAAATGATTAAAAATATACTTTCACTATATAATTGGATCAAAAATATAAAGTTGCAAATTAATTAATTTGGGGAGTATCAACAGAAATGTATGTAAATGAGTCACACAAGCTGCCTCTCAGATCCAGACTTGGTAGCACTGCAAAATTGGCACGTGACTGAATTAAGACAATGCAGACAACATGGTTCTAGTGCTGTAAAGATTATAAATGAAAGATACGAACACAATGCAAAAGAGTTTTAAAATCAAGCAAATATGAATGTGAAGAATCACATATTTACTATTAGGAGAACTGCTAATTAATGTTTCAACAATGAACACCAAAAACAAAAAACAAACAACAAAAAAAAAAAACATTAGCAGGGTGTGGTGGTGCACGCTTTTAATTCCAGCACTTGGGAGGCAGAGGTAAGAGGATGCTGTGAGTTCGAGATCACCCTGAGAGTACATAATGAAATCTGGGTCAGCCTAGGCGAGAGTGAAACCCTACCTCCCAAATTTTTTTTAATTGGGACAATTATTTTGAATATCCAGAGGGAAGACAATTACACGAGGTTAGTTTAATCTTTTATACCCCTCCAATAGCTAGCCTGTGATAAATGCTTAATCAATATCTACTGAATGAAAATTAGTAACTAGCCAGGCATGGTGGCACACGCCTTTAATCCCAGCACTTGGGAGGCTGAGGTGGGAGGATTGCCATGAGTTCAAGACCACCCTGAGACTACATAGTGAATTCCAGGTCAGCCTGGGCTAGAGCAAGACCCTATCAAAAAAAAAAAAAAAAAAAAAGTAAATAAAACCTGATAGTTCCCTATAGCGATATAAAATGTTATCACTAAAATTGGGTGGTGTCCATGAAATCTCTCTACACTTTTTCCCCCAAGGTTGGGTCTCACTCTGAGCTAGCCCAGGCTGACCTTAAACTCACAGTGGTTTTCCTACCTCAGCCTCCTGAATGCTGGGATTAAAGACATGTGCCACCACACCCAGCCTTTACCCATTTTTTTTTTTTTTTTGGCCACTTCTTGTGAATCTATAATTTAGAATAAAAACAAAATGGATGAGGGACTTGGTTTCTCCTAGGTCATATTAGATGAATGCATATGTATGCTAATATCTACAAGAACACAGATTCAGAATGACGTATATAATATATATAATCAAACAGGTTTTTGTTTCGTTTAAAAACCGGCTTTGGAGCTAGAGAGATGGCTTAGCAGTTAAGGTGTTTGCCTGCAAAGCTAAAGGACCTTGGTTCGATTCCTCAGAACCCACGTAAGCCAGATGCACATGGTGGTGCATGCATTTGGAGTTTATTGGCAGTGGCTAAAGGTCCTGATGTGCCCATTCTCTATCTACCTCTTTCTCTCTCTCAAATAAATCAATTATATATATTTTTTTGTGGGGAGGGGGGTTCGAGGTAGGGTTTCACTCTAGCAAAAGCTGACCTGGAATTCACTCTGTATTCTCAGGGTGGCCTCGAACTCCTGGAGATCCTCCTACCTCTGCCTCCCAAGTGCTGGGATTAAAGGTGTGTGCCACCACACCCGGCAAAATATATATATATATTTTTTTAATATGCAGTGCCCACGCCCAGTCTGTAAAACTGGGAGAAATGGGTAACTGAAATGGGCTTCATTAATCTTGAAAAATGACAAAGATTCAGACGGCCTAAAAAATGAGAAAAAGCTCGTTCAAGCATAAGCAGTATTACACAAACAGGACAGGCAAGCAAGCATTCACTTACTCAGTGCTTACATTAGCACCGGGCTAAACATTTACAGACTACTCACACTGTGTTTGTAGGCACATGGCTAGGATAACCACATTCTTTTCATATGCTCACAACATACTGTGAAGATTATGCTATCTTCATATAGACAGACAAACACAACCAAAAGTTTAAAAAATTTCAGGGCAAAAAGGTTACGGGCGCTTTGCTGCTTAAGCACAAGGGCCTCTAGGGCCAGAGACTCCCAAATTCAACTTCCCAGAACAAGACTGGACATAGTGGTGCAAACCTTTAATCCCAGCTGGAGGCTGAAAGTAGGAAGATTGCCATGAGTTCCAGACCGGCCTGGGGCTAAATTCCAGATTAACCTGAGCTAGAGTGAAACCCTATTTCAGTAAAAACAAAATGCAATGCGGGGTACAGTGGCACCTGCTTTTAATCCCAGCACTTGGGAGGTAGAGGTAGTAGGATCACCATGAGTTCAGGGCCACCCTGAGACTACAGAGTGAATGCCAGGTCAGCCTGACTCTACCTTGAAAAAACAAAAATAAAATAAAAATTAAAAAATCAAATCAAAAATAGGGCTGGAGAGATGGCTTAGCAGTTAAACGCTTGCCTGAGAAGCCTAAGGACCCTGGTTCGAGGCTCGATTCCCCAGGACCCACGTTAGCCAGATGCACAACGGGGCACACGTGTCTGGAGTTCGTTTGCAGTGGCTGGAAGCCCTGGCGCGCCCAGTCTCTCTCTCACTCTCTCTCTGTCGCTCTCAAATAAATAAACAAACAAAAAATTAAAAAATAGGGCTCAAGAGATGCTTAGTGGCTAAAGTGCTTGTCTGCAAAGCCAAAGGACCCAGGTTCGATTCCCCAGGACCCAAGTTAGCCAGATGCACAAGGGGACACATGCATCTGGAGTTCGTCTGCAGTGGCTGGAGGCCCTGGCGCACCTATTCTCTCTCTATCTTTCTCTCTCTGCCTGCCTATTTCTTTGCCCCACCCTCTGTCTCTCAAATAAATAAAATACTTAAAAAATAATAAATAAATAAAGCCAGGAGTGATTTCTTCTTTTTTCAACATTTTATTTATTTATTTATTTGAGAGAAAGAATGAGGCAGACAGAATGGGCCAATCAGGGCCTCCAGCCACTGCAAACAAACTTCAGACACATGTGCCACCTTGTGCATCTGGCTTACGTGGGTACTAGGGAATCCAACCTAGGTCCTTAGGCTTCATAGGCAAGTGCCTTAACCATTAAGCCATCACTCCAGCCTGGTTTCTTCTTTTCATTGCCGAGAACTCCACAGTGTGGGTGTTCTACAGTTTAACTCTTTATCCACTGAGGACTCTCTAAACAGTTTCTAGTTTTTCTGACATGAATAAATGTTACATGAAGCCAGGTGTGGTAGTACACTAGGGAGACTGCGATACAAGGGTCACTTTGAGTTCCAAGGCCAGCCTAGTACTACAGAGTGAGTTCCAGAGCCGGGCATGGTGGCGCACGCCTTTAATCCCAGCACTCGGGAGGCAGAGGTAGGAGAATCGCCATGAGTTCGAGGCCACCCTGAGACTACATAGTGAATTCCAGGTCAGCCTGGGCCCGAATGAGACCATACCTCAAAAAAACAAAAACAAAAACAAAAAACATAAAACAAAAAAACACAGAGTGAGTTCCAGGTCAGCCTTGGCTCAGCTGTTAAAGGTACTTGCTTGCAAAGCCTACCAGCCTGGGTTTAATTGCCCAGGTTTCTACATAAAGCCAGATGGAGTTCATTTGCAGCGAAAGAGGCCCTGGAGCACCCATGAACCCACATACTCATCCCCTCCTCCTTCTCTGTTTGCAAATAAACATTGTAAAATAATTTAAAAAAAAAATAGCTGGTTACATGGCTCCCATCTGTAACCCGAGCACCGGGACTTGAGGCAGGCAAATCACCATGGGCTTAGATACAGCCTGTTCAAAGACAGCCTGAGCTCAGCAGTTGAAGGTGCTTGCTTGCTAAATCTGACAACCTGGGTTCGATTCCCCAGTACCCACCTAAAACCAGATGCACAAAGTGGCACAAGCATCTGAAATTCGTTTGCAGTGGCAACAGGCCCTGGCCTGCCCCCTCTCCCTCCCTGTTGCAGTCAAGTTCACGCTGCAGGCAGAAAACACCCAACCAAGAGCAGCTAGTGGGGAGAAAAAAAAGAAAGGTTTATTTTGCCTTACAGACTCCATGATGGGGAAGCTCCATGATGGCAGGGGAAAACGATAACAGGAGCAGAGAGGGTTGACATCACCTCAGCTGGACAATAGCAACAGGAAAGCGTGCCAAACACTGGCAAGAGGAAGCTAGCTTTAACACCCATAAGCCCATCACCAAAATTACACTGCCTCCAGGGGGCTTAATTCCCAAATCTCCATCAGCTGAGGAACTAGCATTCAGAACACCTAAGTTTATGGGGGACACCTGAATCAAACCACCACACTCCCTCTCTCCTCCCCTCCCTCCCTCCTTCATTCCCTCCTTCCTTCCTTGTAAATAAAGGAAGAAAAGAATACATAAAAGTATATGGCCGGGCATAGTGGCACACGCCTTTAATCCCAGCACTGGGGAGCCAGAGGTAGGAGGAGATAATCGTGAGTTCGAGGCCAGCCTGGGACTACATGGTGAATTCCAAGTCAGCCTGGGCCTGAATGAGACCCTACCTCAAAAACTAAAAAGGCCAGGTGTGGTGGTGCAGGCCTTAATCCCAGCACTTGGGAGGCAGAGGTAAGAGGACTGTCATGAGTCTGAGGTCAGCCTAAGACTATATAGTGAATTCCAGGTCAGCCTGGGCTAGATTAAAACCCTACCTCGAAAAACCAAACCAAACAAACAAAAATGTATATGTAAGAGGGAAAGACTGCAGAAGAGCATCAGGAAGAAGCACAGGGAGTGTAAATCCCTAAGGATTCCATGCAGTTGGAAACAGCTGGATATAAAAGACAGGGAAACCAGCCAAATGGACATCATCTGTGAGCAGTGAGAAACATAATTCTGGAAGTCAAAAAGAAACAGTCCTTGAGAAATAGTAGAAGACAGCACACGTCTAAGGAAGGTGGCAGGTATCTCACTAACTCAGTATACACCACACTATTTATGGTCCCTTTACCTGTCAGCTGCCTCCTCCCCCCAGGTACGGTCTCACTCTAGCCCAGGCTGGCCTTGAACTCAGTTATACCTCAACCTCCAAGTGCTGGAAGAAAAGGCATGCACCACTACCCTTGCCCCGTCAGCTGTTTATTTATTTATTTATTTATTTGAGAGCGACAGACAGAGAGAGAAAGAAGCAGGTAGAGAGAGAGAATGGGGGAGCCAGGGCCTCCAGCCACTGTAAATGAACTCCAGATACATGTGCCCCCTCTGGCTAACATAGGTCCTGGGGAATCAAGCCTTGAACAGGGGTCCTTAGGCTTCACAGGCAAGCGCTTAACCGCTAAGCCATCTCTCCAGCACCCCTCCCCCCCCCCCCCCCCCCCGCTGTCAGCTTTTATAAAAAGCAAAAGTCAAGATTGCTCTCCTGTTCATTTCATTGACAAATATAATCAAAAGATGCAGACAATGCTCCAATCTTCTCACAGGTTCTGATCTGACAGATGAGTGTTTTTCAAAAGATTATATCATGTATGAAAAATCTTAAAAGTGTTCAAGAAACACAGACTTTAAAAGAGACCTATCTAAAACTGACTCACATTTCCAAGTTGCTTCAAGAAAGAAAAAAACACATCCTGTAGTTTTTTTTTAAACATATTTTGTTATAAATATGTCATGTTCCAGCCCAGTGAAAAAGAGCTAATAGATGGCTTGCAGTGCTGTCTCAGGCATCTGTCCTCTACCTTCTTGACTCAACCTTCTGTTCTAAAATCAAATGACATCTGCTCAGTAAAACTACCTATGTCCTCTCCTTCACTATCCTCACTGGACAGAATTACATCTTTGGCCCCAAAGCTATACGTAAATAATAAGTTATCTCATTATTAGAATTTAAGTCATGTACCACTCATCACAAAGCCTAAACAGTGCTCTCTGTACAATAGATGCTAAAACAGAGATAAGGGGTATTTGGTGGCATATGGCCAAGGAAGCCAAGACCTAAAAAGATCTGCAGACCAAATCCATGGTTCTAAGAGTTCTGGATTCCCTTCGTTAAGTCTGATAACTGTGGCTTTTTCCAGCTTGGGAGCTAGGTTTGAGTATTCAATACATTTTGTATGCATTCAAAATTCTCCAGAGCATGCCAAAGGTGTGAATTCCATCCTGAGCACCAACAAAAATAGAAAATAGGGCTGGAGAGATGGCTTAGCAGTTAAGGTGCTTGTCTACAAAGCCAAGGACCCAGGTTCGATTTCCCAGGACCCACATAAGCCCAATGCACAAGGTGGCACATGTATCTGGAGTTGCTTTTTTTTTTTTTTGCAGTGGCTGGAGACCCTTGGCATGCCCATTCTCTCTGCCTATTTCTTTTTTAAAAATATTTTAATTAATTAATTTATTTATTTGCTTACCTGACAGAGGGAGAGAGACAGAGACAGAGACAGACAGACAGAATGAGCACACCAGGGCCTCCAGCCACTGCAGACGAATTCCAGATGCATGCACCTCCTTGTGCATCAGGCTAACGTGGGTCCTAGGGAATTGAACCTGGGTCCTTTGGCTTTGCAGGCAAACATTTTAACTGCTAAACCATACCTCCAGCTCTCTCTGCCTCTTTCTATCACTCTCTAAAATAAATAAAAATAAAGTATTTTTTAAAAAAAAGAAACTAAAAAAATTCCTAGTAGGGGCTGGAGAGAAAATTTAGCGGTTGAGGCACTTGCCTACAAAGCCAAAGGACCCAGGTTCAACTCCCCACGACCCATATAAGCCTGATGCACAAGGTGGCACATGCATCTGGAGTTGGTTTGTAGCAGTTGGAGGCTCTGGTGCGCCCATTCTCTCCCTCAAATAAACAAAAATTTTTGCAGAGCATGGTGGCATATGCCTTTAATCCCAGCACTAGGGAGGCAGAGGCAGGAGGATTGCCCATGAGTTTGATGCCACCCTGAGTTTACATAGTTAATTCCAGGAGAGCCTGGGCCAGATTGAGACCCTACCTCAAAAAAAAAAAAAAAAAAAGAAGCCACGTGTGGTGGTGCATGCCTTTAATCCCAGCATTTAGGAGGCAGAGGTAGGAAGATCACCCTGAGTTCAAAGATAAGATACCCTGAGACTACATTGTTGAGACTACACTGTGAATTTCAAGTCAGCCTGGACTACAGAGAAACTCTACCTTGAAACCCCCCCAAAAAAGGGGGGATGAAGTGAAGACATGTTTAAGCCCTTCATATTCTTGCTTTCCTACCTTTGAACTTTTTTTTCTTTTTAACTTGATCTTTGCCAGTCTTCTCCTTTTCTTGTCAACAGGTTCACTGGGTCATTAGCCATTTAACAAATGATGGTTTGGAGGATAAAAGACAGATCCTTCACATAGGCAATGGAATTCCAAACTCTTATGTTCCTGGCTCCACAATGTCTGATTCAGAAAAAACTGCTGGGAGCTATTAGTTTAGCCTGCCCACCCAGAAACATAAGTAAGACTCAGAGTTCCTTTTACACCACATGCATATGCCGCTCATTTATGCCTACAGTTGTATGATTGTGTACTTTTGTTTAGGAACACACTGGGTCCAGTGTGACCACAGACATTATTATAAAGGTCCAGAAGGAACCCAAAATGAAACAGTTTCAAATGTAGAACTATAACAGAATTTCTTCTTGTAGTGGGACAATAATCCAACAAAAATGCATTTCAAAATCCCAAACACAGAGTAAAGAGGCTATATGGTCATAATCTCAAATGCATTCTGGGTTAAATGACAGACATCATTTGACATTTTATAAGTATCTTTGTACTTTCCTACTTCACTCTAGCCCAGGCTACCTTGGAACTCACTATAATACTTCTAGCTTTTACTAAATTATAGCTGGAAATATAGCCTTGTAAATCTGTGCACATTTTCTATCATCCTACTTTTTTTTTTTTTTTTTTTTTTTTTTTGGTTTTTCAAGGTAGGGTCTCACTCTAGCCCAGGCTGACCTGGAATTCACTATGGAGTCTCAGGGTGGCCTCGAACTCCCACCCTCCCACCCCCACCAAGATAGGGTCTCACTCTAGCCCAGGCTGACCTAGAACTCTGTAGCTCTGAGCTGGCCTGAAACTCTTGAGGTAGGAGGTAGATATCATCCTACCTCCTCAGCCTCCAGAGTGCTGGGATTAAAGGCGTGTGCCACCACACCCAGTGTCTCCCAGGTTTTTACATGGATGCTAGGGAATCAAATTCAGGTAGCCTCATGTGCTCTAACCAACTGTCTTAGCCATCTCCCCTGTACTCCATTGCTTATTTATGGTATAATTCTGACAAGTGGATCAAAAATGGGTATGGAAGGGCTGGAGAGATGGCTTACCGGTTAAGGTGCTTGCCTGCAAAGCCAAAGGACCCAGATTCGATTCCCCAGGACCCACGTAAGCCAGATGCACAAGACTTATGCTTTCTCTTCTCAATTTTTTTTCCTAATCCCATATGAAGATCTTTCAAACTCTCTCAAACCTTAGGTGACAGAAAACTATCTCTTTCCATGCACCCTTAATAAGTTAATGCATACAGGAGCTAGAGAGATGGCTCAGTGGACAAAGACACTGGCTTGCAAAGTCTGATGGCCTAGATTCGAACCCTAGTACCCACGTAAAACCAGATGCACAATGAGGCACATTCATCTGGAGTTTGTTTGCAGTAACAGGAGGCTCTGATGCACCCATACTCACTCTCTCTCAAATAAATAAAAATATTAAACTTCAAAGTTGACTAATTTCGCCAGGCATGGTGGCGCACGCCTTTAATCCCAACACTCGGGAGGCAGAGGTAGGAGGATCACCATGAGTTCGAGGCCACCCTGAGACTACATAGTTAATTCCAGGTCAGCCTGGACCAGAATGAGACCCTACCTCAAAAAAAAAAAAATGGCCAATTTCTTCCAGGGAGGTCAGTGATACCCCCAAAACATTACAGGCCATTGCCAAGGCTCTTGGTTTCCCATCAGGAATAGATGGTAAGACCCTATTGCTGACTACTCCACACACTTGGGCTGCAAGGTCACTGAGAAATCCTGCTGGAGCTGAGCTGAGCTGAAAACCTCTTCCATGTAGACCAGCTGACAGAAAGCTGGAAAAAGCTACAATGCATGCAGTTCAATGGGAGACAGAGAACTCACCAGTGGAGATACTCAACAGCGGACACTGCAAGCCTTAAATTTGACTAGCCAGGCCAAATGAGCCAACAGGTGCAACAGTGGCATGTCTGTTATGGGAGAAACCAACCACTTGCATTGGACTGGACACCCGCTCCATGGGAAGGAATACATCCCTAATACTGAAAACCTACAGTAGGAGTAGTCATGAGCCCTAGGTGTGTAATGTCTGCTGGTGTCTGAATAAATGTGTATACTATGCTCATCAAAGTGCCCAGTAAGCACTTCTTTTAATGTCCATACCCATATATTAATGCTATTCTCACTTTTGGTAGAGAAGCTTCTCTTTTCAGATGGCGGTGACACTGAGATGACTCAGAAGGCGCCATGTTGCTGAGAAGTGACAGGAGTGCTCAGCACCAAAATCTCTTATCACATCTTACAAGGCTCAGGGTCCATTGTGAAAGAGGTGGCAGAAAGAACGTATGAACCAAAGGAAGGGTAAGACTCCTTACAACGTGCTCCTCAAGACAAAAAATGGCCTGGATATCCATGACTTCAAGCACCTGACACTACCTACACAAGACCATCATAATAGGAGGAAAAGATGATGACATCAAAATAAAAGAGAGATTGATTAAGAGGGGGAGGAAAGGAATTACCATGGGTTGTTGTCTACAATTATGGAAGTTGTCAATAAAAAAAAATTTTTAAATACACAAAATTGGCCAATTTCTTTAAAAAACCAATAATGCATACAACTAGCAGTCCATATTATCTACTTCATTCTTCCTCTGTAAAACTATGACTAGATTTGGGGTTGGGTGTGGTAGCCTATAATCTCAGAACTTGGGAGGTGGAGACAGAAAAGCAGGAATTCAGGGCCATATGAGACTTTTTTTTTTTTTTTTTTTTGTTTTCGAGGTAGGGTTTCACTCTGGCCCAGGCTGACCTGGAATTCACTATTAAGTGTCAGGGTGCCTCAAACTCACAGTGATCCTTCTACCTCTGCCTCCCGAGTGCTAGGATTAAAGGCCTGCACCACCACACCGGGCCCCATCCTATTTTTGAGCATGGTACCCATAACCTCTAGAATTTTGCCTTTTATGGCTTACTACTTCACCACAGAGAAGAATCTACCATGATCAATGTGTCCACTCACCCAAGAAAGGACAATAACAGACCAAAGAAGCAATTCCATCAAAATGGAGCTTTGGTAAACTAATATGTTTAATTGGAATTACTAATAAAAGTGGGTGTTATCATAGAAGAGCCCTAACCCACCATGGGTGAAAATGTCAGTATATGTACCCCAATGCCTTAGGAAATTTTTAATAAAATAACTTTATTACTATATATACTTAGTAACTTTCCTTTTTACTCATTCTTTTTTTTTTTTTTTTTTTTTAGTTTTTAGTTTTTAGTTTTTTTTTTTTAGTTTTTTGAGGTACGGTCTCAATCTAGCCCAGCCCAGGCTGACCTGAAATTCACTATGTAACCTACCTCAGGGTGTCTGTCCTTGAACTCATAGCATCCTCCTACCTCTGCCTCCCAAGTAAATTCTAGGAATAAAGATGTGTCCTACCACACTCGGCCCAGTCTCTTATTCTGATGTCACCATCTTTTCCTCCTATTATGAAGGTCTTGTGTAAGCAGTAACAGACGCTGTAAATATCAAGGCCATTCTGTGTCTGGAAGATTGCATTGTAAGTAGTCCTACCCTCTTCTGGCTCTTATATTCTTTCTGCCACCCCTTCTGCAATGGACTCCGATTTTTTAAAATATATTTTATTTATTTGAGAGATAGAGGGAGAGAGAGAATGTATGCGCCAGGGCCTCCAGCCACTAAAAACAAATTCCAGACTCATGCGCCACCTTGTGCATCTGGCTTATGTGGGACCTAGGGAATTGAACTGGGGTCCTTTGGTTTTGCAGGCAAATACCCTAACCACTAAGCCATCTTCTCCATGCCGACTCAAGAGATTTTTGGTTATGTTTTAAACTTCCTACTTAAGTCTCCGGCAGCCTGCTGGAGGAGCTGTCACTGGGGGAAGACCTTTCAGGCCAGCCCTGAGGGGTGTAGAGCACTTGGAGCTCCAGCTGAGTGTTGCTGCTTATTGCAGTTGCAGTTTCTCTCAGCTATGGATCTATGGAAGTGAACCAGATTCTTCCAACCACGATGAAGCATCCCCTGGAATCTAAGCTTGAAATAAACCCTTTCCTCCCATAAACTGCTTCTGGTCAGATGTTTATCCCTGCAGAGAAAAAGTAACTGCAACATGCCTGTAATCCCAGAGGTGGTGACAGGAGAATCGGGAATTCAAGGTCATTCTCATCAGCTTATCAAGTTTAAGGCTAGTCTGGGCTAAATGAAACTCTGCCTCCTTGAGTGCTGGGATTAAAGAAAGGTGTGTTCCACCATGCTCAACTAAATAAATTTTTTGTGGTGGAGGGTTGAGGCAGGGTCTCACTCTAGCCCAGACTGACTTGGAATTCTCAAGCTGAACTCAAACTCACAGCAATCCTCCTACCTTGGCCTCCCTAGTGCTGGTATTAAAGGGGTGCACAACCACACCCAGCAAAAAAAAAAAGGAATTTTTTAAAATAAAATAATTATTAAAGCCAGGCGTGGTGGCGTACACCTTTAATCCCAGCACTCTAGAGGCAAAGAGAGGAGGATCACAGAGAGTTCAAGGCCACCCTGAGATGACATAGTGAATTCCAGGTCAGCCTGAACTAGAGTGAGACCCTACCTCAAAAAATAATAATAATAATAATAATACCCAGGTGTGGTGGTGCACGCCTTTAATCCCAGCACTCAGGAGGCAGAGGTAGGAGGACTGCTGTAAGTTCAAGGCCACCCTGAGACTACATAGTGAATTACAGGTCAGCCTGAACTAGCACAAGACCCTACCTAGAAAAACCAAAAAATAATAATAGTTATTATTATTATTAAGTTTTCCAGGAGGAGGCAAAAGGATTGGAAGTTGGATGGAAGACCAGCCTCAGTTATATGAATTTGAAACTACCTGAGGCTCCATGAGATCCTCAAAAAAAGAACACTAAAGCCTTAGCCAGGCATGGTAGCTCCAACCTATAGGTCCAACTGCAAAAGCTGAGGGAGGTGTGTTCAGGCCTGCCTGTATAGTACAGTAAAACACAATCCCAAAATATAAATAACAGAAATAAATTTTCCAAAATGAATAAATAAAATCCTTCAATTATCTTTTGCAGTGTCAACTCAAAAACATAGAGCAGGTATGGTAACATGTCCCTGTAACCCAGCATTAGGGAGGCTGAGGCAAGATACACTTCCAGGCCAGCAGAGAAATCCACAATGAGACACTGCCTCAACACACACACACACACTTAAATTTATACTTTCTGTTCATTTGTGCTATTAATGTCCCAACCAGAGTCAACACACGTGCCAAGGTAAAAGCAGTACTCAGGTATATGTGACTGGAAAGAGCTGGAAAAGCAATCAATTAGCTTTCTCCTAAGTCTCACCAACTGTGTTTTCCTGATGACAAAGAATCTGCCCACTGCTTCCACAGATGGGACAGCTGCAGTTCAAGTACAACACATGGCCCACTACATTCATCCCATGTACTAAGAACAAAACTAGGGGCAAGGAATCAAGGCCAGGTCAGCATCTTCCTTCTATTGTCCAAATGAAGATCAATCATCTATAGGTTGCTAAAATATGGCTTTCATCCCCAAATACAAATGTAACAATTTCAAGTTATTATGACAAATACATCAACATTTATAAGGACAGGGTGTGGAGGCATACACCTTTAATCTCAGCACTCTAAAGGCAGAGGTAGGAGGATCGCCATGAGGTCTATGTCAGCCTGAGAGTGCATAGTGAATTCCAGGTTAGACTGACACCCTACCTTAGACAGGGAAAAAAATTAGAAGGGCTGGGAACACAGCTCACCCCTGAAGTTTTTTTTATCTTTTTAATGTATTATTTATTTATTTATTTATTTATTTATTTATTTATTTGCAAGCAAGAGATAGAGAGAAGAGAGGCAGAAAGAACGGGCCCACCAGGGCCTCTGGCCTCTGCAAATGAACTCCATATGCATGTGCCACTTTGGGCAAATGAGGGTACTTGGGTATTGAACCGGGGTTGTCAGGCTTTGCAGCCAAGCATCTTAACCACTGAGCTATCTCTCAGAAGCAGGAGGGACAGAAACAAGTTCCTGGTCTAAATGGCAAGTTCCAGGGCAGGCAGGGCTACATAGTGAGACCTTACCTCAAAGGCATCAAAATATGGCTGGAGATATATATCAAGACTAGGGTGCTGCCAGGCGTGGTGGTGCACACCTTTAATCCCAGCACTCGGGAGGCAGAGGCAGGAGACTGCCATGAGTTCGAAGCCACCCTGAGACTACATAGTGAATTTCAGGTCAGCCTGAACCAGAGTGAGACCCTACCTTGAAAAACCAGAAGGAAAGGGGAAAAGAAGAAAAGAAAAAAAGACTAGGGTGCTGACTTCTCTAGGCATATGCACAGCTTGGGCCACTTGAAGCTTTTCTCTGTAATGTCAACTAACAGTAAAAAAAAATACCCTATTTTCATTTCCATCACAGTTTTAATTATGGACAGGTTCATTATTTCCCATTTCTGCTGCTAGAAAAACAGTATCTTGTACAACCATGGACAACAGGTAAACCTGCTAGATGACACTGCACTTTGAGAGAAAGAAGAGGATACAAATGGTGCTTGGCACCCGCATGAAGTAGTCAATCACATACCTGCATTTATTACAGAATACATAAGAGCTCTCTGGAATGAAAGGTGTGATCACTTTAAAGGCATTTCACTAACACTGAGAAAAATCAATAGAGAATATTGCTGCCATTCATAAAATTTGTTACAAAGTACTTCAGACATAAGAAGAGATAAATAGCTTCACTCTTGTTTAAAGCAAAGACATGATAGTTTTGTGGACTTTTCACCTGGCTGGAAATTATAAGACTGCAAAATATTATGTCCTAGCCAGGCATGGTGGCACACACTTTTAATCCCAGCATTTGGGAAGCAGAGGTAGGAGAACTGCTCTAAATTTGAGGCCACTCTGAGACTACAGAGTGAATTCCAGATCAACCTGAACTAGTGAGACCCTACCTCAAAAAAAAAAACAGGTGTGGTGGCACACTCCTTTAATCCCAGCACACAGCTAAGAGGATCACTGTGAGTTCGAGGCCACCCTGAGATTACATAGTGAATTCCAGGTCAGCCTGAGCTAGAGTGAGACCCTACCTCAAAACAAAACAACAACAACAGGAAACAGGAAATATATACTGCCAGCACTGGAGAGGCAGAGAGGTAGGAAGAGTGCTGTGAGTTCAAGGCCAGCCTGGGACTACAGTGAGAGTTCCAGGTCAACCTGGGCTACAGTGAGACCCTACCTCGAAGAAAAAAAAAAAAATGGGGCTGGGTAGATGGCTCATTAGAGGCAATTGCTTACAAAGTCTGATGACCCAGGTTCAAGCCCCCAGTAACCACACAGAGCCAGATGTACAAAGTAGCACATGCATCTGGAGTTCATTTACAGTAGCAGAAGGCCCTGGTGCACCCACACTCATTTTCTCTCTCTCTCTCTCTCTCTCTCTCTCTCTCTCTCTCTCAAATAACTTTTTTTAAAAAGCTGGGCATGGGCTAGAGATATGGCTTAGCAGTTAAAGCACTTGCCTGCAAAGCCTAAGGACCCAGGTTAGATTCTCCAGGTCCTACGTAAGCCAGATGCACATGGTGGCACATCCATCTGGAGTTTGTTTGCAGTGGCTAGAGGCCCTGGCACTCTGTCTCTAATACATAAATAAATAAATCAGAAAAAATTTAAGTTAAAAAAAAAAGCCGGATGTGGTGGCACTCAAGAGACAGAGGTAGGAGGATCACCATGAGTTCGAGGCCACCCTGAGATTACACAGTGAATTTCAGATCAGTCTGGACTAGAGTGAGACGCTACCTGAAGGAAAAGGAAAAAAGGGGGGGGGGGGAGGAGAAAGAAACAGAAAAACAGAAAGATGTCTCTGGTATATTGGCTTTAATGGAAGGTGAGGGTGGTAGTTGTCCAGAGCCAACGAACTAGTTAAAACTATGAGTGAATTACAGGAAAATGTGGCTGTGATTAGTGTAGCTCTAGGACATGAGGCCAAAATGAATAAATGTATGCTATTTGAACATCTGTTCTCATGTGGCTTTGAAAAATTAAAAGCAGGCAGGACTTCTACATGGTTAAATTAACAAAGGAATGAGCAGAACATTTGTAAAAGAGGAAAAGGTCAAAGTAATGTGTCCAGGGAGCTGTGCAGTGCCTGACATTAGCATTTCACTTAGGAGGCTGGAGAGGTCAGATTACATATTTGTTGCCATCAGCTAATTTAATTAAAAGGTCTAGGGGGAAGCCAGGCGTGGTGGCTCACATCTTTAATACCAGCACTTGGGAGGCAGAGGTAGGAGGATCGCTATGAGTTCCAACGCTATAAATTCAGAATTTTATTTTGGTTACTCTGAATTACACTTTTATTTCTGCATTTAAAAATATTTTTTATTTATTTAAACCGGGCGTGGTGGCGCGTGCCTTTAATCCCAGCACTCGGGAGGCAGAGGTAGGAGGTTCACTGTGAGTTCAAGGCCACCCTGATACTACATAGTGAATTCCAGGTCAGCATGAGCTAGAGTGAGACCCCTACTTCGAAAAACCAAATGTGTGTGTGTGTGTGTGTGTGACACACACATACAACACACACACACACATTATTTTTAAGAGAGAGAGATAAAAAGGCAGAGAGGGAGAGAATGGGCAAGCCAGGATCTCTAGTGTCTGCAAACAAACTCCAGACACATGTCACCATGTGCATCTGGCTTACATGAGGTACTGAGGAATCCAATCAGGGTCCTCAAGCTTCACAGGCAAGCGTCCATCCATCAAGCCATCTCTACAGCCCCTGATTTCTGCATTTAATCACAGCAAAACAAAACAGAAAGGGAGAATCATTTTTTCTTCTTTTATTAGAGGGGGAAGAGGGTATGTTTTTCTAACAGTCTTGAACCCTAGGCTGGCCTCAAACTCACCATCCTCCCTCCTCCACCTCCCAAGTGCTAAGATTACATGCATGTTATCACCACACCCAGCAGGAGTCAAATCTTAAGAGCCACACTTAGATGGTAAAGGGTCACTGCACCCATAGACACTTGATGATCTATCTAACAGATTCTCAGTCATAAATATTAACATAGACACATAGACAGCTGAGCATGGTGGCTCAGACCTGTCATCCGAGCACTTAGGAAGACAAAATTGTTAGGGGTTCAAGGCCAGCCATGGGGGCTGGAGAGATGGCTCAGTGATTAAGGCACTTGCCTGCAAAGCCTAATATCTAGGTTTGATTCCCCAGTATCCACATAAAGCCAGATGCACATGGTGGTGCATGCATCTGGAGTTCATCTGCAGGAATGAGAGGCCCCGGTGCTTCCATTTCTCTCTCCCCCAAAATAGTAAAATATTTAAAAAGCTGGGCTAGGCAGTGCACGCCTTTAATCCCAGCACTTGGGAGGCAGAGGTAGGAGAATCGCCAAGAATTGCAGGCCAGCCGGAGCTACAGTGAGGCCCTCCCTTAAAAACAAAAAAAGAAAACTACAATGGAGTTCTACTCAGCGGTAAAGAAAATGAAGTTACGAAATTTGCAGGAAAATGGATGGATCTGGAAAGGATTATACTAAGTGAGGTAACCCAGGCCCAGAAAGCCAAGTGTCGCATGTTCTCTCTCATATGTGGATCCTAGCTACAGATGATTGGACTTGTGTGTGAGTAGGAAGAAAACTCAGTAGCAAAGGCCAGTAAACTAGAACAGAAATATAAAGGGAAGAGAAAGGAAGGGAGGGGTTACTTAATAGGATGGTATTGTAAATATGTTAAGTAAAAAAATAGATTAATGGGGGTGAAAAGGCCCAAGTGAATACCTTCCAGTGAGTTGTTGGCCAGGGAGGTACCTGATGCCCCCAAAACATTATAGGCCATTGCCGAGGCCCTTGGTTTCCCACCAGGAATCGATGGTAAGACCCTATTGCTGAAGACTCCACATACTTGGGCTGCAAGGCCACTGAAAAATCCTGCTGGAACTGAGCTGATAACCTCCTCCATGTAGACCAGCTGACAGAAAGCTGGAAGAAGCCATTCTACATGTAGTTCAATGGGAGAAAGAGATAACACCAGTGAAGATACTCAACAGTGGACAATGCAAGCCTTATAATTGGCCAGCCAGGCCAAATGAGCCAGCAGGTACAATAGTGGCACGTCTATCATGGTGGAAACCAACTGCCCTCCAGTTGGACTGGAGGCCCGCTCCATCAGGAATACATCCCTGATACTGAAAACTCAAAACAGAGGTAGTCATGAGCCCTAGGGATGTAACATCTGCTGATGTCTAGATAAATGTATATACTATGTTTATCAAACTGCCCAGATAAGCACTTCTCTTAATGTTCATACCTATATATATTTTTTGTTTGTTTGTTGGTTTTTGTTTTTCGAGGTAGGGTCTCACTCTGGTCCAGGCTGACCTGGAATTAACTCTGTAGTCTCAGGGTGGCCTTGAACTCATGGTGATCCTCCTACCTCTGCCTCCCAAGTGCTGGGATTAAAGGCATGAGCCACCATGCCCAGCTTTCATAACCGTATATTAATGCTACTCTCACTTTGGGTAGAGAATCTTCTCTTTTCAGATGGCAGTGATCTTGGGATGACTCAGAAGGCATCACGGTGCTGGAAAGAAGTGACCAGAGTAGCCAGTACTATAATATCTCTATCACACCTTCCAAGGCTCAGGGTCTAATGCGGAAGAGGTGGCGGAAAGAATGTAAGAGCCAAAGGAAGAGTAGGACTCCTTACAACGTGCTCCCTACCCAGACACAAAATGGCCTGGATATCCATGACCCCACAGTGCCTGACACTACCTACACAAGACCATCATAATAAGAGGAAAAGATCATGCCATCAAATTAAGAGAGGATTGAGAGGGGGAGGAGATATGATGGAGAATGGAGATTCAAAGGGGAAAGTGGGGGAGGGAGGGTATTACCATGGGATATTTTTTATAATCATGGAAGTTGTTAATAAAAAAAAAATTTGAAAAACAAAAACTAAGAGGGCAGTCTTGGCTACAGTGTGAGTTCCAGGTCAGCCTGAACTACACTGAGAACCTGCTTTAAAAAAAAAAAATTAACATGGACATTCCTCAGGCCTTTGATGTTCACTGCAAACACAGCTTCACCATTAAGATGGAGAAACACATGGAATAAATTGGTAAAAGCTGCTAAGCACTTCTGTTTCTACTGTTTTCTTTCCCTTTCTTTTTCTTTAAAAAAAAAAAAAAAAACTGTGCCAAGCACTCAGGAGGCAGAGATTGGAGGATGGCTAAGAATTCGAGGCTACCCAGAGACTAAATAGTGAATTCCAGGTCAGAATGGGCTAGAGTGAGACACTATCTCAAGGGGAAAAAAAAAATGCATGTGGATGTGTGTAATCACAAGTACCCACATGCCAGAATCTCTTGGCACTGCAAACAAACATGAGATGTTTGCACCATTTTTTGGCATCTGGCTTTACATGAGTGCTGGAGAATTGAACCCCGGCTAGGAGGCTTTGCAAGCAAGTGCCTTTAACCATTGGGCAATCTCCCCAGCACTTCCCTTCCTTCCTCTAGTCCACGCTGACCTGATACTCACTCTGTGGTCACAGGCTGGCCTCGAGCTCACAGCTATCCTCCTACCTCAGCCGCCAAGTGAAAAGGTATGCACCACCATGCCTGGCTGTTCTCCTTCCTTTCTCTCTCCCTCCCTTCCTTACTTTTTTTTTTACTACACAACCCTGGCTAAACTGAAGCTAGGTAAAGCAGGTAGCCTCCAACTTGTAGTCACCCTCCTGTCTTGGCCTCCCCTCCCAAGTGCTAGAACTGCTACAGGCATGTGTCATCACACTAGACTTCTTTGCCCCTTCCTTTCCTAATCCATCTCTAAAGCCACTGGGGTAATCCTGGCTAGTTTGGTGGTCCTTTTCCTATATTCCCAGTGCTTGAGAGATAGGCACTAGAGGATCTGGCATTCAAGGCCAGCCTCAGCTACAGAGAATTTAAGACAACCTGGGCTATAGTGTGAGACTGTGTTACTTGGGGCCTGGGGAAATGGCTCAGTGGATAAAAAGCTCTTGCAGGTTGGAGAGATTGCTCAGTGGTTAAAGGCACTTGCTTGCAAAACTTAATGGCCTACTAATTCCCCAGTACCCATATAAAATCAGATATACAAAATGGCGTATGTCCAGAGTTCCTTTGCAGTGGCAGGAGACCCTGGCACACTCATTCTCTCTCTCTCTCTCTCTCTCTCTCTCCTTGCAAATAAATAATCAATAAAAATATTTTACCGGGCATGGTGGTGCACGCCTTTAATCCCAGCACTCAGGAGGCAGAGGTAGGAGGATCGCTGCGAATTCAAGGCCACCCTGCGACTACATAGCGAATTCCAGGTCAGCCTGAGCTAAAGTGAGACCCTACCTCAAAAAAAAAAAAAAAAAAAAAAACTGTGCTGAAAGAAAGAAGGAAAACAGCCAGACTGCTGGAGATGGTTCAGCAGTTAAGGTAATTGTCTGGCCTGAAAACCCTGATGACCCAGGTTCAATTCCCCAACACCCAGATGCACAAAGTGACACATTCCTCTGGAGTTCTTTTGCAGTGGCTGGAGGCCCTACCATGCCCATTCTCTCTGTCTGGGAGTGGTAACGCACACCTTTAATCCCACCACTCAGGAGGCAGAGGACAGCCTGAGACTACAGATGAATTCCAGGTCACCGTGGACTATATATAGTGAGACCCTACCTCAGAAAACCAAACAAACAAACAAAAAAAAAAAAGTCAAGATGCTGAAGAAATAACTCAAAAGTTAAGGCCCTTGCCTGCAATGCCTAATGACCCTGGTGTGATTCCCCATTGCCCACATAAAGCAGAATGCACAAAGTGGCACCTAAGTCTGGAGTTCGTTGTTAGTGGCTAAAGGCCATGGTACACTCTTTCTGTCAGGCTGTCTATCTCACTCTATGCTGCAATAAATATTTTTTTTAAAAAAAAGAGAGAGATGGGCTAGAGAGATGGCTTAGCAGTTAAGGCGTTTGCCTGAAAAGCCAAAGGATCCCAGTTCGATTCCCCAGGACCCACATAAGCCAGATGCACAAGGGGGCACACGCGTCTGGAGTTCGTTTGCAGTGGCTGCAGGCCCTGGCGCGCCCATTCTCTCTCTCTCTCTCTCTCTTTATATGTGTGTGTGTCTGCCTCTTTCCCTCTCTCACCCAAATAAATAAATAAATGTAATTTTTTTAAAAAGTCAGTGGCTGGAGAGATGGCTTAGTGGTTAAGGTGCTTGCCTGCAAAGCTAAAGGACCCAGGCTCAATTCCCCAGGACCCACATAAAGCCAGATGCATAAGGTGGCGCATGCATTTCAAGTTTTTTTTTTTGTGGTGGCTGGAGGCCCTGGTGTGCCCATTCTCTATCTCAAATAAATAAATAAATATTGTTTTTGTTTGTTTTGGTTTTTCAAGGTAGTCTTGCTCTAGTCCAGACTGATCTGGAATTCACTATGTATTCTCAGGGTGGCTTCAAACTCACCATAATTCTCCTTCCTCTGCATCCCAATTGCTGTGATTAAAGGTGTGCACCACCATGCCTTAAAATATTTTTTTTTAATGAAAAAAGGAATTTATTGAAGCCTACAGATTCAGGGGAAGCTCCACAATGGCAGAAGAAGCTGGCCCTGCTTTCATAGATCCAAGCAAAAAAAGAGAAGCCACAAGCCAAAAGCCACACTGCACATTTCAGGAACTCTAGGTGGAACTAGTTTTTTTTTTTTTTTTTTTTTTAACTTTAGAAAAAAGAGAGTCGGACTGGAGAGATGGTTTAGTGGTTCAGGTGCTTGCCTACAAAGCCAAAGAACCCAGGTTCAGTTCCCCAGCACCCACATAAAGCCAGATGCACAAGGTGGTGCATGTGTCTGGAGTTTGTTTGCAGTGGCTAGAGGTCCTGGCATGCCCATATTCATTCGCTCTTTCTCTTCCTGACTCTCAAATAAATAAAATATTTAAAAAAAAAAAAAGAAAAAAAAAAAGAGCTGCACTTGGGAGAAAGAAGTAAGAGGATTGCCGAGAATTCAACGCCACCCTGAGACTACACAGTGAATTCCAGGTCAGCCTAGGCTAGGTGAGACCCTACCTGGGGGCAGGAGAGTGGAGGGAACAGCCAGGCATGGTAGTGAATGTCTTTAGTCCTAGTAGTTCAAAGCCAACCTGGGGCTACAACACTAAGTTCCAGGTCATCCAGGACTAGAGTGAGATCCTGTCTCAAACAAAACAAAATTAACAACAATAATAGTAATCCTAGCACTCGGGAGGCAGAGGTAGGAGGATTGCCATGAGTTGGAGGCCACCCTGAAACTACATAGTGAATTCCAGGTCAGCCTGGGCTAGATTGAGACACTACCTCAAAAAACCAAAAAAAAAAAAAAAAAAAAAGTAAGATAAAATTCAACTAAAGCCATGGTGGTTCCTGTCTGTATTCCAGGTACTCAGGAGGATGTCCATAAACCAAGGCAAGGCTGGGACTGTGAGTTCCAGATCATCCTGGACTACGGTAAGACCCTGCCCAGGAGCTGGGGGTGGGAAGCAAATACAGGAATACAGCCAGCTAAGGATGACACCCAATGAAAAGAAACAAGGAAATAATTTTCACAACATCAGAGGAGAGGAAGCCAACTAAATATGAAAGACAGCAGCGACCCTAGATAAGAAATGGAAGGCAGGCGTCTGGGTATTCAACCTCAGGGAGTTCTCTGGTTCTTTCGTTTCTCATCTGTCATCCTAATGGGATATGTGCCACAAAAAGAAAAGGTTCTTACAGCCTGGCGTGGTGGCGCAAGCCTTTAATCCCAACACTTGGGAGGCAGAGGTAGGAGGATCATTGTGAGTTCTAAGCCACCCTGAGACTACATAGTGAATTCTACCTAGGTCAGCCTGAGCTAGAGTGAGACCCTACCTCAGAAAACCAAAAGAAGAAGAAAAAAGAACAGAACAGAAGAGGAGAAGAGAAAAGAGAGGGGGAAAGGTTCTTGGCCAGGAAAAATGGCTCAGGGGTTAAAGGAGTGTGTTTGCAACGTCTGATGGCCTGGGTTCAATTCCCCAGTACCCATGTAAAGCCAGATGCACAAAGTGGCACATGCATGTGGAGTTCCTCTGTAATGGAAAGATGCCCTGGCATACTCAAGAATCTCTCTTGCTCCATCTGTGTCTTTCTGTTTCAAATAAATAAAAATATTTAGAGGCTGGGACTGGAGAGATGGCTTAGCAGTTAAGGCACTTCCCTGCAAAGCCAAAGGATCTTGGTTGGATTCCCCAATACCCAAGTAAGCCAGATGCACAAGGTGATGCATGCATCTGGAGTTTGTTTGCAGTGGCTAGAAGCCCTGGTGCACCCATTCTCATTCGCTTTCACACACACTCTGCCTCTTTCCCTCTCTCAAATAAAGATAAAAATAAAATATTAAAAATAAAAAATATTTAGAGACTAGAGATGGCACCACAGTTAAGGCTTGCCTGCAAAGCCTAATGATCCAGGTTCTATTCGCCAGTAACCATGTAAAGCCAGATGCACAAAAAGGTACATGTGTCTGGAATTCATTTGCAGCAGGGAGCCCTGGTGCACCCAAGTGCACGCACTCTCTCTCTCTCTCAATCTTTCAAAAAATAAATAATAGTTTTAAAATAAGGGCCGGGCATGGTGGCACACGCCTTTAATCCCAGCACTTGGGAGGCAGAGGTAGGAAGCTCGCAATGAGTTCGAGGCCACCCTGTGACTACCAAGTAAATTCCAGGTCAGCCTGGGCTAAAGCAAGACCCTTCCTCTAAAACCCAAAAAGAAAAAAAAAAAAGGAAAACATTCTAAGAACAGTTCTTATCCCCATTCTTACTCACTCCCCCCCCCCTTTTTATTGTGGGTTTTTTGTTTGTTTGTCTGTTTGTTTGTTTTTCGAGGTAGGGTCTCACTCTAGTCCAGGCTGACCTGGAATTCTCTATGTAGTCTCAGGCTCAAACTCACTGCTATCCTCCTACCTCTGCCTCCTAAGTGCTGAGATTAAAGATGTGCACCATCATGCCCAGCTTCTTTTTTTGTTTTTGTTTGCTTGTTTTCAGAGTAGGGTTTCCCTCTAGCCCAGGCTGACCTGGAAGTTACTAGGTAGTCTCAGGCTGGCCTCTGATTCACAGCAATCCTCCTACCTCTACCTCCCAAGTGCTAAGATTAAACACATGTGTCACCACGCCCCATTTTTCTAAATTTTTAAAAGACAAATTTTATTTATTTATATGTGTGTATGGGTCACATCAGGGTCTCTTGCTACAAAAGAATGCCAATCTGACTTTACATGGTGCACCCATTCTCTCCCCCATCTCAAATAAATAAATTAAAATAGAAAAAAAAATTTTTTGAGCCGGGCGTGGTAGCACATGCCTTTAATCCCAGCACTACTCAGGAAGCAGAGGTAGGAGGACTGCTGTGAGTTCGAGGCCACCCTGAGACTCCATAGTGAATTTCAGGTCAGCTGGGCTAGAGTGAGACCCTACCTTGAAAAACCAAAAAAAAAAATTAATTTAAAGAACAAAAAAGGGGGGGGGGAGCAGAAGGGTTGAGGCTCAATGTATGGAAGTATACTTGACTAACATGTGCAAAACCCTCGGGTCTGCCATGGTGGAGAACGCCTTTAATCCCTTTAATCACAGCACTCGGGAAGCAGAGGTAGGAGGATCGCCGTGAGTTCAAGGCCACCCTGAGACTGACAACATAGTGAATTCCAGGTCAGCCTGGGCCAGAGTGAGACCCTACCTCGAAAAGCCAAAAAAACAAAACACCCTCGGGTCAATCCTCAGCCCCAACAAATAAATAAGCAAGCAATAATACTAATAAGCATTGCCTGATACTTTTTTTTTTTTTTTTTTTTTTGAGAGCAGAGAGTAAAAGAGAGAGCATGGGCACGCCACAGTCTTTTGCCACTGCAGCAGAACTCCAGATGCAAGTACCACTTTGTATCTGGTTTTACCATGGGTACTGGGGAATGGAACCCAGGCCTACACACTTTGCAAGCAAGTGCTTTTGGTGGGTGAACCATCTCCCCAGCCCCAAAACATTGTCTGAGACTCTAAGATAGACTTCTCTTAAGGGAGGAGAATAAAGTTACACAAAAGAACCAAAGGTAGTGTACTCTTTGGCTTTTGTTTGTTTTGTTTTTTTAAGAGTCTCACTACATAAATCAGGGAGGCATCAAACTATCTTCCTGCCTCAGCTTCCAGAATGCTAGGATTATGGGATTATGTACGTGTGTACATATAATTTGCATGTGTGGTTTGTTACATGCATGCATATAGGCATGTGTGTAAAAGCCAGTCATTAATATCTGTCTTTCTTAGCTATTCTCCACCTAATTTTTAAATTTTATTTATTTATTTTGGTTTTTCAAGGTAGGGTCTCATTCTAGTGCAGGCTGACTTAGAATTCACTATGTAGTCTCAAGGTAGCCTGGAACTCACAAAGATCCTCCTACCTCTGCCTCCAGAGTGCTGGGATTAAAGGCATGTGCTGCACCACACCCAGCTTCCACTTTATTTTTTTAATTCACTTATTTGCATGTGCACTCGGGTTTTGTGTGTGTGTATGTGTGTGTGTGTGTATGTGTGTGTGTGTGCGTGTATACCAGGGTCTCTTGCCACTGCCAATGAACACCAGACACTTGCATCCCCTTTGTGTTCTGCTTTATGTGGGTGCTACAGAATTGAGCCCAGGCTAGTAGGCTTTACAAGCAAATGCTTTTAACTGCTGAGCCACATCACATCCCTAGGCTCCACCTTATTTTTTAAGATAGTTTTTTTTTTTTTTTTTTTTTTGGTTTTTTTGAGGTAGGGTCTCACTCTGGCCCAGGCTGACCTGGAATTACCTTTGTAGTCTCGGCATGACCTTGAACTCACAGAGATCCTCCTACCTCTGCCTCCTGAGTGCTAGGATCAAAGATGTGCACCACCACACCCAGCAAGATAGTCTCTTTCTGAACCCAGAGATGACCAGCTAGACTATCTAGCCAGGAGGATCTTCCTGTCTGAATCTCGCCAGTACTGGAACTACAGACACTTGCAACTGGGCCCAGCTTTTATGTAGGTGCTGGGGAATACAAACTCGGGTGCTCACACTCACGTGGCAAGCACTTTACCCACTGAGCCATCTTCCCAGCCGCTTTTTGCTCCATGTGTCATTTATTTGTTGCAGAAAGTATGGGCCCACTAGGGACCCTAGCCATTGCAAACAAACTCCAGATGCATGTGCCACCTTATACATCTGGCTTATGTGGGTACTGGATAATGGAACCTAGGCCAGCAAGCTTTGCAAGCAAGTGCCTATCACCACTGAGCCCACGGAATCATATCCCTAATCCTTCTCTGCATATTTTAAACTGAAAGCATGTAAAACAGATTTGGACATAAAAACTTTTATATTTTATTTATTTATTTATTTGAGAGGGAGGGAGAAAGAGA
This sequence comes from Dipus sagitta, assembly GCA_036346955.1. Classification (NCBI taxonomy): domain Eukaryota; kingdom Metazoa; phylum Chordata; class Mammalia; order Rodentia; family Dipodidae; genus Dipus; species Dipus sagitta. The sequence continues at coordinate 29,145,064 of CM070779.1, forward strand.
GAGAGATGATGGAGGACCGGGCATGGTGGTGCATGCCTTTAATCCCAGCACTCGAGAGGCAGAGGTAGGAGGATCACCATGAGTTCGAGGCCACCCTGAGACTCCATAGTGAATTCCAGGTCATCCTGAGCCACAGTGAGACCCTACCTCGAAAAAAAAAAAAAAAGAGAGAGAGAGACAGATGATGGGTGCGCCAGGGCCTCCAGCCACTGCAGAGGAACTCCAGATGTATGCGCCCCCTTGTGCATCTGGCTTACGTGGGTCCTGGAGAGCCGAACTGGGAAGCCGTTGGCTTTGCAAGCAAACACCTTAACCGCTAAGCCATCTCTCCAGCCTGGACATAAAAACTTTTAAACTCAGCAGGTCTGGTGACATTGGACTCTAAACCCAACTATGGGGAGATTGCTAGTTCAAGACTTGACTAGACAACTTAATGAGATGCTTCCTCAAAATGAAGACAAGTGGCCATGTGTGTAGTGGGCACACACTTCTAATCCCAGCCAAAGTAGGAGGATCGCCCTGGGACTACAGAGTAAATTCCAGTCTAGCCTGGGCTAGAGTGAGACCCTACCTCAAAAACTTAAAAATGAGACAGAGAGAGAAATATGGAAATACAGTTCCCCACTCTCTACTGAACTCAAAACCCCAACCTGAAGCGGGTCTAGTGGCGCATGCCTTTAATCCCAGCTGGACAGGTAGAGGTAGGAGGATCGCTATGAGTTCAAGCCCAGCCTGAGACTACATAGTGAATTCCAGGTCAGCCTGGACTGGAGTGAGACCTTAACCTCGAAAACAAAATACAAAAACAAACAAACAAAAAAAAAAAAAAACACCCTGTTCCAACTTATTTGTTGCCATATTCCGCCTAGAGACACTTTGTACTTAAGAGATGATTAAATAAATAATAAATGAATGGAATGTAAAGTGCCTGGTGCTCAAACCATGTTGGCTATTTTTATGAGTTTTATTGTTTTTAATCAAGCGATGCCACTTCTCCCCCAAGGATCTCACAATTCTAGGAAGAACTTTAGGATCAACGATGAAACGGCGAAAAGGAGGTAAGAACACAACAAAGAGTTAAACATATAAACCAAAGACAAAAACAAATAAAAATCTTAAAGTCCACAACCGAGAGTCCTCCGTTTCGGACTTTTCCGAGTGAGGGTGCACACAACATTAAAGTGATATAAACCGCGATCGCGACGGTGGGTGAGACCTCCCGCTTCGTGCATGCGTGCCAGGGTCGATCCAGGGCGGTCTACCAGCCTCACTGGTGAACCCAACAAACTGCAAGAAATGCAGGCAACGTCGCTCACGTACCATTCTGCAGATGGGGCAACTGAGCCTCGGAGGATGCCAAGGTCACCGCCTGTAAATAGGGGAGCCGGCCAAGCGAACCCCACAGAGGCCCCACGGGAGAGAAAACCAGACACGCGTCCTCCAACACCCACCAGACGAGACGTGTGCAAGACTGCCCGGGACCGACCTTCGGGTCCCAAGGCCAGGAAAACCAAACAATAATACTTGTCCGCCGCAAGTCCGAAGGCCGCCCGCCGGGGCCTGGGCTCTCCAAGGCCGCGCTCCACAGTTTCTTCGCCCGGCCGAGTCTCCCCCCCCCCCCTCCACATCCCTGCTACCATGCAGGAAACGCCGCCGGGGTGGCGTCGAGGGCCCCGCTGAGGCCTGGGGAGGGCCGCGTGACCTTGGATCCACAGCCCCCCGCCCCGCTCCGGGCCTCAGTTTCCCCGCCGCAGCCACTCCAGTGGAGCCTCGCCTCGCGCCTGGGGCAACAAGCAGGCCCCTCACACAACCACCCGCCTTCCCGCCCGGGCTTACGCTGGAAGGCAGCCGCTCCAGGGACGCCCACCATGGCCGAGGGCAGCCCTCCGCCCGCCTCGTCGTCCACAGCGGGCGCAGCCACGGGGACCCGCACCCGCCGAACTCGGCAGACACCAGCCCCGCCGACGCCTTCGCAGCCGCCGCCGCCGCCGCCGTTAGGCCGCGCACCGCCCCGCCCCCTTCTCTTAGCTCCGCCCCCTGGAGACACGCCCCCGCCGCGCTCTCCCGCTCCACACAACGCACGCGGAAGCCCGCCCCCAAAACCAGCTCAAGGTAAGCTCCGCCCCCTACCTAGACCCGCCCCTTCCGCGCCAAGCTGCTACTCAAAAACGGCCCTGCGTGCTGACGTCACGAGGACGGCCCCACCTCGTAGCGCTGGACTTCCGGATGCAGCTGGAGCCCAGGCCCAGGCTGCGGGGCGGGGGGCGGAGGGCGGAGTCGTGGGGCGGGGTTCGGAGGTGGAGACTACACCGCCTCAGCTGAGGTCTCCAAGTACCCACGACCTGACATTGCCTTTGCTGTCAGCCCTGCGTGGGCAACGCGCCTTTTCTCTGTGGCTGCGACAAGGCTCAACGGCTAAAGGCGCGCTCGCTTGCAAAGCCTACGGGCTGGAGTCCTCAGTACCTGCGTAAAGATAGATGCACAAAGTGCCAAATGCATCTGGAGTTCATTTGTAGCCTACAAGAAGCCCTGACACACTCTTTCTCCTCCAAATAAAGTATTTTCAAAAAAATATCCTTTTAAAACCAGATGTGGTGGTGCACAGGCGCCTTTAATCCCAGCACTCGGAAGGCAGAGGTAGGAGGATCGCCATGAGTTCAAGGCCACCCTGAGAATATAGAGTGAATTCCAGGTCAGCCTGGACAAGAGAGTGTGAGTACCTAGAAAAACAAAATAATAATAATAATAATAATAGTAATAGTAATAATAATCCTTTTAAAGCCAGGCGTGGTAGCGCACACCTGTAATCCCAGCGCTCAGAAGGCAGAGGTAAGAGGATCGCCCTGAGTTTGAGCCCAGTTTGGGACTTCATAGTGAATTCCAGGTCAGCCTGGGCTAGAGTGAGACCCTACCTCTAAAAAACAGACAAAAAACAGATAACAAATTGGTCTCTGGGAGTCTTTTTTTTTCATTTTTAAAAAATATTTATTTATTTATTTGAGAGAGAGAAGAAGAGGCAGCAGAGAGAAAGACACAATGTGCACACCAGGGTCTTTAGCCACTGCAAATGAACTCCAGACGCATGCGCCCCTTGTGCCTCTAGCTTACTTGGGTCCTGGGGAATGGAACCAGGGTCCTTAGGCTTCTTAGGCTTCCCAGTCAAACGCCTTAACCACTAAGCCATTTCCCCAGGCCAGAAGTCATCTTTTCTATTTCTTTATTGTTTTTGCTTAGTTCTCAGTGGAATGTTTACGCATGTGGAGGTGGGGGCTGGCAAGGCCAGTATTATCTGATTATCTAAAATCTGGAGGGTTAAGGGTACACACAGTAAAGAGTAGCTGGGTGTATAGCATATCCATGTAATGCAAGCATTCTGGAAGCTCAAGCAGGAGGATCATTAATTACAAGGCCCTATCTCAAAAGAAAAAAAAAAAAGTGTGGATTCAGGGTATAGGATATGTGGCATCCCAGGGCCTCTAGCCACTGCAAACAAACTCCAGTCACATATATCACTTTGTGCATCTGGCTTTATGTGGGTGTTGGGGAAGTGAACCCAGGCTATCTATCAGCCTGGGCTAGAGTGAGACCCTACCTGTTAAGCCAAAAAAAATAATAAAACAAAATAAAATAAAATAAAATAAATAAAAAACACTGATCAACCTCTTCAGCCCCAGCTCTGCTGGTATTTGTTTTCAGACAGAGCCTCATGCTGTAGTCCAGGATAGCTTTGAACAGTCCATGCCTGGCTGAATGTTTTACCTAGCGACAAGAAGGATAAAAATGGGTGACACTTAAAAAAAAAAAAAAAAAAAAAGTCTCCCCCTCTCCTAGCTTTTTTGTTGTTGCTTGAGACAAGGTCTTATGTAACCCAGGCTCACTGGCTTGAACTGTATGCAGCAGACGACGACCTAAACCTCTGATCCTCCACCTCCCAAATATTGAGATTACAGGCAGGCACCACCATGCTCAGTTTAATGCATGCCAGGCAAGCACTCTACCAACTAAACTACATCTAAAGCCTCTTGTTTTGTGGGTTTTTTTGTTTTGTTTTGTTTTGTTTTGTTTTGTTTTCTGAGGTAGGGTCTCACTCTAGCTCAGGCTGACCTGGAATTCACTATGTAGTCTCAGGGTGGCCTCGAACACATGGTGATCCTCCTACCTCTGCCTCCCGAGTGTTGGGTGCTTCTTGTGTTTTAGAGATAGGGCCTCATGTAGCCCAGGGGCCCTCCAGCTTGCTGTATAGTCAAAGATCACCTTGAATTTCCATCTTCTGGTCTCCACCTCCCAAGTGCTAGGATTATAGGTCTAGGCCACTTTTCCCACTTGCCTTCTGGCAGGACTCGAAACTGAACTCATGACTTCACGTCAAGTATTCTCCCACTGAGGTATATTCTCAGTCCTTCCGTTTGTGTATGGGTATGTGTGCATGCATGAGTGCATGCCTGTTTGCATTTCGAAGCCTTGGCTGGCCACCTTGTACATGCTATGTAGCCTGGGGTCTCAAACCTAGGGCACTCCTGCTTCAGCCTCCTAAAGACTGACAGGCATGTTACACCACACCCAGTTTCTACAAAGAACTTTCTAAAGCCTATCTATCTATGTAACAGAGAAATATTTGCCATGTCTGTGTCCTTTCTGATAAACAAAGCCTTTTCTGCAAAGGAGAGATTCAAAAGCTCCCAATAAATAGACGAATAAATTGAGTTTCTTGTACTAGCCTTTAATGGTTGTCACAGAAATGTACATATGTTCATGGTGACATTTTATTTTTTTTATTTTATTTGAGGAAGAGGGAAAGAGAGAGGCAGATACAAAGAGAGAGAATAGGCGTGCCAGGTCATCCAGCCACTGCAAATGAACTCCAGACACATGCGTCACCGTTGTTCATCTGGTTTATGCAGGTACTGGGGAGTCAAACCTGGGTCCTTAGACTTTGCAGGCAAGTGCCTTAACCACTAAGCCATCTCTCCAGCCCTAGTGGTGAAATATTTAAACAAAAACATTAGGTTGAGCCTGGCATGGTGGTGCATGCTTTTAATCCCAGCACTTGGAAGGCAAATGTAAGAGGATCACTGTGAGTTGGAGGCCACCCTGAGACTACAGAGTGAACTCCAGGTCTGCCTGGGCTAGAGCATGACCCTACCTCACAAGAACAAAACAGGACCAGCACGTCTTTAATCCCAGCACTTGAACCAGAGATAGGAGCCTCTCCATGAGTTCAAGGCCTGCCTGAGACTATACAGTGAATTCCTGGTCAGCCTGTACTAGAGTGAGAACCTACCTTGCAAAACCACAATTAAAAAAAAAAAAAAAAGAATGAATGAATGATACACCCACCTCAACTGGAACATATAATAGGAATGGTACTCACCCATCCATCGTCACCCATTATCAACTAACTCACTCAGTATATTCCTCACAGAACCCTTGGGACCCCCCTAGCTGGCCAGGTGTTTAGTGTGGAAGCCAGGCTGGGATAGCCTCTAATTGTTTGTCAAGCCTCCAGCCTCGACTAGGGTGACAGGTGTTAGTCACCACACCCAGCTGTAGTCTGCTTCTGGAATCAGCCTGGAGCTTTGACAGCCCCGTGCAGGAACAGCTCTGTAACACAGACTGGTTCTGTTTCTATCTTATCTAACCACCTGAAGTGACTCTCCTCGTGTTTGTACGGGCTCCCTGCATCTTGCTCTTACTAGGGCCCCTTTGAAACTTGTGGCCTTTTAACCCTTTCTTAGCCATTCTGTAATGTACTGTATGGTTGTGTGAAGTGTAATGTATGATCCGAAGTTTAATTTTTTCTTACATATCTAGTTCCAGGCTAGCCTGGCATACATGAGATCCTGTCTCCAAAAAAAGAAAAGAGAAGCCAGGTGTGATGGCACATGTCTTTAATTCCAGCACTTGGTGTGCCCATTCTGTCTCTCCTTCTCTCTCTCTCTCTCTCTCTCTCTCTCTCTCTCTCTGTTTGAAAATAAATAAATTAAAAAAAAAAAAAAAGGCTTAAGCGGGGCGTGGTGGTGCATGTCGTTAATCCCAGCACTCGGGAGGCAGAGGTAGGAGGATCATCGTGAGTTTGAGGCCACCCTGAGACTAATACTTAATTATTCCAGGTTATCCTGGGCCAAAGTGAGACCCTACCTCAAAAAAAAAAAAAAAAAAAAGGTTGGGTGTGGTGGCTCACACCTTTAATCCCAGCACTCAGGAGCCAAAGGATCCAGGTTCAATTCCCCAAGACCCACGTAAACCAGATGCACAGGTAGTGCATATATCTGGAGTTACAGTGGTTGAAGCCCCTGGTGCGTCCATTCCCTCTCTCTGTCTCTCTCTATCTGCCTCTTTCTATCTCTCCCTCAAATAAATAAAATAAGAGTGCCAGGCATGGTGGCGCATGCCTTTAATCCCAGCAATTGGAAGGCAGAAGTAGGAGGATCACCAAGAGTTCAAGGATACCCTGAGACTACATAGTGAATTCCAGGTCAGCCTGGCTAAAGTGAGACCCTACCTTGAAAATTAAAAAAAATAATAAATTAAATTAAAATAAATAAATAAAAACGAATAAGAAAAACAGGCTGAAGAAACAAAGGGAGGGGGGAGCAGTCAAGGTGTTATTTTATATCAGATAGCAAAGAAAGCCTTCTCTAAGAGATGTATTTGCACCCCAGAAACCTGAGAAAGGTAACAGAGCTGCCAGCGCTGAATGAGGGAAGGAGAAGCTTCTGGCAGAGGGTAGAAGGAGCAAAGTCCTGGAGACAGCGTGCATGGTTCAAAAAGGAGATCAGCATATGGCTGAAGATTCAGGAAGAGGACTGGAGACAGATTATGTAGGGCCTGTTGTACCATAGGGAGAAATCTGGCTTTGTTCTAACTCAATTTTGGAATCACTGAACAGATTTTTTTCTTTCTTTCTTTCTTTTTATTTTTATTTTTTGGTGGTAGGTAGGGTCTCGCTCTCGCCCAGGCTGACCTGGAATTCACTATGGAGTCTCCGGGTGGCCTCAAACTCACAGCGATCCTCCTACCTCTGCCTCCTGAGTGCTGGGATTAAAGGCATGCACCACCATGCCCAGCTTTTTTTTTTTTTTTTTAATTTTTGTTTGTTTATTTATTTATTTATTTGAGAGCGACAGAGAGAGCGAGAAAGAGGCAGAGAGGGAGAGAGAGAGAGAATGGGCGCGCCAGGGCCTCCAGCCACTGCAAATGAACTCCAGATGCGTGCACCCCCTTGGGCATCTGGCTAACGTGGGTCCTGGGGAACTGAACCTCGAACCGGGGTCCTTAGGCTTCACAGGCAAGTGCTTAAACGCTAAACCATCTCTCCAGCCCTCTTTTTTTTTTTTTTTTTTGGTCTTTCAAGATAGGGTTTCACTCTAGCCCAAGGTGACCTAGAATTCACTCTGTAAACTCAGATTGGCCTCTAACTCACAGTAATCCTTTTTTTTACCTCTGCCTCCCTATTGCTGGAGTTAAAAGGGTTGTACCACCATGTCTGGACCATTGAACAGTTTTGAGCAAAGGAAATGACATGATGTGCATCCCTGTAGGTACACTGGAGGAGTTGAAGGTGGAATATTGGTGGGGTAATTCTGGAGGGAGACCACAGCGTACAGGTAGTGGAACTGTGAAAAGGAATTAGATTCCAGATACACTTTAAAATATATTTTTAATTTTTTTTTTAAGTTTTATTTATTTGAGAGAGTGTGTATGTGAGACAGAATGGGCGTGGCCAGGCCTTCTAGCCACTGCAAATAAACTCCATATGCATGTGCCACCTTGTGCATCTGGCTTACACGTGGGTCCTGGGAAATCAAACTAGGGTCTTTTGGCTTTACAGGCAAACGCCTTAACCACTAAGCCATCCTTCCAGCCCCAGATACATTTTTTTGTTTGTTTGTTTCTTTGTTTTTCGAGGTAGGGTTTCACTCTAGCCCAGACTAACCTGGATTCACTCTGTAGTCTCAGGGTGGCCTCGAAGTCATGGCGGTCCTCCTACCTCTGCTTCCCGAGTGCTGGGATTAAAGGCATGCGCCACCATGCCCAGCTTCAGATACATTTTTTTAAAACAGATTTTCACATTAAAAAAATATTTTATTCATTTTTATTTATTTATTTGAGAGCGACAGACAGAGAGAGAAAGAGGGAGAGAGAGAGACAGAATGGGCGTGCCAGGGCCTCCAGCCATTGAAAATGAACTCCAGACGCGTGTGGCCCCTTGTGCATCTGGCTAACGTGGGTCCTGGGGAATTGAGCCTCGAACCGGGGTCCTTAGGCTTCACAGGCAAGCGCTTAACCGCTAAGCCATCTCTCCAGCCCCAGATACCTTTTTTAACATGTTTATTTATTTGTTCATAAGCAGAAAGACATAGAGAGAAGAGATAGACAGAATGAGTGCACTAGGGCCTGTAGCCGCTGCAAATGAACTCCAGATGCATATGCCACTTTGTGCATGTGGCCTTATGTGAGTACTGGAGAACTGAATCTGGGTCATTAGGCTTTGTAGGCAAGGGGCTTAACCACTGAGAAATCTCTCCAGCCCGGATTCCAGATACTTTTTTTTTTCGAGGTAGGGTCTCACGCTAGTCCAGGCTGACCTGGAACTCACTATATAGTCTCAGGGTGGCCTCGAACTCTCAGGGATCCTCCTACCTCTGCCCCCCAAGTGGTGGGATTAAAGATGTGTGCCACCACGTTTTTGAAAGTGGAGGCAGCAGTGTTTGCCAATGGCTGATGTTTGGGGTATGAGAATGAGAAAGGTAGCTGGGCATGGTGGTTCATATCTATAATCCCACTCTTCAGGAGGCTGAGGCAGGAGGATGGCTGTGAGTTTGAGGTTAGCCGGAGGAACTGTAGTAGTAAACTCTGTCTGTCTCAAGAAAAAAAACAAGCCGGGCTTGGTGGCACACACCTTTAATCCCAGCATTTGGGAGGCAGAGATAGGAAGATCACCATGAGTTGGAGGCCACCCTGAGTCTACATAGTGAATTACAGGTCAGCCTCAGGTATAAGGAGACAGGGGGGAGGGGGGGAGACAAAGATGATTTGAAGCCTGAGGGATGGGATGGAGCACAGCCCCCAGCTGCCTGCTGAGATAGGACTAGCTGCAGGATGAGCAAAAACAGGCGTGCAGGTGTGAGATAGATACCTTGTGATTGCTAAACTCTAGCTTCTCCCCAGAGGTGAGGTGAGGTCACAGTAGATGAGGGCTATGTATGCTTTTGAAATAATCTGAACATGACCTACACATGCCCTTCCACAGCCTATACTGCAGCTGGGCCTTGGCCATTGGAAGGTTGCCAATCCTCCCCTGCCGCTCTTTCTCTGAATGCGGTCCATCTGGCTCACCTTCCCCAGGTGTCAGCTGTGCTAGAAGCCACTCATCCCAGGCCCAGACTTCCGTGACCTTAAACTGCCTAAGGGTGGCCGTGGCAGCAGGGCCTACAGTTCCCCTAGTCTTTCCTCTCTCATCCACCCCCAGGCAGTAAAGGCTCCAGCTAAAGCCAGGGACTGAGTTGGGTGCAGTTGTTACCTTTACAACAGGACAATTGAGCCTTCCTCTTCGGTGCTCCAGGGCATAGCTCCACACCTGTTCTCTAGCCTTTCTGCCCAGGTGCAGGACTGCAGAGAACAAAAGACGCCCACTCACAGAGATCATTACCCCAGTGGGAGTGGGGAGAAGGCTACAGAAGGAAGACCTCTCTTCTAGAAAGGGACAAATTGGGGAATTAGAATGTCTGAGTTAGTCCCTTCCAATGGAATTTCTTGTGATGACCTATATAACCGTACTGCTTAATTGGAGGGTCTCCAGTATATCTAACTCCCCCCCCCCCCCGCCCCCCGGGACTGGAACTCAGGGTTGCTTCAGCCTAGGCAAGTGTTCCACCATTGAGCTAGGTACGCCACCCAACCCTGCATCACTATGTGGCTGCTGTGACTGAAGAACTAAAGTGCCAATTTTATTTAATTAAAAAAGTCAGCCGGGGCCAGGGGAATGGTGGCACACGCCTTTAATCCCAGCGCTTGGGAGGCAGAGGTAAGAGGATCGCTGCGAGTTGGAGGCCACCCTGAGAATACAGAGTTAATTCCAGTGAGAACCTATCTCAAAAAAAAAAAAAAAAAAAAAAAAGTCAATCGGAGTGACCTTGGGATAGCTTAGAAGACACCATGGGGCTGGAAAGAAGTGACAGGAGTGCTCAGCACTGCAATATGTCTATCACACCTTCCAAGGCTCAGGGTCTATTGCAGAAGAGGTGGCGGAAAGAATGTGAGAGCCAAAGGAAGGGTAGGACTCCTTACAACGTGCTCCTGCAGACACAAAATAGCCTGGATATCCATGACCTTACAGTGCCTGACACTACCTACACGAGACCATCATAATAGGAGGAAAAGATCATGACATCAAAATAAAAGAGAGACTGATTGAGAGGGGGAGGGGATATGATGGAGAATGAAGTTTCAAAGGGGAAAGTGGGAGAGGGAGAGAATTACCATGGGATATTGTTTACAATCGTGGAAGATGTTAATATATAAAAAAAAAAAAAGCTGGAGCCCAGCAGTGGTGGCGCAGGCCTTTAATTCCACCACTAGGGAGGCAGAGGTAGGAGGCTTGCCATGAGTTCGAGGCTACCCTGAGACTACATAGTGAATTCCAGGTCAGCCTGGGTTTGAGCTAGACTCTACCTCGAAGAAGAAGAAAAAATAACATGTGCCTAAGTGGCTCCTGTATTGGACAACAAAATAATTTTTCTTATCTTTTTTTTTTTTTTTTTTTTTTCGAGGTAGGGTCTCACTCTAGCTCAGGCTGACCTGGAATTCACTATGTAGTCTCAAGGTGGCCTCAAACCCGTTGCGATCCTTCTACCTCTGCCTCCTGAGTGCTGGGACTAAAGGCTTGCGCCACCATGCCGGGCTATGGTGCAGTTTATTTATTTTTAATTATTTATTAGAGACAGAGAGAGGGAGGGAGAGAGAGAGATACTGAGAGTTAGAGAGAATGGCGCACCAGGGCCGCTGCAAATGAATTCCAGACGCATGTGGCACCTTGTACATCTGGCTTAGGTGGGACCTGGAGAATCGAACCTGGGTTCTTAGGCTTCACAGGCAAACGCCTGACCCGCTAAGCCATCTCTCCAGCGCTATGGTGCAGTTTTTAATCCCTGCATTTGGGAGGTCGAGGCAGGAAGATTGCTTGAAGTTCAAGGCCAGTCTGAGCTACGAAGTGAGTTCCAAGTTAGCCTGGGCTACAAAAACAGAAATCATACTCATAAATAAATCAAAAGGACCCTGCAGGCAGTGCCTTGGCCTGAGCCTGTAACAAATGAACGAAAGGGCTGTGCAAACTGCTAACGGATGCACATCAGCCTCTACTTTGAGGGACAAAAGCTCAGGCCCCTTGGTCCGGGCAGCGATCGGCGGCGGATGGGGGCGCAGGCTGCGAGCCCGGGAGGGACGGGAGGAGGGCGGCGTGGAGGGGCGGTGTGGGCTAGGCCAGCTGGTGTCGGCGACCTGGGACATCAGCTGGCTGGCGGGCCAGGCTGCTGGAAACAATGGGCGGGGGGTCTAGCCCGGAACCCTTCTCCCTTGGCGCGGGATCCTCTCCCGGACCCTGACCAGCTGCCGTGGGCACCTTCTCCAGCCTCTTGCCTTGGCTGGGAGGGGGCGGGGCAGGGGATGGGCTTGGAGCTCCTGCGAAGGTCTGTCTGCCACGGCCTGCGGTGGGGGTGGATTAGGCCGCAGAACTGAGTCGGCTAGGAGCCTTTATGCTGGTCCTCTGTGTGCCAGACCTTGCTGGAGGATTTGCATACGTCCTTCCGCTTACTCCTCCCCAAGTCCCGCCGGTCATAGTAATAATAATCATTATCCACAATAGCAGGCCAGGGGCTCCCGCTGAGTCCGCCAGGCTGGGGCTGAAGGCGGTGGCTCAGTTAATCCTCACGAGCGCCTTGGGAGCCAAAGACTTTTTATTGTTGCCCTTTTCCAAATGAGGAGCCCCGGGCTCTGAACCGTTAAGGGACTTGCCAGCTTCGCCGAGGTGGCAACACGCGTTTCTCCCCCACCTGAGGCCCACGCTTCCGAAAGCATTATCTCCAGGAGCCCAAGACTTTTCCCTCCTCGGCGAGCGTTAAGTTGAAGCTCCAACTTCACTATAATTAATTAGAAGAACTTTATTGCAACGCTCCCTCCCCGCCCCCAGAGAGTTATTGTCTGTAGCTCGTGTTGTGCAGAGCTGATTGCTGTGACACAGACAGAGGGACCGCGAACCACATGACTGGCCCAGCCTATGTTTTAATATGTTCCTCAAAAAAAAAAAAAAAGTTGTACTTGAACCTGGCATAGTGATGCACCTTTTTTTTTTGTTTTTTTTTTTAATATTTTATTTTTATTATTTATTTGAGAGAGAGAGAGAGAGAGAGAGATACAGAAACAGGCAGGTAGACAGAGAGAAGGGCGCGCCAGAGCCTCCAGCCACTGCAAACGAACTCCAGACGCGTGTGCCCCCTTGTGCATCTGGCTAACGTGGGTCCTGGGGAATCGAGCCTCGAACCCGGGGTCCTTAGGTTTTACAGGCAAGCGCCTAACCGCTAAACCATCTCTCCAGCCCATGATGTACGTTTTTAATCCCAGCTCCTAGCACTCGGGAGGCAGGGTAGGAGGATGGCTGTGAGTTCGAGGCCAGCCTGAGACTACATAGTGAATTCCAGGTCAGTCTAGGCTAGAGGGAGACCCGATCTCAGAAAAACAAGACAAAAAGACAGGGCTGGTGGCACAGGCCTTTAAATCCCAGCACTTGGAAGGCAGAGGTAGGAGGATCACTGTGAGTTCAAGGCCATCATCCTGAGACCATACAGTGAATTCCAGGTCAACCTGGGCTACAGTGAAACCCTACCTTGAAAAACAACAACAAAAAGTTTTGCTTACCTTGGCAGACAAGGAAGGGCTGGGAACCCAAACTCTCAGTTCCTGAAGGTCCTCCTCCCTCCAGCACCCCTTGATCCTTGACTGTATTTAACTGCAACAGGTCTTTTCCCATCGTGCCTGCAAGGATGTGATCTGGTCGTGACACTACGGTGTGCCATGCGCTGGTCTAGGCACCAGGTATGCCGTATGTCTGAGGATTCCAGTCAGATAATCACCCAGCATTGATAAATAGAAACAATACAGTCTTAGAAACAAGGGTTATGCACAGAATGATGGTGCCGACCTGTAATATTTAGCACTCGATAGAGGTAGGAAGATCAGAACTTTAAGGTCATTCTCTCCCACTTCCTAACAAATTGGAAACCAGCCTGGAATACAAGAAGACCAAGTTGCAAGAACAAAATAAAGAAACAAGCAGGGGCTGGAGAGATGGCTTAGCGCTTAAGGTGCTTGCTTATCTGCAAAGCCAAAGGACCCAGATTCGATTCCCCAGGACCCACGTAAGCCAGATGCACAAGGGGGCACACACATCTGGAGTTCCTTTGCAGTGGCTGGAGGCCCTGATACACACACACACACACACTCTCTCTCTCTCCAGCCGTAGATTATTTATTTATTTGCAAGGAGGCTTTACATAGATACTGAGGAATCAAACCCAGGCCAGCAGGCTTTGCAAACAAATACCTTTAGCAGCTGAGCCATCTCCCCAGCACACACACACCCCCTCCGTTTTTGTTTGAAGCAGAGTCCCTCTCTAGCCAAACCGACCTGGAACTCACACTGTCGTCCAAGCTGTCCTCCTTTCTCAACCTCCCCAGTGCTGGGATGAAAGGTGTGCACCATCACAACCAGCCTGAGCATCACTATCTATTTTTTTTTTTTTTTTTTTTTTTTTTTTTTTTTTTTGAGGTAGGGTTTCACACTAGTCCAGGCTAACCTGGAACTCACTATGTAGTCTCAGGATGGCCTTGAACTCACAGCGATCCTCCTACCTCTGCCTCCTGAGTGCTGGGATGAAAGGCATAAGCCACCATGCCCGGCTCATTTGTCATATATATATTTTTGTTTATTTTTATTTATTTATTTGAGAGTGACAGACAGAGAGAAAGAGGCAGAGAGAGAGAGAGAGAAAGAATGGGTGCACCAGGGCCTCCATCCACAGCAAATGAACTCCAGATGCATGCGCCCCCTTGTGCATCTGGCTTACGTGGGTCCTTAGGAATCGAGCCTCGAATTGGGGTCCTTAGACTCCACAAGCAAGAGCTTAACCACTAAGCCATCTCTCCAGCCCCCTCAAGAAGATGGCAGGCCGACTGAATAGTTTCAGGGACAGGCCTCCCAGGGAAGGTGATAGAGTAGGGTCTCACTCTAGCCCAGGCTGACCTGGAATTTAGTCTGTATTCTCAGGGTGGCCTCCAACTTGCGGCGATCTACCTCTGCCTCTTGAGTGCTGGTATTAAAGGTGTGCACCACCACACCCAGCCAATAAAAATATTTTAAAAAATAATAAGTAAAATAGCTGGGCGTGGTGGCATATGCCTTTAATCCCAGAACTCAGGAGGGCCACCTTGAGACTACATAATGAGTTCCAGGTCAGTATGGGCTAAAGTGAGACTGTACCGCAAAAAAAAAAAAAAAAATTACACACACACACACACACACACACACACACACACACATATATTGGGCTGGAGTGATGACTTAGTGGTTAAGGCGCTTGCCTGCCAAAGCCTAAGGACCCAGGTTCGATTTCCCAGTACCCATGTAAGCCAGATGCACAAGGTGGCACATACATCTGGAGTTTGTTTGCTGGAGGCCCTGGTGTGCCCATTCCCATTTTCTCTGTCTCTTTTCTCTCCATCTCTCTCTGCTTTAAAATAAAGTATTAAAAAGAAAGAAAGAAAGGAAGCCTGGCATGATGGCACGCCTTTAATCCCAGCACTCGGGAGGCAGAGGTAGGAGGGTCTCCTTGAGTTCAAGGCCACCCTGAGACTACATAGGGAATTCCAAGTCAGCCTGAGCCAGAGTGAGACCCTTCCTTGAAAAACCAAAAACACAAAACAAACAACAACAACAAAAAGTGCTTGAGAGATGGCTCGGCAGTTAAAGGCACTTCTTTGCAATGCCTCATAGCCGTGGTTCTCCAGTATCATGTAAAGGCAGTTGTACAAAATGGCGCAGGCGCCAGACGTGGTGGTGCACGCCTTTAATCTCAGCACTCAGGTGGCGCACGAGTCTGGAGTTCGAGTTCAGGGGCTAGAGGCTCTGGTGTGCCAACTCTCTTTCTCTCGCTAAAAATATATATATAGAAGAAAGGTATTTACCCAAGTGAGCAAACTGTTTTTTTTTTTTTTTGTCCTAAATAAATTGGTTTGCAAGAACTCCCCAAGGCAAATAGTGAGGTTATTTGTTGGTTTACAGTCTTATATTTCTGTCATGTCAGTTGATACAAGGAACCTCGGTTCTCAGCCCCAGGAACTGAGTAACATTGAGGAAGACAGTTTCAATCCTTAGATTCATCTGGCCTCCTATTGATGGGATTTTTTTCCTAATTCATTTATTTTTTAAATTTTTATAATTAACAACTTCCATGATTGTAAACAATATCCCATGGTAACTCCCTCCCTCCCCCCACTTTCCCCTTTGAACCTCTACCCTCCTTCATATCCCCTCCCCCTCTCAATCAGACTCTCTTTTATTTTGATGTCATCATCTTTTCCTCCTATTATGATGTGTTTATTTTTAGTTTTATTTTTTTTCAAGGTAGGGTCTCACTCCAGCTCAGGCTGACTTGGATGGAATTCCCTATGTAGTCTCAGGGTGGCCTTGAACCCAAGGGAATCCTCCTACCTTTGCCTCCCAAGTGCTGGGATTAAAGGCGTGCGTCACCACGCCTGGCTATGGAATTTTTGTGTTTTCCCCCCCAGTATTTATCTGCTGCGTGCAGCTCTGCAGTGATTGCTTGAGAATTTTTCAGAAGAGCCTGAGATTCCCCTGTCTCTAGACTGGAGCATCTAGGTGTGAGATATCAGCAAGTTCCCTAGAGACCTATGTTCTTTCTAATCCCACCTCCCTGCTTCCCAGAATGGGAAAGCCTCCCTCCAGGGTCACCACAGCAGACAGCGGGAACTCCCAGGGCCTCGCCCGCCCACACCGGCTGCTTGCCCACCTGCCTGTCTTCCCTTGTTCTGACAGATTAACGATGACCTGTGACCCTGAGAGGCTGGCCACACTCCTGGCCAATTTCAGCCTGTCCAAAGGAGTCCCAGGGGTGGTCAGTGCCTGGGGATGTGTTGGCCAGATGGACCTGGGAGGTCTTGGATTGGTTTATCCCAGGAGGCAGAGCAGGTGGGCAGCCCCTAGCACCCCTCCCCATCTTCCCCATCATGCATCACTGGGCTGGAGCAGGATCCAGATGGCGGGAATGGGGCAGCCTAGTAGCTTCTGGCTTGACAAAGGATCCTCTATACTATTGCCGCCGACCCCCCGCCCCCCTCCATCTCAGCCAGTCTAGTCTTTGGCTGTCCAGTCACTCTCAGCCCTGACCTAGTCTGCCCTGGGCTGCCTTTCTGCTGACCGTCACTTCCTCCATTCCATCTGTGGAATTTTCTCTGGAGAGCCTTGGACTTGGAAACCTGTCCATCAACTTGAGAGTAGACGAGCATGACCAACAGAATGTGACTGGTCACGTGGTCATAACCGGTCACAGATTCGAAAGCAATGATAGGAACTCCAAAACAACAACAACAACAAAAAGCAATGAGGGCTGGGGAAATGGCTTAGAGATTAAGGCATTTGCCTGCGAAGCCTAAGGACCCCCTGTTGGTTCAATTCCCCAGGACCCAAGTAAGCCAGATGGCAAGGAGGCACGTGCGTCTGGAGTTCATTTGCGGTGTCTGGAGGCCCTGGTGCGCCCATTCTCTCTTTCTCTCTGCCTCTTCTTCTCTCTCTCTCAAATAAATAAAGAAAAAAAATGTATATATATATTGGTTTTTTGAGGTAGGGTCTCACTCTAGCCCAGGCTGACCTGGAATTCACTATGTAGTCTCAGGGTGGCCTCGAACTCATGGCAATCCTCCTACCTCTGCCTCCCGAGTGCTGGGATTAAAGGCATGAGCCACTACACCCGGTTTATTTATTTTAAGAAATAAAATATTTTTTAAAAAAAATAAAAATAAGGCTGGAGGGATGGCTTAGCGGTTAAGACGTTTGCCTGCAAAGCCAAAGGACCCAGGTTCTATTCCCCAGGGCCCATGTTAGCCAGATGCACAAGGGGGCACACATGTCTGGAGTTCATTTGCAGTGGTTAGAGGCCCTGGTGTGCCCATTCTCTCTCTTGCTCCCTCTTTCTCTGTCAAATAAATAAACAAATAAAAAAAAATATATATATATATTTTTGGTTTTTCGAGGTAGGGTTTCACTCTAGCCCAGGCTGACCTGGAATTCACTATGGAGTCTCAGGGTGGCCTCGAACTCACGGCGATCCTCCTACCTCTGCCTCCCGAGTGCTGGGATTAAAGGCGTGCGCCACCACGCCCGGCTCACAAATAAAATATTTTAAAAAATAAAAATAGGGCGGGGCGTGGTGGCCCACGCTTTTAATCCCAGCACTTCGGAAGCAGAGGTAGGAGGATCGTTGAGAATTTAAGGCCACCCTGAGACTACTTAATGAATTCCAAGTCAGCCTGGGATACAGCAAGGCCCTACCTCAAAAAACCTAAAAAGAGAGAGAGAGAGAGAGAGAGAAAGAGAAAGAATGGGTGTGCTAGGGTCTCCAGCCACTGCCAAGGAACTTCAGATGCATGCACCATTTTGTATCTGTCTTACATGGGTCCTGGGGAATGGAGCCTAGAACTGGGGTCCTTAGGCTTCACGGGCAAGCGCTCAACCGCTAAGCCATCTCTCCAGCTTCCAGAACGAGTTTTAAAGGGTCTCCAACTCAGACGTGCCTTGGAGATAGCACAGGGAGAGAAGGGGAAAGGCCGCCTGGGGTGGGCAAGACCCTTGGGGCCCTTCCAGGATCTGCCTGTCTTTGGCTGTGAGTCTCTGGGCCTCTGCAGAGTACATGGCTTGGCTTCCATCATTTTTCTGGAGCCCACGGTACAAAGATTCTCTTGATTTCGACCAGAGCACATGGGAGCAAAGGAGGGGGGCAAGCAAGGCCTGTAGCCACGCTAGCAATCATGTGGGGCTGCCTCCTAGAATCCCTCTCCACTCCCCACCCCAACAGGGCCTGGGCTCTTTTCAACTGGCTCCCTGATGCCAAGTGAAGTCTATTAATATCAATGTAATGAGGTAATTACAGTGATTTGGAAAAATTGCCAGTGAATGGTTTTGAGGGAATTTCCAAGGAGAAAGGAGGGTGTGGGAAACATGTGTGAGGAAAGAGGGAAAGAGAGAAGAGTTGATCAGCATGAGTGTGAGTAAGGGTGAGGTCGAGGTCTGTGAAGGGGTGTGTGTGTGTGCGTAACAACACTACACATGTGCATGGGACTTCTGGGTAGGGGTAGAAACATGAGAAAGTATCTGTGTGAATAATCAAGGGACAGTGATTTTCAGGCCCCAGAAAAACCCTGACTTTGGCTGGTGCTAAGCAGTCAATTTCTTGACTTGGGTGAAGGGAAAATCTTGGGGCCAGCCCCTGTTTCAAACCTCTTCCTGAAGCCTTTGTTCTTGACTGACCTAGAGCAACCCTGAGGCTCCACATGGAGAAAGGCTAAATTAAGATCCCTTGAGGGGGGGCGGAGGGGGGTGGCTCATGCCTTTAATCCCAGCACTCAGGAGGTAGAGGTAGAAGGATAGCTGTGAGTTCAAGGCCAGCCTGAAACTATGTAGTGAATTCCAGGTCAGCCTGGGCTAGAGTGAGACCCTACCTTGAGGAAAAAAAAAAAAAAAAAAAGTTCCTTACTAAGAGAGGCTGGAAGAGCAGAGGTTGTCCAGATGTTGTGATTCTGAGGCTGGCAGCTTGCTAATCACCTGGGAATTTGTTAAAGCACAAATGATCTAGTCACGGTGGATCGATTGCACTCAGGAGACTGAGGCAGAATTGCCGAGAGTTCAAGGCCAGCCTGAGCTAGAGAGAGATCTTGCCTGAAAAAACTGAACAAAAAAAACAAAAAAACACCAGCCAGATGTGGTGGCACACTCCTTTAAACCCAGCACTCGGGAGGCAGAGGTAGGAGGATCACTGAGAGTTCGAGGCCACCCTGAGACTACATAGTGAATTCCAGGTCAGCCTGGATCAGCGTGAGACCCTACCTTGAAAAAACAAAAAACAAAAAACAAAACAAACAACAACAACAAAAAAAACAGCACTCGGGAGGGAGTGGTAAGACCTAACAGTGAGTTCGAGGCCAGCCTGAGACTACAGGGTGAATTCCCGGTCAGCCTGGACTAGAGCAAGACCCTACCTTGAAAAACCAAAAATAAATAAATAAATAAAAACAAAAAACACTCCAGGTGTGGTGGCCCATGCCTTCATCCTGGTACCCCAGAGATAGAGGTAGAAGGGTTGCTTTGAGCTCAAGGCCAGCCTGGGACTACAGAGTGAGTGCCAGCTCAACCTTGGCTAGAGACCTTACCTTGAAAAAAAAACAAAAACAAACAAACAATAAACAAATAAATAAAAGCAGAGCTGGAGAGATAGCTCAGCAGTTAAGGTCGTTTGCTTGCAAGGCCTGATAGAGTTCCTTTGTAGTGGCAGGAGGACCGGACATGCCCATACTTTCTCTCTGCTTGAAAATAAATAGTAAATAAAAATATTTAAAAAATGGCTGGGTGTGGTGGTGCATACCTTTAATCCCAGCGCTCGGGAGGCAGAGGTAGCAGGATTGCCATGAGTTTGAGGCCACCCTGAGACTTCATAGTGAATTCCAGGTGAGCCTGAGCTAGAGTGAGACCCTACCTCAAAAAATTGAAAAACAAAAACAAAAAGAACAAAAACAAAAGAAATAAAAAAAAAATAAAAATAGGACTGAAGAGATGGCTTAGCCATTAGCCATTTGCCCGCAAAGCCAAAGGACCCAAGTTTAATTCCCCAGTACCCACGTAAAGCCAGATGCACAAGGTGGCACATGCATCTGGAGTCTGTGGTGGTGGATAGAGGCCCTGGCATACCCATTCTCTCTCTCTCTCTCTCTCTTTCTCTCTCTGCCTCTTTCTCTCTCTCTCTCAAATAAATAAATAAATATTAGGAAAACCTACAGAGTCATGGTAGGGTAAATAAAGAGATTTTTTTTGTTGTTGTTGTTTGAGGTAGGGTCTCACTCTAGCTCAGGCTGACCTGGAATTCACTCTGTAGTCTCAGGGTGGCCTTGAACTCATAGCGATCCTCCTACCGCTGCCTCCCAAGTGCTGGGATTAAAGGCGTGAGCCACCACGCCCAGCTAATAAAGAGATTTTATAAAAACAAATAAAAACAAAATAAAACAGAAAACACAATTGATCAGATCACTGGAGACTCCACTGGATCAGAAACAAAGGTGTGAATTGGCAATTTTCCTTCCTTCCTTCTTTTTTAAAATTTATTTAGTTATTTTTGGTTTTTCAAGGTAGGGCTTCACTCTAACTCAGACTGACCTAGAATTCACTATGTAGTCTGAGGGTGACCTAGAACCCACAGTGATCCTCCTATCTCTGCTTTCCAGAGCCCTCCTGCCATTCATTTTCTTAGCCTCATTACACGGTGAGGAAAGTGAGACTCAGAGGGCAAATGTTGGAGGCTAAAGTAAGCCTGATTGGCATACTGGTTCTTTTCCAGACAATGCATGATTCTGGGGGTGCAGGCGAGATGGGGGGAGTGAGGATGGGATAAGCTAAAAACTCATGGTTGGGGGCCGGCATGGTGGCGCATGTCTTTAATCCCAGCGTTTGGGAGGCAGAGGTAGGAGGATCACCATGAGTTTTAGGCCACCCTGAGACCATATGTGAAATCTAGGTCAGCCTGGACTAGAGTGAGATCCTACCTTAAAAAAAAAAAAGAAAGTGGTTGGTATAATCATCATCATCTGAAATGTATGTATAATTCTTATATTCTGAGAAGTACTTCAAAAGTGATAATATCAAGGCTGGAGGGATGGCTTAGTGGTTAATGCGTTTGCCTGCAAAACCAAAGTACCCAGGTTCAATTTCCCAGGACCCATGTTAGCCAGAAAACAAACAGAAACAAAAAGACCACATAACAAACAACAGTGTTCACTCCCCAGGGACACTAAATGAATTAATGCCTATATGAATAAATAATGTGACAATCTTTCTTTTTTAATTAAAAAAAATTTTTTTTTGTTTATTCTTACTTATTTATTTGAGAGCAACAGAGAGAGAAAGAGGCAGAGAGAGAGAGATAGAGAGAATGGACGCCCCAGGACCTCCAGCCACTGCAAACGAACTCCAGATGCCTGTGCCCCCTTGTGCATCTGGCTAATGTGGGTCCTGGGGAATCGAGCCTCGAACGGGGTTCCTTAGGCTTCACAGGCAAGCGCTTAACCGCTAAGCCATCTCTCCAGCCCCAATGTGACAATCTTAAGTCCCAATTTAAAGCCAAATGAGCTGTCAGAGGCCTGTCATCTCAGCACTTGGAGGCCTCCAGAAGGATGATTACAAGTTTGAGGGCAACCTGGGCTGCTATAGGGACATCCTGTCTCAAAAAATAAAGTAGTGGAGGGCTGAGGAGATGGCTTAGCGGTTAAGGCACTTGCCTGCAAAGCCAAAGGACCTCATTTCGATTCCCCAGGAACCAGGTAAGCCAGATGCACAAGGGGAACCCACGCATCTGGAGTTCATTTGCAGTGGTTGGTGGCCCTAGTGCGCACATTCCCTTTCTTTCTATCTACTTACCTATTTCTGTATCTCTCTCTCTCTCTCTAAAAAAAAAAAAAAAAAGCAGGGGAGGAGAGAATAAAGAGTTTGGAGAGACAGACGGAAGAAGGTTCTTTTATTTTTTTCTTTGGCTTTTTTTTTTTTTTTTCTGAGTTGAGTCTCACTGTAGCCCAGGCTGACCTGAATTCACTATGTAGTCTCAGGGTGGCCTCCAACTCACAGCGATCCTCCTACCTCTGTTTCCCAACCACCACACCCGGCAGAAGTTTCTTGATGAGCAAGAAGGAAAGAGAAGGCCACCTCGCATTCCTTTCTGATTCTCATCTTCTGGCACACCTCCTAGACGCCGGCACTGCTACTGTGGCAGTCTGCTGCCCCCTGCTGGTATGTTCTCTCAGGCAACTATTTTTTGTTTTGTTTGTGTTTTTCTAGGTGGGGTCTCTCCATTCTCGCCCAGGCTGACCTGGAATTCGCTATGTAGACTCTGACTGGCCTCGAATTCAAAGCTATTCACCTACCTCTGCCTCCTGAGTGCTGGGATTAAAGGCATGTACCATCACGCCCGGCTGATTAATACCTTCTTGATTACTACTAACTCCATCAAAACAGTCAAATCGGGGCTGCAGAGATGGTTTAGCTATTAAGGCCTTTTCCTGCAAAGCCAAAGGATCCCCGTTCGATTCTCCAGGACCCAGGTAAACCAGTCATTTGCAGTGGCTGGAGGCCCTGGCATGCCCATTCTTTCCCCCTCCCCCGGCCTCTTTCTCTCTCTCAAATAAATAAACAAAATACATTTAAATAAAATAAAATTTTTAAAAAAGTTAAAACTTTCGCCCTGGGTGCACCTGAAAGTGTCATGTTCCTTCCCACCTGAGAATCATCACAGCCCAGTTTGAATCATCATCCTAGTTGGGAACACTGGCCTGGGCTATATGAAACTATCTCAAAAACACAGAGCTTGGAGATGGTTCAGTACTTAAGAGCACTTGGTACAGAAGCATGAGGGCCCCTCAGGCTGGAGAACTCCCAAGTTTGACTCCCCAAAACCCACATAAAAAGCTGGGAATAAGCCAGGTATAGTGGTGCATGCCTTTAGTCCCAGCACTTGGGAGAGTTTGAGGACACCCTGAGACTACACAGTGAATTGCAGGTCAGCCTGGGCTCAGAACCTACCTCGAAAAACCAAAATAAACAAATAAATAATAAAAAAATAACACCTATCTATCATGCTTGAGGCCTTGGGTTCAACTTCCAATACCACAAAGACAAACAGAAACTCCGCTACTGAAGAAACTAGGTATTTCCTACATCAGGACCTTTGCACTGGCTGTTTCCTCTGAGCATAACAGGGTCCCTGCTAAGAGTTAGTCTAGGAGCTGGAGAGATGGCTCAGCTATTAAGGCACTTGCCTGCAAAGCCTAAGGACCCAAATTCAGTTGCCTAGTAGCCATGTAAAGCCAGATGCAAAAGGTCGCCCATGCATCTGAAGATTGTTTGCAGTGGCTAGAGGCCATGTGCATCTGGTTTATGTGGGACCTGGAGAATTGAACCTGGGTCCTTAACCACTAAGCCATCTCTCCTGCCCAGATTTATTTATTTTTATCTTTTGGTTTTCCGAGGTAGGGTCTCACACTAACTCAGGCTAACTTGGAATTTACTACGTAGTCTCAGGGTGACCTCTAACTCTCAGCCATCCTCCTACCTCTGCCTCCCAAGTGCTGGGATTAAAGGCGTGTGCCCCCATGCCCAGCCCTAAAGATTTATTTTTATTTACTTATTTATTAGAGACAGAGAAAGAGAATGGGCATGCAGGGCCTCTAGCCACTGCAAACAAACTCCAGAAACAGGCGCCACCATGTGTATCTGGCTTATGTGGGACCTGGAGAGCCAAATCCAGATCCTTAGGCTTCCCAGGCAAGCACCTTAACCACTAAGCCATCTCCAGACCTAAAATATGTGTTTTAAAAAGAATTAAAGCTAGGCGTGGTGGCACATGCCTTTAATCCCAGCACTTGGGGGATAGGAGGATTGCCATGAGTTTGAGGCCACCCGCCTGGGCTAGAGTGAGACCCTACCTTGAAAAACAAAAAACAAACATTAAAAAAAAAGAGGTCTAACCTTGATAGGACCTTTCCATCACTACCTTGAAAATATTCCCCCCAAATTTATTTACTTATTTGACAGAGAGAGAGAAAGAGAGAGAGAGAGAGAGAGAGAGAGAGAGAGAGAATGTATAGGCCTCTTGCCCCTGCAAAGGAACTCCAGACAATTATGCCACTATATGCATCTGGCTTTACGTGGGTACTGGGGAATTGAACCCAGACCATCAGGCTTTGCAAGCAAGTGCTTTTAACTGCTGAACCATCATCTCTCCAGACCTCCCTATTTCTTTTCTTTCCCTCCCTCCCTCCCTTTCTTTCTTTCTTTTCTGTTTGCTTTTTTAAAATTTTTTTGTTGTTTATTATTTATTTGAGAGTGACAGAAGGAGGCAGAGAGAGACAGAGAGAGAGAGAGAGAGAAAGAGAGAGAGAATGGGCGTGCCAGAGCTTCCAGCCTCTGTAAATGAACTCCAGATGCGTGCACCCCCTTGTGCATCTGGCTAACGTGGGTCCTGGGGAATTGAGCCTTGAACCGGGGTCCTTAGGCTTCACAGGCAAGCGCTTAACCGCTAAGCCATCTCTCCAGCCCTGTTTGTTTTTTGAGGTAGGGTTTCACTCTAGCCCACAGACCTGGAACTCATGTATTCACTATGTCGTCTCAGGGTGGCCTTGAACTCATGGTGATCTTCCTACCTCTGCCTCCCAAATGCAGGGATTAAAGGCATGTGCCACCACGCCTGGCTTTCTTTTCCTTTTTCTTTCTTTCTCTCCATCTCCTCCCCCCCCCCCCCCCCCGCCTCCCAGGTAAGGTCTCACCTTAGCCCAGGCTGACCTGGTACTCACTTTGAAGCCCTTGGCTGCCCTTCAACTCATAGTGATTGATCCTCCTAATTCAGCCTCCTCAATTCTGGGATTAAAGGTGTGCCCCACTACACTTGGCTTGATCTTGAACCCCTTTTTTTTTTCTTAACGTGTGATTTTTTAAATATTATTTCTTTAAGAGAGGGAAAAAGAGAGAAAGAAGCAGAGAGACAGAGATGCAGATAAAGAATGGGTGCAACAGGGCCTCCAGCCACTGCAAATGAACTCCAGATGCATGTGCCACATATCTGGCTTACGTGGGTCCTGGGGAATTGAACCTAGGTCTTTTGGCTTTGTAGGCAAGTGCCGTAACCGCTAAGCCATCTCTCCAGTCCTTGCATCTTAACCTCTTGATCCACCTGCCTCTACCTCCTTAAAGCTGATATTATAGGCCCAAGTCCTCATGCCTGACTAAAACACCCCTTTATGGTGTCCCTGACAGTTGCCCTTTTAGTCTGTATGTGGATGTCTTTAGTAACAAAAGGGCTTCACTTGTCCACAAGGTAATACATTCCAGGTAATAGGTCATCCCTATCATCCATGCCAAGGCAGGGAAGAAGGAACTAAAACTCTCTTTTTGGTTGTTTGTTTATTAATAATTATTATTATTATTACTATTATTGAGTTTTCGAGGTAGGGTTTCACTCTAGACCATTTTCAGTTTGTAGCCTAGAATGACCTTAAACTGCAAACTCTTCCCTTAGCCTCCTGAGTGTTGAGAAGTGTCGTTATCAGAAGCTCTTTACATGTGAAGCGCTCCGTCACGTGAATGCTCACGGTTAGTCTGGCACTGGGTGCGGGAGGTCGGGAGTGGAGGAACCCTGTTGCTTGTCCTGGGGCCTGTGCAGAGCAAGCCCCCTGTTGGACCAGTACTTCAGATTCATCTGAAGCTTGACACTGTAGGGCAGTTCCCATATTTCTTTCCCCTTGGAAGTGAACTGGTTTCCTCTGGGAGCTTTGCCCAGGGTTTGGTGGGGAGCCCGGAAGGCCTGTGTGTGTGTGGCCGGGGGGTGGGGGGGCACCATCAGTGACCAGGGAGCTTCCTCCAGCTACACAGTCCTGGGGAAGCTGGCTGCGAACAGCTATTGGCCCTGCCCATGCCGGCTGACCAGGGATGCTCACACACACAGATTGTTCTAGGCCTTTGCTCCTTTCCTCTTATGTGATATCGCAGCCCCTGGTGGGGGAGTTCTCTCTCTTCCTCATCAAGTTTGTAGTACTTCATGAAGCCTCTTTAAACAGGGCAGTACGTGGGGGGACTTTTAAGGGTATACTTTCAGGCTATGGTCCTGGGAAAGGAGTCTTACTTCCCCTGGGGGGCCATCTGTCTCTTTCTGTAGTCTGGTATGGCCTTGAACTTGAAATTCTCTTGCCTCTGTGCCCAAGTGCTAAATTGTAGGCATGAGCCCTTCCACCTATCTTTTTTTTCTTGTTTTGGTTTTTCAAGGTAGGGTCTCACTCTAGCCCAGCCTGATTTGGAATTCACATGATGTAGTCTCACGGTGGCCTTGAACTCACAGTTATCGTGCTACCTCTGCCTCCTGAGTGCTGGGATTAAAGGCGTGTGCCACCATGCCTGGCTCACCTATCTTTTTGGCTTGTTTTTCCTTCTTTCTTTCTTTCTTTCTTTCTTTCTTTCTTTCTTTCTTTCTTTCTTTCTTTCTTTTTTTTTTTTTTTGAGGTAGGATCTCACTCTAGCACAGACTGACCTGGAATTACTGACCTGGAATTCACTCTGTAGTCTCAGGGTGGTCTCGAATTTACGGTGATCCTCCTACCTCTGCCTCCCGAAGTGCTGGGATTAAAGGTGTGAACCCTCATGCCCTGCTTTTTCTTTTTCTTTTTTTTTTGAGGCAGGGTCTCACTCTACCCAGGCTAACCTGGAATTCATTCTGTAGCCCAGGTTAACTTCAAACCCACAATGACAGCCCTCCTACATCAGCCTCTTGAGTGCTAGGATTAAAGCAATATGCCACTATGCCTGGCTTACTTTTTATTCTTTGCTGTTTGTTTTTTCAAGGTAGGGTCTCTCTGTAAGCCAGGCCAATCTGGAATTCACTATGTAGTCTCAGGGTGGCCTCGAACTCATGGCAATCCTCCCAAATTCTAGGATTAAAGGAGTGCGCCACCACCTTGGCTTCCTTTTATTTATTTATTTGAGAGTGACAGACAGAGAAAGAGGCAGAGAGAGAGAGAATGGGCGTGCCAGGGTCTCCAGCCACTGCAAACAAAGTCCAGATGCTTGCGCCCCCTTGTGCATCTGGTTAACGTGGGTCCTGGGGAATCGAGCCTCCAACCGGGGTCCTTAGGCTTCATAGGCAAGCACTTAACTGCTAAGCCATCTCTCCAGCTCCCTTTATTTGATATTATTTATATATTTTATTTCCTTAATATTTTCAGGTAGGGCCTCGCTCCAGCCCAGGCTGACCTGGATTTCACTATGTAGTCTCAGGGTGGCCTCGAAGTCATGGAGATACTCCTACCTCTGCCTCCCGAGTGCTGGGATTAAAGGCATGTGCCATCATGCCCAGCTATTTATTTATTTATTTATTTGAGGGAGAGAGAGAGAGAGAGGAGACAGAGAACTGGCATGCTAGGGCCTCTAGCCACTGCAAACGAACTTCAGAAGCTTGCACCACCATGTGATCTGGCTTAAGTGGGTTCTGGGGAGTCAAACCTGGGTCCTTAGGCTTTGGCAGGCAAGCGTCTTAAATGCTAAACCATTTCTCCAGTCCATTTTAATAATTTTTCTTTCGAGGTAGGGCTGACCTGGAATTCACTATGTAGTCTCAGGGTGGCTTTGAACTCTCGGCTATCCTCCCACCTCTACCTCTCAGGTGCTGGGATTAAAGGCATGTGCAACCATGCCCGGCTCCATTTTTAATAATTTTTTAAAAAATATAATATTAATTAATTAAGGTTTTTTTTTTTTTTTTTTTTTTTTTGAGGTTTCACTCTCGCTCAGGCTGACCTGGAATTCACTATGTAGTCTCAGGGTGGCCTCACACTCATGGCGATCCTCTTACCTCTGCCTCCCGAGTACTGGGATTAAAGGTGTGTGCCACCACACCTGGCTAATTTTTTTATTTTTGAGGTAGGGTCTTGCTCTAGCCCAGGCAGGCTGACCTGGAATTCACTATGTATGTAGTCTCAGGGTGGCCTTGAACTCACAGAGATCTTCTTACCTCTGCCTTCCGAGTTCCTAAATTCAGATCCCTACATCCCACATAAAAAGGTACAAGTTGCGGTTGCGGTTGCACATGCCTTTAATCCTAGTACCCCAGAGGCAGAGGTAGGAGGATCACTGTGAGTTCAAGGCCACCCTGAGACTAAATAGTAAATGCCAGGTCAGCCTGGGCTAGAGTGAGACTATCTAGAGAAAAAGTACTCAAATAAACACAGGGTCTCATTATGTATTCTGGGCTGGCGTGGCATTTACTATGTGGTCCCAGCTGGTCTGGAATTTATGATCTTCCTGCCTCAGTCTCCCGTGGTATGATTGCATGTGTATGGCACCACAAAGTTGAATCATCACATATACCTTGTTTTTTTTTTTTTCCTTTTCTTTCCTTCCTTCCTTCTTTCTTCCTTTTTTTTTTTCTTTTCTTTTCCTTTTTTTTTTTTTTTTTTGCCTTTTTTCCAGGTAGGGTGTCACATTAGCCCAGGCTAACTTGGAACTCACTCTGCAGTGGGGGCTGGCCTTGAACTCAGTAATCCTTCTATTTCTACCTCCCAAGTGTTCTGATTAAAGGTGCCACCATGCCCAGGCCCAGATTTTTTTCTTTTCTTTTTATTTATTTGCCAGAGAGAGAGAGAGAGAGACAGAGAGAGAGAGAGAATGGGTGCGCCAGGGCCTCCAGCCACAGCAAATGAACTCCAGACACATGCGCCCCCTTGTGCATATGGCTAACATGGGTCCTGGGGAATTGAACCTGGGTCCTTTGGCTTTGCAGGCAAATGCCTTAACCGCTAAGCCATCCCTCCAGCCCTTTCTTTTCTTTTCTTTTCTTTCTTTTTTTTTTTGGTTTTTTGAGGTAGGGTCTCACTCTGGCTCAGGCTGACCTGGAATTCACTATGTAGTCTCAGGGTGGCCTCGAACTCTCGGCGATCCTCCTACCTCTGCCTCCCGAGTGCTGGGATTAAAGGCGTGCGCCACCACGCCCGACTGGCCCTTTCTTTTTGTATGTGTGTGTGTGCGCTTTTTAAAAATTTTTTTGTTTGTTTATTTATTTGAGAGCGACAGAGAGAAGGAGGCAGAGAGAGAGAGAGAGAGAGAGAGAGAGAGAGAGAAAGAATGGGCGCACCAGAGCTTCCAGCCTCTGTAAACGAACTCCAGGTGTGTGCGCCCCCTTGTGCATCTGGCTAACATGGGTCCTTGGGAATTGAGCCTCAAACCAGGGTCCTTAGGCTTCACAGGCAAGCGTTTAACCGCTAAGCCATCTCTCCAGCCCTTTTTTTCCTTTTTTGCCTGTGTATGCGTGTTTGTTAGTATGTGGGTCACATGTACACAGGAGTGAATGCATGTGTGTGTGTTGCTGGAGGCCTGAGGTTGTCATTAGGTGTCTTCCTCCACTGCTCTCCACCTTATTTATTGAGACAAGGTCTCACTGAACCCAGAGCTTGCAGATTCCACTAGTCTAGCTAGCCAGCTTGTCCCAGGTACCTGTCTCTGCCTTCTGAGCACTGGGATTGCAGGTATGGGTCATCACAAATGGCACTCACGTGGCTGCTGGGGTGTTAACTCACGTCCGCATACTTATATAGCAAGTGTTTCACTGACTGAATTACCTCTCCAGCCTTGCTATATTATATTATATTATATTTTTATTTTGTTTTTTCGAGGTAGGGTCTCACTGTAGCCCAGGCTGACCTGGAATTCACTGTGTAGTCTCAGGATGGCCTTGAACTCACAGTGATCCTCCTACCTCTGCCTCCCAAGTGCTGGGATTAAAGAGGTGCGCCACGACACCGGGCTATTTTTTTGGCTTTTTTTTTTTTTTTTTTCAAGGTAGGGTCTCATTCTAGCTCAGGCTGACCTGGAATTCACTCTAGTCCCAGGGTGGCCTCAAACTCACAGTGATCCTCCTACCACTGCCTCCCGAGTGCTGGGATTAAAGGCATGCGCCACCATGCCCAGCCTTTTTTGGCTTTTCGAGGTAGGGTTTCACTCTAGTTCAGGCTAACCTGTAGTCTCAGAGTGGCATCCAACTCATGGCGATACTCCTACCTCTGCCTCCTGAGTGCTGGAATTAGAGGCAGGCACCACCACACCTGGCTATTTTTAAAAAAATATTTATTTATTTATTTGAGAGAAGGGGAAAGAGGCAGGTAGAGAGAAAGAGAGAGAGAGAAAGAGGGAGAGGAGAATGGGTACGCCAGGGCATCCAGGCACTGCAAATGAACTCCAGACACATGTGCCACCTTGTGCATCTGGCTTATGTGGGTCCTGGGGAATCGAATGTGGGTCCTTTGGCTTTGCAGGCAAATGCCTTAACCGCTAAGCCATCCCTCCAGTCTTACATTTTTAATTTCTTTCAAAGAGAGAGAGAGGGAGGGAGGGAGAAGGAGGGAGGAAGAGAGAGAGAGATGGGGTGGGGTGAGGAAAGGATGGGTGTGCCAGTGTGCTACGGCCTCTTGCTACTGCAAATAAACTCCACTTTGTGCATCTGACTTTATGTGGATACTGGGAAGTTGAATCCAAGTTGGCAGGCTTTGCAAGCAAGTGCTTTTAACCAGTGTGCCATCTTCCCAGTCCCTTGTTTGCTTATTTATTTATTTTTGGTTTTTCAAGGTAGGGTCTCGCTCTAGCCCAGGCTGACCTGGAATTCACTCTGTAGTCTCAGGGTGGCCTTGAACTCAGAGCAATTGATCCTCCTACCTCTGCCTCCTGAGTGCTGGGATGAAAGGGCTGTGCCACCACGCCCAGCAAAAGTTTGTTTTTCAATATTTTATTCTATTTTTATTTGTTTACTTATTTATTTTTTGGTTTTTCGAGGTAGGGTCTCACTCCAGCCCAGGCTGACCTGGAATTCACTATGTAGTCTCAGGGTGGCCTTGAACTCATGGCAATCCTCCTACCTCTGCCTCCTGAGTGCTGGGATTAAAGGCGTGTGCTACCACCTCTGGCTTTATTTTAATTTTTTAAAACTATATTTTATTTATTTATTTGAGAGCGAGAAAGAGGGAGAGAGAAGAGAGAGAATGGGCACGCCAGTGCCTCCAGCCTCTGCAAACAAACTCCAGATGCATGCGCCTCCTGTGCATCTGGCTTAATGTTGGTTCTGGAGAGTCGAACCAGCATCCTTTGGCTTTGCAGGCAAATGCCTTAACCGCTAAGCCATCTCTCCAGACCTATTTATTTATTTACTTATTGTTTTCTTGAGGTAGGGTCTCACTCTAGCACAGGCTGACCTGGAATTCACTATGTAGTCTCAGGGTGGCCTCAAACTCACGGCAATCCTCCTACCTCTGCCTCCCGAGTGCTGGAATTAAAAGCGTGCACCACCACGCCCGGCTCTATTTTTTTACTTTTTAAAATATTTTAATTTATTCATTTGAGAGAGACAATAGACATGCCAGGGTTCTAGCCACTGCAAATGAACTCCAGACGCATGCCTCACTTTGTGTAGCTGTCTTTATATGGGTACTGGGGAACCAAACCTGGGTCCTTAGTCTTTGCAGGCAAGCACTTTGACCACTAAGCCATCTCTCTAGCCCTATATTTAATTTTTATTTATTTATTAGAGAGAGAGAATGAATAGGCACGCCAGGGCCTCTAGCCCCTGCAAATGAATTCCAGACGTACGTGCCACTTTGTGTATCTGGCTTACGTGGGTACTGGGGAATTGAACCCCCTGGGCCCTTAGGCTTTGCACGCAAGTGCCTTAACCGCTAAGCTCTCTCCAGTCCAAAAGTTTGTTTTATGAAAGAAAGAGAATTGGCGCGCTAGGGTGACCCTCAAACTCAATGAGATCCTCCTACCTCTGCCTCCCCAGTGCTGGGATGCAGGGCGTGCACCACCACACCCAGCTTGGGCATTTCATTTTTAAGTGGGGACAGTATCCACCTCCTTTCCAAACCCTCAGTGAGCTCAGCAGATCTCCTTCCAGTAGGCGGGCCTCCCTCTTCCTAAACTGCGCCCCAAGCCGCACTAAGCCACGCCCACAGACCAAAGCCGGGACCCTGAGGTTGGAAAACCACCTCTTTGCGAAGCTGGCTCACTAGCCACCGGGCTTTGCAAATGTCCCCGGAGCCCAGCGCTCCGCCACCCCGTCGCCCTCACCCTGATGCCGGCTCAGAAGCTAGCACCGGGACCCCTGGTTGTGTTTCCCATCTCCGCGCGCAGTCCTCGACGGCGCCGATCCCAGGGTTCGGGCCCTGCCACGGAGCGCCGCCCCATCTGGCCACGCCCAGCACCCCACAGACCCACCCAGCACCCCCACACACACACGCACACTCAACCTCTTCCCTGGCCCGCGTCGCCCCGACGCCCTTCGGATCCCCCTCCGCCGCAGGTCGCGCCCCGCATCCGCAGGCCCCGCCCCCTGCCGTTAGCCACACCCCTCCGTGTGATCCGCCCTCCCCCGAAGCTCCACCCCCTCCCCCGGAGGCCAGGGCTTAGGGTGGCGGCTGGCCCAGCCCGGGGGTGGGGGCTCCCCGGTTTGCCCCGGTGCCCTGGGCTGTGGTGCGCAGCGCAGCCCGGGGGCTCGCAGGCGAACATGGCGTCCGGCCGGCGCGCTCCGCGCACGGGGCTGCTGGAGCTGCGCGCCGGGGCGGGCTCGGGCTCGGGGGCCGGCGGCGGCGGCGGCGGCGAGCGGTGGCAGCGGGTGCTGCTCAGTGTGGCCGAGGACACGCTGACCGTGAGCCCCGCCGACGGCGAGCCCGGCTCGGAGCCCGCTGCTGCGCGGGAGCCGGAGTCGGCGCACTTCAACGGCGCCGCCGAGCCGGGCGCGGCGGCCCCGCAGCCGCCCGAAGCGCTGCTGCTCCAGCGGCGCCGCGTGACGGTGCGCAAGGCCGATGCCGGCGGGCTGGGCATCAGCATCAAAGGCAAGTGCGGGGCACGCGGGGACGGCGGGGGGCTGGTGGGATCCGGGAGTCTGGCAGCGCGCGGAGGACTCGGACGGGGTTCTGGGGGCCGAGGGGACGCGCCGACGGGACGGCGGGCACGAGAGCGCCGGGGTCGGGAAGAGGTTTGGGCAGTTTGGCTGGTCTCTGAGGGACTTGGAGGAGGACACAAGTGCGGAAGGGTAGGGGCACACCAAGGACATGGGTGTGTAGCTCTGTATAGAGGCGTAGGGGCAGCTAGCGCGGACATCAAGGACAAGAGGGGCCCCTGGGAGAAGTACCAAAGAGGATTGAGGTCTGGGACAGGACTGTGGCAAGGAGGGGGGGGGCGGATCCCTGAGACACAACCAAGGTGCCAGCCAGCAAAACGCGGAGTCTGGGAAACACTGGGTAGGTGGATGCCCGAGGTGGGTGGAGACGCACGCGTAGTCAAAGATAGGAGCTATTCATCTGACCCCGCCCCCCAAGAACACGTACCTGGGGTGGGAGTCCTGACACAACTGGGAGGGAGTCTCCAGATCTGTGCATTTCCACCATTGACAGGGGGGGGGGGGGAGAGAGGACCTAGAGTTGTCATTCCTTACTGAGTGCCTCCAGCAACCAAGGTTGACAGCCTTTAAAATATATTCATGGAGAGAGAAGTGGGGGCCTGGAGAATGGGCATGCAAGAGCCAGGGCCTCTTGTCGCTGCAAACGAAACTCCAGACTCCCGCTCCACTTTGTGCATCTGGGGAATTGAACTCAGATGGTTAGGTTTTTGCAGCATCTCTGTAGAACCCTCCCCCCCCCAGCCTTTTTTGTTTTTGTTTTTGTTTTTTGAGGTAGGGTCTCACTCTAGCTCAGGCTGACCTGGAATTCTCTATGTAGTTTCAAGGTGGCCTTGAACTCACAGTGATCCTCCTACCTCTACCTTCTGAGTGCTGGGATTAAAGGCGTGCGCTGCGCCACCACACCCGGCTTGCTCTCTCTTTTCTTTTCTTTATTTTTATTTATGAGCAACAGACAGAGAAAGAGGGAGAGAGAGAGGGAGAGAGAATGCCTCCAGCCACTGCAAACGAACTCCAGACGCGTGTGCCCCCTTGTACATCTGGGTCCTGGGGAATCGAGCCCCGAACCGGGATCCTTAGGCTTCACAGGCAAGTGCTTAACCACTAAGCCATCTCTCCAGCCCGATACTGGGGAATCGAACCTGTGTCCTTAGGCTTCACAGGCAAGTGCCTTAACCACTAAGCCATCTCTCCAGCCCCGCTCTCTCTTTTAATATTTATTTATTTGAGAGAGAGAGAGGACTCACTGGTGTCTCTCACTCCTGAAAACATGAACTCCAGACACATATACCACTTTGTGCATCTTGTCTGTATGTGGGTACTAGGGATCTGAACCCAGGCCATCAGCCTTTGGAAGCAAAAGCCTTTAATTATAGAGCCATCTCTCCAGCCCAACTCTTTTTTTTTTTCTTTTGCAATAAGGTCTCATATCCCAGATTGGCTTTGAACTGGCTGTGTAGCAGAAGATGACTTTAAACTTCTTACTCTTGCTTTCCATGTCTCTAGAGCTGGGCTTACAGGCATGTGCCACCATTCTTGGCTTATGTGGCATTGGGGATTGAACTCAGAAGTTCTTGCATGCTAGGCAAGAACTCTACCAACTGAGCAACTTTCCCAGCCCCAGTGACAGCCTTCTGGGTGAACTTGGAAAAGTCCCCTTCCATCTCTGGATCTCAGTGTCAGTAACAGTGTGGCAAAGCCCCAGCGTTGTGGTTTCAGACAGGGAGCATGCCTTGTCCTGCCGGCACCTAGGAGGTGCTTGATTGATTACTGCTGTTAGGAAAATGGAGGGCAGCAGAAACTCAGAAACAAAACTAACAACAACATAGCAAAACTAGCTAATCACGATGCTTGAAAATCCACGCACACCCTCAGCTGTTGGGCTCACGCATTCCTGCCTGTCCGCCCCCAAGCAGAATATCCTGGGAAGGGGCGTCATCCCTTTTAGCCTCTTCCCAGCTCTCACTAGAGTTGGCTGTGTTCTCTGGTGCCTCTAGATCCTCTGTCCTGGGCCAGGGAGGTGGGAATGGTGATCAGTCCCACTACTGTATGACAGATACTGTGCCCAGTATCCTCAACTCGTGGTCCACTTCATTCTGACAACCAATGGTGAAGGGTAGTGTGTATAATCTCCATTTTTCAGGTGAAGGAACTAAGAAAAATGGTTTCCTCAGGATCAGTCAGTGAATGATGGAACTGGGGTGTGAACCTTAGTTATATGTAACACCACCGTTGTAGAGATTGATTGCCCAGGGAAGTTGGCTCTTCCGAATGGAAGGGAAAAAATCCACAGGCAGCTAATCCCAATGATCAAAATTGGGCAGAAATAGGGAAAACAGGGAGTTGGCACAAGGTTTACTCCATACTCTGTAGGACATAGGACAACAGATCAACTCAGAGCAGGAAGGAACTTTGAGTTAATATAGGATTCCATTTTGCAGATGGACACACTGACTCCCAGAGGGTCGTAGTCTTGCCAAGGTCATACAGAGTCACTCTCTAGCTCTGTGCTTCCATGTGGTTGAAAGGATATTATTATTTTAAAATATTTTGTTCTTTCTTATTTGAGAGAGGTAGAGAGGAAAGGCAGGCAAACTCCAGAAGCATGTGCCACCTTGTGCATCTGGCTTACATGGGTCCTGGGGAATCGAACCGGGGTCCTTTGGCTTTGCAGGCAAACACTTTAACGGTTAAGCCATCTCTCTAGCCTGAAAGGATTTTTTTTTTTTTTTTTTTGAGACGTTAAGGCTCTATCTTATGAATGGACACTGAGCTCCTGTTGCCATGGTAACTTCCCCTCCAGGGTCCAGCTGAGTCCAAGGTGGCAACGAATGAGTATAGCTTCAAACTGAACTAAAGTCCCTTCCCTTAGGTGGGGAAGGACAGATATAAATAGAAACACTTCCCTTTTCTAGGCCTCAGGTCTGTGCAGTGCCATGAGCAACTGTTGAACCTGTGTGGGGATTGGAAGAGGTGTTCTAGGCCCAGCTCCAAGTTGTGTGACCTTGGAGCAGTGACCTCACGCTCTGGGGCGTTAGCTCCTCAACTTTAGTCCTTTGAGGGTGGACCTGGAGTGGGATATCTGAGTGCCTGACTTGAATTTACTATAGCCATGGGATTCAGTGTTGGATCCTTTTTTTTTTTTTTTGAGGTAGGGTCTCACTCTAGCCTAGGCTGACCTGGGCTACCTCCGCCTCCCAAGTGCTGGGATTAAAGGCATGTGCTGTGTGCCAGGAGGAGCCTTCTTAAAACATTTTATTTTATTTTACTTATGTATTAGAGAGAGAGAAGAGGCAGATAGGGAATGGGCATGCTAGGGCCTCTAGCCACTGCAGACAAACTCCAGATGCTTGCACGACCTTATGCATCTAGCTTACTTGGGTACTGAGGACTGGAACGTTGTCCTTAGGCTTCACAGGCAAGTGCCTTAACTGCTAGGCCATCTCTCCAGCCCCTTTTAGAAAGGGTCTTGCTATGTAGCCCAGGCTGTTTTTTTTTTTTTTTAATCTTTTTCTTTTTTTTTTTTTTTTCAAGGTAGGGTCTTGCTCTAGCCCAGGCTGACCTGGAATTCACTATATAGCGGTCTCAGGGTGGCCTTGAACTCATAGCAATCTTCCTACTTCTGCCTCCCGAGTGCTGGGATTAAAGGCATGCATCACCACACCCGGCTGTTTTTAAAAATATTTAATTAATTAATTAATTTTTTATTTATTTGAAAGAGGCAGAGGAGAGAGAAAGAGAGAGAATGAGAATGGGCCTTCCAGTGCCTCTAGCCACTTCAAATAAAGTCTGGATGCATGTACATCTGGCTTTAGGTGGGTACTGGGGAATCAAACTCAGGTCCTTAGGCTTTGCCGGCAAGCACCTTGACTGCTGAGCCATCTCTCCAGTCCCTGGACTGTTTTTTTTTTGTTTGTTTGTTTGTTTGTTTTTTAAGGTAAGGTCTCACTCTGGCCCAGCTGACCTGGAATTCATTCTGTATTCTCAGGGTCTCAGGATGGCCTCAAACTCACGGCGATCTTCTACCTCTGCCTCCCAAGTGCTGGGATTAAAGGCATGTGCTGTGTGCCAGGAGGAGCCTTCTTAAAACATTTTATTTTATTTTACTTATGTATTAGAGAGAGAGAAGAGGCAGATAGGGAATGGGTATGCTAGGGCCTCTAGCCACTGCAGACAAACTCCGATGCTTGCACCACCTTATGCATCTGGCTTACTTGGGTACTGAGGACTGGAACGTTGTCCTTAGGCTTCACAGGCAAGTGCCTTAACTGCTAGGCCATCTCTCCAGCCCCTTTTAGAAAGGGTCTTGCTATGTAGCCCAGGCTGTTTTTTTTTTTTTTTTTTTTTTTTAAATCTTTTTCTTTCTTTTTTTTTTTTTTTTCAAGGTAGGGTCTTGCTCTAGCCCAGGCTGACCTGGAATTCACTATATAGTGGTCTCAGGGTGGCCTTGAACTCATAGCAATCTTCCTACTTCTGCCTCCCGAGTGCTGGGATTAAAGGCATGCATCACCACACCGGCTGTTTTAAAAATATATTTTATTTATATTTATTTATTTATTTATTTATTTATTTGAGAGAGAGAGAGAGAGAGAGAGAGAGAGAGAGAGAGAAGAGAATGGGCCTTCCAGTGCCTCTAGCCACTTCAAATAAAGTCTGGATGCATGTACATCTGGCTTTAGGTGGGTACTGGGGAATCAAACTCAGGTCCTTAGGCTTTGCCGGCAAGCACCTTGACTGCTGAGCCATCTCTCCAGTCCCTGGACGTTTTTTTTTGTTTGTTTGTTTGTTTGTTTGTTTTTTAAGGTAAGGTCTCACTCTGGCCCAGCTGACCTGGAATTCACTCTGTATTCTCAGGGTCTCAGGATGGCCTCAAACTCACGGCGATCCTTCTACCTCTGCCTCCCAAGTGCTGGGATTAAAGGTGTGCACCACTACGCCTGGCCAGACTGTTTTTTATTTTTTTAATTAATTAATTAATTTATTTTTTCTGGAATTCACTATGTATCTCAGGATGGCCTCAAACTCATGGTGATCCTCCTACCTCTGCCTCCTGAATGCTGGGATTAAAGGCGTGTGCCACCACGCCCGGCTTTTTTTTTTTTTTTAGAGAGAGATATATAGAGAGGAGAGAGAGAGAATTGGTACACCAGGGCCTCAGCCACTGAAACTGAACTCCAGATGCTTGAGCCACCTAGTGGGCATGTGTGACCTTGCACTTGCCTCACCTTTGTGCGTCTGTCTTATGTGGGATCTGGAGAGTTGAATATGGCTTCACAGACAATCGCCTTAACAGCTAAGCCATTTCTCCAGCCCTCCCAGGCTGTTTTTAAACTCAGTATTGACCAGTATGGTCTTGAACTTGGAGCCATTCTTTTTTTGGTAATATTTTATTTGTTTATGTGAAAGACAGCCACAGAGACAGAGAAAGAATGGGCATACCAGGTCCTCTAGCCACTGTAAACAAACTCCAGATGTATACACTACTTTGTACATCTGGCGTTATGTGGATACTTGGGACTTCAACTCAGGTCCGTAGGCTTTGCAGGCAGGTGCCTTAACCACTGAGAAACCTCTTCAGCTCCCCCTTTTATTTTATTTTATTAATTTATTTTTTTAATCTTTTATTTATTTATTTATTTATTTGAGAGAGAGAAAGAGAATGGGCACGCCAGGGTCTCTAGCCACTGCAAACATCCCCCTTGTGCATCTGGCTTATGTGGGTCCTGGAGAGTCAAACTGGTATCCTCTGGCTTTGTAGGCAAATGCCTTAACCACTAAGCCATCTCTCCAGCCCTATTTTATTTTATTTTATCTTTTTGTTTTTCAAGGTAGGGTCTCACTCTAGTCCAGGATGACCTGGAATTCACTATGTAATCTCAGAGTGGCCTTGAACTCATGGTGATCTTCCTACCTCTGCCTCCCAAATGAATTAATTTTTTATTTATTGAAAGAAAGAGGCAGAGGAGAGAGAAAGAGAGAGAATGAGAATGGGCCTTCCAGTGCCTCTAGCCACTTCAAATAAAGTCTGGATGCATGTACATCTGGCTTTAGGTGGGTACTGGGGAATCAAACTCAGGTCCTTAGGCTTTGCCGGCAAGCACCTTGACTGCTGAGCCATCTCTCCAGTCCCTGGACTGTTTTTTTGTTTGTTTGTTTGTTTGTTTTTTAAGGTAAGGTCTCACTCTGGCCCAGCTGACCTGGAATTCATTCTGTATTCTCAGGGTCTCAGGATGGCCTCAAACTCACGGCGATCCTTCTACCTCTGCCTCCCAAGTGCTGGGATTAAAGGTGTGCACCACTACGCCTGGCCAGACTGTTTTTTATGTTTTTAATTAATTAATTAATTTTTTTGGTGTTTTGAGGTAAGGTCTCACTCTGGCCCAGGCTGACCTGGAATTCACTATGTAGTCTCAGGATGGCCTCAAACTCATGGTGATCCTCCTACCTCTGCCTCCTGAGTGCTGGGATTAAAGGCATGTGCCACCACGCCCGGCTTTTTTTTTTTTTTTTTAAGACAGAGATATATAGAGAGGAGAGAGAGAGAATTGGTACACCAGGGCCTCAGCCACTGAAACTGAACTCCAGATGCTTGAGCCACCTAGTGGGCATGTGTGACCTTGCACTTGCCTCACCTTTGTGCGTCTGGCTTATGTGGGATCTGGAGAGTTGAATATGGGTCCTTAGGCTTCGCAGGTAATCGCCTTAACAGCTAAGCCATTTCTCCAGCCCTCCCAGGCTGTTTTTAAACTCAGTATTGACCAGTATGGTCTTGAACTTGGAGCCATTCTTTTTTTTGGTAATATTTTATTTGCTTATGTGAAAGACAGCCACAGAGACAGAGAAAGAATGGGCACACCAGGTCCTCTAGCCACTGTAAACAAATTCCAGATGTATGCACTACTTTGTACATCTGGCCTTATGTGGATACTTGGGACTTCAACTCAGGTCCGTAGGCATTGCAGGCAGGTGCCTTAACCACTGAGAAACCTCTTCAGCTCCCCCTTTTATTTTTTAAAATCTTTTATTTATTTATTTATTTATTTATTTGAGAGAGAGAAAGAGAATGGGCATGCCAGGGTCTCTAGCCACTGCAAACGAACCCCAGGTGCATGCACCCCCTTGTGCATCTGGTTTATGTGGGTCCTGGAGAGTCAAACTGGGATCCTCTGGCTTTGTAGGCAAATGCCTTAACCACTAAGCCATCTCTCCAGCCCTATTTTATTTTATTTTATCTTTTTATTTTTCAAGGTAGGGTCTCACTCTAGTCCAGGATGACCTGGAATTCACTATGTAATCTCAGGGTGGCCTTGAACTCATGGTGATCTTCCTACCTCTGCCTCCCAAGTGCTGGCATTAAAGGTGTGTGCCACCATGGCAGGTACAAAAAGAGACTTTAAAAATATATTTTATTTATATTTATTTATTTGAAAGAGGCAGAGAGAGGGAGAGAGAGAGAATGGGCACGTCAGGGCTTCTAGCCGCTGGAAATGAACTCCAGATGCGTGCACCACCTTGTGCATCTGGCTTACGTGGGTCCTAGAAAATCGGACCTGGGTCCTTTGGCCTTGCAGGCAAGCGCCTTAACTGCTAAGCCATATCTCCAGTCCACAAAAAGAGACTTTAAAAATTTATTTATTTATTTATGAGAGAGAGAGAGAGGAAGGAGAGAACAAGGGCCTCTAGCCATTGTGAATGAACTCCAGACCCATGGGCTACCATGGGCATCTGACTTACTTGGGTACTAGGGACCGAATCTGTGTCCTTAGGCTTTGCAGGCAAGCATGTTAACCGCTAAGCCATCTCTCCAGCCCCCCCCTTTTTTTTGAGATAGGGTCTTGCTTTGAGGCCCTGGTTTGCTCTGAACTCTTCACAGTCACTTGCCTCAGCCTCCTGACTGCTGGGACGTGTCCCCATGTCCCCGCTCTGTGCCAAACTTGTGACTCCTTTATGAGGGTCTCCTTATCCTCCCATGTCCCCTTTCCCAGCCGCGGCCCGGGTGCCAAGGGAGTCCTCGAGGGGCAGTTCCACCTTGATGTGATTGCCAGGTGTTGAAGAACGTGCCTCAGTTTCTTCTTCCTTCTGTGCCTACGCAGGGGGCCGGGAGAACAAGATGCCTATCCTCATTTCCAAGATCTTCAAAGGACTGGCAGCAGACCAGACCGAGGCCCTCTTTGTGGGGG
The DNA here is from genome assembly GCA_036346955.1 of Dipus sagitta. NCBI lineage: Eukaryota > Metazoa > Chordata > Mammalia > Rodentia > Dipodidae > Dipus > Dipus sagitta. The sequence goes on from CM070779.1 coordinate 29,186,044, forward strand.
ACGCCATCCTGTCTGTGAATGGCGAAGACTTGACCTGTGCCAGCCATGATGAGGCTGTGCAGGCTCTTAAGAAGACTGGCAAAGAGGTGGTGCTGGAGGGTAAGCGCTCAGCCACGAGGGCACGAAGGGCTGTTCGCGGCTTCCTTATCTCCTCAGGCCTGGAGTGGCCCCAGTCTGGCCCTAGGGGATGGCAGGTGGGCAGAGTTGAAATGGGAATCGGGCCCTGCTTGAGATTAGCACCAGGTGGTGGGTGGAGGCAGTGCTGGCCTAGAGCTGAGCAGGCTTGCTTTACAGTTTTTTGTTTGTCTGTTTGTTTGATTTTCAAGGTAGGGGCTCACTCTAGCTCAGGCTGACCTGGAATTCACTATGTAGTCTCAGGGTGGCCTCGAACTTACAGTGATCCTCCTAGACGGCGTGCGCCACCACTCCTGGCTTTGCTTTGCATTTTTTGTCTTCCACTCAGTAATAACGTGGCCTTGGACCATCACTTCATTTTCCTAAGCCTTAGTGTAACTCCTGGATTTTCTGTGCGGTGAATAGGACTGAAGGCACAGGGCTTCTGTAGGCTTGTACTTACAAGGTACAAGATATAAGAGGAGAGTGGCCTGATGTAAGGTTTTTTTTCCTGAAAGCCCTGGGGAAGGTTATTTATTTGCAAGCAGAGAGAGAAAGAGGGAAGAGAGACAGACCGAGTGAATGGGTGCTAGGGGCCTCTAGCCACTGCAAACGAACTTTAGACTCATGTGCCACTTTGTGCATCTGGCTTTATGTGGGCAATAGAACCCAGGTCATTAGGCTTTGAAAGGAAATACTTAAGTGTTTTACCATCTCTCTGGCCTCATGAAAATTAAAAAATTTTCTTTTATCTATTTATTAGAAAGGGGGGGGGAGAGAGAGAGACAGAGAGAGAGAGAGAGAGAACGGGCTCACTAGAGCCTTTAGCCACTACAAAGGAACTTCAGGCACATGTGCCACCTTGTGCATCTGGCTTATGTGGGTACTGGGGAATTGAACCTGGGTCCTTAGGCTTTCCTGTCAAGCGCCTTAACCACTAAGCCATCTCTCCAGCCCAGGAAGCTTTGTGTTATTTTAGTGCTCAGGGATCCTAAAATCCTGAGACCCATCCTCCTTTGGGAAAGGACTTGACTACCAGGTAGTAAGACATCATATTCTCTTAGCCGGGGGAGAACCTTGGCTGGGTGGCTTTCTTTACTAAGCCTTCACTGTGTGGTCCTGGATGAAAACTGCACCTCCTTTGGGCCTCAGTTTTCCCATCAGTCTTGGTAGGATCCCTGCTGTGGTTGTCTGATATCTGCCTTTTGCCATCCCCCCTCGGAAGGTTTCTGCTTGGCTCAGCCCTTTCCTCCAGCTCTGCTCTGTCGGCTCTGGAAGCCTGTGGGGGCCTGAGGAATGTGTCTTTGGCTCACTGCCCAGAATAGGCCCAGGGAGATGGTGGGGGCTGATGGATAATGTCATGGCCAGCAAAGCTGCTGAGCTCAGTTCAGGCCCAAATCCTGCCAGGTTGCCTTGGTTTCCCCAAAAGGGTTTCCAAGAGGCTGTGGGATCCTAGGTGACCTTTATCATAAATTCTCATGGCCCCAGATCTCAATTCTGACTCAGTTTTATTATTTTATATTATATTATTTTTTTTAAGGTGGCATCTCACTCTAGCCCAGGCTGACCTGGAATTCACTTCTGTACTTCCAGGCTGGCCTCAAACTCAGAGTGATCCTCCTACCTCTGCCTCCCAAGTGCTAGGGTTAATGACATACACCCAAGCCCAGCTGCAGTTTTATTTTATTTTTATACTTTAAGCAAGGGTCTGTAGGGCTGGAGAGATGGCTTAGCAGTCAAGGCATTTGCCTATGTAGCCAAAGAACCCAGGTTTGATTCTTCAGGTCCCACGTAAGCCAGATACACAAGATGGTGCATGCGTCTGGAGTTCATTTGCACTGGCTGGAGGCTCTGGTGTTCCCAATCTCCCTCCCTCTCTCTGTCTCTAACACATAACAAAAAATAAGCATGGTCTGTAAATATTACTGATATATTTTCTTTCTTTTCTTCCCTTTCCCTTCTCTTTGCTCCATTCCTTCCTCTTTACTTTTCCTTTCTTTTAAAGCAGGGTTTCATATAGCCCAAGTTGGCTTTGAATGGGCCATGTAGCTCAGTATGTCTTTGAACTGTGGCCCTCCTGCCTCTACCTCCCAAGTGTTGGGGTTATGGACATGTGCCTCTACACCCAGTTTATGTGGTGCTGGGGATCAAACCCAGGGCTTTGTGCATGCCAGCTGCCAGTTGAGCTACTTCCCAGTTCCAGCCTTGTATTCTTTTTTTTTTTTTTTGGTCGTGCCAGAGCCTCCAGCCACTGCAAATAAACTCCTCCAACATGGGTTCTGGGGAGTTGAACTTGGGTCCTTAGGCTTCACAGGCAACAGCCTTAACTGCTAAGCCATCTCTCCAGCCCATCGCATTCTTTTTTTTTTTTTTTGTTTTTGTTTTTGTTTTTGTTTTTCGAGGTAGGGTCTCACTCTAGCTCAGGCTGACCTGGAATTCATTATGTAGTCTCAGGGTGGCCTTGAACTCATGGCGATCCTCCTACCTCTGCCTCCCAAGTGCTGGGATTAAAGGCGTGTGCCACCATGCCTGGCTGCATTCTTTTTTTAAAAAAATATTTTTTATTTTTATTTATTTATTTGAGAGTGACAGACAGAGAGAGAAAAGAGGGAGAGAGAGAGAGAATGGGCGCGACAGGGCCTCCAGCCACTGCAAACGAACTCCAGACTGCGTGCGCCCCCTTCTGCATCTGGCTAACGTGGGTCCTGGGGAGTTGAGCCTTGAACCGGGGTCCTTAGGCTTCACAGGCAAGTGTCTAACTGCTAAGCCATCTCTCCAGCTCAGATTGAGGACAATTTATTTGAGTTCTTAGCATGTACATCATTCTGAGAAGGAAGTATCTGTATGATTGATGCTTGATGAGAGGAGGTGGCCGCAAGATTTTAGGAGATGAAAAAAAGATATTTTGGGCTGGAGAGATGGCTTAGCAGTTAAGGCACTTGCCTTGGAAGCCTAAGGACCCAGGTTTATTTACCCAGTACCCAGATGCATATGGTGGTACATACGTCTGGAATTCATTTACAGTGGCTGGAGGCTCTGGTGCGCCCATTCTGTCTCTCTCTTTCTCTCTCTGCCTCTCTCTCTCAAATAAAAACAAGACATTTGAAGGGTCTCCTTTTTCTTCTTCTCCCACTTTTTAAAGTTGTTTCCTTTTGCTCTCTCTATTTGTTTACTTAGTATGTGTGCATGTGGTATGTATGAATAAATGTATGCATATAGGTGCGTGGGGGGCCAGGTGTTGACTTTGGGTGTCTTCCTAGATGCTTCTCCACTTCATTTACTGAGGCAGGGTCTCTCAGTTGAACTCAGACCTTGCCAATTCCACTAGTCCAGCTAGTCAGCTCACCCTGGGGAATCCCTTGTTCATGCCTCCCGAGTGAGTGCTGGGATTACAGGTGGGTTGCCATGCCTATCTGGCATTTATAGGCATACTGGGGATTTGAACTCAGGTCCTCACGTTTGTGCAGCAAGAGCCATCTTCCCAGCCCCTGGCTACTTTTTTAAATTATTTTTAATTTTTTTAAATCTTTGGTCTTTCAAGGTAGGGTTTTGCTCTAGCCCAGGGGGCCTGCCTGGAATTCACTGTGTAGTCTCAGGGCCTTGAACTCATGGTGATCCTCCTACCTCTGCCTCCTGAATGCTGAGAATGGGCACACCAGGGCCTCTAGCCACTGTAAGTGAACTCCAGACACATGTGCCACTTTGTGCAGCTGGCTTAAGTAGGTACTGGGGAATCAAACCTGGGTTCTTAGGCTTCACAGGCCTTTGCTACCATGCTCTTTTTTTTTTTTTTTTTTTTGGCTTTTCAAGGTAGGGTTTCACTGTAGCCCAGGCTGACTTGGAATTCACTATGCAGTCTTAGGGTGGCCTCGAACTCCTACCTCTGCCTCCCGAGTGCTGGGATTAAAGGTGTGTGCCACCACCCCCGACTCCTCAGTTTTTTTTTTTTTTTTTTTTTTTTTTCGAGGTAGGGTCTCACTCTAGTTCAGGCTGACCTGGAATTCACTATGTCGTCTCAGGGTGGCCTTGAACTCATGGCAATCCTCTTACCTCTGCCTCCCGAGTGCTGGGATTAAAGGTGTGTGCCACCACCCCCGACTCCTCAGTTTTTTTTAAGGATTAAATTATTTACTTATTTGAGAAAGAGAGGTAGATAGATAGATAGAGAGGATGGGTGCCTCTAGCCACTGCAAATGAACTCCCGATGCATGCATCACCTTGTATATCTGGCTTCTGTGGGTCCTGTACTTCCAGTTTCTTCGTACTTGAAGTCTCTTTGCCCTGGTCTCTTGGGCATAACATTCTGATGGAAAGAGGTGAGTCTTCCCAAGACAGCACGAAGTTTTGCTGGTGGTGGGGTGTTGGTCACGGAGCTGTGTTCAGGAACCTCCGCGTTTCAGGTGTGATCTGCAAAGCCTAAAGGAAAGGAGGGTGCTGGGTCGTGCCTGGCCTTGAGACTGAGGAATTTGTGGAGAAGTTTGGGAATGTGGCAGGTGCCCCAGTCTGGAGCCAGGGTTCCTGGGAGCCTCCCTGGGCTCGGGTTTCCCCTGGGAGCCTAATCACTGGCCACTTTGTTCAGAACTTCCCCAGCTCCAGCCTGCTCCTGAGGCTACTTCCAAGAGCCATGGAAGGCTAGCCTGTCCTTTGGATGTGAACTTGGCAAGGCAGCTAGGCGTCTTTCCTGGGCCCTGAGACTTGGTGGCGCAGAATTCTCTGAGAATGCCCTGGAAGAACAGGTGCTGCCAATGGACTCTAGGTATCTCCAGAGCCCTCCTTCCCTGACTTCAAATGAGGCGCAGTTGGCTCTTAGAAGCAACGCTGGTCTACCTCGTGGGACTTTTCATCTGCTAGGTCAGGGATCTGCACAAATGTTCTCTCTCAGCCACAGAGATGTGTTTGTGACAGAGCCTGGGCACAAGCTGGCAGCCAACACGCCTCTGTCTGCTGCTTAGAGAGGACCATTGTGTGTACAGATCTCATGCCAGGACCAGCCTGGGCCCTTGGAGACCAGGCCAGAGGGAAGCTAAAAGGAAAATGTCCTTTTCGGCCCTTCTCCATTGTGACTGGCCACACTGACTAACAGCGGTGAGTCTGTCATGCGTTGAAAATAATGCTAAGGAACAGTAAAAACTAATAAAGTAAATTTTAGATAGGCATGGTGGCTCATGCCTTTAATCCCAGCACTAGGGAGGCAGAGGTAGGAGGATCGCTGTGTGTTCGAGGCCAACCTGAGACACCATAGTGAATTCCAGGTCAGCCTGAGCTACAGTGAAACCCTACCTCAAAATAAATAAATAAATAAATAAATAAATAAATAAATAAATAAAGTAAGTAAGTGTTAGTTCTTTGTGTAAAGTAGGAAAAGTACTTGTCTCACAGAGACCGTGCTTTTCAAAGGCAGAAGCACAAGCTGGGTGGGGTGGCACAGGCCTGTAATTCTAGGTCCTCAAGAGGCTGAAACAAGGGCTGGAGAGATGGCTGGGCTGGAGAGATGGCTTAGCAGTTGAGCGCTTGCCTGTGAAGCCTGAGGACCCCGGTTCGAGGCTCGATTCCCCAGGACCCACATTAGCCAGATGCACAAGGGGGCGCACGCGTCTGGAGTTCGTTTGCAGTGGCTGGAGGCCCTGGCGCACCCATTCTCTCTCTCTATCTGCCTCTTTCTCTCTCTCTGTGTCACTCTCAAATAAATAAAAGTAAACAAAAATTAAAAAAAAAAGAGGCTGAAACAAGAAAGTCACTTGAATCTAGGAGTTCAAGACCAGCCTAGGCAACATAGTGAAACTCTGTGTTAAGAAAAGAAAAGAAGTTGCTGGACATGATGGCTAATGCCTTTAATCCCAGCACTCAGGAGGCAGAGGTAGGAGGATCGTCATGAGTTCGAGGCCACCCTGAGACTACATAGTGAGTTCCAGGTCAGCTTGGGCTAGAGTGAGACCCTACCTCAAAAAATAAACAAAGAAATAAGAAAGAAAGGAAGGAAGGAAGGAAGGAAGAAAAAGAAAAGGAAGGACCTTGGTAGTTGGCTCAGTGGCTAAAGGTGTTTGCTTGCAGAGCCTGCCAGCCTGGGTTTGATTTCCCAGAACCTATGCAAGGCCAGATACACAAAGTGACACATGCATCTGGAGTATGTTTGCAGTGACAGGAGGCCCTGGCATGCCCATAACCTGTCAGTCTCACTCTCAAATAAGTTAAAAAAAATTTTTTTTGTTGTTTTTTTCAAGATAGGGTCTCACTTTATCCCTGGCTGACCTGGCACTCACTCTGTAGTTCCAGGCTGGCCTCAAACTCAATGTGACTCTTCTACCTCTGCCTCCTGAGTGCTGGGATTAAAGGTGTGCGTCACCATGCCTGGCATAAGTAAATTTTTTTTTTTACTTTTATTTATTTATTTATTTGAGAGAGAGAGAGAGAGAGAGAGAGAGAGAGAGAGAAAATGGGCACACCCAGGGCCTCCAGCCACTGCAAACAAACTCCAGATGCATGCGCCCCCTTGTGCATCTGGTGTACGTGGGTCCTGGGGGGTTGAACCTGGGTCCTTTGGTTTTGCAGGCAAGCACCTTAACTGCTAAGCCATCTCTCTAGCCCCAAAGTTTTTTTTTAAAATTTTTATTAACAACTTCCATGATTATAAAAAATATCCCATGGTAATACCCTCCCTCCCCGCAAGTAAATATTTTAAGAGAAAAAGAAAGGACACAAGCATACAGTAGCTTGTAAATAATTGTGCATACTAAAATGCTGCATATGAGCCCGGGTGTGGTGGCGCACGCCTTTAATCCCAGTATTCAGGAGGCAGAGGTAGGAGGATTGAAGTGAGTTCAAGGCCACCCTGAGAACTACATAGGGAATTCCAGGTCAGCCTGGGCTAGAGTGAGACCCTCCCTTGAAACACCAAGAAAACAAAAAAGGCAGCATATAGTAATCAGAATCACTGCTGTCACCATTTTACAGACAGTTACCAGGGCCTCATGCATGCTAAGCAGGCACTGGACCACTGAGCTACACCCCCAGTCCTGCGAGCTGTCTGGCAGCAAAAGCCATGAACACTTTGCTTCTGAGCTCCAGGGCCTGGCACCGATCCCAGCACATCTTTGATCGTTGATGTTTGGGGAATAATCAGTCGGCTATGTGTCTGACCTTTTCTGCTTTCCCTTTAACCTTCGGGGTTTCAGTTGCCCTTCCTACACGTTTCCACAGGGCTTACTCCGGCTCGATGACTTCTTTAGACCTCTGGGCCAGCCCGCTGCTAGCTCCTTCCCTGGGAGATGGACACTGTCGCACAGTCTGGCTCCGTGCATTGCCAGCTTCAGAAAGCTGAATGTAGCTCATTTGGGGTCACCCAGGTCAGCCAATCTGAGTGTGCTGTGCCCCCGAGGTGTCTTGAGGGAACTTCTGTCCCAGGAATAGGCATAAACTGAAGACCCTGTCCAGGGCTCACGGGACTGCAAAGATCTGTTATTCTGACCGTTGTTTGAAAGGGAACATTTATGTGGCTGCACACACCTAACTTTGGATCACGTGACTCCCACAGTTGAAACTTGGCCTAATCCGGCCCTGGCCTGATCTGTGTGTCTCTGGAGGCCAGCCCTGCTTAGCCGTGTGACCCTGTCTGCTGGCCGAGGCAGAGGAAATAATGATAATTACCATGGTAGTATCTGTTAGCTATTGAGCATCCCCTGTGTGCCAAGTGACTTCCATTTATTTCACTGAATTATTATTATTTTTTTTCAAGGTAGGGTCTGGCTCTAGCCCAGGCTGACCTGGAATTCACTATGTAACCTCATGGTGGCCTTGAACTCACAGGCGATCCTCCTACCTCTGCCTCCCGAGTGCTGGGACTAAATGTGTGTGCCACCACTCCCATTCATTGAATTTTCTTTTTCTTTTCTTTTTTTTTTTTTTGGTTTTTTGAGGTAGGGTTCCACTTTAGCCCAGGCTGACCTGGAATTCACTTTGTAGTCTCAGGGTGGCCTTGAACTCACAGCAATCCTACCTCTGCCTCCCAAGTGCTGGGATTAGAGGCGTGCACCACCACGCCCAGGTTCATTGAATTCTTAATGCATCTCCATGAATCATGCATGTTGTTAACCCCATTTTACAGATGAAGACATTGAAACTAAGAGTTGATATCACTTGTCCAAGATCATGTGGCACAGATAGATTTTGGGCTCGATTTCTAAGAAACCAGTATTCATATTCTTCAAGTCATGTCTGCTCTCTCAGGCCCTGTCTACCTGTCTATCCATTTAAAAAGGATAGTAGCCCATCTCATTGAATTGGTGAAAATTAAGTTGAATGTGTGTGAGAGAACTGTTTGGCACGTGGTATCTAGTAAGTACTCAATAAATGCTTCTTCCTCCCATAACTGAGATCCGAGAACTCTGAATCTGGCTTCCTGAGTTGATAAGGGCCTTATCTCTAAAGCTGGGAAACATATTTTATATATGCTGTAAATATATATTATATATATATATATATATATATTATGTATAATATATTATGGACTTGAGAAATGGCTTAGCGGTTAAGGCACTTGCCTGCAAAGCCTAAGGACCCAAGTTTGATTCCCTGGTTCCCATGTAAGCCAGATGTACAAGATATACAAAGTGGTGCATGTGTCTGGAATTCATTGGCAGTGGCTGGAGGCCCTGGCATGCCCATTCTCTCTCTATCTGCCTCTCTCTTTCTCTCTCTCAAATAAATAAACATTATAAAGTTTGAATATTTATTTATTTTGTTATTGGGCTTTTTTTGAGGTAGGGTCTTAGTCTAGCCCAGGTTGACCTGGAGCTCACTCTGTAGTCTCAGGCTGGCTTCAAACTCAGGTGATCTTCCTACCTCTGCCTCCCAAGTGCTGGGATTAAAAGCATGTGCCACCACATCTGGCTTTAATTTATTATTACACACTAGGGTCTCTTGTCACTGCAAGTGAACTGCAGACACATGAGCCACTTTGTGTATCTGACTTTGTGTGGGTATTGGGGAATTCACTCTGTAGTCCCAGAACTGATGGTGATCCTCCTACCTCTGCCTCCTGACTGCTGGGATTAAAGGCATGTTCCATCATACCTGGACTCTCTGGCAGGCTTTTCTTTTTGGGTTTTTTGAGGTAGGGTCTCACTCTAGCTCAGACTGACGTGGAATTCACTATGTAGTCTTAGGGAGGCCTTGAACTCACAGCGATCCTCCTACCTCTGCCTCCCAAGTGCTGGGATTAAAGGCATGTGCCACCACGCCAGGCTTTTTTTTTTTTTTTTTTAATCTTGTTTATTTAAGAGAGAGAGAGAGAGAGAATGGGCATGCCAAGGCCACTAGCTACTGCAAACAAACTCCAGACGTATGCACCACTTTGTACATCTAGCTTTACGTGGACCCTGGGGAATTGAACCTGGGTTATTAGGCTTTGGAGGCAAGTGCCTTAACCACTCAACCATCTCCTGAGCCTTCATGTCTTTTTATTTTTCTTTTTTGGTGTGTGTGTTGTTTGTGGCCTACTGAGTTTAATCAGGGTTTCCTACGTGCACATGGGTGAGTTATCTACTAGAGCATGGAGAACTTCCAAGAGGCCACAGCACACTGTTGATGTTTTTGCACATTTCTTTCAAGAAAGTTTCCATGTTTGTTTAATTTTGGGGAGCAGGGTTTCACTGCAGGCCAGACTGACCTGGAATTTACTCTATAGTCCAGTCTGGCCTCAACAGTGATCCTCCTATCTCAACCTCCTTGGGTGCTGGGGTTAAAGGGGTGGGCCACCATGTTTGGCTTTCTCTTTATTTTTATATATTTATTTGACACAGAGAGAGAGAGAGTGAATGGGCGCGCCAGGGCCTCCAGCCACGGCAAATGAACTCCAGATGCGTGCGCCCCCTTGTGCATCTGGCTAACATAGATCCTGGGGCATGGAACCTGGATCCTTTGGCTTTTCAGGCAAACACTTTAACCAGTAAGCCATCCCTCCAGCCCTAGCTTTCTTATTTATTTATTTATTTATTTATTTTTTGGTTTTTCGAGGTAGGGTCTCACTTTAGCCCAGGCTGACCTGGAATTCACTATGTAGTCTCAGGGTGGCCTCGAACTCACAGTGATCCTCCTACCCCTGCCACCCAAGTGTTGGGATTAAAGGTGTGTACCACCATGCTTTTTTTTTTTTAATACTTTTATCTGGGCTGGAGAGATGGCTTAGTGGTTAAGGCATTTACCTTCAAAGCCTCATGACCCAAGTTCGATTCTCCAGTACCCATGTAAAGCCAGATGCACAAAGTGGCATATGTGTCTGGAGTTCCTTTGCAGCAGCTGGAGGCCCTGGTGCACCCACTCTACCTATCTCTCTTCTCTCTCTCTCTGCTTCCAAGTAAATAAACATTTAAAAATATTATTTATTTATTTACCGGAGAGAGAGAGAGAGAGGCACACACAACAGAGAAAGTGTGGGCTCATCAGGTCCTCCTGCCACTGTAAACGAACTCCAGAAACATACACCACTTTGCGCATCTGGCCTTACGTGGGCACTGGGGAATCAAACCTAAGCCATAAGGCTTTGCAAATCAGTGCCCTTAACTGCTGAGCCATCTCTCTCCGTCCTTTGCTAGGTAGCACAAGCTGCCTTCAAGCTTGGGATCCTCCTACTGTGGCCTCCTCAGTGCTAGAGTTGGCAGACATGGGCCACCGTGCCTGGCTCATTTCATTCATCTAGCAGGTATTTATTGAACCCCTGCTTTAACTGGCCAGGACTTGATGCAGACATCAGGGGAGAGTCATGTCTGCCAGCCACGTCTTGTTCTTTGCTCTCCTCTGCTCATGGACGTTAATCTTGCATCATAGAAAAGCCTGCTGTGACCATTCCGTGCACTTGTGAATATGAACCCGAAGTGTGGTTTCCGGAAGGGGTATTGTTAGGTCACAGGGTTTATATGCCTCTAGAATCTCACCACATGCCATCCCTTCACATCTGTAATATCACAGGCATGGTAATGTGAGATTTTTATCCCTGAGGTGTGGAGCTTGGTCTCTCCTGGTCAGCCGTGCGGCTAGGCCCTTGCTACTGAGCTTGCCAGGGTTCAGGAAGTATTTTTAGTCAGCCTTGCTTGGCCAGCAGATCCTTAAAGGTTATCCATTCCAGGCCTGTTGGACTGCAAAGTCTTATCCTCACCTTCCAGGTTAGACATGGGAGAGGGCTGTGTGTGTGTGTGTGTGTGTGTGTGTGTGTGTCAGGGGGACTCTCACAATACCCTGTTGAGATAGATAGCATTTCGGAGCTTGTTACACAGGCAAAGAAACTGAGGCTCAGAGAGACTTTAGGAAATGCCAAGGCCAAGAACAAATGACAGGGCCTGGATTTAAATCCTTATGTGTGTGGTACCACATCTTCTATCCATTCCCTTACACTGTTAGAACAAAGCAGAAGTCTAACCACAGTTCTATGAAAGATCTCTTCTGTGGCAGACAGGAAAAAGTGCTTTAATAGCTTGTGTGGTAGATATGTGTTAGTACCATTTTAAAACTTTTTTTTTATTATTATTATTTTACTTATTTATTTGACAGTGACAGGCAGAGAGAGAGAGAGGAGAATGGGCACACTAGGGCCTCCAGCCACTGCAAATGAACTCCAGATGCATGCGCCCCCTTGTGCATCTGGCTTACGTGGGTCCTGGGGAATTGAGCCTCGAACTGGTGTCCTTAGGCTTCAAAGGCAAATGCTTAACCATTAAGCCATCTCTCCAGCCCTCTTAGTACCATTTTAAAATTGAGAAAATAGTGCTGGGTGTGGTGATGCACACCTTTAATCCCAGCTCTCAGGAGGCTAAGTAGGAGGATCACCTTGAGGACTTCCTGAGGCTACAGAGTGAGTTCCAGGTCAGCATGGGCTAGCGTGAGACCTTGTCTCTGAAACACACTCATACAAAATAGGAAGTAACTGGGCAAGGTGGCATATGCCTATAATCTCAGCACTTGGGAAGCTAATGTAGGAGGATCTCAAGTTTGAGGCCAGCCTAGATTGCATAGTGGGACCCTGTCTCAAAAGACCAGAAAAGGGCTGGAGGGATGGCTTAGCAGCTAAGGCGCTTGCCAGCAAAGCCAGAGGATCCAGGTTCAGTTTCCCAGTACCCGTGTAAAGTCGGATGCACAAGGTGTCCCATGCATTTAGAGCTCATTTGCAGTGGGTAGAGGCCCTGGTGTGCCCATCTCTGTATATATCTGTTTTTCTCTCTGTGTCTTAAATAAATACATAAAATATTTTAAAAAGGCCAGAAAAAAATGTAGGCTAGAGATGGAAAGATGGCTCAGCAGTTAAAGGACCTTGTTTGCAAAGCATGACAACCTAGGTCCAATTCCCCAGTACCCATGTAAAGCCAGATACACAAGGTGGCCCATGTGTCTGGATTTTGTTAGCAATGGCACTAAGCTATGGCATACCCATTCCCTCCTCCCCGCCCTCTCTTTTTCTGCTTGCAAATAAATAAATAATGCAGGGAAGATTCGCTCAGTGGTTGAAGGTGCTCACTGAGCAAGCCCAGTGGTGGTGACTGGAGGTTGAGTCCCCAGGATCCATGCAAGCTGGATGCAGTGGTGCCTGCAGTCCCGGGCACCTCTAGCAAGATGGGAGGCAGGGACAGGAAAATCCCAGAGGCTTGCAGGCCAACCGGCCCGACATTCACAGCGACGAACAAGAGAGCCTTTGTCTCAAATGAGGTAGAAGGTGAGGACTGACATCTGAGGTTGTCCTCTGACCTCCTCATGCGCACTGTGCACCCGCTCCCTACATCAGACATGCACACAAAGAACAGAGGAGGAAATCAAGGCTTACAGAGGCTGAGTCATACAGTAAAGGTGTATATATGTGTGTGTGTGTGTGTGTGTGTATGTTTTTTTGTTTGTTCTTTTTTTTTTGGTTTTGGTTTTTGAGGTAGGGTCTCACTCTAACCCAGGCTGACCTGGAATTCACTCAGTAGTTCCAGGCTGCTCTTGAACTCACTGCCATCCTCCTGCCTCAGCCTCCCAAGTGCTGGGATTAGAGCATTACGCCCTAGAATAAGGATATTAAACCAGGACTGCCTCACTCTAGAGCTAACATTGTCTTCTTGCTCCAGCCTCAGAAGCTCCAGGCCTTTTAATACCCATTCATTTCACAAATGTCCCTTCTTTCTTCCTCCATTGCTCCCTTGCTTCCTTCCTTCCCTTCTCGAGAGTGTTGGACATATCAGGGAAGTACTCTTACTACCAAGCCATACACACCCAGCCTCATCAATTGAACAGCTTTTGTTTCTAGAAAAGTCTCAAAATGTAGCCTAGGCCGGCCTCGAGTGCTTCATCTTCGTACCTCAGGCTCCAGTGTTGGGATTGCCGGCATGTGCCGCCATGCCTGGCTTGACTAACTCTTAGTCACCGATCTCCTGGCATAGGTCAGGTTCTATAGTATAAGCTGGATGCGCCTCGGCAAACATGCGGATGGGTTCGTGTGTTCACAGTATTGACATTTGAGTTAGAGAAGAATGGCCCGAGAGCAGTAAACAAATGAGTTGATGGTGTAATTTCAGATAGGGAACAAACACCCAACAGCTTGAGCTTAGCTGACAGGCTTCCCTTCTGTCAAGACTCCAGGACAGGCAGAACAATCAGACACTTGTTGAGCCTTGGTATGTGTTCTGGGGATACCACGTTGAGCCGCAACAAATGTACCTCTGTCAGCAGTGCATATGCAACTCCGTACCCCTCAACTACAGAGTAGGGGACATGATCCTGCTGTCTCTGTCCCTTGAGTTTTTTAATAAAACATTTTATTAGCCGGGCGTGGTGGCTCACGCCTTTAATCCCAGCATTTACTTGGGAGGCAGAGGTAGGAGGATGCTGTGAGTTCAAGGCCACCCTTAGGTTACATAGTGAATCCCAGGTCAGCCTGGCCTAGAGCAAGACCCTACCTCAAAAAAAAAAAAATTTTTTTTTTTTTTTTTTTTTTTTTTTTTTTTTTTTTTGAGAGAGAAAGATGCAGAGAGAGAGAGAATTAGCCCGCTAGGGCCTCTAGCCACTGTAATGAATGAACTCCAGACTTTTGCACTACCTTGTGCATCTGGAATTATGTGGGTACTGGGAGATTGAATCAGGATCCTTAGGCTTCTCAGGCAAGTGCCTTAACCACCGAGCCATCTCTCCAGCAAACAGCCTCTCCTCCCCCACCGAGTTTCTAGTGTGGAATCTTTTTTTTTTTTTTTTTTTTGGTTTTTTGTGGTAGAGTCACACTCTAGCTCAGGCTGACTTTGGAATTCACTATGTAGTCTCAGGGTGGCCCCCAACTCTGAACTCATGGCAATCCTCCTTCCTCTGCCTCCCCAGTGCTGGCATTCACCACACCTGTCCCCTTGTGGAATCTTTTCTTGGCTCCTGGGGCCAGAAATGGGCTCTAGCTTTCCTCCTTTGCAAAGCTGGAAGGCACTGGGGATTGGATCTCTGTATCTGCCCCTGCTTCCGATGTGAGCTTTTCCAGATTCCTGGACCAGGGGCTTGGCTGGGGAGAACGTGGGCTCTGGCTGGGTCTGTCCTTGTCGACCGAGAAATCCTGGGCACCAGCCATGGCCATGCCCTCAGTTCTGGAGGCCACAGCCCGTGGGTAGCCCCGCCCTGCCTGGTTGGGCGAGTCAGGCAGAAATGAGAGTGGGGTGGAGACTTCGGAGCTGGGCTATTTATGGCCAAACTCTGGGGCCCCCAGGTCCCCACCCCCACTGTGGGAGAGGCCACTTGGTCTGTGAAATCCAAGCCCTGTTTCTGGCACCAGCTGGTGTTTTCTCCATTTATAGCGTGTTCTTTTGGGAATGGAGAAAGGGGACCCAGTTCTGGGACAGCCGGGCAAGCAGGGATTCCAGCGGTTTCTCTGGCTTCAGAGTTGACAAATGTTCATTTGCTGAGCATGTAGCCCTTGCTGGACTCCGGGGACACTGAGATGAGTCACATGAGGTTCCTGCCCTTACAGTGCTCCTGCCAGGTGGGAGACACTGACCCCACATGGATCATTGAGCCGAGGGGATTGTGGGGGTGAGGGGTGGGTCAGGCACAGATTGGTCTGGGAGGGCTTCCTAGTGGGTGTGTCATCTGAGTTGGATTGGACCACTGGGCCATGCATCTTGCTCAGTGAGCCTGTCCTGGTCTGGCATTTATTTCTCCATTCATAGAACACTAGTTGGGGTTCTAGTCAGGTTTAGTTTTTGTTCTTTAGGCATGCCCAGTTTGATAGGGAAGACAGCTCCAACAAATCAAATGATACCAGAGTCCTAGGAAGTGTGGGTAAGGGAAGTAGATAGGGAGAACCACCTCTGTTTTTTTTTTTTCTCCCCACTTCTGTTTTGAGCCCCTAGTGTACCACTTGTTCCTACATTATCTCACTTAATTCTAACATGTCTTGGAGGTAAATATCCTCTCCCTCTCCTTCATCTTGCTGGCTTGGAACTTGCTATGCAGACTAGGTTAGACCTGAACTTTTGGTAATGCTCCTGCCCTCTGCCTTTTGCTGTGTAATCCAGGCTGGCCTTTGAATTCTTAGTCTTTCTGCCACAGCCTCTCAAATGCTCAGAGGCGTCAAGGATGCTTTTGACTTCAGGTAACAGAAACCTAATTTAAAGAATTTTTTTTTCCTTAGGTATGGTGGTGCACACCTTTAATCCTAGCACTTGGGAGGCAGAGGTAGGAGGATTACCATGAATTCGAGGCCATCCTGAGACTACATAATGAATTTCAGGTCAGCTGAGCTGAGACCCTACCTCAAAACATCCCCCACTCAAAAAAAAAAAAAAAAAAAAAGACAAAACTGGGGCTAGAGAGGTGGGTCAATGGTTAATGTGCTTGCCTACAAAGCCTAAAGACCCAGGTTCAGTTCCCCAGAGCCTGTGTAAAGCCAGATGCACAAGTTAGCGCATGTGTCTGGAGTTTGTAGTGGCTAGAGGTCCTTGAGTACCCATTCTCTCTCTCGAATAAATAAATAATTATAGCCGGGCGTGGTGGCGCACGCCTTTAATCCCAGCACTCGGGAGGCAGAGGTAGGAGGATTGCCGTGAGTTCGAGGCCACCCTGAGACTCCGTAGTGAATTCCAGGACAGCCTGGGCTAGAGTGAGACCCTACCTCAAAAAACCAAAAAAAAATAAAAATAACAAAAAATAAATAAATAATTATATAAAAAAAGAGAAAGAATTAGATTGTGGATTTAACTCAGTGGTAGATTGCTTTCCTACTCTATATAGGCCTTGGGTTTAATCTCAGCACAAATTTAAAGAAAGAAAGAAAGAAAGAAAATGACCAAAATGTTTTGTTATCAATTAGCCTTAATTGTTCTTTTTCTTTCTTCTATTTTCTCCCCCTCCCAGTACTGAAGATTGAACCAGGGTCTAGACAAGCTCTGTGGTGCTTACATCCTCAGCCCCCTTAGTTCATTTGTAATGGTTGCCATCAAAGCCCGATTGAGCAGTGGTGTCTTCCACGAAGGAGGAATAAAGAAGTGGTGACAGAAGTGTCATGTGTTTGCCATCCCTGGGCCAGCCCAATGCCTGGCACAGCCAGTACTCACGAAAGCCAGCTGTCCCTGAACCTTTACGTCATTGTGTTACCTTCCTGTCTGCCATTGCTAGTGAGATTTCCTCTTCTGGGAAGGCATGGGATCTTGGGTCCTTAAACTGGGCTCTAATCAGGATTCCTTTTTTTTTTTTATTTGGTTTTTCAAGGTAAGGTCTCTCTCTAGCTCAGGCTGACCTAGAACTCACTATGTAGTCTCAGGGTGGCCTCAAACTCACTGCAATCCTCCTGCCTCTGCCTCCCAAGTGCTGGGATTAAAGGCATGCACCACCATGCCTGGCTAGATTCCTTTTGTTAAAGATTTATTTGCAAGCAAAGAGAGACAGAGAGAGAGGGGAGGGGGGAGAGAGAATGTGCGCACTAGGGCTTAGTGCCATTGTAAACGAACTCTAAATGCATTCACTGGAGTGTACATCTGGCTTTACATGGGTCCTGGGGAATCAAACCCAGGTTGTTAGGCTTTGCAGGTAGTGTTTTAACCACAGAGCCATCTCTCCAGCCATTTCTTTTTAAAGGTAGGGTTTCGCTGTAGCCCAGGCTGACCTAGAATTCACTATGTAATGTCAGGGTAGACTTAAACTCATGGCGATCCTCCTACCTCTGCCTCTTGAGTGCTAGGATTAAAGGCATGTGCCACCACTCCTGGCTATTTTTTGATATCTTTTTAAATTTTAATTTTTTTGTTTTGTTTTTCACGGTAGGGTTTCACTCTAGCCCAGGCTGACCTGGAATTCACTCTATAGTCTCAGGATAGCCTTGAACTCACAGCAATCTTCTTACCTCTGCTTACCAAGTGCTGGGATTAAAGGCATGAACCACCACACCCGGCTTCTTAAATATTTTTTTAAAATCATTTATTTTTAAAAATATTTATTTAAGAGAGAGGGAGAGAGAAAGAGGCAGATGAGAGAGAGAGAATGGGCACACCAGGGCCTCCAGCCACTGCAAACAAACTCTAGACGCATGTGCCACCCTGTGCATCTAGCTTATGTGGGGAATTGAACCTGGGTCCTTAGGCAAGTGCCTCAACTACTAAGCCATCTCTGCAGCCCCCAAATCTTTTATTTATTTATTTGAGAATGAGAGGGAGGGAGGGGAGAGAGAGAGAGAATGGGTGCACCAGGGCATCCAGTCACTGCAAACGAACTCCAGATACATGCACCAATCTTGTGCATCTAGTTTATGTGGGTCCTTTGGCTTTGCAAGCAAACACCTTAAGTGCTAAGCCATCTTTTCAGCCCTATTTTTTGTCTTTTGGGGTAGGGTCTCACTCTAGTCCAGGCTTACCTGAATTCACTATGTAGTCTCAGGCTAGCCTCGAACTCATAGTGATCCTCCTATTTCTGCCTCCTGAGTGCTGGGATTAAAGGCATGTGCCACCATGCCTGATGATCCCTATTTTTTTAAAAATATTTTATTTATTTGAAAGAGTGAGTGAGTATAGGCATGGCATGCCCTCTTGACTATAAAACAAACTCTAGATGCATGCACCACTTTGTGTATCTGGCTTTACATGGGTACTAGGGAATTGAACTTGGGCCATCAGGCTTTTCAAGCAAGTGCCTTCAACTGCTAAGCCACCTCTCCAGCCCCACTGATCTATTTCTCTCTCTCCCTCTCTCTCTCTCTCTCTCTCTCTCTCTCTCTCTCTCTCTCTCTCTCTGTATATATATATATATATATATATATATATATATATATACTTTTTATTTATTTGACAGAGAGAGAAAAAAATGGGTGCACCAGGGCCTCCAGCCATTGCAAACGAACTCCAGATGCATGTGCCCCTTTGTGCATCTGGCTTACATGGGTCCTGGAGAGTCAAACCAGGATCTTTTAGCTTTGCAGGCAAACACCTTAACTGCTACCCACTGATCTAATTTTCTTCCTCTTCTCACTATCTCCTCTTTCTATTAAGACAGTATCTCTTGTAGCCAAGGCTGGCCTTGAGCTCCTGATTCTCCAGTCTGTATTTCCCGAGTGCTGAAACTACAGACATGTACTACCATGTCTGGCTTATTTTTCTTAATTTGGGACAGGGTATGGCTAAGTTAACCCAGACTGGATTCAAACTTGTGATCCTCCTACCTCTACCTCTTGAGTAGGTGGGATTACAGGCATGTATTTATCACACATAGTAAATGTTTTGCTTTCTTAGGTAATGATCTAAGTCTGACATTAGAAACTCTGAAATGACTGCAGCTGTTTATTTATATTCTGGACTGGTTGGAATATCTCTATTTTGATTGGACTTCCTTAAAGTATGACTCATGTCCTTACGGTCAAGATGGTGCCCAATCAGTCTGGCCTCCAGGCGATGAAAGCAGAACAGAGGGGAAAGGAACAGGTGGGCAGAACCAGGTCATGGCACTCATTCTTTCTTCTCTCATGCTAGTATTAGAATTGGTAATATGGGTACTTATGATTGCAAGAAAGCCTGGGAATGAAGTCTTTTTCTTTTCCTTTTTTATTTTATTTTTTATTTTAATTTTTTTTTTTTTTTTGGTCTTTTGAGGTAGGGTTTCACTCTAGCTCGGGCTGACCTGGAATTCACTCTGTAGTCTCAGGGTGGCCTCAAACTCATGGCGATCCTCCTACCTCTGCCTCCTGAGTGCTGGGATTAAAGGTGTGTGCCACCACGCCCAGCACTTTTTCTTATTTTAGAGAGAGAGAGAGAGAGAGAGAGAGAGAGAAATTTGACATGCCAGGGCCTCAGCTAGTACAGTCGAACTCCAGATGTTTGTACCACCTAGTGGGCATGTGCGACCTTGCACTTGTCTCACGTTTGTACATCTGGCTTACATAGGATCTGGAGAGTCAAACATGGGTCCTTAGGCTTCACAGGCAAGTGCCCTAACTGCTAAGCCATCTCTCCAGCCCAGATATGAAATGAAGTCTTTTTTTTTTTTTTTTTTTTTTTTGTCAAGGTAGGGTCTCTCTCTAGCTCAGGCTGACCTGGCATTCACTATGTAGTCTCAGGGTGGCCTTGAACTCATGGCAATCCTCCTACCTCTGCCTCCTGAGTGGAGTGCTGGGATTGAAGGCGTGTGCCACCATGCCCGGCTGGAAATGAAGTCTTTAAGAGGCAATTACTATGCTGGAAGATAATGAATACTTTTTACCACAGCACTGTCTCATTCAACTCCTCTTGGCAGATGGGAAGCATGAAGAGGCAGAGGAAAGTAGTAGGGACAGTGGCTGAGCAGTTGTACCTCTGTTTATTCATTTATTCGTGTGCGCATGGGTGTGCATGCCATGGCACACATTTGGGAGTTGGAAGACAGCCTCAAGGTGTCTGTGCTCCGTCATCTTTGAGACAAGAGTCTCTTGCCACTGCGGGTGAACTGCCACACTGCAAATGGAAGTCAGACCAGCTGGCCTGCTGTTCTCCTGGTTGGAGTCACACAGATGCCTGGGCCACCTTGCATGTAGCTGTATATGTGGGTGCTGGGGGAACTGAACCCAGGCCAGCAGGCTTTGCAAGCAAGCACCTTTAATGATGCCCGTTTCTGTGTTCTTTCCCTCCCTTGCCTTGCTGTACTTCTTTCTCATCCCCCTCCCCACTTCCTGAGTGCCAGGATTAGAGGGATGTGCCACCATGTCCAGTCCCCGTTGTCTGTTCTCTTTAAATGACCATCTGAGGTCTAAACCTTCCCACTGCCCTAGGTTGGAACTTAGTCACTTGGCCACACCTTGCTGCCAAGGAATCTGGAAAGTAGAGTCTTTCTTCTAAGTGATCACGTGTTCCTAAACCAGGTCAGGTGAGAAAATGGATACTGGCAGGCATCCAGTATATTCCGCCCCACTGCCCTGCCAAAGAATTTAGCTTAGACTCTGATCGTGCTGGTGAATGTAAATTAAGTTCTTGATTAACTAGTGATGATTGTGATGTGTGTTGCATGGGGCTCATGTCACACTGGTAACTGGTGACCTCTCTCCTGACCAGTCAAGTACATGAAGGAGGTCTCACCATATTTCAAGAATTCTGCTGGCGGGACCTCAGTCGGCTGGGAATCACCTCCCGCCTCACCTCTTCAGCGGCAGCCTTCCTCCCCTGGTCCCCAGCCCCGGAACCTCAGTGAAGCCAAACACATACCCTTGAAGATGGCATATGTTTCAAGGAGGTGCACCCCCACTGACCCGGAGCCCAGGTGAGGCTGGGGTGGGGGAACACTCAGATAACAGGATGCCCTGGTGTTATGTGATGTGATCACAGGAGAGATACCTTCGTGTTACATAAGCGGCAAACACAATTCCAGCAAATAGTAGGTGCTTAGGAACTAGGTCGAATGGATGCATGAGGGAATTTATAGGATGATAAAACTCAGATTATCACATTTTCCTCTGGCAAGTGCCCATCTGAGGAACAACTTGGCCTGGGGAGGAGCCCTAGGGTACAGTCATGGCTCTCCTTGATTTTTCTTTGTGCTTTTATTTTTTTGTGGTTTCTCAAAGTAGGGTCTTGCTCTAGCCCAGGCTGACCTGGAATTTACTATGTAGTCTCAGGGTAGCCTTGAACTCACAGCAATCCTCCTACCTCTGTGTCCTGAGTGCTGGGATTAAAGGCGTGTGCTGCCATGCTTGACTATTTTTGTTTTTTTCCAGGTAGGGTCTCACTCTAGCCCAGGCTGGCCTGGAATTCACTATGTTGTCTTAGGCTGGCCCTGAACTCACAACAGCCCTCCTGCCTCTGCTTCCTGAGTGCTAGGATTAGAGGTGTGTACCACCATGCCTGGTTCTTTTTTTCATAATGTATTTTTATTTATGTATTTATTTGAGAGAAAGGGAGAGAAAGAGAGGAAGAGATGGATAGAGAGAATGGGCCTGCCAGGGCCTCTAGCCACTGTAAACAAACTTCAGATACATGTGCCACCTTGGGTATCTGCCTTACGTGGATACTGGAGAATAGAACCTAGGTCCTTAGGCTTTGCAGGCAAGTGCCTTAACCGCTAAGCCATCTCTCCAGCCCCCTGGCTCTTTTTTTCTTTTTCTTTTTAAAAAGATTTATTTATTTACTAGAGACAGAGAGAGGGAGAGAAAGAGAGAGAGAGAGAGAGAGAAAATGGGCACACCAGGGCCTCTAGCCACTGCAAACGAACTCCAGATGCATGTACCACCATGTGCATCTGGCTTAAGTGGGACCTGGAGAATCAAACCTGGGTCCTTAGACTTCACAGGCAAGTGCCTTAACTGCTATAAGCCATCTCTCCAGCCCTCTTTTGGGGACTATCGTACTAAGAAAGGTTTACCTTTTATTTGTGTAAAGGCTTCCCTTTTCAGAGACTTCTGTTTATATCTGCTGGGTCAGAACTGGGTCCCATGGTCAGACATAGCTGCAAGAGAATCTGGGAATTCAAGTATTTTTCTATCTAGTTCTGTAGTGGAAGAAGGCAGGTGAAGTGTGTGTGTGTAATGTGTGTTGTGATCCACCCTTCAGTTTCTGTCCCACTCCTTTAATGTAGAAATGCCAAACAGGAGTGAATCATTAATGTTCTATAACATATTTTGGATAAATTCTCCAGCACTACTCTTGCTGTTTCCCTGAATACTTGCTTATATACCATTTTGTCTCCCTTCCTCCTTTTATTTTTTTTTTAATGAGAGAGAGAGAGAATTGGCACACCAGGGCCTCCAGCCACTGCAATCGAAATCCAGACACATGTCACCTTGTGTGCATGTGTGACCTTGTAGACATGCATCACATTGTGCATCTGGTTTACGGGGGTTCTGGGAAGTTGAACCTGGGTCCTTTGGCTTTGCAGGCAAGCACCTTAACCACTAAGCCTTCTTCTCCAGCATATATATATGTGTGTGTGTGTGCATATATATATATATTTTTTAAAGAAAGGGCAAGCTGGGCGTGGTGGTGTACACCTTTAATCCCAGCACTCGGGAGGCAGATATAGGAGGATCCCTGTGAGTTTGAGGCCACCCTAGGACTACATAGTGAATTCCAGGTCAGCCTGGGCCAGAGTGAGATCCTGCCTTGAAAAAAAGAGCTGGAGAAATGGCTTAGCAGTTAAGGCACTTGCCTGCGAAGCCAAAGGACCCTGGTTCAATTCCTCAATATCCATGTAAGCCAGATGTACAAGGTGGCGCATATGTCTGGAGTTCATTTGCAATGGCTGAAGGCCCTAGTGCTCCCATTCTCTCTATCTGCCTCTTCCTCTCTCTTTCAAATACATAATACTATCTATCTATCTATCTATCTATCTATCTATCTATCTATCTATCTGTATAATTTATTCATTTATGAGAAGTGGGGGAGAGAATGGGCAAGCCAGGGCTTTTAGCCATTGCAAACAAACTCCAGATGCATGTGCCACCATGTGCATCTGGCTTACCTGGGTTCTAGGGAATCAGGCCTGAGTCTTTTGGCTTCACAGGCAAGCGCCTTAATTGCTAAGCCATCATTCCAGCCCCTTTCTTCTTCTTTTTCTTTTTTTTAGGTAGGGTCTCGCTATAGCCCAGTTTGACCTGGAATTAACTATATAATCTCAGGCTAGTCTTGAACTCACAGCGATCCTCCTACCTCTGCCTTCCAAATGATTAAAAACTCATGTAAGCCAGATGCACAAGATGGCACATATATCTGGGGTTTGTTTGCAGCAGTGGAGGCCCTGAGGACCCATTCTCTCTCTCTTTCTCCTTGGCTATCTCTATCTGCCTCTTTCTTTCACATAAATACATAAATAAATAATTTAAAAAAGATATGTGTCACCATGCCCTGTTCTTTGTTTTGTTTTTATTTTTATTTTATTTTATTTTTATTTTTATTTTTATTTTTTTATTTTTTTTTATTTATTTATTTTTTAGTTTTTCGAGGTAAGGTCTCACTCTAGTCCAGGCTGACCTGGAATTCACTATGTAGCCTCAGGGTGGCCTTGAACTCATGGTGATCCTCTTACCTCTGCCTCCCAAGTGCTGGGATTAAAGGCGTGCGCCACCACGCCCGGCTCTTTTATTTTATTTTTAAGGCAGGGGCTCACTATAGCCTAGGCTGACCTGTACCTCACTATGTAGTCTCAGAGTGTACTTGAACTCATGGTGATCCTCCTACCTCTGCCTCCTGAGTGCTGGGATTAAAGGTGTGTGCCACCACGCCCGGCCTTTACCCTTATTTTGGTTCTTAAATTCTTTTTGTGTTTGTTGTTTTTTTGAGGTAGGATCTCGCTCTAGCTCAGGCTGACCTGGAATTCACTATGTAGTCTCAGACTGACCTGGAACTCACAGCAGTCCTCCTACCTCTGCCTCCCGAGTGCTGGGATTAAAGGCATGTGCCACCATGCCTGACTTTTAAAATTTTAGTCTTTTGCCCTTAAATCCTGTGAGGCTCTAATGCCTGTGGCTGGGACCCCAGCAGCGAGCATCCATCCTAATTTGCTCATGGGAACCCCCTATGGTTTCTTGTGGTTTGGCAGTGAGTGGGATTCTTGGGCCAGATTTCTGGGCAGGATAGTTGCATCCTGGTATCATGCCCCCCCCCTTTTTTTTTCGAGGTAGGGTTTTGCTCTAGCCCAGGATGACCTGGAATTCACTATGTAGTCTCAGGGTGGCCTTGAACTCATGGCGATCCTCCTACCTCTGCCTCCCAAGTGCTGGCATTAAAGGCGTGCGCCACCACGCCTGGCTTTTTATCATGCCCTTTTCCTTCACTCCACGTGGCTGCAGGTACTTGGAGATCTGTGCAGCGGATGGCCAGGATGCCCTCTTCCTGAGGGCCAAGGATGAAGCCAGTGCAAGGTCATGGGCAGGTGCTATTCAAGCCCAGATCAGCGCTCTCACTCCTTGGGTCAGGGACGAGCTGCAGGCACTTCTGGCAGCCACGGGCACGGCTGGGCACCAGGACATCAAGCAGATTGGTTGGCTCACTGAACAGGTATCTGCTGGGCCTGGAGTCTAGCCCCCCGCTTTCTTTCCCAGTGCTTCTCATCGCCCCATGCCCTCTGACCCCCTGACCCCTCCCCTCCCTCCCGTTCTCACCTCTCTTTTCCCGCCTGCAGCTGCCCAGTGGGGGCATGCTCCCCACCTTGGCCCTCCTGACTGAGAAGGAACTGCTCCTGTACTCTTCCCTCCCCCAGACCCGAGAAGCCCTGAGCCGGCCGGCCCGTACTGCCCCGCTCATTGCCACCAGGTACCCACGGGCACACTTGGGTGGCCAATGTTCCAGGTGGGCCCCTGGAAGCTACCAACTCCAGCCTGTTCTGATCCACACGATTCCCCAGGTGCTCTGAAGCCCTGTCCAGGCCTCGGTTTACTCGTCTGTAAAATCAGGGGTCAGAACAGAAGAATGTGAAGTCCTTCATTTATTGATACCTACACCTGATATTGAATGGTTCAGGGGACACAGAGCTGACCCAAAGTCACTGTCCTCAGAGTGAACTCAGAGGTAGGGAGACAGACCCAGGAGCCACCATGACAGTGCAGTTAAAGGAGCCACTTAACTGTCAGGGTTGATCAGGGAAGACTTCAGGGAAGAGGTCACTTTTTAAATTTTTTTTTTGAGGTAGGGTCTCACTCTAGCCCAGGCTGACCTGGAATTTACTCTGTAGTCTCAGAGTGGTCTGATGGCGATCCTCCTACCTCTGGTTCCCAAGTGCTGAGATTAAAGGTGTGCGTCCCCCACGTCTGGCTCTAGGAGGTGACATTTGAACTGGACTGTAATGGATGGGAAGTTGACTATTGAGGAAAGGGTAGAAAAGCATCTCATGCAGTGAAAACATCATGGTCAGAGGTACAGAGGCATGAAGGGCTGTAGCATGTCCTTGGAGCTGTGAGTGTGGCCTATCCAGAATCAGAATCCACAAGGAAGGGAGTGGGGGAGAAACGAGGCTGTCTCCTCTGTGTAATGAAGTTTCTTCAAGATTGGAGCAGTGGCCGGGCATGGTGGCGCACGCCTTTAATCCCAGCACTTGGGAGGCAGAGGTAAGAGGATTGCCATGAGTTCGAGGCCACCCTGAGACTTCATAGTGAATTCCAGGTCAGCCTGAACTAGAGTGAGACCCTACCTCGAAAACAAACAAACAAACAAACAAACAAAGATTGGAGCAGTGCTGGAGGGGTTAAGTTGTAGAGCCAGGGCACTGGGGCCTTGCCTCAGAAGAAACCCTGTGGCCGCTACCGGGAACCTGCGCCCGAGAAGGGCAGGAGGGAGGCTGGGAGGCTGCTGTAGCCATTTGGGAGACATGATAGGGTTGGGGGCGGCTGGTGGGTGGAGGCGGCAGATGGAGAGCAGTGGCATTCGCAGTGGAAAACACATGCGTGAGAAGCTCTCAGTCTTGGTGCTTGCCAGATGGGGTGGGGGCAGGAGGTGTCCCGGATGAATGGGAGGTTTGGAGCCTGTGTTGGAGGGGGAGCAGGAGGACTGGGGTTGCCAAGGGAGGAGGCTCTGAGAGAGGCTGAGTCACGTCTAGAATATGTGTGGGACATGTGGGGAAGATGGCCAAGAAGCTTGGGAGCTTGTAGGTCTGCACCAAGCAATCGTGGTGACGTACACCTTTAATCCTAGCACTCCGGAGGCAGAGGTAGGAGGAGTTCACTGAATTCAAGGCCACCTTGAGACTACATAGTGAATTCAGGTCAGCCTGGGCTAGAGTGAGACCCTAATGTTGAAAAGACAAAAAAAAAAAAAAAAAAAAAAAAAAAAAAAAAAAAAAAAAAAAATTACAGAGTGGAAGACTGGATATTAATGGTGTTTTCAAAGGGGAACTGAGAATGGGTAGAGTGAGGTCAGTGGGGGACTAAGGACCGAACTCAGAGGTCTGCTGGCCAGAGAAGGGCAGGCAGCTGTCCAAGACCACACAGCAAGTGAGTGCTGAGCTGCAGAGTCTGAGGTCCTTGTCACCATGTCCCTTGTGGCCTGTGTGTCAGTGACTTGCTAGCAAGGGGGGATAGGTAGGTCATGGATTGCCTGCCTAATTTAGTGACTCACTGATTAAGGCAACACATGTTTATTGAACACCTGTTATGTGTCTGACATGGTTTGAGTTAGCGGGAATACAGTGGTGAACAAAACAGACAAAAATTTCTACCCTTGCTGGGCATGGTGGCACACGCCTTTAATCCCAGCACTCGGGAGGCAGAGGTAGGAGGATCACTGGGAGTTTGAGGCCAGCCTGAGACTCCATAGTGAATTCTAGGTCAGCCTGGGCTAGAGGATGACCCTACCTCGAAAAACAAAACAAAACAAAACAAAACAACCAAACAAACAAAAAAACCCTTCTACCCTAGTTGACATTCTGGTTGAAAAAACAGCCAAAAATTAACTGTTTCAAAACAAATGCAGGCTCAGCCAGGCGTGGTGGCGCACATCTTTAATCCCAACACTTGGGAGGCAGAGGTAGGAGGATCGTTTTGAGTTCGAGGCCACCCTGAGACTACAGAGTGAATTCCCGGTCAGCCTGAGCTACAGTGAGACCCTATCTCGAAAAACAAAAACAAAAACAAAAACAAAAACAAAAAACAACTACCCAAACAAACAAATGCAGGGCTGGGGAGATGTTAAGGTGCTTGATTGCAAAGCCTTACTGCCTCAGGTTCGATTCTCCAGTACCCACATAAAGCCAGATACACAAAGTGGCGCCTGCATCTGTAGTTTATTTGCAGTAGCAGGAGGCCCTGGCATGCTGATACTATTTCTTTCATTTACTCTCACAAATTAATTTTAAAAAGCCGGGTGTGGTGGCATACACCTTTAATCCTTGCACTTGGGAGACAGAGGTAGGAGGATTGCCATGACTTCGAGGCCACCTGAGACTACAGAGTGAGTTCCAAGTCAGCCTGGGCTGGAATAAGACCCTACCTTGAAAAAAAAAACCACATACAAATTAATTTAAAAAACAATAACAAAGTATAATTTTAGCCGGGCATGGTGGCACACACCTATTACATCTCAGCACTCAGGAGTCAGAGGCAGGGGCATCACAGCAAGTCTGAGGGGAGTCTGGTCTACACAGTGAGTTCCAGGCCAGTATGGATAACACAGTGAGACGCTGTCTCTAAAGACAAAACACCCAAAATGTATAGTTTTAGCAACCATAACGAAAAGTAAGGTCAGAGATGGCTTCTGGGAGAGGAGATATTGAACAAAGATCTGGGGCTGGAGAGATGGCTTAGCAGTTAAGGCACTTGCCAGGAAAGTCAAAGACCCAAGTTTGATTCCCCTCCCCAGTACCCTTATAGCCAGATGCACAAGGTGGTGCATGCTACCAGAGTTTGTTTGCAGTGGCTGGAGGCCCTGGAGCACCCATTCTCTCTCAAATAAATAAACAAAACTATCGAGCCTTTAATCCCAGCACTCAGAGGTAGGAGGATTGCTATTAGTTCAATGCCATCCTGAGACTACATAGTGAATTTCAAGTCAGCCTGGGCTACAGTGAGACCTTACCTCAAAAAAAAAAAAAAAAAAAAATCTGTAGCCAGTGAGGGAGCGAGCTGTGGGGGAAGAGAGAAGAGTATCTGGGCAGAGGGAACAGCATGGCAGATACGCTGAGGCAGAGTGAACTGGGCATGTGTGAGGATACCACTGGGGCCAGAGCAGGAGAGAGAGGGGGAGGGTGGCAGACGTGGTCTGCTGAGTCAGCCAGTACCCACGGGGAAAGTTCTGTCCTCTGAGAGGTGGTAAAAGGTTCGTGGATCACTGGGTCGCCGCCCCTTTGTCTCCCCCCCCCCCCCACTAAGGCCTCATGCTTGACCTCCTCCCCCCGCCCCCAGGCTGGTGCACTCAGGCCCCTCCAAGGGCTCGGTGCCCTATGATGCAGAACTGTCTTTTGCCCTGCGCACGGGCACGCGCCATGGCGTGGACACTCACCTGTTCAGCGTGGAGTCACCGCAGGAACTGGCAGCCTGGACCCGACAGCTGGTGGATGGCTGTCACCGGGCCGCTGAGGGTGTTCAAGAAGTGTCGACAGGTGTGCTGGGTAGACCTGGGAGTGTCCCTGTAATGAGCCTCTGGTGTCCACCGGCCTTCGGCTTCTTTAGGCTGCTTCAGGAGGGGACAGAAAATGGAGTTTGGACCTCCTAAGGAGCTGTGGTTTGAATATGAAGGTGCCCTGGTAGGAAGTCTTTCTAGTTTTGTCCTTAGGATCCTGCTGATTAGGATAGGAGAGGGGACTCCTAGAGTAAGGCTGTAGGTAAAATATAGGATATCAGTTAGATTTGAATTTTAGGTAAGCGAGTTTTTAATAATAAAAGTCAGGGACTGGAAAGATGGCTCAGTGGTTAAGGCACTTGCCTGCAAAGTGTAAGGACCCAAGTTCAGTTCCCCAGTACGTAAAACCAGATGCACAAAGTGGTGCATGAATCTGGAGTTCTTTTGCAGTGGCTAGGGGCCCTGGTGCCCATTCATTCATTTGTTCATTCATTCTTTCTCTTTCTCCTTGGAAAGAAAAAAAATTTTAAAAATAAGTCAGCCTAAATTATGCATTGCTATTATGTTTTTCGAGGTAGGGTATTATTCTATCCCAGGCTGACCTGGCATTTCCCTCTGTAGCTCCAGGCTGGCCTTGAGCTCACAGCAGTCTTCCTACCTCTGCCTCCCAAGTGCTAGGATTAAAGGTGTGACCATCACACCTAAATTATGCATTATTTGTATGAAGTTTAAATTTGGATAATTCTTTGCTTTTATGGGGGTGAGCCTTTCACCCCTCACTCCCCTTTTTGTGGTGCTGGGGATCAAACCCAAAGAGTTGTATATGCTAGATACGTACTGTACCACGGATGGACATCTCCAAGTCTAAGCTCCTCCTCTCTGCTTGTGGTTTTGCTAGATGTAGTGTGACCTGATGCAGCCTTTGGTGCTCTGAGGGCCCAGCTTTCTCTATCTTGTGTGGGGTGGTTGGACAGGTGTGCTGGCCGAGAGTGAGGGCCCCTGGTCCCTGTGGGGTAATCCAGCCGCACTTTGTGGGTTGCCTATGGGGTTGAGTGGGGCTTGCGGTCTCTGAGGCATAGCAGCCCTCCCTGAGCTCACTGCCCGCCTGCAGCCTGTAGCTGGAACGGCCGTCCCTGCAGCCTCTCCGTGCACATTGACAAGGGCTTCACCCTGTGGGCAGCCGAGCCAGGAGCGGCCCGAGCCGTGCTGCTCCGCCAGCCCTTTGAGAAGCTACAGATGTCCTCGGATGATGGCACCAGTCTCCTGTTCCTGGATTTCGGGGGTGCTGAAGGCGAGATTGTAAGTGGAGGCCCACCTCTGCACTCTGGTGGGGGCCAGGTTGGAAAAAGCCCCCTAACCCTTTTCTCTGTCTGCTCTTGTAGCAATTAGACCTTCACTCGTGTCCCAAAACCATGGTCTTCATCATCCACTCCTTCCTCTCAGCCAAAGTCACCCGGCTAGGACTCTTGGCCTAGAAGTTTCCAGATGCACCGGTCCTGAAGGAGGTCATTCACCGGATGCCTGACTTGGCTCTCTCTTGTCTGTTCACCACTGGGCTGAAGGAAGGGAGAGGAGGGGAACAAGGGCCTCCGAGACCAAGTCCGAAGGAGGCTGGCTTGGTCTTAGGGCCCAGCACCCAGACCTGGGTTAGCGGGTCCTGCCTGTGATGGGGTAGCCTTCCTGCTACCCACCTCCACTAGTGCCTTCTGAAGAGAGAGATTTTGTGTACACAGAAGCCATTCCGAGCCTGGGACCTGCCAATGTGGGGGTCCTGACCCCAGCCAGCAGTGGAGCTGCCAGGCCTCCTAGAGGTCACTCAGTCACCCCCAGTGACGTCCTCTGAAGCTGGGGTCTCCAGGGTCAGCGGCCAGAGAAAGCAGAGGAGCCTTTCTGCCACTCACTTTCCCCTCAGCACCACCGCCACGAGGCACCTCACCTCCCTTTTCCTCCTCTCTCTCTTCCTTACTCTTGGATAATAAACAGTCTGTGAGCACATAGGCAGCCGGGCTCAGTCTGTTTTGTGTGTCATGGCATTTAGACCCCGAGGTAGCCCCTGAGGTCCTGAGAGGAACCAGACCAAGGATTGGAAGGCTCCCTTCTGAAGAATTGGGCCCCAAAGAGAGTGTATTATTTATACTAACAAATTCCTCATTACTTTAGTAACTTAAAATAACAACCTTTTAGTACATTTTCCATGCTGTGGGTCAGGAATTTGAGAATCATTATTGCCTTAGGACCCTCACAAACTCACAATCAAGAAGGAAACTGTCACCGGGCGTGGTGGCGCACGCCTTTAATCCCAGCACTCGGGAGGCAGAGGTAGGAGGATCGCTGAGAGTTCGAGGCCACCCTGAGACTACATAGTTAATTTCAGGTCAGCCTGGACCAGTGTGAGACCCTACCTTGAAAAACAAAAACAAAAAAAAAGAAAAAAAAGAAGGAAACTGTCACACGAAGTTACCTAATAAGCCTAAGTAGGGGCTGATTCTGGAAACTGGGCACTAGAAAATGGAACAATGTTGATAAGCAGAGAGATTCCAGCCTTGCA
The DNA here is from genome assembly GCA_036346955.1 of Dipus sagitta. Classification (NCBI taxonomy): domain Eukaryota; kingdom Metazoa; phylum Chordata; class Mammalia; order Rodentia; family Dipodidae; genus Dipus; species Dipus sagitta. The sequence continues at coordinate 29,217,127 of CM070779.1, forward strand.
TACCCATCTGTCCACACACTCACCCTTCGATCCACGGTTCACCTGAGAAGTATCTAGGATACATCTGCTCTGTGTTATTCTTTGGAGCCAGGAGGTGACGTAGCTTAGAGCATGGCTGACAGGTTTCCCATCCTTGGGGAAGAAATTCATCAGAAGCTCCCACAATCCAGTGTGTGATTCCAACTGGGAGGACACTGAGGCAGTGGGACCTAACCGGGTCTAGGGGATCAGGCAAGGTGTCTTTCAAGAGGAGATATTGACGCAGATGTCACTGTGAAATAACATGCTGCAGTCAGCTCATGCAAAAATACTGCTGGGAGAAACCAGTCCGATCTCCATGGTGACAACTAGTGTTTATTTTCATGCTCCTGGTCTGTGCATTGACTCCACAGATTTTTTTTTTTTTTTTTGAGGTAGGGTCTCACTTTGGTCGAGGCTGACCTGGAATTCACTGTGTAGTCTCAGGGTGACCTTGAATTTATGGCATCATATGTAAGGGGCAGGGACATCCCAAACAGACTGACTAAAAGGTGCCAAGGGTCAACAAGGGTCAGCTGTAGCCCACACCAGTAAGAAACTGCTTCAGATCCAGAGGTAGGAGGATCAGGAATTTGAGGCCACCCTGGGATACATTCCATAGCAGGGTGTGGTGGTGCACACCTTTAATCTCAGCACTTGGGTGGCAGAGGTAGGAAGATTACCATGAGTTGGAGGCCAGCCTGAGACTATACAGTGAATTCCAGGTGAGCCTGGGCTACAGCGAGACCCTACCCCCCAAAAAAGGGGGGAAAGGCTGGAGAGATGGCTCAATGGTTTAGGCACTTGCCTGCAAAGCCTAACAACCCAAGTTTGATTCCCCAGTGCCCATGTAAATCCAGATGCACAAAATGGCACATGCATCTGGAGTTCATTTGCAGCAGCTGAAGACCCCGACTCACTCATACTTTCTATTTCTCTCTCTGATGGTAAATAAATAAATACACACACACACACACACACACACACACACACACACACATTTAAAGGTGCCAAGGGCTGGAGAGATGGCTTAGTGGTTAAGGTGTTTGCCTACAAAGTCAAGGGACCCAAGTTCAATTCCCCAGTATCCACGTAGAGCCAGATGCACAAAGTGGTGCATGAATCTGGAGTTTGTTTGCGGTGGCTAGATTCCCTGGTAGGCCCATTCTCTTTCTATCTGCCTCGCTCTCAAATAAATAAATAAAATATAAAAAATAGTTTTTTTTTTTTTTAAAAGGTGCTAGGCGTGGTGGAGTATGCCTTTGATTCCAGCACTCAGGAAGCAGGGGTAGGAGGATTGTTGTGAGTTCAAGGCCACCCTGAGACTACATAGTGAATTCCAGGTCAGCCTGGGCTAGAGCTAGACCCTACCTGGGAAAACAAACAAACAAAAAGGTGCCAAGGTAGGATGGATGGAACATGGGGCTCCTAAACTGGAATTGGAGTTATTTATTATTATTTGGTTTTTCCAAGGTAGGGTCTTGCTTTAGCTCAGTGATCCTCTTACCAGTGCCTCCCAAGTGCTGGGATTAAACGTGTGTGGCACCATGCCCGGGCGTGGTAGCACACACCTGGGATTGCAGAGTGAATTCCAGGTAAGCTTGGGCTAAAGTGAAACACTACCTCAAAAAAAAAAAAAAAAAAAAAAGCCTGGCGTGGTTGTGCACGCCTTTAATCCGGGCACTCAGGAGGCAGAGGTAGGAAGATCGCTGTGAGTTTGAGTCCAGCCTGACAGTCCATAGTGAATTCCAGGTCAGCTTGGACTAGAGACCCTACCTCAAAAAGCCAAAAAAAAGGCTGGAGAGATGGCTTAGCGGTTAAGGTGCATGCCTGTGAAACCTAAGCACCCAGGTTCGATTTTCTTCAGGTCGCAGGTAAGCCAGATGCACATGGTGGCGCATGCATATGGAGTTCATTTGCAGTGGTTAGAGGCCCTGGTGTGCCCATTCTGTCTCTCTCTCACTCCCTCTCTCTGTGTCTAATAAAATAAAACATTTACAAAAAGCAAATGAACAAACAAAGACCCAAGGCAGAAAGGAATTATTTATTCATTTAACAAATACTTGTTAAGCCACTCTAAGAATCAGACTCAGAGTAGACGGGAGTATAGCAGTGAACAAGACACAGTGTATCCATGTTCTCAAGAACTGGATAGTCTGGGACATAGGCAATGACAAATCGGATCATAGTTATAAATATTGTAAAGAAAATGCTGTGATAAGTGATGGCAGTAGTTATATAAAGCATTCAGACAAGGCTTCTCAGAAGGGATAATATTTAAGCTGAGATTTAAAGGATGAAAATAGGGCTGGAGCTGGGCGTGGTGGCACATGCCTTTAATTCCAGCACTCGGGAGGCAGAGGTAGGAGTATTGCCATGAGTTCAAGGCCACCCTGAAATTACATAGTGAATTCCAGGTCAGCCTGAGCCAGAGTGAGACCCTACCTCAAAAAACCAAAAAAAAAAAAAAAAAAAAAACAAAAACAAAAAAAAAAAAAAACCAAAAAAAAAAAAAAAACCAAAAAAACCAAGAAAATAGGGCTGGAGAGATGGCTTAGCAGTTAAAGGCACTTGCCTGCAAAGCCTAAGGACCTAGTCAGACCAGGTTTGAGTCCCCAATGCCCACACGAAGCTAGATACACAAAGTGGCACATGCATCTAGAGTTTGTTTGCAGTGGCTAGAGGCCTTAGTATGCCCATTCTCTCCCTCCCCCTCTCTGCTTCCAAATAAATAAATAAATAAAATAAATAAAAAGAAAATAGCTGGATGGGTGTCGCATGCCTTTAATCCCAGCACTCCAGAGGCAGAGGTAGGAGAATTGCTGTGAGTTTGAGGCCACCCTGAGACTACATAGTGAATTCCAGGTCAGCCTAAGTTGGAGTGAGACCCTACCTCAAAAATTCAAAACAACAAACCAACTAAACAAACAAACAAGCAAAAAAAAAAAAAAAAAAAAGGATGAAAATAAACCAGTCAGCTGTACATCACGGGACACTCACACTTGCAATCCCAGTACCCAGGCAGAAGAGGTAGGAGGGTCAGGAGTTTAAGGAGGATCAGGAGTTTAAGGAGAATCAGGAGTTCAAATTCGTTCTTTGCTATGTAGTGAGTTTAAGGTCAGCCTGGGTTATATGAGAACTTCTATCAATAAAAAAAAAATAAAAATAAGCCGGGCATGGTTGTGCACCCTTTTAATCCCAGCAATTGGGAGGCAGAGGTAGGAGGATCGCTGTGAGATAGAGGGCCCCTGATACTACAGAGTGAATTCCAGGCCTGGGCTACAGTGAGACCCTACCTCAATAAGCCAAAAATAAATAAAAAAAATAAATAAAAATACCTTGAAAAACTAAAAAAAATAAATAAATAAAAAATGAAACCAAAACAACAAACAATAAAATCTATCTGGGCAGTGTCATGTCTATTGTGGGGACTGGTCTGTTTCCTTCCACAAATTTCTGTCTTCAAGGTTTTTTGTTGAGCAACGAGCAGTAAAAACTATATAGATTTCTAGGGCTGGAGAGATGGCTTAGCGGTTAAGCGCTTGCCTGTGAAGCCTAAGCACCCCGATCGAGGCTCGATTCCCCAGGACCCACGTTAGCCAGATGCACAAGGGGGCGCACGCGTCTGGAGTTGCAGTGGCTGGAGGCCCTGGCGCGCCCATTCTCTTTCTCTGTCTGTCGCTCTCAAATAGATTAAAAAAAAAAAAAAAAACTTTATAGATTCTAGTAATAGTTAACCTATACGAGATCAAGGCCAGCCTAGCGACTCCTTGTTTCATGTTTCCTCCCTTTTCCCCCCTTCCGCCAAAAAAGTTGCTCAAGTTGGTCTCGAACTCGGGGTCCTCTGCTTCTGCCTCTCAGGGTCGGGATCAAGCCGGGCGTGGTGGCGCACGCCTTTATTCCCAGCACTCCGGGAGCAGAGGTAGGAGGATCGCCATTAGTTCAATGCCACCCTGAGACTACATAGTGAATTCCATGTCAGCCTGGGCTAGAGTGAGACCCTACCTCAAAAAAAAAAAAAAAAAAAAAGGATCATTGCTATCTAAGCTCTCTCTGCCTTTCAAGAGCTGAATGTGAACCGCCTCCTGCTGCCTAGTGGATAGGATATGGTTCAGCTTTTTTATTTTTTGGACAGTCTACCAAGAAATGGGTTTAATAGCCACTGGGCTTTCCAAACCTTGTACGTGAATGTACCCGGTCCTTATAGAGAGAGCGTTTCCGTTGGGACTCCGACGGAAGTCAGGGCGGAACTGAAGTTGCACACCTACGAACGCAGCGGCGGACGGCTGAGAGGGAAGGTCTGGGGCTGGCTGAGCGAGTTTCCGGTTTCGGACGCTGGCGCTGGCAGGTGAGGGAGGCGAGCACCTGGAGACCCGCTGGGTTTGAGCCCCTGCCAATGGCGCGTGCTGTGGCCCGAGGCGCGGCGGAGTTCTGGAAATGCTCGGGGCTCAAGGGGAAGGATGTCACTGTGGTCGCGGCGTGGGGCCTCGAGCCAGCCCGTTGGGGTTGTGGCATTGTCAAGTCGCCCTGGCCCCCGACGTGCTCGTTCGTGAGGTCCCTGCCGCGCTGGGTTACTTACCGTGCGGCTTCGGTGCGGTCGGCCACGGAGCGCATCACCCCGCAGAGTGGGATGCTGCATGGACGCCGCTCCGTTCTCACCGCCGATTGCTAAGTTAGTTTTGAAATGCCACGGAGGCTCCAAGCATTTTACTTACATTGTCGCATTCGGTCCTCGCGACAGGTAGACAGGGTTGTTGTTCAGCTAGGAAACGTGCTCACATTCTGTCTCTGAGGTCCGTACTTCCAATATGATGCTGTGAAAAGAGGTGTCGGGGCTGGAGAGATGGCTTAGCGCTTAAGTCACTTGCGTGCAAAGCCAAAAGACCTTGGGTTCGATTCCCCAGGACCCATGTAAGTCAGATGCACAAGGTAGTACATGCATCTGGACTTCGTTTGCAGTAGCTGGAGGCCCTAGCTCACCTATTCGCTCTCTCCCCCTCCCTCCCTCTCTCTCTGTCAAATAAAGAAATATTAAAAGAAAAAGCAAAGAGGTGTAAGTGTGAACGTGAGGTGTCTAAAATCCTGCTTTATGACAAATTGGAGTCATTCATTCATTTTTAAATTTTTAAAAATATTTTATTTTTATTTATTTACTTATTTGACAGAAAAATAGGGAGAGAGAGAAAATGGGTGCAGGCCAGGGCCTCCAGCCACTGCAAACGAACTCCAGACGTGCCCCCTTGTGCACCTGGCTAACGTGGGTCCTGCTGAATCTAGCCTTGAACCGGGGTCCTTAGGCTTCACAGGCAAGCGTTTAACCGCTAAGACATCTCTCCAGCCCCCCTTTTTTTTTTGGCTTTTTTAAAGGTAGGGTTTTGTTCTATCCCAGGCTGACCTAGAACTCACTTTATAGTCTCAGGCAGGCCTGGAACTCATAGTGATCCTCCTACCTCTGCCTCCTGAGTTCTGGGATTAAAGGCGTGTGTCACCATGCCTGGCTTTTGGCTCTTATTATTTATTTATTTATTTTAAATATTTTATTTTTATTTATTTGACAGAGAGAGAGGGGGAGAGGGAGAAAGAATGGGCACACCAGGGCCTCCAGCCACTGCAAACGAAGTCCAGACGCCTGTGCCCCCTTGTGCATCTGGCTAACGTGGGTCCTGGGGAATCAAACCTGGGTCCTTTGGCTTTTCAGGCAAATGCCTTAACCGCTAAGCCATCTCTCCAGCCGTCTTATTTTTTTTTTTTTTATTTTAACAGACCTCTCACTGTGTTGCTTGTGCTGACGTAGAACTGCTGGGTTCATGTGATCCTTCTGCCAGTCTCATGACTAGCTGACTATAGGTAGTGCCTACCATGTTTATTTTTTTTTTTTCCTGCTACTATGTTTGGACTGAGATAATATCATTAAGAGTACCTTAAAATCCAGGTGTGGTGGCACATGACTTTTATCCCAGCACTCTGGAGGTAGAGATAGGAAGATTGCCATGAGTTCGAGGCCATCCTGAGACTACATAGTGAATTCTGGGTCAGCCTGGGCTAGAAGAGTAAGACCCTGATTCAAAAAAAAAAAAAGGAAAGAGTACCTTCTAAACTGGGTGTGGTGGTGGCCCATGTACTTAGAAGGAGGAGTGCAGAGAGTTGAGGTCTAGCCTGGGCTGCATAGTTTTAGGCCAGTCTAGGATAATGTGGCTAGTCCTCCCCACATCATCCTAAACTAAAATAATACCTCTTGTGAAAAGAAAGTGAATGAGCACACCTGAAGTGTCCAGAGCAGTACTTGTACATAGTACACAGTAAATATTGGTAAAATCTCTCATTCTTTTTTTTTTCCTTCAAAACCTCTGATTCTTTTGCAGGCTGGGGTCTGTAGTGCCATGCATCCTCTACAATGCGTCCTCCAGATACAGAGGTCTCTGAAGTGTCCACTGGCCTCCGTGTCCTGGCTGCTGCGGAGGACCTGCAGGACCCACAGCAGTGCCCCCGGTACTACATGTCCCGGTCCACAGGGGCAGAGTCCAGAGGGAGCTCAGAAGGATTTCGGCACCAGGCTGGCCATTGGACCAGATTTTCAGCATTTTCTAAGAAGTGCTTCAGCTCCTCAACAGAAGCCATCTTCTCCAGAAGTGGAGGACCCGGCCCCCTATCTCACAGCAGATGAACTTCTAGGAAGGCAGCGAAAAGGTTAGTTTCATCTTTTCTTTTCTTTTTTCTTTTCCCCCTCCCCTTTCTTTTCGTTTCTCTCTCTCTCTCTCTTTTTTTTTTTTTTGGTTTTTCGAGGTAGGGTCTCACTCTAGCTCAGGCTTACCTGGAATTCACTATGTCTCAGGGTAGCCTAGAACTCACAGGTGATCCTCCTACCTCTACCTCCCGAATGCTGGGATTAAAGGCGTGTGTCACTATGCTCGGCTCTTTCTTTTGATATTTTATTATTTATTTATTTGAGAGATACAGAAATAGGCAGAGAGAGAGAGAGAGGGAGAATGGGTGTGCTGGGGCCTGCAGCCACTGCAAATGAACTCCAGATGTGTGCTCCCCCTTGTCCATCTGGTTTACGTGGGTCCTGGGGAGTCGAACCTCGGTCCTTTGGCTTTGCAGGCAAGTGCTTTAACTGCTAAGCCATCTCTCCAGCCCCCCCCCTTTTTTTTTTCAAGGTAGGGTCTCACTGTAGCTTTGGCTGAGGTAGAATTCATTATGTAGTCTCAGGGTGTCCTCAGACTCACAGCGATTTTCCTACCTCTGCCACCTGTGTGCTGGGATTAAAGGCATGTGCCACCACGCCCGGCTCTTCTGCCAATCTTGTTTTGAGTTGGAGTCTCTTTTACTGATTGCACAGCTTTGTGTGTGGGGGGGGAGGTTCTCATAATTCTGGTCTCTGCCCCTGAAGTACAGCTGCATATGGCCATGCCCAGATGTTTACATGGGATCTGGTGATTTAAACTTGGGTCGCCTCATGCTCTTTCAGGCCCTCATCCTTGACAGGAAGCATATAACTCCTTTGCCATCTCTCTAGTCTTTTATCTTTTTGAAGGTAAAGTCTTGCTCTAGCCCAGGCTGTCCTGGAATTCACTATGTAGTCTCAGGCTGGCCTTAAACGTGATCCTCCTACCTCTGCCTCCTTAGTGCTGGAATTAAAGGCGTGTGTCACTACACCTGGAGAAAAAAATTTTTTTGAGACAGTATCTTTTTTTTTTTTTTTTTTTCTCGAGGTAGGGTCTCATGTAGCTGTAGCCAGGGCTGCCCTGGAATTCACTACATAGTCTCAGGGTGGCCTCAAACTCACAGCGTTTCTCCTACCTTTGCCTCCCGAGTGCTGGGATTAAAGGTGTGCACAACCACACCTGGCTGGAGACAGTATCTTATATATCCCAGTCTGGCTTTGAACTATGTAGCTAAGGATGACCTTGAACTCATGATGTTCTGGCCTTTACCTCCTCAGTGCTGGGATTATAGGTGTGTACTACTGTAGCCGTTTATATGGTTGTGGGAATCAGACTCAGGGCTTCATGTGTGGTAGGCAAGAACTCTACCAATTGATCTTTATCTCAAGCTGCCACCTGCACCCTCCCTCCCTCCCCCCTCCTTCCCTATTCCTGCCTTCCTTCCTTCCCTTCTTTCTTCCTTCCTGACAGGGTCTGCTGTGGCTCAGACTGGTCTTAAACTCACATGCTCTGTGTAGCTGAGGAAGGGTGGCCTTGGACTTCTGGCCCTCCTGCCTCCACTTCCGGAATGCTAGGATTATGGGCATGTGCCAACACGCTTCACTGGTAAATAAACTACGGAAAGTTTTTTTAAAAAGTGTTTTTTTTCTCACTCTTTAGCCCAGGCTAGCCTAGAACTCACCATGTAGCTCTGATTGGCCACAGACTCAAGGTAATCCCTCTGCCTCAGCTTCCCAGTGCTAGAATTGCAGGCATGAATCACCATGCCTGGCTTTCATTTAGAATTTCTGAGTCTGGGATTTTATTCTGCTGGTAGGGGTGAGAAGGAACTAGGAATACTGTTTGAAAGAGCTGACCAGAGTATGAGGTTCATGTTTTGAAACTTGTGTAAAATTTGCGTTTTACTTCATAATATGACTATACTTGCTTTCTCTTAAGAACTTTGAATTTTCTATAGGAAGGTACCTCATTTTTATTCTGTCGCTTTAAAAGATATTTATTTGCAAGTTGTGATGCACCCGCCCATCCACTCCAGGGCCTCTTTCTTACTTTTGTTATTGAACTCCAGATATATGTGCCGCTTTGTGTATCTGGCTTTCTGTGGGTACTTAGCAATTGAACCTAGGCTTTGCAAGCAAGTGCCTTAAGTGTGGAGCCATCTCCCCAACCCTGTTCTGGGGCTTTTTGAACTCTGAATACTGCTGCTGCTTCCAGAGGCTGTAGAGCCTCTCCATCTTGAGGAGGAGTGTAATGTGTGAATGTTACTGTCTTTTCTTTCTTTTCTTTTCTTTTTCTTTTTTTTTTTGGTCTTTTGAGGTAGGGTCTCACTCTAGCCCAGGCTGACCTGGAATTCACTATGGAGTCTCAGGGAGGCCTCGAACTCACTGCGATCCTCCTGCTTCAGCCTCCTGAGTGCTGGAATTAAAGGCGTGTGTCACTATGCCCAGCTTCTTTTCTTTCAGATAGATAAACACTGTCGCATGTCCTGCCTAGTCTAGTTGTCTTCATAGCCATATTTCCTTGTTTTTCATGTATATGTTTCCTCTGTATATGAATTAATATTTCTTTTGTCCTGAAAGGTTGCCATTAACTTGGGGTGCAAACAGCAGTTGATGGAGTTTAGGACTGAAGCAACAGGGGGACTTCATGGGTAATGGTTTCCTCAGGTGTTAGTGGGGCTTTTGAGACTCGTGGCGCTTTGTTTGCGTACCATGGAACGTGCCTCTCGTTGCAGTCTACCTTGAGACCTATGGCTGCCAGATGAATGTGAATGACACAGAGATAGCATGGTCCATCTTACAGAAGAGTGGCTACCTGCGGACCAGCAACCTCCAAGAGGTACATGCGTTTTCTGCCTCACTGTGTCCTGGGCCTGGTTCTTAGATGCAGTTCAGGAAGAGCGTACAGCCGCTGACATAGAGTTCCATTGAATGAGACGTGGCGTGGGACTGAAGTATGCCATTGTTTCAGCTGTTTGTGCAACTTCAGTGGGACTGCTTTCCTGCCCACAAGGAGGTACTGAGGGTAGCTTGTGTGTGGTCACCCATGCCTGTAATCCTGGCA